>CM052885.1:50278229-50320889 GCA_028534135.1 Potos flavus | reverse complement strand
AAAAAAAAAAAAAAAGGAAGGAATTTGTTGCTTTCTCTTGTTACCCATGCATAAAACCATGGACTTCCCTTTCGCTCCAACCTCTACAATCTCATCATTTATTTTTCAGTTTGAGCACCAAATCCAGATCTGAAAATTCCAAGGATAAAACTGCTGTGGTAGCTGAGGCTCAGGGCAAAGTGAGAAAACATAGGTCACAAGCAGAGCCTCTTGTCACCCAGATGTCCCTCACTTCCCTTCGTCCCAAACAACCACCTGAGTACCTGAACCACCCCAGGAGGCCAGCCTTGCACTCGATCCTCTATCCAAGGCTTTCTGGGATCTCAGGAATGCGATCCCATGGGTCTCACTGTGGTGGGCTGCTGCCCAGGAGCCATGCTGGCCACGGGCCACTTCATAACCGGCCCTCTAGTCCATGCTGGGTCTGGTTAGACAAGACACACTTCCCACCAAGTCAACTGAGACAGCTTTTGGATCCTTGGCCCCCAGGAGAGAAAGAAACCAATTTCCCCACACCCTTGTCTCCCAGGGCCTCAGGCTGCTACATAGTCGGGTTAATCACAATCTACAGGGATGCAGCTCTACCCACCCCGAGGAACTTCTGCACCTGGCTCCAGGAAGGTTTTCTCCATGGTCCAGCCCCACCCAAGTTCCTCTGCTGGGTCTTCCCTCCCACACAATCCCCACCCCTCTTGTGCCACGGATCCTCCATCGTGAAGGGGCTTACCAGTGCCCTGGGCTGCTGTTGAGCAGGCTTGTCAAGGGTGGTGTGGATGGAGCTCAGCACAGTTACTGGGTGCAGGATAGTGTCTTTTCCGTGCTTGATGGGAAACCCTCCCCAGATGCCAAGTGCCTTAGTCTCGCCACTGGAGCTGCCAGGATAAAATACCAGAGACTCAATGGCTTAGGCAACAGAAATTTATTTTCTCATGGTTCTGGAGGCTGGAAGCCCAAGATCAAGGTAATAGCAGGTCTGGTTTCTCCTGGGTCCTCTCTCCTTGACTCACAGACAGCTGCCTTCTCTCCCTGTCCCCACATGGTCCTTCCTCTGTGTGCATGTAGCCCTAATGTCTCTGTGTGTGTCCAGATTTCCTCTTCTTATAAGGACACCAGTCAGAGTGGATCAGGGTCCAACCACCTAATCACCTCTAAAGGCCCTATCTCCAAATACAGTCACATTTTGAAGTACTGGGTTTTGGCCTATGAATTTAGGAGGACACAATTCAGCCTATAGTAGCAGGAGAAGAACTGCACAAGGCTCTGCTCCTGGCAATCATATGGTACAGAGTAGCCCTCGTGGCTGGGTCCCCCAGTTTTCTCCCCTCCAGCACAAGAGATCCTGAGTCATCTCCCTGGAGTGTAGGCAGCTGAGCAAGGGATAGCTTTTCCTTTCTCACCTTTTTCTTGTCTTTGCTATGGCATAAACTCTGTGCCCCAAGGATCTAGAGCCTTATCTTTTAATTTGCAAGGACCTGATTTGGAAGCGTCCAATAACCTCAATACTAGTATTTTCTTCTCTTCAAATTCTGACTGTAACAGGCCCCTTAAAGAAAGGATCCAGAATGAAGGGGGAGAAGGAACAGCACAAAGATTAATATTTCAGCATCTCCTTTCTTTGCACATTTTAATGTACAGCTCTACAAAATTCGTCATCCTAATTTGGAGGTCCAATTTCAGAGCTCCCCTTTTATAATCTTCCTCATATGGCCAAAGACTTGAGAAACCAGGAGATAGGAAACCTCTACCAAGACAAACAGGGAGAATTAAATCAGACAACAGCTGAATATCAAAGTACCTGGCACAAAGTAGAATCTAATTTAAACCTGTCTGTACTTCAATTGGCTCATGTGTGCACTGTGGATAATTATCAGGTACAGAGGTTATTTTAATGCAAAAGCTCATGCTTCACCCACAGTACATGCTCAATAAATATTCATTAAACTTTAAAACATTTTCATTTTTCAGGACTCTGAATTATGTCCAGTAGTGTCCAGGTTCAGATCAATAATTCTAAGAACAGCAATCCAATTTCTTGGGATTTATACAGTGTATAATTTCTCCTTTCACTGGAAGGCTTACTATCAAGTCTTCAAATCAAGCACTTGGTTTTCTTTTTTTTTTTTTTCTCTTTCAGTCTACAAAGGCAGAAGTAGTGACTCCAGAATTTCTATATAAAAGGTGTAAATTGGATAAAAAATTAGTCCAGGAGACTTAAAGATGCATTTACATAAAATATAGCCGCTTTATACCTTCATGTGCAAGTATCTGTGTGAACGTGAGGCTTGGTTTCTCTGGGATAAATGACCAGGAGTATAGTTGCTGGGTTGTATGGTAGTTGCATATTTTTTAAAGAAACCATCACACTGTTCTCCAGAGTGGCTGTCCACTTGACATTCCCACCAGCAATGCATGGAAGATCCAGTTTCTTCACATCTTCACCAGCATTTGGTGGTATTGTTACTATTTTTTATTTTAGCCATTCTGATAGGTATGTAGCGCTGTGGTTTTAACTTGCCATCCCCTGGTAGCTAGTGATGCTGAGCATATTTTCAGGTGTTTATTTGCCATCTGTTTGTCTTTTTCAGTGAATGTATCTTCATGTCTTTTACCCATTTTCTAATTGGATTCTTTGTTTTTGAGTTTCAAGAGTCCTTTCTATATTCTAGATGCTAGTCCTTAGTCAAATATGTGGCTTACAAATATTTTCTCCCTGTCTGTAATTTGTCTTTTCATCCTTTTATCAAGGCCTTTTGCAGAACAAAAATGTCCAACTTTGATGAAGTCTAATTTATTAATTTTTACTCTTATGAATTGTGCTTTGGGTGACAAGCTTAAAAACTCTCTACTTAGACTGAGATCCTGAAGATTTTCTCTTATGTTTCTTTCTAAAAGTTTTATGGTTTTACATTTTACACTTTAAATCCATGACCCATTTTAAGTTAATTTTTGTATAAAGTGTGCAACTTAGGTCAAGGTTATATTTTTTTAGCTTATGGATGTCCAATTGCTACAGCACCATTTATTGATTAGTCTCTCTATCACTGAACTGCTTTTGCACCTTTGTCCAAAATCAGCTGGGCATGTTTGCATGGGTTTATTTCTGGGTTCTCTGTTCTGTTCCATAGATCTATGCGTCTATCCCTGCACCAATATTACCACATAGTCTTGATTATGATAGCTATATAATAAATCTTGAAATTAGATAGACTGATTCCTCCTACTTAATTCTTCTTTATCAAAATTATTTTAGCTATTCTAGTTTCTTTACCTTCTGATATAAAATTTAGAATACTCTTGCTATATCTACAAAAGCTCTTTCTGGAATTTTGATAGGAATTGCACTAAGCCTGTGTATCAGTTTGGGGAGAAATGACATCTCTGTTGAGTCTTCCAATCGATGAAGATGGTATGTCTCCATTTATTTAGGTCTTCTGTGACTTCTTAAGTATTGTGTAGTTTTCACCATAAAGTCCTGACGTATCATCTTAGATGTACATGTAAGCATTTCTCTCACTTTTCTTTGAACAATTATAAATGATACTGTATTTTTAATTTCAGGGCCCACATATCCATTGCTAGTATATAGAAATACAATCTGTTTTTGCATGTTGGTTTGCACCTAGTTTGCATCTTGTCTCCTGTGGCATTGCTGAACTTATTACTTCTAGGAGGGTTTATGTGTGCGTGTAGAGTCCTTGGGATATTCTACATAGTCAGTCATGTTACGTGAATATAGGGATATTTTCATTTCTTTACTATGCTTATGCTTTTTATTTCCTTTCCTTGAATTAGTGCATTAATTGGTCTTTCATTTTTCTTCCAGTCTATTTTTTCTCTCTGTTGTTCAGACTGGGTAATTTCTATTGTTTTCTCTTCCAGTTCACAGATTCTTTCCTCTCTCTCGTCTATTCTGCTGTTGAGTCCACTCACTGAGTTTTTTTGCTTTCATTTTATATTTTTCAGTTCATTCTTCCTCACATGCTTTTATTTCCTCTATTTCTTTTCTGAGACTTTCTATTTCTTTGCTGAGGTTGTTTCAAGTGTGCTTATAATTGCTGAAAGAGTTTTATTATGCCTGCTTGAAACCTTTGTCAGATAATTCTAGCATCACTGTCATCTCAGTGTTGGCATCTATGGATTGCCTTTTTTCTTTCAGTTTGAAATCTTCCTGGTTCTTGGTATGATGATTAATTGAATTTTAGACATGTCGTATTATGTTATGGATCTTTATTTACACCTGTCTTTAGCTGGCTTTTTCTGACACAGCTCTGGCAAGTGAAAAAGAGAAATGTTAACCTCATTATTTCCAGGTGGGGGTAGAAATCCAGGTGCCCCACTCAGCCAATGAAAATGGGGGGAGGGAGGTCCTTTGTTACTGCTGGGCAGGGGTGGGAGTTTCAGCTCCTCACATGGTCACAGTTGACAGTGTGATAGAGTGGCTTCATTACTGCTATGTGGTGGTAGAAGTCCTGACTCCTCACAAGGCCTTCTGTGGCACCACCCCAACAAGGGGGAGAATGGGTTCCTCATTCCTGCTGGGTGGAGGCAGAAATCCAGGCTCCAATGTAGTCTTCATCAGAGAACCCATCATTAGTAAGTTGTGGAATTGACACTCAGGCCCAAGTATCTTGGCCTCCAAAGCCCAAGTTCTTAACTAGTCCCTCATATAATGCTGTGAACTGTTGTTATAACTTCATACTTATATATATGGCCAAAGACTGGGCAGTTACGGAGGCATGAGAGTAGTAATTGTGCTAGAGTGAAAGATGATGACCCTTTTATTTAAAAAAATATTTTTTAAGTACTTTTGCTTCTAGAAATATGGAGGAGTACACCTACTTTTCTTTATTTCTCCAAAACTCTGGATATTACATGTAAAACAAACAAGAAAACTCTGAAAGGTAGAGAGAAGAGGGTGGACAGGCTAGAACCTCAGGGTCTGAGGAATGATGTGGTGAGTTCTCTGGTTTGTCCTTAATCTTCATAAACCTAAATTTCCCCATCTATAAAATGCAGGTACTAGAGGTAACTCATGAAGTTGTTCTTCTGAAATCCTGGCATAATAAAACTTCCTTCAAGCAAGGAATAAATTCTCCTATCCAGAGTCTTTTAAAAAGTTGAAGTAATGGTGGGGCGCCTGGGTGGCTCAATGGGTTAAAGCCTCTGCCTTCGGCTCAGGTCATGGTCTCAGGGTCATGGTCTCAAGGTCCTGGGATCGAGCCCCGCATCGGGCTCTCTGCTCAGCAGGGAGCCTGCTTCCCCCTCTCTCTCTCTGCCTGCCTCTCTGCCTACTTGTGACCACTCTCTCTCTGTCAAATAAATAAATAAAATCTTACAAAAACAAAAACAAAAGTTGAAGTAATGGCATTAACGTTACATTTGTTTCTATTTAATTGCTAAATTATGGAAATTCTATTTAATTGCTAAATTATGGAAATTAAATAGGTTTTAATAACATTCAAAAGTTGAATTAAGTGAGCCCTCAGATCCATAATCTTGTATCTATTTGTGAAGGTTTATATTACCAGCCATTCTAAAATATCTTAATGCCAGAATATCTGTGCTGAATGTTTTCTATTAGTTCTTCTAAATCCACTCACTTCTCTTTTTCATCCTACTTAGGGCTTTAGGAGACTGACCTATATGGATGGCATTAACCACCCTCTGGCATTTGGACTGGGTCAATGAAAGGCACTCCAGGAGATCAGAGGGTAAGTAGAAATCATCAAGGTCAGGATATTCATTACTTGTTCTCTCCCCAATGGGTCACCATAGCTGATGATGTCTCTCCAAAGGCCACAGCTCCTCTCAGGCAGCCCTTCCCTACAACTGTCTCTCTGGGTTCCTTTACCTGGTGGGCTCTCCCTTTACCACTTCAGACCTAGAAATGATATCATCGTTGCTAGGTTGGGTACTGTACCATTCCCTTGTTAGCTTCAATAGTCAGCCTCAATTATTATCAAAACACAGATTAAGCAACAATGAACTGTGTTTTCAGCCAGTCTGTGCCCATTATGCTGGCAAAAATGTAAAAAAAATAATGATACTACTAATTCTGTTAAGGATATGGTGACACTGGTCGACTCATACTTTGTTAACAGGTATAGCCTTTGGAAACCCCGTTAATTAATACAACTCTTGGAAAGCCATTCAGCAATATATTTTGAAACTGTTCACTGTTTACTGTTCAAACCCTTTGAGGCAATAATTCTGCTGCTGATAGTTCATCCAAAAGGAAATAATTTATAAAAATTAGAGGACTATATTAATGCTTAAGTTAATTAGATCACTGCTTGAATAAATTTAAAAAAAAACATTGGAAACAACTCAAATTCCACTGACGAGAAAATTATTGAGTAAATAAAATGATAACTAAGAAAATTAAGTAACCATAAGAGGAAAGTCTTAGGGTATAATGCTAATAAGTTCAAAAGCATACTTCAAAATGGTAGCTATGTAAAATGATATATGCACATGGTCAAAGACTAAAATATAAACATTAAATTAAAAAGAATGTATTATTAAAATGATAGAATTATGGCTGATTATTTCCCTTTTTCACTTATTTTGTCTGTACAACTAATTTTTTAATGGGGTCAAAGGACATTTCACTAAGACAATTATATATATAATAGAGTATGTATTATGGTGATATACTATATTATATACCATTTATACCATATTACATGGTACTACAATAGGCACTTACTTACAACATGGAGTCTGTGTAATCCTCATTTTTATACATGAGGAAGCAGAGGCCTGAGAGGTTATGTAAACTTGCTCAAGAACACAACATAAATAAGAAGTAGAGCTGGGAGCCAGGCCCAAGACCCACACCACACCACTGTCTGCTATAAGATCTGGCTGGAGGGAGAGGACCTCGAACCCTCCTAGAGGCTTTCCTTCCCTGACATTTGTAATGCAGTTCTTGACTATTCGGCTCCTCTGGCCATCCCTACTGGATCCCAAGGAGCACAAGACTGAAATGTAGGCATTCCTGTGGTTCTATTCTTGGCTTTACACTTCATCCCTTGGAACACTGAGCTATCCCCAGAGTTTTAACTACGGTCCGTCTATGGATCTAGACCCCTTCATTCCCTTGTGTTGGAACCTGCATTTCCAGCTGCCCCGTAGGCCTTTATAGCTGGGTATCTCAACCTAAGTATGTCCAAGACCAAAGCATCCTCTTATCTCAGAAAGTATTCTGGCCTGGCCTGGCCCCCTAACCTTTAACTTCCATTAGTGATACCATCACTTTTCCCAATAACCCTGGCTGAAAACCCCTTTGAATTTCTCCCTGTTCTATACCATCCTCACATCCAATCACTGGCCAAGGCATGTAGATTCTTGCCTTACTTAGTTTATTACATCCTTCCCACTTTTTTTTTTTTTTTACTCCTGCCTCCATCCAAATACTAGTCTCATTAACTTTCCACTGGACTATATAAGCCTCAAAATTAATTGGGACTCATAAATTCCAACACTAGCTTTTGCTTCAGAATCACACACACTCACACACACACACACACACACACACACACACACATACACATGCCCAGCCCACAGCTACTGAATCAGAACCTCTAGAAATGCCATGGAGTCTGGGAATTTTTTAATCCCCAAAGATTCCAATATGTAGCCAAGTTGGGGAGCCCCTGACCTAATGATTCCTTGCCTTTAGTATTTTCTTCAGGAGCCCTCTTCCCTAAATTTTGATCTAGGTTGTACATTGCTTTCAAAAATCTTTCTAAAGCAGCTGCTTACATTACTCTTTTCAAAGACCTGCAATGGCACCCCACTGCCCCTGCAGCAGCTTCCAAAGCATATATCTTTTAACAAGTAATACAAGGAGAGTAGGGGAGAGAGGAACCCAGGAATTGATTTTAACCAGCTCCTTTAATGCAAAACTTCTCAGCATTTAATATGCAATTACAGAGTGTGAGTTTTCAAGAAAGAGTGATGTAGCATGTATAGTTTCCAAATTTATCTGACCATGGAATCCTTCTTTTATGAAATATCTCACTGCTCTGGGTTTCTAAGGAAGGCTTTGGAAAAGGCCAGTCTACAGGATAAATTCCAAACTCCTGAACCTGACCCCAAGGCACCCTGTTAGATCCCTGGTCTGCCTTTCCAGCTTTGTCATGCACAGGCCTCAAATACCCACTCAGCCTGAACTATTCACTTCTCGTTCTTTCTCGTTCTTTCTCTCTTGAGGTGGAAAGGCCTTTATTATGAGAGTCAAACGAGAGTCCACCACTCTGATTCTTGTCCTGTCAATCCTTAGGCCCATATCTATTTGCCAAACTACAATGTATGTTTACACAACATAAACTAGATCTTTAACTGAGGGAAAAGAAATCCAGGTTCCTCATCTATGCTAAGGAACAGTATTGGTGCTACACAGACGTACTTGTCCATGGACCCGCAAACAGATGCGCACACACTAAGGACCTTTTGATTATTTGGTGCAGCAGGTTATGAGACTGACTTTTGTTCTTGATGTTCTCATTTATTAGAGAAGCTTGCTTTTACATAAGCATGACCGAGGGTGCACGGAATGACTCTATAAAGTTACCTCCTTCCACTAAATCTCTGCAAAGTTGAGGCCATCAGACAAATATCTTCTTGCCTTTTGGGTCACAATGCCTACTGGAAGCCACTCAAGCATTAGGAGAAGAATCTCAGAATTTTCTCTCTCTCTCTTTTTTTTTTTTTTGCCAAATCAAATCCTCAGGATGTTTGAAAATTGGTCTTTCTTAAATCCTAAGTGGAGTGGCGTCATGGGACAGTTGAGCCACTATGGTTTAGAACCAAGGCTCCTTAGGTAAGTACCCTGCTCTAAGGTAATGAGGCAACACGTACCAGTGCTTCAGATGTCTGAAACAGAAACCTGACTGCAGTGGCTAACACAAGTGGTTTATATCGCTGGCATAAGAATTACAGAGGCAGCAATGAGGGGTTCATGGTCCAAGGGTTTCTCATACGATCAAGGCCAATTTCTCTTACCTTCCTGCTCTGCCATCACTAGCGTGTAGCTCCTGCTCTCATTATGTCCATGCTCCTGTAAAAAAGAAGGAGGAAGAGAAAAGAACAAAAGACACAGACCAGCTTTTTATGGAAGGAAACAGTGGCTTTTCTGAAAACCCCTTCAATCAGGATTTTATTTAAATCCCATTGGCCAGCTATATATTACATGACTACCTTAAACAGCAACGCAGTCTGGGGAATACAGTTTATTAGCTGGCAAATAGCCACTCACCTCAAAATAGGTTCTGCTTGCAGAGAAGGGGAGATTGGAAATTAGGTAATCAGCCAGAGGTGTTTGACCTAGCAGAAGCACAAGCTCCCTGCACCATCAGGCCGAGAGCACTTGTAGCTTCTGTCTGGACATAATGTGAGTATGTGAGATAGCCAAGATATCTCCTCTCCCTTCCACCAGAGCACTTGTAGCTTCTATATGGACGTAGCGTGAAAACCTTAAATTACGTGCCTTAAATTAAAAGGTGTCTAAATAAATGTCCATGCTCTGTTTACCTGTCTGTATTGCAAAGTGCATATACACCTAGCATACCTTTGGGCATTCCTTCTATATTTAGAGCAGTTAGCAAATTGCTTACCCAGGAATTACCAACAACACTTAGACCTTCTGGTTACTAAGCATTTAAAGCCAAATTTCAGCATATGGAATAGAAAACATGGCGTGTCCTGAAAACAACAGTTGTTATAAAAGCTAAAAACTGCTTTTGCCCAATGACAGAAAGGTTGGTAGGCCTTTGAATGACAAGTTTTTTTGTGTGAATTCCATTAATTCAGGTATTTACACACAGCCTGGAAAAGGGACGGATTGTCTTTTTCGGTTTGCTGTTGCTGAATCCACTATAGGTTTTTTAGTAGACATTGTTCCTGAAGAGTCTAGTGTGAGTTTTCTGTGTATTAAATGACTTGAATGTAAGAACCTGAGCAAACCTCAGGCATGACCGTCCCAAGGCAGACACCAGAAATGTTCACAGTGAAGAACTGGGACAGTGAAAAAGAGGGACTAGTTCCTCTGTAAAGGTCCAAGAGAAATAACCAGGAAAAACGCAGATACTTTCCAAAGAACTTTCTTGCAGTTTCTTGCAAGGCTTTCGGGAGCTTTCCACTCGTGTGACAGCAAAGCCAAGAGAATTGAGCTGGTGCCCTTCTCCCCCTCTGTGACTCAGGCCAAGTAGGTCTTTTCAACAGCACTTGTTAATCTTGTTAAATCTTAAGTGCCTCTTGGTTTTATGAGCTACATTCACTTTCCCTTCCAGCCCTCGCTGACCTTGCAGTCTTTTTGTGGCTTGAATGTCATCTCATGAAAGAAGTGTACAGTTAATTCTAGGACAACACCAGACTGGAGAGTATGTGTATGGCCTGCATCACGGGGAGAGGCACAGGCTAAGGGTCCATACTGGATGCCATCAAATTCATTTTCAATCTGTTAACAAGCATCTTTTAGAGACTGAATTTGGGGGAGCTGCATGTTGCCTTTCTCTTTGTTTTTTAGAAGAAGAAAATGAATTTGTCCTCAGGGTGGTTCAGCCGAGTGGAGATGCATCACGCATGGGAGTAGAAAATGTATTTAGTTGCTCCAACCATGCTGGACAGAAACCTAGCAGTATCCACAAAACTCTCAGATGTGCATTCCCTGTGATCCAGCAATTTCATCTCTAAATGGGCCAATGCTTAGATGTTTCACAAGGATGTATCCTGGTTTTGCTTACGAGAATAGCATTCAATGAAGCAATTCACTTTTTTAAAAAAGACTTATTTATTGACTTGAGAGAGAGAGGGAGAGAGCGGGGGTAGGGGGCAGAGGAGGAGAGAATCTCCAGCAGACTCCCCACTGAGCACAGAGGCTGACTTAGGGCTCGATCTCACAACCCTGAGACCAGGAGCTGAGCTGAAACCAAGACTTAGAGGCTTCACCAACTGGACCACCCAGGTGCCCCCAAAACAGTTGACATTTTGATACTAAATCCAGCTTCTTGGGAGAGACAGACATTCTAGAAGCAGAGGTAGCTTCCAAGTGCAGCATCTAAGGACTAGATACAGGCATCTCAAATCCTGAAACAGCCCACCTTTTCAGTACTACCTAGAATCGGGCCCATGTTCACTGGGTCCCCTGCACTATGCCCAGCTAAGTGACTGCAGAAAGGCAGCTCAGAATCATCAAAGAGAAATGGAGGGCATGAGGATTTCAAGATCTCTCTTCTCCCTTCCATCATTACTCAACCCCTCCTACTAGACAATGACCCTCCAGACTTATTCCTGCTTCTGCCTTCAGAAAGCTGTCGCATGTGGGGACACATTCTTTGATAAAATCCTCTAGAGTTCAGGAAGAAATTATCTGTCCCCCACCCCAAATACAAACCATTTGCTCCAGGAAACAGCTGTGTTTCTCTGAAATCATGCTCGTTTTCAAGAGGATGGCATTAGAAACACTGTGCTCCGGATACAGAAACACCAATTTACATTCTCCCGGTTTGGTTCAGTGTCATGAAGAGGTTGGAGGATCTACTCTAAGGAAGATCTGTACTTGGCATCATGAGTTCTCCCGTAGTCGTAAATTACTTTCTAACATCTACATACTTGTTTTGCTCTGTGAATTCTTTAGAGTACCATGATGCTGTGAGCTATTGGGTAAGTTTTTCAAGACAGCTTTAGGTGTTATGAAAATGGGTGAATCTTGTTGAAATATCCATAAGAGAGTGGAACAGAGCTTGTGAGAAGGAAAAGAACACGCTCCCATAAGGGTCAGGGACAGCGATCGAGTCAATTCGGTAGCAAGAATGACCTTTGTCCAGATCCCAAGTAGAATCCTTTAATCCCTCCGGCTCAGAGAACACATTTGGTCTGCTGGGAAGTTTACACAGCATGTTGCTGAATGTTATTCCTGATGACTCTTTTTGCAAAGAGCACTTACTACCAAGTTTTGTTCCAGCCTTTTGAACTAGGATTTCACATATAAATAAAGGTAGAGAGGGATTAAAACAAAATTTCTCTCTCTGGCTCAAAGAGGGTATTTTACCAAACTCTGGCAAAAGGAATGCGAAGCCAGGAAATCCTACTGGAGCTAAAAGTCTTAAGGATAATGACTGCTACTTTGTGAGCTCTTCTGGACAGAGATAGAAGGGCATGTAGAGGGAGATGTGTTCTGCATCATCCAAAATAAAACTCCTCATCTTCAGAGCTCTCCCTTACCTAAGCCTGGTCTTCAGAAATAAGAAGTCTAGTTCCATAATATAGGAAATGATTTAAAAATATCTTTAAAAGAGTACGTGTGTGTATAATGCCAAAAATAGTGATGGAAAAAATGCTCTACTGGATTTCCTCTTTTCTCTCCTCCTCTAAGTCCACACACTTCCCCTCTGAGGAGCAGCCCAGACCCCTGTCTCTTACCTCCTCTGTTGCCCTCCCGGTCCTTGACAGTGTCATACTGTCTTACACCCTCTCTGAAGGGCCCGGGGCCCACCGTGCTCACTCCTGCTGAGCTGCACTCTCCTTCCTTTTACCCTCTTCTCATGGGGCCACCTGCTATTCCTTTGGGCGTTTTTAGCTAACCCCTCACTCCTGTGACTGGCAGAGCACAGGACTGCATTTTAGTGCACTTTTTCTACCTACTCACTCTCTCACCCTAAACTTGAAAGGGGCCCTTCCTTCTTCCAGGCCAACATGAGAAGCTTAGCACATGCCATCTTGTTCTGGATTCAAGTCCAGTCATTGCCCCTGAGCATCTAGTCCTGATTCTTAGATTTTTACAGGCAGGATTTAATATTCAAATGTAGTAGGCAACCCAAAATGATCATTCTTTTGATGTTGTTCTTAATAAATTTACCAGTACCAGGCAAGCATGCACACATAAACACACACAGACACAGAGACGCACTGCCCAGATCCCCCTTCAAGGGCGAACCTGCTGCCCAGGTGCAGAAAGGATGGTGGGCAGACTCCAGCTCTCAGCACCTTCAGTGCGGCTCAGGCGGGACTTGCCTAAGGCCATGTCTTTCCTTGGGGAGCCCATGCTTGGTGACTAAGTGAGGTGGGGGCGGGGGGTATTAAGGCCATTCTGGTCTGATGCAAGGCGCTGGTGGGCAGCACTCGCCTCAAGCTCCCCGCCAGGCTGGTCGAGGCTTTGTTGAGCCTGAGTTGTAGCCTGACATTTTCTTGCTTTCTCCTCTTCTCTTCCAAGGTGTTAATTGCTAAGAAGCATCTCACATCCCAAACTCTGTCTCAACTGTTGCTTCCAAAGACCACAACCTGAGGTGGCATTTGTCAGGTATTTAGAGAAGTCCCTGGAGCACAGTGAGCACTCTGTCAGTGCTCGTTAAATAAAATTAAATAAGGAATCTGGAGAGGCAGCACCTTCACCGCTCATCCCTCTTAGAGAAGAGGTTATAATTAACGTTCAATATCAGGTTACTTTAAAGAGCCTGAGAATCTCCCTAATCAGGATAAGGAAACAATACCGCTAGTATTAACTATTGCTTTGCTATGTTTATGCTTTAGGATTTTTTTTTCACTATTATCTTTTCTGTGCTTGATCTTACCAATTCAATTTTTTATTGCTTACAAGGGTATTTTCTGACATTTTAAATTTAGGTTCAACAACGTCTCCTAATGGCTAATATGAATTTAGATATACTCCTATGACTTCTAGAATCAAGACTTCTCAGTGTTGGGAAGGACAGCTCAGTGCCATCTTTACAACACAAAGCAGATTGTTCTCACGCTGTGTAACGTGAGGGAAATGAGCAGACTCTGGCCTTGGAACCATGGAGTCCTCAACGCCTCCGAGGTTATATTCCATCTGTAGATCTGTGCTTGGGCCCAGCTTCACCTCACTTCATGAAGAAGAAAGAAGACACCCTGCTCCCAATGGCTGTTTTATGTGCCACTAGGAGGCCACTGAGAATGAACAGTATTATATAGATTAAAACCATCACGAGACCTGAAAAAACACTCATTCTGCCCACACTCAGAAAGGGCATCCATCGTCTGTCCTCACTAAGCCCATTCCTTCTCATTTCCATTTATAGCCTATTACCTGGCATCGCCTTCTCTGTGTAAATCATCTAGAGCCAACCTTTGGTTATAACTTCTCTAGAATAATTGTTAGCTCTATCACTTTGGCTTGAAATGGGATGATACTCACTTTTTGGCCCGTCCTGGCTATGGTATCAGTCTGTCAACAGTGACTAGAATTAAAAAGGACGGCTTGCCTTCTGCCACTGCAGCCACAGCCATGATATGCTCAGGCTTCAGAAGAAGCTTGCCTCCAGGGTCCTCTACTGTGGCAGAAAGAAGGTCTGGCTGGCCCCAGAAAGACCAAGGAGATCGCCAATGCCCACACCTGTCAGCAGATCCAGAAACTGATCAAAGACCGGCTGATCATCCGGAAGCCTGTGACCGTCCATTCCTGCGCTCGGTGCTGGAAAAACACCTTGGCCCACCAGAAGGGCACTGGTGAGAGAAAAGGTACTGCCCCTGCTGGAATGCCCCAGAAGGTCACCTGGATGAGGAGGGTGAGAATTCTGCGCCGGAGACTGACCGCTGCATGGATCACAGGCTGTACCTGAAAGTGAAGGGTTACGTGCTCATAAAGCAGCCAATTCTCGTGGAACACATCCACAAGCTGAAGGCAGACAAGGCTCGCCAGAAGCTTCTGGAGAACCAGGCTGAGGCCCACAGATGGAAGACCAAGGAAGCACACGGGGCTGTGAGAGTGGCTTCAGGCCAAGAAGGAGAAAATATCAAGACTCTGTCCAAGGAGGACGAAACCAAGAAATAAAACTCCCTCTCTTTTATCTGTACATAGTGGCCTTGGCAGTAACACAGATCAGTTTCTCAAGAAAACAAAACTTTATCTGCCAAAAAGAGAAGGAGAGAGAGAGATGAGTACTGGCCTCCTGGAAGACAGGGACTTCTGCCTTCCAAAGAAGGACCGAATGTAAACAAGATGTGTTTGTTTTCAATTTTCTTTCAGGCTGAGAACCTACTCACTAAAGATGGGTGGAGGAAGGGCCTGCCCAGGAGAGCCTGGAGCTAACAGAAGGAGTAGGGAGGACTCTAACAGGCCAGGAAGGAAGCGGGCCAACCTGTCCAGGGGAGAAGCTGGTATTACTGGGGACAGGAGCTATTTTGCATCACGAAGTACCACCGATGTGTGAGGTGGGCAGGACTGCCCAGGAATCCAGTGATGTGAGGGCAGATTCCAGATTAGTGTTAAGGGGGACGTTGGTTAACAGAGAAAGCTTCGAAGGATATAAATTTAATACTTGTGTCTCTGCCTCACTCATTTCAAAAGCAAACAAAACAAAACAAAAAAACAACTTTTTTTTAAAGCATCAGTTTCCTCTCTTCTCTTGATGGAGTTTTCCCTGGCACTAAATGGATGGGATCAAAAGCACAGGTGGCCCCTTTGTTTCTTCTCCCCAATGTACTTGTGTTTATTCTTGGTAATTAAAATGAGGATTGGCTTTTAAGATAAGTTGGAAATTTCCCTCCTTCTCCATTCAACCCAGTCTTCACACACACACACACACACACACACACACACACACACTCACAGGCACGTGTGCGCCAGCAATCTTGAAAAGTCATGCCTAGGCCAAGCCCTACTGAATTTATAGAGTTCCAACTGATTCTTAGGTGTAGGAGCAACACTAGCCAACCCAGGCCAAGGTTGTGAATGAATGAAATGTGATGAGCTTAATCAGTGTAGACTGCCAACTTGAACTTCTGCTATTTAAAACATTTCTTCAACTCTTCACTTACTCTTCCTCCGTGAGATAAATTAATCATTTAAACAATTCAGACCTAAAATAAACATGCAGCAGATAATATAAATTTAGATAGAAAATGTGTTATCTGATTGGCAGTGGAATGTAACCAGCCTCTGGGTTCAAAACATTTTATTTCTATTTTCTGGGCTATATTGCCATGTTGGCGGGGAACTCTTAGACCCATTCTGAATATTTTCAGTTGGAAGAGACAGTGTGCAGGGAAGGAATCTACAATCTGAGGAGACCAGAGATACCCTTAAGAAAGTCATACGGAAGAGGAAGGCAAGTATTTTAAGTGCAAGCATGTGTATGGTTGTTTTTCTTTTTCTCCCTCTCCCTCTCCCTCTCCTTCTCCCTCCCCCTCTCCCTCTTCTTCTTCTTCTTCTTCTTCTTCTTCTTCTTCTTCTTCTTCTTCTTCTTCTTCTTCTTGTAAAAAATTATCATAATGACGACCAAAACGGAGCCCAGCTCCATAAAGAATAATAAATAAATAATAAATGAGTGAATAAATAAATGAAGTCTGTTTTCTCTGAATCTCTTTGGTCAAATTTTGATGCCAAGTTTCAATTCCCAGGGCTCTCCTGGCTAGTGGTCCGCCCAGAAGCTGCGCTGTGTTAATCCCTACTCTGTGTAGCTCACCTTTTACGAAATCCAGAAATCTGTGTCACCCAACCCCGTTTCCTCTAAACACCAAATAAGTACCTGGCAGCCTAACTCCTGAGTTTTCCTCCCCGCTACCTGGGATCTCCAAAGGACTGCTGAATCCGAATGGGTTGGTCTCTTTCCACCCAGCTGAGCCAGGCAAGTTTCCATGAAACTGTGAAACTAAGACACCCTTTATGCCACCTGACAACTAGAAAGTAAAATCACAGAGACAATAAAAGGGAGGACTATAAACCAGCAAATGAAAACAGAAACATCGAACATAATGAGAGGAGTGAAAATCGGCCTGGGGCACTGTCACACAGGCCTGTCGCATTCTTTATTGGCAAAATGACTGGCTGAAGACCAGATCCGCCTCTTGGAATTGCTGAAAGGTGAGGCTGGGGAGAAGGCGCAGAAGCGCATCCTTGGCTCTCAGGATCCGCCCAGTGCCATGCTGGAAAGAACCTTAAAATATCTTTCATTCATGCTGCCAGTTCCAAATGCTGGAAGCAGTGTTCTTTCTGTTTTCCCCGGGAGAAGGCTTTCACTTCCCCGTTAGCTCTTGTCACCCTTCCCGGGAGTGAGCTCTCAGGACAGGGCGCACCCCGGAGGCTCTCAGACACACGAAAGGGCCCACAGTGACATCCCCTGGGGAGGAAACTACAAGTCCCTCTGAAGCCCTGAACTCCTGAGGCGGATGGGATCGTCATTATCTCCTTCAGCGCCGAGGGTTTCTGAAATCAATCCTTCTTGTGCTAAGTAATTAAAACACAAGCAGGAGGTTGGTTCTAGTTTCCTCATAAATAAACTGAAAATAATGGAATGTTAAGAACTGCCATTGACTGCCAAGTTTTATGGTTGTCCTCTAATTACTTTGGTACAACACAAATGTGTGCGTGTCTAAAATATTTGATAACGGTGACCGTAGTTCCTACAGTAATTAAGAATTTTAATCATGTATTGAAATACAGAAAAATAGCTTGATAAATGTATGCCCTCCTACCTAAGTAGGTAAACAGAAGGGTGCTGACTTTGTGTATTTTACTGCTTACATGGATATTTATCCTGAGCAGAGACCCACCTGGCAAAGACAATCATGGAGAGTTGAAAGCCTGACGGGCCTATAAAACTGTGCAGGGTCTTATTCCTCAAAGTAGGCTGCAAGCACCCTTTGGGGCCTGGGGTGGGGAGGGCATCAGGCCACAGGATGAAAGAAGGTAAACATTTGGGATGCTTCAATTTTACTGTATTTAAGGGTGCAGGGAGCACGTTAGGTTTACACCAAAAATAAACATGCAGTATGATAAAACAGAATGCAAGTTTCTCCATATTACAAAGACATTTCGAGCTGGGAATTATAGCTATGGGGACTTTCATGGGTCCTCCTTCATCTTAGGCATTCCTTGTAGGACCACTTGGGAAGTGCTCGGGTAGTATCAGGAAGCGATGACTTGCCAAATACAAAAGAAGGTGTTTCTGGTGTGCAAGTTTCTACTCTAGATTAGATTGGATAAATTTCATATCATGTATAAAAATATGAATAATGGGAATCTTAAAGCACCTGGTAGATAACAGGTTCTGAATTGGGGGCAATTTTGCGCCCTCCCCCACCGTGGGGTCCATCTGTCAATGTCTGAGGTCATCTTTGCATAGCCCCACATGGAGTAGGGGGTGGCATTACTGGCCTCTAGTGCTCAACATCATATAATGCACAGGACAGCCTCCCACAGCAAAGGATTTCCCTCAAATGTCAATAGCACTGAGGTTAGGAAACCCTGCTCCAGCCAGTGTGTCTATACACACGTGGAAAACGGGTGGTCGGAAAGTCAAAGGCAGGCCAAGGGGATCAGGGCCCACAGAAAGCCTACAAAGGCAGTCACAGTGCAAGGGCAGGAGGCATGTCTCTGCACCAGGGCAGGAGACAAAACACAGCCTCTGGAGACAGGGTTCTAGCTAGTTGCCGGGCCAGAGAGAATAGGGAAGAGTGGATTTAGAATTCAGGCCATAAGTGGAACTGTGATGTGGTGTTGGAAGATGAGCTTTTGTGGGACTGTGGAAGTTGCTATACACATTTGATCAGAAGTTTGCCACCTCCTCCAGAAAGCTGCCTTAATCCTCCAAATGGGAGTGAATCTCCCTACTCAGTGCTCAGGCTGTAGGCCTGAGGCCTTTATTACCTTACCAACCATGACATTCTGTCATGGGTTCCCAGAGTGAGTTGTAAGCTCCTCGAGGACAAGACTTGTGCCTTTTCCAATATTTCTTTTTGGTCCATGGTATCATAGAACAAAACAATACCCATAAAATAGTTGTTGAATTGACATCAGTGCTGTAGTCTCCTCCCAATACTAGAAATGCGGCATGCACACATGTGAATAGAACACATTAAATGGGAAGGAAAAAAGGAAGTGATCTACTCTTTTCATCTGGGAAGATCATTTAGCACAAATCTTCAAAGATCTGTTTATACTTCTTTTTTGATGTTAACCATCTGTTTGATGGGCTTTCCCCCCTTCTTTAGCCTTTTTAGCAGTTTCTAGTAATAAGGCAGTTCATCTTGAAATTTCACTGGTGCATCTCATAAAAGGGTCACAGTCGTGGTTAATGTTGTTTTAGACACCAATGCCTGAAATCCAAGTACAGAGCAGTCTGCCTTCACTACACTACAACTAAGAATAAAAATAAAGCTCTATAATTAATTTGCTAATAATTTTTCCCTGTAAAAAGTAGTTTGACTCTGCTCAGCTTTAATTGTAATAAAAAAAATGATTTAGGCTTTCTCCTTCCTCTTCATATTTAAAATGTGTCATTCTGTAGACTGAGAAGGAATCAAGCATTTGGGGGATAAAAGGCAATTTTCCACGTTAAAGTATTCTGGGACGGTTCAGCACCTTCCTATTCTTTAAATTCCCAAGATGTAAGAAACACATCTCAAGCAATCCAAATATGTTCAACTCCACTTACAAAACAAATCAAAGGATTATTCTTCACCTTACAAAATCACTTATCAAGCCAAGATTCAACCCAAGATTGCTTTCATTCAGCAGCCCTTACTCTCAAGCCCATTCAAATTCAGATGGTATTTACACATCTTTTCAGGAAACCCAAAGAACTTTCTAAGAGCTAAGAAGGGTGAATGAATGAGCCCAACCCTTCATTTTGTAGGTGAGGAAATAGGCTTGGAAGTCAATATGAACTCTCAAAGCTGCATAATGGTAACAGCTAGGACTTATCAAGGGCCCACAGCTTCTCATATCTTTATCACTTCCACGGGTGTCTGAGCCGCCATTATATCTTGCTGGCCTGGTGCAGGAGTCCAGCTTGTACCCTCCCTCCTGGGCACTCCCCTCCCCACAAAGGCCACTCCACACACCAGCAAAGGGATGCATCTACAACAGAGGGAAAACTATGTCACTCCTTTGCTCAGAAACTTCCAATGTCTTCCCACCTCTCTCAAGTGAAAGCCAATCCTCACATGGTCTATGGGGCCTAATCTATTTGTAATTACTTATCTCTTCTGCCAAAGCACCCAACACTTCACATACTTCACCTGGGACTTTTCCCTTGCAGTTCCCTCCACTAGAAATCTCTTCTTCCAGACTTCCAAAGGACTCCCTGCCCCTTCCTGTTCTTCAGGGGTCTTATCAAACATCACTTTACCAGAGGTGGCTTCCCTGTCCACCCCTATGTAAATAACGTAATTTACTCTACCCCCATCTCTCTCTCCCACCTTACTTTCTTTCCTATTTTCTTCTAACACTTTTATTGCCTGACATATTACATATTTATTTGTTTATGGACTGCCTTTCCCCACTAGAAGATAAAAAAAAAAAAAAATTCTTGCGGGATCCCCAGTGCCTGGTACATGGCAGGCACTGAGGATTTTTGTAGAGTAAGTGCTACTATGTGCCAGGTACTATTCTAAGGAAGGTACAAGAACCCATTTACTTAATCTTCCCTACAAGAAGGCATTATCGTCATCACTGTCATCTCTGGCTCACAGATGAAGAAATTAAGGCACAGGAAAGCTTAGAAACTTGTCCAAGATCACTCAGCTAGTAAAATGTAGAGTCAGGATTTGAACCCAGGGCACAGGTCTTTTAACCACCAAGATGTACTGTGTCACGCTGTACAGATGTACTGTGTAACTACTGACAAAAAATGACTTCGATGGTTCTTCCCCATACCAGACTCTCAGAAATTGAGATATATCCAAGTGTGCTTTCAAAATGTCAATAGTTTCTTATAACTGCCTAATATATTAAACAATCACTAAGGTGTGATTTTGAGCTAAGACTCGCAAACAAGATAAAAATGTGAACCACAACTGTGTTGCATTTGAGTCTCTAATTCAGAGCACACAAAGGATAGGACTGTGGCATTACAGACGTGTGCAGGTAATTCTCCCTACTGGACTGAGATTAGCACGATTAGCTCTGGGCCATAAAGGGAAAGCTAAGACACAAAAGCTGCAGTGATGTTCCAGGCCACAGAGCCAACAGCACTGGCTGGAAGGGAGCCTGTGAGGGCCTCTCTGGGACTGCAGCAGGTCACACATGCTCCCTGCTTATTAGTGTAAAACACCCTTGGTGATTCATACAATGGAATGTTTAAGCCAAGATGTCACCTAATAGAGGGTATGTTGATACAGCTTTATCTAAAAAGTTATGTAATCATCCTAATGTGGAAATGCCAAAAAGGAATTTGTGCCTCAGAATAAAAGAGGGGTGTACCCTCTGGGAATTACTCCACAAAGGACATAAGGAGTTCTCCAGTGAGAAACTTATTGGCCCACACTAAGCAGGTGACTTGTGAAAAACAGGGCCCAATGGGGGCTGAGGATTCGTGGGGAACAGTTCCGCTTGGTAAGACATAGCCAGACCCCTGCTCTGGAGAGTCTCCAGGGTCTCCCAGACCTGCCCATCAGTCCACAAGGGAGAGAGACGCCTATTCTGTATCTAACCTCCTGGGATTAAAAAAAGTCCTTACCCTGAGTCCTCTCTGCCTCTTGCTCTCGGATCAAGTATTTATTTACGCAAATCTAGAGCCCTCTCATTATCTCTCTACCCTAGAGGGCCGAAGGAATCTTCTCCTCCACTTTGTTGGAATTTTCTGACAGAAATCTGGAGCTCTGGAATACTGTCCCCACCCTCCAGTCTTCCCTTGACCTCGGCCTCCACCGTTCCACCTGCCCCAGGACGTGACAGAAGGAAAGAGGTTGGCTGGAAGGGAGGGGCGAAGGTGTCACAAGCACCTGTCACCTGGCAGGCCCCGGTCCCCACTTCCCCAGCCCCCAGGAACCCCGCCCTCCCGCACGCCCCGACCGCGACTGGCCCGTCCCTCCCCCTTTCAGCCTCCCGCCACCTTCCAATGGCCGAGGGACAGGGCAAGCTGAGCAAGCCGCGGCAGCCCAGCCGGGTCCCCGCCCTGTTCCCAGTTCCCGAGCCGGGCCCCGGCGGCCTTTAAATGCCGCCCAGGGCCAGTGCGACGCGGCCCTCGTCACCCTTCTGCCTCGGGAGGCGACAGCAGCACCCCAAGGAAGAAAACAGCCGCGACTCGGCAGCCCCGGTCCGGGCAGCCGCGGCCACCTCTGACCTCCCGGACCGCGCCGCCTCCCGCTCCCCTCCCCTCCCCCTCCTCCTCGCCTTCCACCGGGGCCCAGCCTGTCGGGTCGGCGCCTGGCCTCAGGCGCGCGCGCGCGCGTGTGTGTGCGCGCGCCCGACCAGCCTCGGACCCGCGCCCCCGCCCGGCGCAGGACCGCCCCAGGATCCCCGCCCGCGCGCCGCGTCCCACGTCCCCCGCCGCCGCCGCCGCCGGGCCGCCAGCCGTGCACCCCGGCGCGCCGTGCAAGAAGATGGCGGGATCGGTGGCCGACAGCGATGCCGCGGTGGTGAGTGCGGAGGGGTGCACGCGAGGCGCCCCCTTCCCGCGGCCCCGCACGCCGCCGCCCGCTCAGCCTGGCTGCGGCGCAGAGGAGGCTGAGGCCCAGCCCGGCGCCCCCCGCGTGGGAAGGCGCCCGGTACCTGTTAGTTAGCGCGGGCTGTGAGCGGCCGGCCTGAGGGGGGGTGGCAAGCGGGGTGCCCCGGGTGCACCGGAGAGAGGGTGCGTGGGGGCGGACGGCGGCGTGGGGGTGACCAACAGCCCCCGCCGTGCCTTGCAGCCCCCGGCCAGGTGTGTGCACGCTGCACGTGTGAGCGTGCGCTGGTGTGAGTGTGTCTGGGGCGCGCGCCCCGCGGCCGCCTCCGACGTCCCGGGGATTCCCCCTTGGAAACGGGTCTGGCCCGGGGGCCCCCGAGAGAAGTTGCACCCCAGCCACGTCCCTCAGGTCAGGCCTGGGCGACTGCGGGTCCAGAGGCGTTTTCGGTTGAAGGGGGGCCTCCCCTCCTCCGACGCAGGGCTCTGGCTCCCCGGCGTGCCTCGACCTGGATTTTGATCTAGATCTGAAGGTCTGGGGATCTTCAGCAGCTTAGCTACCGAGTGGAAAGGAAGGGTTTTGTTCCCGGGCTTTATGCGATTGATTGTTCAATGGGCTGTGAGGTGGCAGCATCTGTAAACGCTGCCTGTGTCTTATGAAGGCTGCTGGATTCAGCCAGATTCGGATAGGTGCTTCCCCCCTCCCTCCCCTTTTCCTCCCAGCCCCCACACCCCCCTAAAACTAGAGCCTCTGGAAAGCCAATCTGTGTGCTGCTATTTTTAGAAACTAGATGATGGGCATTTAAACAACTCTTTGGGCTCTCCAGTTCAAGCCGACGTGTACTTCCCACGACTGGTAAGTGGTTTAGTTCTGTGCTCTGTGTTTCTGCCTGTACCCTTTTCCTTTCTAATTGCATTTTCTAATGGGTCAGATCCTCAGAATCTGAGGGCTTGGCTCTTCCCAGACAGGCGGTAAAGTTCCTGTTTCTCCTATCATCCTTTGCAGATAGTTCCATTTTGTGGGCACATTAAAGGTGGCATGAGACCAGGCAAGAAGGTGTTGGTGATGGGCATTGTAGACCTCAACCCAGAGAGGTAAGACAGAGAGTCCTTGTCACCCCAAGGCTTATCAGGCAGTTACAAGGCCCTGCCCACTCTTGTTGTGGTTGTTTGCTACTCCTCCTCCTCTCCCTGTGGCCAGCGTTGCTAGTTGAAGTGCCAAGAAAGTACCATGTTCCCATGAAAAGAATGTGTATGAATCCCAGCCATCATTTCTCCAGACAGCTATTTATATCAGAGATTATAAATATAGGCCCACATCATTTTCTCTTTGACCCTTAAGGAGGCCAAAGGACTTTTTTTCTTTTAAGAGTTTTTAAACATGGTGCTTGGAGCAAGATCTATCAATATAAATGACAAGCAGACATTACAGGATACTATTTCCCCTGGTCAATCTCTGGGACTGTTTTTGAGAATTCTGGGATGGATAAAGACACAGATGTGTGGGTGGTTTGGGGTATCTGAAAACCCTAATGTTAGTCATGTTCAACTCCACCATTGTGTTTATTTATTTATTTATTTGACAGACAGCGAGATTGAGAACATGAGCAGGGGGAGAGGGAGAAGCAGACTCCCCACTGAGCAGGGAGCCTGATGTGGGGCTCCATCCTAGGACCCTGGGAGCATGACCTGAGCTGAAGGCAGACGCTTAACGACTGAGCCACCCAGTCGCCCCTCCACCAAAGTTTTTACCAGAGCCTCCTTTCAGTATTAAAATACCCGGCTTGATTGTAATCCTCCTCCTCCATACATAGTCTGATCTCCTGTGTAAAGAGTAGTGGCGCATTCGAAGCAGACAAACCCCAAGGAGAAGGAAGAACTAGGGGAGCCTGGGTCGTTGATAGCCAAGCCCGGAATAAATGAGAGGATGTTCTTTTCAGCTTTGCCATCAGCTTGACCTGTGGTGACTCCGAAGACCCACCCGCCGATGTGGCCATTGAACTCAAAGCTGTGTTCACAGACCGGCAACTACTCAGAAATTCTTGTATATCTGGGGAAAGAGGTGAAGAACAGTCCGCAATCCCGTACTTTCCATTCATCCCAGACCAGCCATTCAGGGTGAGTACCTCGAGCGCTTCCACTCCAGCTGCTGGCAGGGCGATGGTGCTCTGCTCCTCCAGCAGATGCCAAGAATGCTTTAAGCCGCCAAATTTTCGCATGTCTAGGAAATTTGTCACCTGATGGTGAAAGAAAGAAAAATGATCAAAAGAGCTCTGTTTGCTAATACAAACTAATACTCACCATAGTAGCTCTTGGCTCTGTTTACCCAGTACATTTAGTAAATAAACCATGTCCAGATTGTTAAGAATAAATACTTTTCTGTGTAGTACTCAACGCGGTCCTAAGCATGTAATCTATACCTGTCCCAAAATATCCTAATCGATTAATAAATAAAAAGTGCTAAAAATTTCCTCATGTTTTTCAACCTATAAGGAGCCCTAAACCTTATTAGGTGTGACTTTTTTTTTTTTTTTTTTAGAAAAGTAGTGATAATCTTTTCATTTTCTCTTGTTACTTTTGCTGAGGAGGTCTGGTCCTTGTTTCTCCCTCTGGGTTAACAAGCCTCAGTCTGTTTTATTGTCCCAGGCTGTGTGGCTGATACATTCCTTCCCCTGGGCCTAGATGGGTATAACTTGGCTCTCCGCTATCTAGTGGGCAGGAAGCACCACCCAAACTTCCCACCCAACCAGCAATGTTAGTAGCACCTTCCTCTGTGAAGGACAGTGCCGAGTAAGCGATGCAAGTAATGTGGGTAACGTGTTAGGACGGGATTTACTGAACTACCGGGCCTGGTGATGAAGTTGTCTGTATTACACCTTGTTAACACACATCACAATAACAACAGCTCAGTTAAAAGCTCCGTGTTGCATATATGCCTAATAAAGCACAACTACCCTTAACCTGTTGCTCTTCCTCTAGACACTCACAAGGGCCTTATGAAGAAGTAATAATTTTTCTTCTCACCTTACCATCTGGTGGGGGGAATAAGAATCCATGACTTCTACGTCAGTGATAGAATTGAGATTGTTGCCCTTCTAATCATAGTCTGGGGCAGGTACCCATACGTATCCTGTGCCCTCCCCCTTCTCTAGAATGGTAATGGGCCCTTAGGTTCCTCTTGACTGTGACGGTTTCTTTCTTTCATTTATTTATTTTTTTTGACTGTGACAGTTTCTTAATGATGAATCTTAATGCCTACGTAGCTCATGAGTATGAGTAACCAGAGCTTCCGTCTGCCAAGAGGAATATGATGCTCCCCAGCAACCAAATTGAAATGAAATCGGCCCTTCTTGGTGGTATAATTTTAGTAATAATATGAATTAAATGTGACTAATATCACATATGAAGTCTCTTCTTATATGGTGGCCGCCGATGCTTTTAATAAATACACAGCACAGAACCGATGATTAAAATCTATGGCGAATCACTTACGGAAAAGAGGAAGAAAAAACTTTTACCATATGGAATCAGCATTTCTGTTTGGCTTAACAAAGCCTTGTTAATTACACATCCTTGGTTCAATGGTAATTACTGTGTAACCTTCTGTCTGCTTTAATGTTTACCATGCTGGCGTGCTGGACTGTTATTACAGGCTACTAAGTGGGTGCCAGTTGATCTCTGTGAGGGTCTCCTCTGGGGTTGGGATAGGTTCAGGGGATGACCGTGGAGACATTAAGTGCCATATAAATAAATCTGTGCTGCTTTACGTCATTTTCCGGAGTACAAGAAGACCGGAGAAGTGTTCAAGCGTGAACAATTAGAATCTTTGAAGGATATTGAAGAGTGAAGAACAGTGGTTCACAAAGTGTATTCCTCATTCCAGCAGTAACAGCATCATGTTAGAACTGGATGGAAATGCAGATTCTCAGATCTTACCCTAGACCTACTGAATTAAAAATTTGGGGGGTGGAGTCCAGCAGTCTCTGTTGCACTTCTGTGTGATTCCAAGGTTTGAGAACCGCCGAAGATGTTGCCTTTCTCTAAAATGAAGTATTGTGTGTGTGTTTTCCCCAGCAGGGTTCATTGAATTGTGAATTGAGATTCTGATTTCGTTTCTTCCAGGTGGAAATTCTCTGTGAGCACCCACGTTTCAGAGTGTTTGTGGATGGACACCAACTTTTTGATTTTTACCACCGCATTCAAACGCTATCTGCAATTGACACCATAAAGATAAACGGGGACCTCCAGATCACTAAGCTTGGCTGATGCTGTTTAAACCTCCTCTGTTTCACATAGGATCAGGTGCCACAACTGTCTGACTGTGGGTCTGGAAGAAGTGTACTAGCAAGACCTGGAGACTTAAAAAGAAAACGAAAACAAAAAGCAGGCTTCACTGTCTCTTCTTTCTGTGCAGTTTAAACCCAAAATGACAACTCCAAACTGTGGTTTGCCCTTAGGAAGCTGTCAGAACAAAGACACCGAGCCATTATTTCCAGAACAAAGTAATACATTTATGCTGGATTTTATTCAGACTAAACTGACATGGATTTGTGATAATTTGTGATCTGGTAGCAAGTGATTCATCTTTTCAAAGCAAGGTGATACTTAGAAACAAAAGTGCTAAAGACTTAAAACAACACCACCGCCAACAAAGACGGTACACCGAGATCAACTCATTTCTGCACTGAAGTGAAGTGTGTAGCACAACCGACATTTTAGTCAGGGTATTTACATAGAATGTAGGTTGTTCAAGGTTTGGTTGGTTTTGGTGTGGTTTTTGGTTTGGTTTTTTTTTAGTTTTTTTCTTGTTTTTTGGTTTTTGCACAGCATAACGTTAATTCAGATTTTTAAAGCTTTCTCGTAGTTATTTATTTATACTCAATGTACGTATTAGAGAATGATTAATGTCTCAAAAACAGCAAGTTATGAACTTTTGAATGTACAGATATCTTAGGTCCAAAGGGGAAAATTACATATTACAATCATGAAAGAATTGTTATCTTCCATACCCCTAAACTTAGGATCTCTTGATATAAATTGCTGTAAGTGCTTTTGGGAAAAGTTTGCAACATTTCGATAAAACTGCTTTTCAGGTAATCGATGATTACATAAATTCTATTTATATCACATTTTCTCCTTACTGTGAATTAGCACAGTATTGGCTTCCTTAAGACTAATTAACTATGTTTCCCTAGGTTTTTATAATAGCTCATTAAGTTGTTATTAAACTAAGTGAAAGCATATAAGAGGTGAGTGCAGAGACCATTTTTAAAATAACTATTATATAAACTTTTCAAAGTGTACTATGAAAATGGTTCTGGAATTCAGTGTAAAGCAGAAGCAAATCGCCCCAAATAACTTACTTGGAAATAATTTATATCAACTTAAGCCGTTAGGTCATTGTGTTACTTTTATTATGTGACCCTCACCAATATCCCTAAGCAATGTCTTTGGAACTTCAGAGGAGAGGCTGCTTCCTATTGTGTTAGCTGCGGAGACATTAGGATCAGGGGGCAGGGGGCGGGGGGATCCAGATTAGGAAATGATCCAATTAGTTTATCTGGAAGGTTAACTCCCAGGACTCCAGATCCCTCGAGTCCAGCCAATAGTGTGACTGTTTCAAATTAAGCTGTAAGAGTTTCCCTGTATTCGTGGAGCTGGTCCCGTGGAGCTGGTCCCGACAGCAGAGCATCTCCAGGAGGAGGCAGCCGTGGTGTGAACGTCACCGCCTGGCAAGGGATGGCTGGAGTCCTGGGTGTGTTGGCCCTGGAGAGAAGGACCCTTGGCATTGCTTTGGTCAGGTAGTGGGGGGCGGGGGGAGGACAAAGGGGTGCTGGGGTGGGGATGTATTTATATATAATTTAGGTTTTGTTTGTACAGCGTACTGCATCATGTTAGGACACGTCCTTGTCCTGCTTTGCTTTTGAGTTTTTTTACACGACATGCAGAGGCACAGAAGTGGCCACGTCACTTCCACGTGTCGAGAATGTAGACAGTGTTTCAGTACCAAAGTCTAAGAAAAAGCAAACTAAAATTGTGACTTTTTTATAGGTGGTATATTTGGGTTCTTCTCAACTTTGAAACTGTTTAGCACAGTTCCATCACGTTATATAAGAAGATAACTTTATCCAACAAGGCTGGCTGAGCGTTGAAAAGCTTTATGTACCAGCCGACTTAATCAGCCATATTCAGCCAAGAGGGCTGTTCTTTGGCTCCAGGTACTTCCAAGCCTGTGATTCACTTCTCGTGGCTTGTGAAGCCACGAGATTTTGAGATGTGTTTGTGCAGACACTTCGAGGACACCCTGAACTATATTTGTAGGGGTTTGGGAGGAAGACTCCCCCACGGGAGGTTTCCTCTGAGTGGCCGTCCGTCCCCACGCACTGCATAATTCAGCAGAAACCAGAGGAGCTGGGCTTGTGGCTGATTGGAAGGGACACTGTTCTCTGCCGATCAGCTAACTGCTTAGCTGCCAAGCCCTCGGGCAGCTCAGTGTAAAGATACACTGTTAACCCTTCCTTTCTTTGGGAGGCCCAGTGGGAACCCCTTGGTTAAGCCTGTTGGAATTAATCTAAATGATGTGATGGTTTGATTCAGGTAGAGCCCCATTAGCTGCGGGGGGCGGGGGGGTTGCTGTGTTACTCGTTAGCCGTGAACTGGAAACAGTGTTCTTGCCTCTCATTGGCATGTGAGGTCTAAGGTGGGAATTCAGGGTGGAAAGTGCAATTTAAAGCTTCACAGGAAAGCATTTGGGTATGTAAGGAGTTATTTCTGACCAGAGCCCTAATTTTGCAACATGACCAAAACCAAGGAGTGTAAATAACAATCAGGCTCTGGGGGAATAAAAGGCAGGCTTTAGACAATCTGTCCATTTCTGCGTCATAATTGGAGTGAATGTATATATCTACTTAAGAATTAATAGAAGTGACTTCTACTTTCTGGGCTGTCCCAGAATTGTCTTAAAACTATTATTTTTTTAAAATCTGAAACCCCATTTCAAATCTTGCCAACCTCGGTTCAAAACCCCCTAAGAAATCACCCTGGGAAATGATGGTGACTTGTTAAAATGGCAAATCCTTTCATTTCTATCAAGAAGAAAATATCCAAAAAGAGGGAGGGAGCCCTGTTGCCTTGAGAGAAACAGCCTTGGCATTCTCCGGCATTAATGTAGGAATAATGTTCTTATGATGACATATTTTCAAAGAAACACTTTCTTATTTACTGCGTGGTGTAAAATGTTGCTAAATGTGTTCTTACATTATTATGTCACTGCTGAAAGTTATTTGCACTATAATAAAGGAATTTTCTACAAAATGGTTCCAGTTTCTAAAATGCTAAATTTGGCACCAGGTATGATATACTTAGCCTAAACCATATGGTATAGCAGTGTTCTCTCACTTTCATCCATACTCCCAAG
This sequence comes from Potos flavus, assembly GCA_028534135.1. Lineage (NCBI taxonomy): Eukaryota > Metazoa > Chordata > Mammalia > Carnivora > Procyonidae > Potos > Potos flavus. The sequence goes on along the minus strand of CM052885.1, from coordinate 50,291,105 downwards.
ACCATTTGTTCATGTTTCACACCTTGATAAACTGATCAAGGGAAGGAGGGTGTCTCAGAGACCTGATGAGTTTATGTTGTGTGTGCAATGGTTTTTTTTTAATATAGTTTATATACAGTAAATTAACTATTTGGTGTACAGTTCCATGGGTTTTAACACGTGCATAGATTCCTGTAATCACCACCTCAATCAGGATACAGAATTGTTCCATCACCCCAGAAAATGCCCTCGTGCTCTTTTTTTTTTTAGTTAAACTTGTCCCCCATTCCTCACCCTAATCAGGCAAACACTATTCCCTGCCACCACCCTATAGTTTTGCCTTTTCCTTATCATACAGTACCTAGTCTTTTGAGGTTAGCTTTTTTCCATTTTAATGCATTTGAGATTCATGTGGTGTGTGTATCAATAGTTTTTTATTGCTGAGTAGTGTTCTGTTGTATAGGTGTACCAATTTATCCATCTGCCTGCTAAGGATGCAGTGGTTTCTTAATAAATCATTAAATATAGTCTTAGCATGTTGTATATACAAAAGCAAGATTGCATTTCCCCCATCTTCTCTTTTCTGTGGTTTGAATGATTAGGAAGGAAACTTGATTCCTTGGCTCTTCTGCCTACAAATAAAACCATGGCTTATAGAAGTTTGCCCCAGCTTCAGTTATGGGAGATGAGTAGAGAGATATTTACTCACAGGCTGGGTCTGGTGTCCTACTTATGTCTTGTTTTTATTCCCCTTTTTTTTCCCATTTTTATTTTTTAAGGATGCAAAGCTATGAGGCTGGTGTCTGTCACAGTTTTTGCAGTTAAGTACAGGCAGGATGGCACCTATGTGGGCACCTGTTAAGGTGGGGACAATTTGCTGGCGCTGTTGGGCAGAAATGGGAGAGCCTCCCCTGCCCCACAGCCTCGCTAGGAAGATCCCTTGTGGAATATGACATTACACCTGCTGTGCAACAGCACTGTGGATTAGATGGTGTGGAAGATAACCATAATTGGAGCCTCCAAGTGCTGCAAACACTTAAGGCCCTCATTCATTCAACAGGCATTTCTGGAACTGTGTCAATTGCTGTTCTAGGCACCAGGATACATCAATGAATAAAACTGACAAAGGTCTCTGGTGGTTTTAAACTTTCGTGTGCTTAAGAATCACCCAGAAATGGCTTAAGGTTAAGTGTCCAACGCTTGAATTTGTGTTCAGTTGTTTAAGTGTCCAACTCTTGATTTTGGCTCAGTCATGATCTCAGGGTTGTGAGATCAAGCTGTGTCGGGCTCTGCACTGGGCATGGAGCCTGCTTATGATTGTCTCTCCCTCTCCCTCTTCTCCCACACCCCCACCTGGCTCACACACTCTCTCTCAAAAAAAAAAAAGAATCACCCAGAAAATCTGCTTAAAGGTGGAAGTCCAGCTTCTCCTCCAGGAGATTGTTTCAATAGGTCTGGAGTCAGTCCCAGGACTTTGTATTTTTAAGAAACATCCTGATATTGCTCAGCCATCAAAAAGAATGAAATCTTACCATTTACATCAATGTGGATGGAACTCGAGGGTATTATGCAGAGCAAAATAAGTCAATCAGAGAAAGACAATTATCATTTGGTTTCACTCATGTGGGGAACATAAGAATTAGTACAGAGGATCATAGAGGAAGGGAGGCAAACCGAAAGGGAAGAAATCAGAGAGGGAGACAAACCATGAGAGACTCTCAGCTGTAGGAAACAAACTGGGAGTTGCTGGAAGAGAGGTGGGTGGGGGGATGGGGTAACTGGGTGCTGGGCATTAAGGAGGGCACGTGATGTAATGAGCACTGAGTGTTATATGCAACTAATAACTGAGCCCTACATCTGAAACTAATGAGGTACTGTATGTTGGCTAATTGAATTTAAATTAAAAAAGAAAGAAAGAAAAAAACCTCCAAGATGTCATCAGTGATCCTGGATCCTAAATTAAGCAGTTCTGCCTTGATGAATTCCATTCACTGAATCAAACTGTTGGATTGTACGGGGTTGTGATATTCTGATCTGTGGACATCTTCCTGTGAAAACTGCATTTCAACACAAGGGGGTCCTGTTCTCCCCCCCCAAAATCATGCAACTGTCATTATAACCCTACAGTTGTGTGTCATTATACCTGATTTAACCTCCTCCTCTCTTCACTCTGCCCCCACCTCAAATATAAGACACTGTAGTAAAAGGAAGTGACTTTCAACCAAGTTTTATGAAACTCTTCCTCATTTGGGTTGTCTTAGGACCTCAGGAACACCCTGACACCTATTTTAAACAGTGCATGCTCTGAAAAAGATGGAGGTTCTGATGGAAGCCTGCCTTCCTTATTGGTAAGCATTTCAATTAGTTATTCTTTGGAGAATCACCAGGGTGGGGCCTAATTGTTCTCTGAGGCAAATACACAAAGTGGCCTATGACTTGGAAAGAGGGCAGAGGGCAAGTGGTAATGGCCCCAATGAGCTGTTCATGGCATTTTGGAAATGAATTTAGAATCTTCCTCTCAGGAGAAAATGCTGGTGAGTAGCTACATGACCCTGCATGCTTGCCTTGCTTACTAATCGCCATGTTCATTTCACAATGATTTCCCCTAAAAAAAAAGTCTCCTGCACAAAGCAAAGAACAGCCTTGCAAGACATATACTTAATAATTAATTAATGTGGGTGTATACAAGATGCCAAAACAACACTCAACCAAGAGAGAAGGGGAAGAAATAGCCACTGACTCTTACTCTTGCTTTGATACACCCTTCCATCTCGCAGGGAAAGATGGTGACTAGGCGAGCAAACACAGAAGGTAAGGAGACATCATTATTTCGTAAGGCAACATAGACAGTCCCTAAATAATAGGCCCTGGGAAGCAGCAAGCCGGCCACAGGCATTGGGGATGATGTCAGGTTTTGATGGCCTTCCAAGCTTTCATGAGTAAGAATGATAACAAACATTTTCTAATGACCCCAGCACCTCCCTTTCTGGCAGTATTCTGTCATTAATTCTAAAATGATAGATGCAAATAATCGAAGCTTGCCTAAACAGCTGGTCTGAGAACAGAAGGAAGAGAAGCGGTGAGGTCGTGGTGAGAGGTGGGACTCGGGCACCCCGGCCTCAGGGATTCCTTCTGTAAGCCCAGGTGGGCATTTTTGTTAAAGGATAAAAATGTTTTGATTGTTGAAATACATTGGTAAATTGAGTAATCAACACCGCAGTACTAAGTGGTTACACATGGCCATCACCAAATTAAGAACTTTCCAGGGGTGCCTGGAGGGTGAAGTCATTTAAGCGCCCGACTCCCGGTTTGGCTTAGGTCAGATCTTAGAGTTCTCAGATCGAGCCCTCGATCAGCGCGAAGTCTGCTTGAGACTCTCTCTCCCTCCCCATGGGCGTGCTCTCTCTCTCTCTCTCAAATAAATTAATTAATTTTAAAAAAAGAACTTTCCAAATACCCCATAACCATCAGTCACAAGTTCAGGCGGGCACTTTAAACTTCCAGCTTTACTCTGCCTCCTGTGAGAAATAGAAATAAAGACACCTGTGTCATCATGTTTGTAGAGCTAGAGTTAACAACAGTTTGTGAGGGAGTTAAACATTCATCACAACTGAAAAAAACCAGAGTTAAAATAGTGATGATGCCAGGGCACCTGGGTGGCTCAGTCAGTTAAGTGACAGACTTAATTTTGGCTCAGGTCACGATCTCAGGGCATGAGACCAAGCCCTGCATCAAGCCCCATGCCGGGTGTGGAGGCTGCTTGGGATTCTTTCTTCATCTCCCTCTGCTCTGCCCCCCTCTCTCCCTCTCTAAAAAAATAAGAAGAAGAATCGTGACAACAATTTCTATAACAATCCTCCACAACGTTTTAAAACAGTATTAAAAGTGCTAGTCTTTGAGACTATATCTAATCTCTGGGAATATGCTTTTAATATTGTTTCACTGAAGTCTATTTTATTTAAAATCTAGCCAAAATTAGCAGTGTATTAGGTAATATTTAGAATGATGTTTGTAAAATATAATTAGAGATTTTTTTCTACCCTGAATTATTATAGCTGTTCCAAAATTAGAAGCATGGGTTTCTCCTAATGCAGTAAAAGTAATCTTCAGTTCAACATAAAATGATTTTTCATGTTACATTAAAAAGTGAACAAGAAAGATATACACAAAATGACAAGGAACTACTGAAAACATTCTCTTTTTTTTTTTTAAAGATTTTATTTATTTATTTGTCAGAGAGAGAGTACTAGAAGACAGAGTGGCAGGCAGAGGGAGAAAGAAGCAGGCTCCCTGCTGAGCAAGGAGCCCGATGTGGGACTCGATCCCAGGACTCTGGGATCATGACCTGAGCCGAAGGCAGCCGCTTAACCAACTGAGCCACCCAGGCGTCCCTAAAAACATTCTCTTTTAATGAGAATCTTCATGGAGTAATGTGGACTGTTACTCTAAGATTCTAATTCACCATTCATTTATCCTAAATTTTTAAATGCTCAAATTAAAAAAAAAAAATCAACAAAAAAAACACCTCACATTCTAGAACACAAGACCAATCTCTTTATTCGAGGAGGTTGGAAAGAGACCTGCTGTCCTAATACTCTGATTAAAGTCGAATATTGGGGTTGCCTTATAGTTTGTTTGTTTTTTTAAGGCAACTAACATTCTCTCTGCTTTTGTAAGCAGTGTAAATTCCTGACTTGGGATTCCCCTTGCGATCCTCAATAACTTTCAAATTACGTAAATTATTTTTAAAAATTCAGCTTGCTAAGTTGAAAGGGCAAATACGTTTATACAGTTTGTGCTCTTAAAGCTTGTCTACATAGCTATTCGTGTCCACAGCTCCTCTCTCCCGTCAGATAATTACTCATAACTGATGCTAATGAAGTGAAGCCGGATATTAATGGAGCACTTTTATACAAAGGCACCCTATTAGGCGCTGTGGGTTACAAAAAGAGATAAAAGACAAATGTCACCGACCCTTGAAGAATTGATGATCTAACTGGAAAGACAGGTCATGTACATATAAAATATACATAAAGATGAATGTAAATAAATAGGGCCAGACTGAGTGGGCAGAACATTGCATGTTCCAGAGGACAGAGCTTGCTGGGGAGACCCAGGAGGGTGTCTAGGTCCAGAAGACGTCAGCTGGGCTTCCAAGGGCCTGAACGCCCTTGGCACCTCCGTGCTACCCTAAAACTCAGCAACCTCTGCACAGCTGTCTGCAGTACCACCGATGCCGCCGCCAAGCATCGGGAGCACGCTGTCCATTTCAGATGGCAGTGATGATCAGAAGCCTTCACTGATTTGTAGGACTAACACAATTGTGTTTATGTGTTTGTCTAACCCAAACATGGCTGATCTCCTGTGAACAGTCTTGGGTTCACTTGAAGCCAGTCTTGGAGGAGGACGCAGTGCTTTTTCATAGCCTCAAAAGCCAGATTACTCCAGAAAGAGGCAGCAAGAGATTTTACTGGCCATTTTGTGGGAAGAAGAGCATTTTATCACATACCACTCAATGAACAGGGGAATAAAAATCCCTACTAGACATTTCTTTCTCCCCAAGTCCCTCTTGAACTTCTAGCCCTCCCCAACCCTCTCCTAGGCAGCTTCGGTCTCTACCCAGTTCCTTTCTTATGCAGAGCTATTTGGCCGGTACCAGCTCTCCAGGGGGCCTTAAAAGGCCGTTTTCTCCATGGGGGAGATTCAGGCCCAAAGAAAACTAAGAATCCTCTATCATTTCATTTGCTAGTATCTTTGATACCTTGCCTCCTTTCCAAAACAACTCAAGGCATCAAGGCACATCATGACAGGTGGGGAGGAAATGCCAGAACCTCCTAATTCTTTCTATCCTCAAGACTCAGGTTTAATATCTCCCCTTCAACTTTCCCAGTAACTTAATTTTAAAGAAGGTACTTCCTTCTCAGTGTTCTCTTATCTGCTTGCTTGTTTAATATCCCTCTCTCCTGTTACATGATCATTTCCTTCAGGACAGGTACCATACTAATCTTGTTCATTACTGCATTCGATCATTTAGCAGGGTGCTTGTCACAATTAATTATAAATAAATGTTTGTTGGGTGAATCTATGGTAGCCAAGATGAATGTTATCTATTGCTTTGCGACAAATTATCCCAAAATTTAGAGGCTTAAAACGACAGTAAAAATTTATTGTCTCACACAGTTTTTATTGTTCAGGAATTTGAGACAGCTTAACTGGGTGGTTCTGACTCAGGGTATGTCATGATATTACAATTAAGCGGTCAACTAGGGCTACCGTCATCTGAAGGCTTGCCTAGGGCTCTGTAATTGAGATGCCTTCTTTATATTTGACAAAATCTTAGAGAGGAATCACTTTCTCTCCACTCAGAAATACTGTGCAAAGCACATAGATCAATGGAATAGTATAGAAAGCCCAGAAAGAAATATACATTTAGGGACGCCTGGGTGGCTCAGTTGGTTAAGCAGCTGCCTTCGGCTCAGGTCATGATCCCAGGGTCCTGGGATCGAGTCCCACATCGGGCTCCTTGCTCAATAGGGAGCCTGTTTCTCCCTCTGCCTCTGCCTGCCACTCTGCCTGCTTGTGCTCTCTCTCTCTCTCTCTGACAAATAAATAAATAAAATCTTTAAAAAAAAAAAAAAAAAAGAAATACACATTTACATGGCCAATTAATCTTTGACAAACGAAGAAAGAATATGCAATAGGAAAAAAGACAGTCTCTTCAATAAACGGTGTTGGGAAAACTGGACAGCTACATGCAAAAGAATGAAACTGGACCACTTTCTTACACACTCACAAAAATAAACTCAAAATGGATTAAAGAACTAAATGTGAGACCTGAAACTATAAAAATCCTAGAAGAGATCACAGGCAGTAATTTCTCTGACATTGACTATAGCAACTTTTTCTAAATATGTTTCCTGCGGCAAGGGAAACAGAAGCAAAAATAAACTATTGGGACTATATCAAAGTAAAAAGCTTCTGCACAGGGAAGGAAACCATCAACAAAACTAAAACACAACCTACTGAATAGGGGAAGATATTTGCAAATGACATCCCCAATAAAGGATTAGTATCCAAAATATATGAAGAACTTATATAACTCAACACCGAAAAAACAAATAATCCAATTACCGAATGGGCAGAAGACATGAGCAGACATTTCTCCAAAGAAATAGAGATGGACACATGAAAAGATGCTCAGCATCCCTCATCATCAGGGAAATGCAAATCAAAACTATAATGAGATGTCACTTCACACCTGTCAGAATGGCTAAGATCAACACAAGAAATAAGTGTTGGTGAGGATGTGGAGTAATAGGAACCCTCATGCACTGTTAGTGGGAATGCAAACTTGTGCAGCCGTTGTGGAAAATGGCACAGAGGTTCTTCAAAAGTTAAAAATGCAACTACCCTGCAATCCAGCAATCACATCGCTGGGTATTTAGCCCCAAAATATAAAAACAGTAATTCAAAGGGACGCATGCACCCTTGTGTTTACTGCTGCGTTATTTACAATAAGTCAAATTATGGAAGAAGCCTAAGTGTCTGTCAATACACACACACACACACACACACACACACACACACACGCACACGCACACACACAATAGAATATTAATCAGCCATAAAAAAGAATGAAATCCTGCCATTTGCAACAACATGGATGGATCTAGAGGGTACAATGCTAAACGAAATAAGCCGGTCGGAGAAAAATAAATGCGATATGATTTCATTCATATGTAGAATTTAAGAAACAAAACAAATGGGCAAAGGATACAACAGAGAAAAAGAGACAACCCAAGCAACACACTCTTAACTATAGAGAATAAACTGATCATTACCAGAGGGCAGGTGGGTGGGGGGCGGGGTGAAATAGATGAAGGGGATTAAGCATACACTTGTCTTGATGAGCACTGAGTAATGTATAGGATTGTTGAATCGCTGTATTTTACATCTGCTACCAATAGAACACTGTGTGTTAACTATACTGGAATTTTTTTTTAAGTTAATAGAAAAAGAGGAAATACTGTGCAAAGGAAAAGCCTTAGGACAGACAGATTGGGGTTCACATCTTGCTGCTTGCAGCTCCATGATCTCCCTATATAAGTTTTGACCAATCCGAGCCTCATTTTTCTCGTCTGCAATATGGAGCTGCAAAAATCTTCTCACGATTCTTGTAAGGATTAAGGAAAAGAAGGTCCCTAGGGCGGTTAGCATGGTGCCTGGCATGTAATGAGAGCTCAGCAAATGGCGACTGTTAGAATAGACCAGAAGAATGACTCCCTCGCCTGATATTTAATATTCTGGACCTCAACTTAGCAGTTCTGAGGCTACCTAAATAGCAGAGCTTGCTAGGTTCTCAAATGGCAGGTGAGAAAAACCAAGTCCAGAGAACTCAAGTGGCTTGTCCATGGTCACTTGGGAGGAGGGGTCCTGGGTGGGGCTTTCTACGGAGACACAGTGTGAACCAGCTGAGGAAGGGTGATGAGTGGCCCGAGACAGCAGTGTCCTGCCTGGGCTGCCTGGGGTCATTCTGGGGTGAGCTGGGACGCTGGTTACTATCTTGGTTGACTCTTCAGGGGAGGCTTATGTCCCTGACCCAGCTCCCACCGACGGTTTGAAGGGATTATTTAGTGGCTGGTAAAACAGTAGAGACAGGGCGCCTTTATTCCAATAAGCCACCTGAGTGCATCCGGCAGCTAGAGCCAGATGGAAAACAACCACTTAGGCCTTAACGAGCTTGCTCAACTATAATTCTGGGGAGCCCTAAAAGCCTTACTAATTATCCCATCTTGTTGTTGGTGTTGTTTGGGGTTTCGGGTCTTGTTTTGTTTTTTATTTGTTATGGGGTTTTTTGGGTTTTGTTTTTTTTTTAAAGTTCCCTCACTGGGAAGACTTCTGCTCTGATTAGTCATCCACACTTTCCCGGCAAATTTTAAGTCATTTGCAAATGTGAGCTTATGAGACTATGTGTGTATTTGCCTGGGTCTCAGGCTCTCTTCAAGCCACCTGAATGGCTTCCCTCTTCACTTCAAAGAGCACACACTTCTTTTTTTAATCCATTCTAGAAAGCTATCACAACCTACCCAGGGCTCTAGAGCAGAAAAGGATCAGCTTTTCTCTTTTCTGCAAAAAGCTACTCTCTGGTTAAGCGATGTAAAAAGCACCCAACCTCTTTAGGTCAGGAGGACAGGAGGTCATGCCCTGCACAGGCTTTTATGAAAAATTCTGTAGACGAAGCTTCACCATGAAAGTTAAATGGGAAGTCGATCAGTGTTCTCACACTACAAGAACCCCCTAGCCCACTCATCGCCTAGGAGAGAGAGAAAACTCCTACTTACACATGAAGTTTGCTACACGTGAATTGTCTGGGCACAGAGAAAAGGACCCCTTAGACAGGCAAGTTCTGGGTGGCTGACTGTTTGCAATGAGTGGTAGACGCCACGAAATCAGGCTCTGGCATTCCACTCACACACCTGATGCAGGCTGTGGCATTCTCGCCAGCAGAGTCACGCTCTGGAGATGAGGCCTGCCTCTAAAAATCACCCAGGAAGAATTCAAAGAAAAGATCTCGAAAGACAGAAATGGGCCCTGCAGGACTGGGACTTGGAAGTCTGGGTCTAAAATGCGAGAGGGAACTGACAGAAGGCATAACTCATTTTTGAGGTGATCTAATATTACCATTTTACAGATGAGAAAACTGAGGTCCAGGGAGATGACGTCAACGGCTTAAAATCACAGTGTGCCAAAGGTAGATGTGGAGATGGAACGCAGATCTTCTTCTTCCTAGACTCGGAGTCTTTGCGGGGGCAAAGCCAGGAGCAGGAGGAGGAGGTGTGAGAAGAGGAGGTGAGACAGAGTTCCAGGCTGCTGGATAGGCCCTGGAAGGCGAGGAGTTGGATACTCCAAACACTACACATGTTTTCCCAGGATTATCCCGGCTTGGAGAGGAATGAGGGTGGCCCTCCAGGAAATTGATCTTTCCTACAAGGGCAAGGAAAACAGATAGAGAAAGTGAGAAGGGCCTTGTCCGCTTACTCAGATGCCCTACAGAGGAGAAGGTCTGAGACGAAACGCTCTCAGGTGACCTTGGAAAGCTGTCTGCAAACGCCATAGTCCGCTGGACGCATTGTAGATGGTTCAGATCTACAGAGATGCTACTAGCAGAAAGTCTGCTGAAAGAGAACAGAGATAAGTTTATCATCTGTGGTACCCAAGAACAACATCGTTATCCAAAGGCAGGTGCCAAGGGCCACCTTTGCCAGACATGCCCACGGCCCACACTCCAAACAGGCATTGGTTCACCGGGATGGCTCACTCATGGCTCCTGGGATTCTCTGCCTTGTAGAGACATGTTCATCCCTATGAAATGGGCAAGGCAAGGGTTCCTGAGAAGCCCTCCAAACCGGATCAGGGAATAGGGGTACGAGAGCCGAGAGGACATGAGGTGGGGACAGTAAGAAGGATGGCTAGACCTTAAGTTCCCCTAAGTGTCTTGAGGCCCCCACTCATATCCTGAGCAGTCCGTGTGGGTGAGGGACAGTGCATGTACTGGGCTCCCCGGTGGGCAGTTCCGTTGAAGACGTTATAACCCAGAATGGACAGGATGAGAATACTCATCACAGGAGACTGGAAAGGCCAAACTGTAAAGACTTGGGAAACTGATCCTCAATTTTCAAACTGCCAGTTACTAGCCGTGGGACCTAGAGCAATTCACGTATGTTATGAACAGTTTCTGTGGTCTTGATGTTGGTCATTGTGATGAGCAAATTATCCTCATGTGAATATGCTTTACAATGTAGGTTTTATCATCATGCGTGATATATATTGGTTCTCAGGGCATTGATGAGTCCGGCCATCGAGGGCTCTGGCCCAAGCAGGACTCTGGCCCATCTCCGTTCCTGCGGTGGGAAGGAGCCAGGCAACAGCCTCGTGCAGTCCCCAGACTCACACTGCACTTAGTAGATGTCATGTCCCCACAGCCATCTTATCCTGTGGCCCCTGGTCTCAAAAGGGCTCTGTTTCTGGGGAACACATCGTAGCAAGAAGTCTCTTTGCTTATCATACAACACTTTAAGGGCTTCAGAGTGTGTGAACAGTGTGTGAGACTTTCTTTTTTCTGCTCCTCGTTTGAACTGCTAAGGGCAGCTTGTGGGCCAAGAGGCTGTTCCAGATCAACCCCCACCCCCCTGCTGCCAGCATGCCCCCTCCTGGAGCACTAGAAGGCCCAGGCCGATGTTTCCTGTCACTCAGGAGTCTCACCTGGACAGGAAGAACCAACAGGCCTTCTAAAAGCATTTGCTCAAGCCAAAGGATGCTTTTTAAAAATCAGACCTTTGAAAATAGATACTCTCAAACAGCACCGGTAGAAGCATACATTGGAGCAGCCTTGTTGGCCAACCAGTCAGCAAAATGCATCCCAAGTGCGTCCGCCGTTCGAGCCAGGAATTCCACTTCTAGAAACTTACCTCATGGAAACGGTCTAAGGAAGACCTGAAGATTGAGATGCCAGGGGATTCCTTACAGCCTGCTTAGTGTAGGGAAAAATCTGGAAACAACCTAAAAGGAAGAACATCTTCATCAAATAAATGGGATCATGGGATGAAATCCTAGACGGTCACTACAAATGAGGTCCCAAAATACTGTAAAGTGAAAGGAAGAGAAAAGAAAGGACATGAGGAAGGAAGAGAAAGAGGGAAGAAGACGATAAAACCGTATGTAGAGTAAAATCCTATTTTTATAAAAATGTATGGAGGACACATTTCAGGAGGCAGTGGTGGAATTCTGTTTGAATCTTATTTCTTCCTTAGGCAGCTCAGTACTTCCCAACTTCTCTGCAGGCAACAAGGGCGTTCAGTCTTTCAACAAATATGTGCTGAGTGCCTACTAGGTATCAAGGGCAGCGCTAGGGTGGGAGTGAGTGATAAGATTCCAATACAGCAGAACTTCTTGGTCTAATGCTACTTGCGCAACTACCGATTATGTGGGACACAGAGAGACACCTGTGGTAAGAGATGAGCAGCTGGAGGAAGGGCCAGGCCGGCTGTGGGAGCAGCCCTGCTGAAGTGTCTAGGTGGCCTGCAGAAACTCGTGAACCTCCCTGGGCCACACTTCCTTTGTGGGAAAAATGGGAACAGTGACGTCTGCCCAGCCTGTGTCACCACCTGTATGAAAAAACACCAGCCTTGCCTCCTGTGGGGGGGGAGGGGTCGGTTCAGTTCCCACTGACCCTCTGCAGAGCCAATCTCACCCCAGGCTGGGCCTCAGCAGCGTGTCTGTAGCCTGTGGCCACCGCTGACTGGCCTCATGCAGGGCCAGCCGGACTTGCCGTCCTCCATCTTAGAGTGGTTGGTTGGTTGGCTGGTTGGTCAGGTTCAGTCTGGGCTGGCGTTTTTGAGAGGGAGAAATAAAAACCTCTGTTTCTGAGCTTGGCCACCCTTGATAGAGGAAGCTGGATTACAGAAGAACCAGCAGCTGGCTGAGAGGCAGAGCTGACAATCCTGATGGATTTCCAGCTCTGGAACCCTGACCTGACCTCAGGCTGGCCTTTATGCCAATCTCTAAATCTGTGGAAATGCCCCGATAGTTTTATCATAAATTCCCCAATTTTGCTTCAGCTAGCTTAAATGGCCTCTGCTTCTTGTAACTAATGGGTTCTAACAAAGCTGTTAGAATCAAACAGACTCGTTTTAGGTGAAGAATTTGAAAACTCCTCTGGAAAGGCTGTCTGCTGACTTTGCAGAGTTAAGATGGGATCTCAGGGTCTGAGTATTTTTTGTTTTGTTTTGTTTTAAGATTTTATTTATTTATTTGACAGAGAGAGATAGCGAGAAAGGGAACACAAGCAGGAGGAGTGGGAGAGGAAGAAGCAGTCTTCCTGCTGAGCAGGGAGCCCGA
>CM052885.1:50240271-50277729 GCA_028534135.1 Potos flavus | reverse complement strand
CACTCCCAGGGGCTCTGCCAAGCCCTTCTGCGGTGTTTCTAAGGACATAGGTTTGATTCCAAAAAGCACCGACACCTCCCTGCCTCTCCCAGTGCTCAGAAAATAAGTTTCCAACCTCCTGGTTTGCTGGCTTTGGCCAGAGCCCACACCCTGTTCCCCTGTTTGCAGAAGGGAGCCTGGGCCCTCTGGCGGAGGCACTGTCCTCTCATCCCACGGAGTCGCTGGTGGGGAGGGGGTGTGGGTGCCACCCTCCCAAGCTGCAGGGAGACTGTGGGTGGGGTTGGGGCTGGAAGATTTGAAGGCTCTCTCTCTGGGCCCCGCCCCAGAGAGCTGTTGTTGCCTACAAAGCATCTAAGGAACTTTGGCTTTCTGCTTTCTGGGCCTTTTTCACTAATCCCCCCCTTTTTGTGGGTCACCAAGGCCATCTCAATGGCCTGACATCTGCCCCTCTCCTGCTGAAATCTTCCCTTTCTTCACCCCCTGGAGGGTCCTACTGGAATGTAAGCCCCGCGAACACAGCACTCTTTGTCTCTTCCCTAATGGATCCTCGAACAGCCCAGTACATATTAGGTGCTCAGTAAATATTTGTTGAATGAATGGCTCTCAGATGATTTACCTATATGACACTTGGGAATGATTCTGTGTCTACTTACTAGTGTTCCTTTAGAACTACGTCTTTTTTATTTCTTAGACAAAGGAGCTTTTATTTAGGTAAAGTTTACACACAGAGAAATGTCAGGTCTTCCATGCACGCGAGGTTTGAAAAATATATTCCCCGTGCAACCAAAACTCCAACCAAGATTTATCATATTTCCATCACCCCAGAAAAGAAATAATCCCCTTTAGTAATCAACTTGGGGCCCTACCTCACTTTACATACTTCCCTTTAGAGTTCTTTTTTCATTTTACGCTTCAGAGGGACTCATGTCTGCCTTCGCCTACCAAAGTATAACCTCAGTGAGGTTGGGGATACCGTGACCCACTGTGGCCTCTCCAGAGGCAGGCAAGTGAATAAATGTTGGAGGGCCCTCCTGGATAAGCAGAAGGTAAAACTTCCATTACAGATGCCCGGATGTGGGGCGCCTGGCTGGCTCAGTCGGTTAAGCCTCTGCCTTCAGCTCAGGTCATGATCCCAGAGGCCTAGAATGGAGCCCCGAATTGGGCTCTTTTCTTAACAGGGAGCCTGCTTCTCCCTCTGCCTGCCACTCCTCCTGCTTGTGCTCTCTCTCTCTACTAAATAAATAAAATCTTTAAAAAAAAAAAGATGCACGGATGTGCCTATGACCTATTTCTGAGTGCAATGCTGGGTGCAGAAGCACAGAGAGGAGATCCCGCTGGAGAAGGAGAAGCTTCCGAAGTTGAAGAAAGAACAGAAAAGGCTTCAAGAAGGTCCCACGACGGGACACAGAAACCTGCCGGTTTTGCCTCGAGTCAGATCTGCTCTTCTTATGAGCAAAAGAATTCTCTTTCCGATCATTCAGTGAAAGATTAGCATGGTTCATCTCGACACCGAAACCTACACCTCGGGTTTACAAGTTAGGGCTTTGCACCCAACAGATATTCAACACATGATTCTTGAATAGAACTTAATGAGCACGTGTCTTATCTCATGATAGAGCTGCACCTGGCCTGCAAACAACAGGGCCTCAAGGACCCTGCAGGAAACGGGCTAAGATCTGGCCCCAGCCGGTAAGAGCGGCACGTGAAGAACACCAGCTCTGAGCCACGCTGAGTTCAAGCTCCGGGACTAGCACTAGACTGGTGACTCCGTGCATGTCATTTAGCCTCTCTGTTCGTCAGTGTCCTCATTTGTAAAGCAGGATGACGAGGAGAACAAGCTTCTTGTGAGGATTAATGAGAACACACGTGAAGAGCTCAGCACAAGTCTTGCTTACACTAAGCGCTCAGCGAGGGTGTTCATTATTAACAATCCTCAGAGAAGGGCGAGCCTTCCAAGAACAGCCCCGGCTGCAGGAAGCAGGTAAAAAGTAGCTAGTCCATTCCAGGGCCAGCCACAATCTGGGGGAGACGTGGCCGCAGCAGGTAAGAGTCCCGGAGAGAGGGAGCCTCAGAGAATCTGGGAGGAGGGAGCAGAACAGCCCAAGGAGCTGGGAAGAAAAGCTTGGAACTGGGGGGAGGGGGGGGTTAGTGGGGATTGAAAAGGAGGTAGAGAGAAATCCTGAAGGTGTGGATGGAAATTGAAAATGAATGACTTGTCCCAGAAATGGGAGGAAGTCAGTTCAGCCTTCAAACCGCAGACATCCGACTCCTTCCTCCGTTTTGTAAATTAGGCTACGGGAACACACCAGGTATGTGCTGAACACTGGCGTGTGTACAAATACAGCACAGCTCTGTCATGAAGAAACGATCGCGGCAATTAACATAGGCCCTTGAAAATATAAATGGGGGAAAGAAGGTGTGACACATTTCTGTGGTAGCAGTCTCTGCTGAAATGGGATTGTTGGCTCTGTAAATGAGATTAATACTGCAACGCACCTGCAAGTCGGTAAGGCCTGTGAGAGCTTTGCTCTGGAAAGCAGAGCTAAGTTTCGCTGCATCCCTCAATGAGAGCAACGCAGAGAGTGGGAGGCACAAATTAGATGCCGAGCTGCTTCCGAGCAATTTTTTCCTTTTCCAGGCTATTCTCCCAACATCACAATGATTAGTTATCCATCTCTGTAGTTAGTCCCTATTAGAAGCACCCTCTCCAGGGAGAAAGCAATTGACCTTTAAAAAATGTAGCCCTTCAGGGGCGCCTTGGTGTCTTAGTCAGTTAAGCAGCTGCCTTAGGCTCAAGTCATGATCCCAGGGTCCTGAGATCAAGCCCCACGTGGGGCTCCTTGCCGAGTGGGGAGCCTGCTTCTCCCCTGCATCCTTTAAAGGTTTAGACCTATGACTGTCCCCTCAGTGATGTTCTAAAAATGCTTCCCTGGGCAGTTCTTTCAGCCATGACTCATACGGCATAGAATAGCATTTCAGGGAAATTATTTTTTCTCTGTCTCCGAAACCAGGCTTATGGTCTAGTCGCTGTTGTAGGTTTCTCTTGCTGGGCTGATGGGACTTCACAGGGCCATCTTGGTGATGGAATCGGAGTTATATCTGTGCATAGAACCTCTCCACTCCGTCACCTGTCTCCATATGGTGTGGCAGGAGAAGCTAAGGCAGAGGTTTCCCACTTGGTGGTGTGGAGGTCTGGGACATCCTGTGTGGGCCCTGAAATTCTTGGTTCCCTTTCCTGCCGAAATGGGCAGCTGTCCTCAATAAACAAGGACTGTCGCCAGCAGTTGTGGGAGCAGGTGGCCCTGCGTCCTCCCTGGCACGCTCAGTCTTTGATTTAACACAGAAACAATTTGGCTTGGAGAGTGAAGAAGGGATTCCTTCCCAGGGGATTTGTTCACCTGGCAGCAGGTCTGGTTAGAAATTTACCTGTTGGCACAGAAAGAAAGAGAGAGAGGAATTCTGTGGAAGCCGTACAGTCAAACTGGGCAGCCCTCTCCGAGTGAAGGCCTGATGCTGGAGTCCGTGCCCCATGAGCAGGAACAAGCGGGCCTATTGTTGGATAAAAACAATTACCTGCATGCCAGGAGGCAGCAGGCTGCTGGGGAATGGCCGGTCTTTTCTTGTGTCCCAGCCCTGTCCCTTCCCTGATAAGTGATCTTGAGCAAGTCACATCAACTCTCCAGGCTTCAGTTTTCGTACCCGTAGAAGAGAACTAATAAACAATAGTGTGTGGGGAAACGACTAAATTAGATCAGTCATGGAAAGTGCTCTGCAAAGTGCTTGACACATAGGAGGCCCTCATTCTTGTGAGTGTCCTAACATTTCTCCTCCCTGTTCCTTTCCCTTTCCTGCTGGCTCTTATAAAAGCATGGAGAATGGGAAAATAAATAAAGAAAACGCATGAAGAAAAAAAGGATAATTCAGGCAGGGAGAAGAACTGGAAGGAAAAGTCTCAAAAGGAAAGTTTAGGACGTTCAGAAACAAGAACAATGATGGTATTTTGTGTCCCAGTACGTTCTGTGGTGGAAAGCTATCTGTTTTTCCTATCTGCTCAATGTCATTCCTCCTTGTGTTGGTTTTCTACTGCTGTGTAACAAATTACCCCCAAACCCAGCAGCCTAAAGTGACGCACATTTATTATCTCTCAGTGTCTATGGGTGGGGAATGTGAGTGTGGCTTCACTAGACTATCCAGCTTAGAATCTCTCACAACTATAATCAAGCAGTTGGCCTGGGGTCCCCTCTACTCGAGTCTCAGGTGGGGAAGCATCCACTCCCAAGTCCACTTGGTGGTTGCCGGCAGGACTCAGTCCCTTGTTGGCTCTTGGCCAGAGGCAACCCTCAGTTCCTTGCCACGTGAGTCTTTTTGCAGGGAAACCTACCACATGGGAGCTGGCTTCACCAGAGTGAGTAAGAAAAAAGGAAGGGGTAGGAGTCCCAGACTTTCGTTAAGCAATATCAGAAGAGATATCCCATCACTTTTGTTGTTCATTAGAAATGAGTCACTACGTCAAGCTCACAGTCAAGGGAAGGGGATTACAGAAGGCCTGGATATAGGAGGTGGTGGGGATCATCTGGGACCATCCAGATGGCTTATTCCCTCCCTGCTCTTCTGATAAGAGCAACCCTCCTTCCTCTATAAAAGCACAGATGATTCTGGTGGGGCTGCTCTCCATAATACCTGCCATCCCCTCCCCAGCCCCACATGGGGATAGCATGAGACGCAGGTCTGGTCAATCATCCTAACACATCCAGATGGCCACAGTGCTTGGTCCAAGAAGCATCCACGTGACCCAAGTTTGGCCAATCAGTCTTTCCCTGGGACTGATATGCACTGAAACAAGGAGACAGAAGTCCTCTCTTTTACCTAAAATCACTAGCATGAAATGATATAGCCTGGGGTTTTCTGTGGCCATATCTTCTACCAGCCATATAAAGGAATTCTAACTATAATAAGAACAACCGAAGCCATGACATTTTGAAGTAGAGACAAAAGATTTGAGATTAAAAAGAGAGCATAAATCAACCAGTAACATTAAAAAAAAAAACAACTTCCTGAAGCTAGCCCCACCCCTGAAAGCTAACATATTTCTCTTTTTTTACTTGAGATAGCTTAAATTGTGTTGTTTCTTGAAGCAAAAAGAATCTTGGTTAACTCAACCCCAGTTTTTGCATCTGTAAATCAAGAAGCTGAACTAAATGATCTCCATGTTTTTTCCCCCGTATTTTGAGTTCTAAGATTCAAACTTAAATGACCTGATCCTTTACTAAGAAATAGATTGTTTAAAAGTGGAGAAGGAGCAGGAGGAGCCACCTGAAGGAAGAGGAGCGCACGAGAGGGGAGCAGGGGCACTCCTGTGACCAATGGGAGCCACAGACCAAGTCTACCTTCTTCATAATGTAGGCAAGGCTCCAAGTTTTAACTCAGAGCTTTAAGAATGCCACTGAAAAGGACTCATGCCTCTAGTGATCCAGGGTAAGACCCAGACATATGCCTCTTTCATATGCTTCTGGAGCTGTGATAACACAGTATAAGGGGCATGGGCTTTATTAACTAATGTTTACAGAGTGCTTACTATGCACCTGGCAATGTCTCATGTCCCAGCTCCTTGACTTACTAGGTCTGTAAGCTTAGACAAGTGACTTAACCTTCCATAAGCCTCTGCTTCCTCATCTGTAAAATGGGCATAAAAACACTTTCTCACAGGGCTGTTGTGAGCATTGCATATCCATCAATGCCAGTAAAGAACCAAGCACAGTATTTGGCATGGCTGTTCTTAAAAAACTTCTGCCTTGCCTTTTACACCCAGCTCAAATGTCAACTCTTCCACAAACCTTCCCCAGTTGCCCTCCACCTCCTCAGTACTCCCACAGCACTTCACCACTCCCTGCCTTTCTAGCCCTAGGACCCCACATTACGTTTCCCTGCTCACATACTTATCACTCCTGGCAGACCATACCTTAGTTATCTTTGGGTTCCTGAAGGCTAGACCACTGCCAAACACACAGTGGGAACTCAACAAATCCAAGTGGATTGATAGACACAATGAGTCTCTCAAGAAGAGGAACCCACAGGCTGATTAGTACATGGCCACACCTTCTGGTTTCACTGCCTTATTGGGCATGAAGGGTTTTTGTCAGGCGAAACTCTGATGTGTGTTTGTAAAAGCGCTTCTCAAATGAAACCACCAATTGCTCAAGTTAAAAGTAACCATTCCTTACAACTAAGAGGCCAGCCCATCAGTCACTGGTGTGGAGCCCAGTGTTAGCGGGTGCGGTGCTGCTGGTTTGGAAGCTGACCAAAGAGACAGTGAGTAAACACTCCGGTTGCCCGGGTGCATAAGCACAAAACCAGTGTCCCAGCGCCTCATCCCGGAGACACTCCAGTCACCACATCGGTGACACCCACAAGTGGTTACTTGTCAGCTCCTGTCAAGTGCAGCAGCAAGGGCCAGCCACCCCCAAGATGCAGATATTAAGGACAAAACCAGAGTAACAGCAATTTTTATTGTGTGTGTGTTTGTGTGTGAGTATTCAGAAAAAGAGATTTTTCTGAGGAGAATAGAGGACAAGGGTCCTTGTTGAAAGAGGAAGTACAGCTCTACTTTTGAGACCATATTCTTTTGTCCAGCTAGAGGCTGGGGGGACTAGAAGGGACGTTTTGTTGGAAGCGCCCACCCACCCAAGCACAGAAAGGCCCTGTGGAGAATAGTCTGCTACACTACACGGGCCTGACCATGTGGCACCTTGTTTCTCATTAGTGCCAGTCCCAGGGAAGCAGTCCAAAGTGCTTTTGAAACTATAAGGAGAGTAGGGGAGGAAATGAGAAGCCTGCCTGGCTGGGGTGGCATAAATAATGGAATAAACAATTTTAAATACAATTTATATCCCCCTGTGTTGATTGGAATGCAATTTGAGGGCTCACAGGATTGCGGGGGGAAGGAGGGGGGTCTCCTATCACAAGACAGGAGTATAGTAAAACCCTCTTACTTCCAATTCCTCTTCCCCATCTATTTGTTTCTATTCATTCCCTCATTCATCTATTCATCTCCTGCCTGGTTCCTGAAAGCCTCATCCTCTGTAGGCACTGGGGAGCTATCAGTGGTTTTTAAATAGGGGAACTCCATAATCACATATGACTTTTAGATCATCTGGAATCAGTGTTGAGAATGGAATTTGAGGAGACAGAAGCTAGGCCATCCACGTGAGTCCTCGTTAGTGGCTATGGAGGGGAAAGGACAGAGATTATTTAAGAGATAGAATCATAGGATAGAATTCTTTGGTGGCACAATATAGATGGCAGAGAGAGTAGAAAATAACTCAAAAGTTTCTTGTTTAGATGACTTCATGAATGCTGACAGTAAAAAAGCTGACTGACAATACGGGAGGGGGACCAGCTCTGGAGAAGGGGAGATAGAAAGCTCTAGGAACTGCCTTAGTGTAAAGTTCCACCAAATGATGTGTCCATTACCAGTTTAGGGGACAGATAATGTTGTTGCTGAGGGTCAGTCATGACTCTGGCAGTCCGTCGTTCGCTGATCACTTAGTATTGCTCTGTCCTCTATCCACAGTTTGTCTTACGTGTTGATCACGTCCCATGGCATGGTCACCATGGGCACTAGAGAAACTCTGAGAGAGTGGAGGAGCCTAGGACTACCTTCAGAGGCCCAACCAGAAGGCCTCTCCTACTGAGAGTAGGCCACGCGGGGTACCACTTTCACATAGAAATATCTGCAGACTGGACAGAAATCAGCACATCATGGAAAAGTGAGTACAAGAGGGTAGATAATGTGACTGTTGTGATTTTCCTCATATTGCCCTCTTGAGTCTCTACCCAAATCTGACGTCCTAGCCTGAGGGATGGACAGGAGAGAGGAGTCCTTTCAAATTAGCCTAGTTACCTCTTTTTTGCCCAAAACGCCTTCTTCCCATCTCAGAGCCTCTGCTGCTCCTTGCATGTCCCCAGAATGCCTTCTCTTTCCACACTGGACAAATCTATAGGCTGGCCAGCTTCCCGAGTGGGAGGATTGTTATCTCCTAGAGTAGTACTACCTCTGGATTTGGTAGGCTGGCTGTTTGTAGTACAAACAGAATACTGTCGTTCAGGTTGGCAATTTTTTGTGTATTGATTATTTCTTCTCATCCTGTTTTAAATAAGCCTTTGAGGCATTTTGCAGTATAACTTTTTTTTTTTTTTTTTTTTTCAAATAAGAACAGAGGGACTGGGGAATGCCTTTCATGGTGTAGATAACCTACAGAGCAAATGTAGAGGCTCCCCCTGCTGGTTGGTTTTGCTCCTGCAGCCCTCTCTCGCTAGCCTTGGGAAAGTCCTGTGTCTCCTAGCACGGGAGAAGGAATCTCCCAGCTTCAGAGGACACTCTTGTCCTCACAAACAGGACTTGGTGTCCCTAGTAGACTGACCGTGTTTAAGACTCTTTCCATCCCAGGGCACCTGGGTGGCTCAGTTGGTTGGATGTCTGCCTTTGGCTGGGGCCATGGTCTCCAGGTCCTGGGATGGGGCCCTGTGATGGGGATCCTTGGTCTGCAGAGAGTCTGAGGAGTCTGCTTCTCCCTCTCTCTCTGCTCCTCCTCCCGCTTGTGCTCTCTCACTCCCTCTCTCTCTCAAATACATAAAAATAAAAATTTGAAAAAACTCATTCCATCCCTTCCTGCCCTTCTCTTTCACTGGCTCTTGCACAAAAATCCAATTCAGGGTCTTAATTAGTTCCTTTGTGAAACATATATTGGGCCCTGACTCTGAGCCAGCCCTTTGCTAGCAGCGGGAGCACTAAGGCGATTGCGACCCACTCCCTCCCTGCCTTTAGGAGTCCCTCATTAGCAGGATTGCCCTCTGTCGGTACTAAAGCCCCAGCCAGCCAGCCCACATTGAGAACACTCAGACTGAAGAGGCTCCCCACGCAAGTGCCCAGATAGATAACATCTGTCTAGGATTTTCCAGAAATAGGAGTATTTTATCAGCAGTTAACTTTGAGGTTATGGGGGGTGGGCGGAGCGCTGTCCTTCACCCAGGGGATCTTCTTCTCTGAGGGCCTCCCTGCCTGGGCGAGGGGGAGGGCTAGAGCAGTGGTCCTCAACCTATGATTCCCACACTAGTAGCAGCAGCATCACCTGGGAACTTGTTAAAAATGTAAATTCTCAGGCCCCACCACATCCTACTGAAAGGCAACTGGAGGGCTGGGACCCGCAGTCCCGTCGAGGGGATTCTGACGAACGCTCAAGTTTGAGACCCACTGGCATGGCCACGTCTGGCAGCCCTGCCTGCTAGCTTAGCTTCATGAGATGCGGCCCCCTCCTGCCTCCTATCAGCCTCAGATCCACACTTCAGAAGTGCTGCATACCCTTCCTTCACAAATGAGAACAGTGAGTCAGGAGGATGTATGGTTTGCAAGAGGCCACCCTGTCAAGGAATCTTCCCTCAGGTCTCCCAAATTACCAGAGAGGAAAAGGGAGGCCAGTAAAAATGACTATCTGGGGTCCCTCAGACCCAACTGCTCATGGTGGTCTGCCTCTCCCAGGCCTTGCTGGGTACCTTGGAGCCCTGGGCCCAGGCACAGGCTATGTGGTACCCCACCTTGTCCCCCTCTTCTCTCCTCTGGGGTGACATTGCAGTCAGCTTTCTCCTCTTTGATCACACTGGTCCTGCCCGCCACTCACTCAGAGATGAACACAAAGGGCCCAGCTGCGGAAAGATCACAGCAGGATTTGGTTTTGTTTTTATCAATCCCCAGCAGCTAAAACTATATGCCAATCATAGAGAGATGGGAAGTCACTAGAAAGACAGGAAGTGTTTGAGGATGGAAACGCATCCCCCTTAGCCTGGTCATATGGCACAGATGTCTTTTCAGATAAGCCAGGGTCCTTTGGGCAGGCTGGCACAAGCAGAATGCTCTGCCCCCCTTGCCCCACAATAGTCATAGGCGTTGATTTTCTAGAAGGGGGGGGGAGAGAAAAGCAGAGAAGAATGCATCTTTATTAATGTTAGTATCTTTGTTGGTATCATCGGAAGCATAGGGCCACAAAGACGCAGCTTTCTCTCCAAGAACAGAAAGATGATCAGCCCCCTTTTCTGAGCACTGCCAGCGGGGGGCTGTGCTCAGCCACAGACGGTCTTCCTGTACCTCTCCACCTGTTATGGCCTCTGCAGCAGGTCCGGTGTTCCTTTGTTTCAAAACAACACCGCATACACATTTCCATCGCTTGCCCAGTGGGCAGCGCAGGAAGCGGAAGGAACTGTATACAAAGGAAAAGCTATCATTTCTCACCAAGTGTGGAGAAGTCATTCTCACAGGGGGCTCTAATCAGACATTGCAGGATTGAGGAAGCACTGGGGAAATCATCCAGCAATAGGACAACCCTTTCTCATACTTGCAGTGGGAGCTCCACTCCCTCCAGCCCTCTTGGGAGGTGGGCTTTGCAGAAAACCCTGTTCCGTTCAGGGGGCTTTCGGGAAGTATTTGTAGCCCAGCTGGACTTTGGGACTAGAATTAAAAGAAGAGAAGGAGAGGAATTTGCAGCTGTGTGGTAAGGGGCGCTCAGGGTATAAAAGTCTTGCTCATCTCACACACACACACACACACACACACTCTTACACACCTACAGCTGATTCTGTTTTGTTTTCTGGATATCCCACTTCATTCCAAGACAGTGGCCAATCCTTCTATTTCTTAACCTTGGGAGCGCTTGCTAGGTGGAAAGCTGATGTTTCTAGAAGATGAACTCTTTTCCCTGGCTTAAATGAAAGTTTAATCTCATTGAGGATACTCTATTATTCTGGAAATGGGCAGTGTCTGGGGAAGGGACCGGGGTTGAGCTGAAGGAGGAGGAAGATTCATGGGTTCATTGGTGGATTGGGACCCACTCTCTGTGCCCTGTTCGTGCCCCAGGGATACGGCAGGGCCTCTAGGAGGAATGACCTGTCCAGGGAGGCTAGATCCAGGTCTGGGGACTACCCAGTTCGCACGGAGAGAGTGTCATGGTTAACAAATCAGGTGGCCTGGATTTGAACCCAGGCTCTGCCACTTGCTGGGCATGTGATGTGGGATAGCTACTTCCCTTTGTGTGTGTCAGTTTCCTCACCTGTAAAATGAAAAATATGCATGTATGCTGAAAGCATTTATTGAGCTATATGCCAGCTACTGTCCTAGGGGCTTGAGAGACAGAAGTAAACAAAATAAAGATCTTATCCTTGTGGAACTTACATTCCAGTAGGGGAGGCAGACAGGAAACACTGTTGGTCTGTAAATCATAAAGCATAGTATGTTAGAAGAAAGTGCTCTGGGAACGACAGTACCACAAGGGAATAAGACAGGTAGCTGTGGGGGGAGAGGCCCAGATACAGGCAGTCAGAATAGGCCTCGCCAGGAAGGCAGTAATTGAGCAAAGACTTGGAGGAGATGAGGGAGAACCGTGAGTTATCTGGGAAAAGTATGTTCTAGACCGAAGAGTAGTTGCCGCATATGAAATTATTCATGTAAAGCACTACTGAGTCCCTGGCACTTTAGCAACATTCCATAAACACGAGCCGTTATTATTATCTTGATGCCCAAGTGCGGCCCAGCAGCTCCCAGACACCAGGGTACCATGCGGGCGTGGAAAAGGAGCCTATCCACAGTTACCAGCACGCCCTGAACTGGGGCAAGCAAGAGCCGGGTCCGAAAGAACAGAGTGTCCCGGCAAAGATCCTGCTGTATCTACTGTCTGGAGATACTAGAAGTTGCGTAGGTAGGAGGGGCCCTGCCAGCAGGGGCAGCGGGATAGCCTTAGTCAGAGGGCTGGTGGTGACGAGGTGAGGAACAAAGGCAAAAGATACAATTAAATTTCCTTATAACCTGCAGCCATGGACAAATACTGGAGGCAGGCAGAGTAGGCCATTCCTCCAGGAAACTCCCAACTATCTTAATGGTTTGCTGGGGGACACCTTAGCTTGGCAACAGCCAGGCCTCTGGGATCCCGTGCGTCTTTAGCACATGCCAGTTCTTTTGGAAACTTCCCTTGTCTTTACCTCCCCAAACTCCATAGTATATAAGCAGTCACTCCTCACAATACAGGGGCAGCCCTTTCTGCCCAAGGGTCCTGTCCCTGTGCATTAACAAAACCACCTTTTTGCACGGAAGACGTCTCAAGAATTCTTCCTGGGGCTCTGAACCCCAACATTTCCTACATCCGTGACAAGGGCAGAGCGGCATGTGACTCTGGGGAAGCAAGTTCGCCCACAGTCAAAAATGTCTGGGCTCCATAGACTGAGGGCCTTAATTATGTTAGAATTCCAAACAGTGTTGAAATCTATAAAGTGTCGAAATCATGGCTTTTCTAACGTGACCCACTCCTTTTTATAAGCAAAGGAACTGAGACTCGGAAACGTGAAACGACTTGCCCAAAGTCACATTCAACTTGTCAGGACTCTTTCATTCGCAGTGACAGAAACCCAACTCAAACCCAATTCAAACCAAAAGGGAAGGCACTGGCTCCTGTAACGGGGAAGACCAGGACTGGTCCACACGCCAGGATCTAGGCAGAAATTTAGGAACAAAATCCAGGACTTATAACAGAAACGAGATGAAAAGCAAACTGCTGTCCCAGTATTCGCGAAGACAAAGGCATGCATGAGGCTCACCGAAATATACAAGACTTTCCTCAAAACGCATTGGGGTCTATTTCCCAGAACAAAATAAATCAAACGTCTACTCTGTGGGAGGCAGAGGGTTGCTCACAACCCTAAATGGCACTTTTCTCCAAGGACTACTCCATAAGGGTCTAAAAGGGAAGTTGTAAACTCATGACCCTTGAAACGAATCAAATCTCCAGGTGTGCTTGGTCTGATTCACATAGTTGGGGTGTTTTTAAAAAGTCATTTACTTAACACATAAATGTTGAGCACTATTTGTCCAGTACTGTTCTAGGCACTTGGTATACAAAAGTCAAATTAAGACAAACAATTCTTGCCCTCATATACCTTGAGTATGATGGTAGGAAATGGACAGACTAATCAGTAAGTTTTCTAAATTATTATTTATTTAGAAGGTGATAAATAGTATGGAGCAGGGAAAAAGAAAAAAAAAAACAGGGAAAAGGGAGAGAGCACAGGTGGGAGGGAGAAGGTGTTGCAGTTTTAAAGAGGGTGGTCAGGAAAGGCTTTCCTGAGATGGTGACATTTGGACCAAGACCTAAAGAGAAGAAGGACCAGATCTTGCAGGTGTCTAAGAGGAAGAACATTCCAGAAGGACCAGCCAGTGCAGAGACCTTGAGGCAGAGGCATACCTATGATGTTTAGGAAATAGCAAGGATGTCCATTTTTGGTTTTGACTTCATTTTGT
The DNA here is from genome assembly GCA_028534135.1 of Potos flavus. Classification (NCBI taxonomy): domain Eukaryota; kingdom Metazoa; phylum Chordata; class Mammalia; order Carnivora; family Procyonidae; genus Potos; species Potos flavus. Next base: position 50,264,396 of record CM052885.1, on the reverse strand, counting down.
TTTGAATCTGTATGCACTGCCAACATTTAAATTTTGAGGGAGTTCACATTAACATCCAGATTTCCAACTTCTCGCGAAAAAAGAAAAATTCAGTTAAGACCTGGCAATGCTGGCCCCAAAATATTTCCTAAGAGAACGAGCTAGATCTGAGCCCTGCTCTTCTCTAATGGGACAAGCGCCTCTAGTTCAACACAGTTCCCCTCCCATTCCCAGTTTACTGACATCTACTTTATTCATTTTAATTGTCTGCTAGTCAAGCCCCTTGCAAGGATTTAAACCCTTGTAGTCTGCATATTAGGCTAGGCTAGGCTGTGGTCATAAATAAACCCTAACAGCTCAGTGGCTTAATTTCACAGATTTATATTTTTGTTCACACAAAATCCAGCAGGGGTGGGGTTATTCTTCTAGGCATCTGTCCTCCATGCAGTGACTCCGGGATCCAAATCATTTCTATCTTGTGGCTCTACCATTTCAACATGTCGGTTTCATAGTCACCACAGACAGGAAAGAGAGACCATGGAGGGGACACACTTGGTCTTAAATACTTCCCCCTGGAAATGAGACACATCACTCCTGCTCACATTTTATTAGCTAGAACTAGTCACATGGCCTGGCCTAAGTTCAGGGAGGCTGAGAAGTGTAGCCATCAGGGTCCAGGGAAGGAGAAAGAACTGGATAGAGGTAAGAAGTATCAGTCTCTTCCCTACCCCTGTTTAAAACTGTCTAAAGGGGCGCCTGGGTGCCTCAGTCGGTTTAAGCGTCTGACTCTTGGTTTCAGCTCAGGTCGTGGCCTCGGAGTCATGGGATCCCGCCCTGCATCCGGCTCCCCGTGGGTCAGGGAGTCTGCTTGAGATTCTCTTCCTCTGCCCTTCCCCCCACTCACTCGTGCACTCTGTCTCTCTAAAATAAATAAATAAATCTTTTTTTTAAAAAAAAGAAAAAAGAACACTGTGTTTAAAAACTGTGAATATAGGGGCGCCTGGGTGGCTCAGTGGGTTAAAGCCTCTGCCTTCAGCTCAGGTCATGTTCTCAGGGTCCTGAGATCGAGCCCCGCATCAGGCTCTCTGTTCGGCAGGGAGCCTGCTTCCCCCTCTCTCTGCCTGCCTCTCTGCCTGCTTGTGATCCCTCTCTCTCTGTCAAATAAATTTAAAAAAAAATCTTAAAAAACAAAACAAAACAAAACAAAACTGTGAATATAGTCCCAGCCAGAGCCACCTGGTTATATCTACATGATGTGATGTCATTGAGAATTTTCCGGAGAGCTGAGCTAGCTAGCCAGCCAGATGGCTGATTAATCTAAGCAATCTTTGGTAAATTATACATGACACAGAGGTGAAGTGCATGAGCTCCGGAATCAGACGGCCTCTCTAAATTATGGCTCAAACATTTCTAAGAGTGTGACTTTGGCCAAGACTTAACCTCTCTACACCTGTTTCCTCATCTTTAACTTGCAGTTGGTAAGAGAACTTGCCGCATATGGTTAATGTGAAGATTAAGAGGTATTACACATACTAAGTGCTTTGAAGAGTATTTAGTAAGTATTCATCAGGTCTTCAATGAAGGTTGGTATTATTATTATGAGATTTTTTTGAGATATTTTTAAATTTTATGTTGTAAAGTATTCGAGACTGATAAGTTGCAAAAGTAGTCCAAAGAATTTCCATATACTTTTCTGAAATTCCCCAAATGTTAATATGTTATCACACTTTATTATTCTCAGCCTCTCTCTACACACATGCATTTTTTTCTGAAATATTTGAGAGTAAACCACAAACAGGATATCCCTTTACCTCTAAATATCTCATTGTGTATTTTCTAAAAAACAAATACATTTTCTTACATACCATAGTGTAATTGCCAAAATCAAGAAATTGGCATTGAAACAATAATATGTAATCTACAGAACCTCGTTCAGATTTTGCCAATTGCCTCACTGAAGTCCTTTTTCTGGTTCAGGATTAGACTCCAGGATTAGTTGTCATGTTTCTTTAATCCCTTCTAATTTGAAACAGTTCTTTCATGACCTTGACATGTTTTAAGAATACAGGCTAGTTCTTTTGCAGAATATGCCTCAGTTTGGGTTTGTCTAATGTTTCTTCATGATTAGATCCAAGGTTATGCGTTTTTGTCAGGAATATTCCAGAAGCCATGGAGTAGTCTTCAGAGCCTCCTGTCAAGAGGCACATGATGCCTTTTTGTACCATTTATGATGGTGTTTCCCTTGATCCCTTGCTTAAAGTGGCATCTGCCAGGTTTCTCCATTGTAGAATGACTAATTTTAGCTTTGTAGTAATATTTTATGGGGAGAGACTTTGAGATTATATTCATATCCTGTTTCTCATCCTACCTTTCCCCATTAATTTTTAGCTTTTCTTGGGGTGCCTGGCTAGCTCAGTGGGAAAGAGCATTTGACTCTTGATCTCAGGGTTGTGAGTTTGAGCCCCACGTCGGGGGTAGAGATTACTAAATAACTAAACTTAAAACAATATTTTTTAGCTTTCCTTGATGAATCTTGCCTGAAGCAGTTACTACTGTGGTGGTGGCCAAATAGCAATTTTCTAATGCTGGCATTTCTTCTACATTCCTCATGAGTTATCATTACATATCAGTGCGTCTTGAGCCTCTCAAAGGACTGGGCCCTCCGGTATTAGACTACAAGATGTGCCATTAAATTAAAGATCGTGAACAATGAAAGAATGTGGCAACATCAAGGGACTTGTGGGATGCGCACTGTTGTTTCTATAAGAACTTGTAATCTCCAGCATGAATGAATGTGGCCACCGTCACCACCCATAGCCTTCCAAACTCATGAATTAGGGTGGGGTAGCCCAGTGCATGTTTGCATATCTTTCAGATTATCCAAAATAAACTGTGCCTCCTAGGACCTAGTATCCTCTTGGTCACATCAGAGGAGGAGGATCTTTCACCAAGCTTTCGGAGAGCATGGGAATGAAAGAGAAATCAAGGGTGGATGTACCAAGAGAAGAGGAATCAGTATGAAGGGGAACTTGGGGGGTTTTGACTATTACAGCTCATGAAACAGATAAGCCAGTGAGAGAAGAAGACCAGAGAGGGAAGAATAGCACGGTGTTATGGAAACCATGATAAGAATCCGAAGAAAAAGGGGCACCTGGGTGGCTCAGTCGGTTAAGTGGCTGCCTTCGGCTCAGGTCATGATCCCAGGGTCCTGGGATTGAGCCCCGCATCAGGCTCTCTGCTCAGTGGGAGAGCCTGCTTCTCCCTCTCCCTCTGCCTGCTGCTCTGCCTTCTTCTGCTCTCTATCTCTCTGTCAAATAAATAAATAAAATCTTAAAAAAAAAAAAAAAAAGAATCCGAAGAAAGAGAAAGCATCCAAGGTTACCTTCCACTCCTGAGTATAGTGTTGGATTTGGAGTGACGTGGGTGCTGTCCATTAGAAACACTCGGGTTGAACATTGTCAATATGCCTGACGCCATAAAGTAAGAGGGAACCTCCCCGTGGCCCCTGCGGTGACTTTCCAACTCCTTTCCCTAAAGCAAGAGTCACACAGCCAGTCCTCTGCCCAAGTAGCACCGTGCCCAAGTCCACCAGGATGTACAGGGCCTGCCATTCAGGCTCTGACAATGGGGCCTGGGAGGCGACTCTGCCCCCTCCAGCCTCCACGAGAAGGAACCAAGCCCAAGGTCCTAGTGTGTCTGACTCAGCTTTACCTCTGTAATGGCAGCTTGCAAAAACTGCACCTCCCCTCTGAAATCTCATTCGCCTTCTTCTCCCTCTCCAAACCCCACCGCCTCCCTTTCCTACGCATGGCCCACAGTCAGGAGTATCAAGAGTTACAGAAATCAGCACGAGGTCCTGGGCTGTGGTGTTTAAGCAGTGCATTGATGACCTTTGAGAGGCCAGTTTTAATAAAAATTGTGATCGTTCCAGATAAATTGGCTATAGCCTACACTTTCCAGAAAGACAGGTTAGCTAGCAATCTGACAGGAAAGCATAACTGTGGTGTAGGTTTTGCAGTCAGGAGAACAGGGCCTGCTTTCAAGAAGCTGGAGGAGAACAAGAACTTGAGGATGCCAGCAACAGAGAGATAATGAACAATGGGGGTTAAGTGGAGAATCGTTGGTAAAAAGCCCCCAAGAAAGGCTAGCTTTGGGGTGAAAAATAGGATGTGGCTTCTCTGGAAATAGAAAGAATGAAGGGGGGAGAACAAAGGATGGGTGGTGATGCAGACAAAACTGAGATAGTAGAGAGAAGAGCTGAGGCCTTGACCTTCTCAGGAAATTAGGGGTAGAGTCCATCTGTGGCAGTAGGGGGAGGTCAGAAGTTTTTTTAAGAAGAGTGAGAAGAATTTGGAACAGTTGCTTCGAAGAATTCAGTAGAAAGTTAAGAGGACTAAAAAGGCTGCTCTGACAACAAAATGACTCATGAATCTGAAAAACAAACATACCTGGATAATGCGTTGGGTACAGATTGACTTTCTCCAGAAAAGTCTTTACAGGTCTCTGCTGATTTTAGTGCTTGTTGGATCATCTATCTGAATGTCTAAGTCTGATAGGAATCTTTGGCAGACTAACCAATGGCTGGAATAACTATTAGCATGTACTTCTCAATACTTAGAAAAATGAAATTTTTTACTCACAGTAAGCTGTTAAAATCCTAATTCTTCCCTTGGAGCCTGGCCCTCTCAATTTCAGAAACTAGCTCCTTTACAAAGGAAGGAAATCACACACACACACACACACACACACACACACACACACACACACGAGTACTCATTCATACACACCATGAATAAAATAAATCGATCTTCATTTCCTCATCCGATAAGATACTCTAAGTCACTCCTTGACACATTGACTTTCTGGTAATCTCATCATTGATCATTCCAAACACAGTAAGCTTTCTATCCACTCCAGTGACAGCCAGCAGCTGGTTTTGGTTAGAAGATGCATTTATGTCAACTCTGGAGAACATTTACTCCTACTCCCACTGCATCCCATATCACATAGTGGCCAATTATGAATGAAAGGCCAGTTTCTTTCCTCTTGAGCTTTTGTGGAGAGACTGAGAGAATCATTTCCTGGGGAAATGAAGGCTGAGAGCCCGGGCAGGGAAGGTGACAGTTCTCCAGAGAGGGATAGGGGAATGTTGGCAGGGAGAAAGATGTAAGGGACTGATGCCAGAAGCAAGGTAGCGAATGTTGACAGCACCTTCTTCCAAGCCCTAAAGGGGTCCTTTGTGGGCTCTAGCTTTCAGAAAAAGGCAGCTTGCAGGAAGCAGTGAAGAGAGTTGTCCTCACTTGGTCCTGAGCAAACAGAGTGAATAATGCCACCTAGGAAACCCCAGATCAAAAAGATGCCCCATGGCACATTGCCCAAAGCAGAACCCAGGAACAGTGGATGTTGGAGGAGGTTGGGGAAGCAGAGCCACGCTTCAACCAAAAGGTGATAAACAACAGAAGGAAAGACAATAAGGGTCTCCTGTGAGGTTATGGCTGCAGAGAAAATGGAATTAAGAGTTAAAATAATAATAATAATAATAATAAACAGCATCAAGAGACTCAAATATACTGTACAAAACTGAGAATTTGTGGCATTTTGTTATTTGAGGGCTTGTGTTAGATTGTAGTTAGGTGAGTAGTTTAGCATATAGATCATATAATGTTATGTAGTTTAGCATATGCAGATCATATCACTTTACATTTCACTATAATTATTAGAGTTACTTTGCTCTTTGCAAAATATGCCTTACAGGAAATGACCATCTCCCCACATAAGTGATGACTGAAAAAGTGATTCCGTTGCAGGGAGAAAGTAACTGTAAAGTCAAACGCTTTAGAAAAGTCAGGCTTGAGGGGGTGGACAAGCGTATTTACCTTTAGAAGTTATGCTAGAAAATGCTGCAGGCGTGTGTTATAAACCCACCAGAAGTCAAAAAGAGAAGAAACCAACAGGGCTATGAGGATGGGGGACACCACGGGAACATAGTCCATATAGTAAAAGAGTACAAATAATATGAAGTTAAATGAGTAGAATGGAGTTACCCCTGGAGATAAAAGTAAACAACTGAGTTGAAACACAACCAGACAGATGATGTATTGTGTTCTTTCCCACAGTTGGCTGTTCTTTAATTGTGCTGTTTATCTCCTAAGAACACTTGAGTGGTCGCAAAGCAAACTTCTGAGCTGAGATCTGAAGTCTCGACTCAAGCACGATTCATTAACAGCTTCCCTACTGCGGTAACTCCTTGGTGCAGAATTTAAAATCCTCCATAAATTGGTCTCAGCCCGCATTCCCAAACCAAGGTATAGGAGAGCCAGTCGTTAGAGCGTTAGGTTGAGAAGAGATGCTTAAACACTGGGCTATCACCATGTTGGTAATTGAATGAATTCACTGGTTGCCTAAAAAAGACTGGGATATTGGGAAGAACAAGACCTGCCTACTGGTCCAGGCATTGTCCCAGCTCCTCTGCTGTCCCCTCTCCACTTCCTCCTTTCTTCACTCTTACCCCATTTCCAGGGCATCCAGTTGCATTCTGGAGGTGACTTCAGACTTGCCGTAGTCATATCGTATCCAAAACCAGACTTGCAGCCCGTCCTTTGACATGCTCCAAACTTACTTCCACTTTCTACCCCACTCCCCTGATGAAGAAATCATGGCATTATCTGTCACATAAAACATAGTAGAGAATGTGGAATTAGTTTTTGTTAAAAAATGCATCATTGGCCACATTGTGGAGTACTATGCAGCCATAAAAAAGGAGAGAAAAGTGCTGTATGAACTGATGGGGGAAACGTCCATAATATACCATTGAGTGTTTTTTTTTTTTAAGTTATTAGCCCAAAACTGTATCTGGAGTCAGACGATTCCATCTTTGGAAAATAAATGAAACAAAACAAAACTACATTGATATCTTGAGATCCCCAGGGTAGGATTGAGGAACAATGGGTGATCTGCTTGGTTAAGGACAAAGACTCTTGGCATGTTGGGTCAAAGGTACACATACTGAGCCCATCTAGAGGTGATGGTGGTGGAGAACGAGAGCCAGTTCTCGTGCAGGGAGGCTGGGAGGAGGCAGCTTTGGGAGAAGGATGGACAAGAGAGATCCCAGAAAGAGAACTAGCTGGAGGGTGTCTGGCCAGCTACTCTGCAAGTCATGTGGGGTGGTGGCGTGATAGCCACTTGTCAGAGCCAATTGCCCAGCTTGGAATATTTTTTAAAGCACGCTCTGGAAGAAACAAAACTCCTCATTGAGTTTTAGGCTTATAAACTGTCAGAAGAACTTTTATTTCTTTATTTTTAAGCCACTGCAAAAGGAAGAAAATGGAGCTGGTTCTTGCTGCCTTAAACACCAGAAATCACACTATCTGGTCTTAAAGAAGAAAAACCCAGAAACAAATGAGAAAGGAGAAGGAAAAAAAAATGCTTTGAGTTTAACGGAATTTCATATATGTATCTCCCTGTGATTAACACTAAGGTAATTTGTGAACCGTCATCATTTCCTATCATTATTTTACTACCTTCCATGACTGTGTGATTCTTTATCACAAGCCCTCCTGTCCATTTAGATATCATAGGTTTATATTTGACATGGACAAGGCTCTGTAGAAAAACCATCTGGCAATAATGGTGATTTTATCCCCCTGTAATCAAGGACAACAGAGAAAGCTGTACTTTGAAAGATATCAGTGCACAAACAAATTTATGCTAATCTGAGACCTTCATCACTATCCCAGTCGCCAGCTAACAAAAGCTTTTTGTTTAGTTCATTAGGTCCCCACTTCAGCTTCTTCATCAGCCCAGGGCAGGCCATTTTCAACACAACATCGAATAAATAAAATATTTTAGATCCGAGTGATTTGTTTCATAGATTCCATTCAATAAAAACTGATTCTCTTCTTTTTTTTTTTTTTTAAGATTTCTTTCTTTATTTTAGAGAGAGATAGAGAGCATGCATGTGCATGAGCAGGGGGAGGGGCAGAGGGAGAGAGAGAACCTCAAGCAGACTTACCCACTGAGCTGAACTTGGAGTCCCAGACGGGGCTTAATCTCACGCCCCTGAGATCATGACCTGAGCCAAAATCAAGAGCTGGACTGAGCCACCCAGGCACTGCAAAACTGATTCTCTCTTTTTTTTTTAAAGATTTTATTTATTTATTTGACAGAGAGATAAAGTGCACAAGTAAGCAGAGCAGCAGGCAGAGGGAGAGAAAGAAGCAGGCTCTCTGCTGAGTAGGGAGCCCAATGCAGGGCTCAATCCCAAAACCCTGGAATCATGAATGGCTGAAGGCAGCCGCTTAACCAACTGAGCCACCCAGGTGCCCCAAAACTGATTCTCTTCTTAAGGAAAAATATACTTCTGGTTTTTTGTTTCAAATTTAAATACAGTTAACTAGACTTATTGTGATCATTTCTCACTATGCACAAATAACAAATCATTACATTATATACCTGAAACTGTTAGTATCATATTATATTGTGTGTCAATTATATCTCAACTAAAAAGAAATTCTGGGGAAAAAATTGCTGCTCGGGATTTTGATTAGGATTGCGTTGACTCTATAGGTTAAATTGGAGGAAAACTGCCACCTTAACAATGTCCAGTTTTCTGCTGCATGAGCATTATATATTTCTGTTCACTGAAGTGTTTGCTAAAGTTTCTCACAATGCTTTACTGTTAGCAGAATAAATGTCTTGCAGGTTTATATCAAGTTTATTCCCAAATATTTTGTTTTCGAATGCTATTATAAGTGGTATTTTTAAAGATCATTTTTTTCAATTGTTTGTTGGTAGCATATATACAAAGTTGATTTTAGTATACCAGCCTTGTAATGTACAATGTTCTTAAATACGCTTTTCAGTTTTAGGATTTTTTTTTCATATTTTAAGAGTTTTCAGTGTAAACAACCATGTTGTCTATAGTAACAGGAGTCTTGAGAAATACCCCACCAGAAAGCAATTGCCCTACATGGCAGAAAGATTTAGAATTTGCATATATGCAGATCTAGATTGCTAATCTGTGATGGAGCTGGCAGGAGTGAACTTCAATAACATTTCTTCGGGTGTTACAAAAGATGGGTGACTTGGATTCTCTCGGCAGGAGCAGATCAATGCTCCAGGATTCAGGGTGGACACATTTCTGTAGAAGGTAACACAGACTTAACACTGATGCTTTCTCAAAATTTGTGCTCATTCATTCAATAAACGTTTGAGTATCATATATGCATAATACTGATGGAAGGATAAAACACCCTAGTAAGCTCATAAAAGCTCCCAGGGGCTGGGAACCACCAACACCATTTCCTTAGTGCATGTCTCTTTACATGTTCTCTTTTATCCCTTAGTACAACCCAAGATTCAGCCTTGCTTTTTCCCAGTCTGGGAACTGCTTTGAGAACAACATGGAAGGAATGGTCTTAGAACACTGATCCTGAAACACTGATCCACTTGAACCCGTGCTCGGGAGTCGTCAGGGGTCTATCGCACACTCCATGCATCTGATACAGTAGAAAGAGAACGGTTCTATCTCCCGGTTGGTAGGGATACAACACTCACGGAATAACCACGTCAGTGATAGCTAACATTTGCTGGTACTTAGTATGTTCCAAGCCCTGTGTTCAGTACCATATTTATAGCATCTCATCTAGACCTCAGATAGGTCCATGAGGTAGAAAGTATTAACGACTGTTTTACTGAAGTATAAAACATAGAGAAAAGTGCACAAAACATGTAAAATCTTTGCATGTACATGATTCCAGGCTGCAGACTCTTGAGAGACATGAAGTATCTTGTTCATATTTGTCTTCACAATACCTGGGACAGAGGCTTAACACAGTGGTTAATGTTGTTACGTGGTTAAATAATAAGCTCATAGCCAAAAGTAAATAAATAGTCCCTTGTCTTAATTGTTATCAACTTTTGGCCCATCATTATCATCTGTGGAACTTGGAAAGACACAGCCGCCTCTGCCCCAAGCCTGGGGATCCTGATACAGTAGGAGAATCCTGATCTAGTAGCTGGATTTTTGGCCATACAGATATTTTCATTAACCTTTAACCCGTTGCTGTCCTCAAATGAGAACATGTTCGCTATGACTTCGCTAAATCATATGGCTAGAAGCTTCATAATGTGCACCTGTCATCGCTTTACTTCTAAGATGACTTTTTTACACAACTCTTTATTTCAAATGCCTAAATTAAAGTACTCTAGGGAATATGACTAAAAGGATTTCTTAAACCCACACTTTCAACATTTTTACATCAAAAAAAATAAAAGTAATCATTGGAATAATAATGAAAATGTCTCTGGCAGTGCACAAAAGGGAAATAGTTACTAGGTTAAGAAAGAATCCATTAATATTATGGATATCGGTAGTATCCAAAGAATTTACAGTGGTATTTTATAAAAGCAATACTCTAAAATTTGCTCTATTTTTCTTGTCAAGAGAACCTTATTGATGTTCTAGTATGACAAGAATGTAAATGGTAAAAAAAAAATCCTTAAAAATGATAACGAGCTATTATAAATATACTAAATTATAAATATACTAAATATACTAAATTTCATACCATCAATTTCATGCACTCAATTATTCATTCATCCAACAAATGTTAGATAAATACCATACTAGGCACTAGAGATACAAAGATGAAGAACACAGTTCTTTCCTTTAAAGTTATGCATTTAGTGAGGGAGAAGTTCAGGAAATTGGAAATCACAATGGATGTGATAAGAGCAATATTATAGATAACACAAGGCACAACAGGGGCTTAGAAGAAACAAATTTGAGGGGGGGCAGGGAGTACAGAGAAGAGGTCAGTGAAGGTTTCCAGGAGGAGTAATTCTTGTGGTTTGAATTTTATCTTAAGGAACAAATAGAAGCCACAGACGTTAAAGGAGTATCTGTCAGAGTGCTTAGTCACCAGCAACAGAAATGGACATTGCTTAAGTGTAAATTTATTAAAATATTAGGTAGCTCAAAAAAATAGAAAAATAAAATATTAGGTAGCTCACAGAATTTCCTATATGATTCCAGAACCAGGCTCAGAGTCCAAACAGCCAGAAACATCTCCCCAAAACCATGCCAGAGATCTGGTCCAGTGAGGAGGCTGCCGAAACTGGTCTTGCCAGTGCCACTGGCACTGGACGTGAGGCAGTCCCCAGCCCCTGCTGCCTCAGAAGTTCGGTGTCGCCAAGAGAGCTGCCATCACCATCAGAAAAAGTTCTCTGTGGTTCTTGCTTCTATTTGTTAATTAGCTTCTAATTCCAAGTCCGGGGAGGGGCATCTGTTCAGCAAAGCCTAGGTCACCTGCTCCACGTAGCAGCAAAGGAAGCTGAGAAAGGAAGTTTCTGTCTGTTTTCATTGCCAATTGCTGAGTAACAAACCGCCCCAGAACCTAGGGGCTTAACACAGCAATGACCATTATTGTATCTCAGGATTCTGTGGAATGACTGGGCTCAGCTGGTTCGTTCTTCAGCTCTAAGCGGTGCCTACTGGGTCTAAAAATCATCTGAAGGCTCGTCTGCCTGGAAGGTCCCAGATGACTCACAGGGCTGGCTGTTGGCTGGGAGCTTAGCGTAGGTCGCTTCTCCCATCCTCGTGGAGACTGGGCTTTCCACAGCATGCTGCACTCAGGGGAGTTGTACATTTTATGTGATGTCTCTCTTCAGGGATGGGCATTGCAAGCAGCAAAGTGAGAAACTTCAGCTCTCTTAATGCTCAGCCTGAGAACTTATATAGCACCACGTCCATCCATTCTGAGGGTCAAATTAAACCACAGGCTACCTACCACACAAAGAGGAGCCATAAACTCCATCTCGAAATTGCAGAGTGGCAAAAATCCCCAGCTGTCTTTAATTCCTTGCATTGGCCCTTTCAGCCTTTACACTGGGAGGAAGGGGTTGCCTCCCACCTAGACTCATAAATTGGTGATTTTCCTGAAATAGGAGAGGGGTTCAGATTCTGAGCTCTTCAAAAAAAGAAAAAAAAAAGAGAGAGAGAGAGAGAGAGAGATAATCGTCCACTGTAAGAAGCAGGAAGAAAGGCATTCCAAGCAGAAGGAACGGTCTTGGAAAGTCAGAGAGGGCTCAGCTGAGTCTGCCACTTAAATAGTGCTCTACTCTTGATAATATAATTCCTGCTGTTCTCTTGCTAACACTGCATTAGAACTGCTCCTTGTTGAGCAGAGCTGTAAGTCTACTGTATTTGTGCATATTAGAGGATTTAAACTAATTACAATTGATTTGGAAGTGGCAGTCCTTGCTTGTTTTCCTTTCTACATCTTTAAAACCGTTTACAAGTTCTGCTCCAGAATCAGAAATGTGTATTTGACAATGATTGCCTAGGGAATGCAGTCATTTGGAAATAAATGTAAGGGAAACCCAGACCTCGTCTGTATACTTGGTTATCTTTTAATAGCCTTTTCTTTTACTTCTTATTATGAAATACTCAAAATAGCTGAAAAGTAAAAAGAATAGTGTAATAAGCACTAAGACATCCACCACCTAGATTCAATTTAATAATTTCTAGCATTTTGCCATATTTGCTTTATCTCTATGTATTTGGGGTTTTTTTTCTGAACCATCTTATTTTTATTTCTTTATAACGATTTATTTGTTTATTTGAGAGAGACAGAGAGAGCAAGCAGGGGGAGGGGCAGAGGGCGAGGGAGACAAGAAGACTCCCTGCTGAGCAGGGAGCCCGACAATGGGGCTGATCCCAGGACCTTGAGATCATGACCTGAGCCAAAATCAAGAGTCAGATGCTTAACAAACTGAGCCACCTAGACACCCCTTCCTGAACCATTTTAAAATAAATTCTATATATAATTACATGTCAGGCATCTCCAAAAAGTAAGGACATTCTCATACATATCCATAATTTCATTACTCTATCTTAAAAATTAATAATTCCTCAGAACATTTAATGCCAGTACATAGATTTCCTCTATCCCCAAAATGTCTTTTACAACTGGTTTATTCAAATAACGATTCTATCGAGAACCACAAATTGCATTAGGTTGTAATTTCTCTTAAGTCTCTTTTAACTTAGACTATTCTTTTTGAAGAGAATGAGTTATTTGTTTGTAGAATAATCCACGTACTGGACAGGTACAATTGTTTCTCAGCAGTCCTGCTTAACTTGTTCCTCCAGTATTTCCTATAAACTGGAAGGTCATTTTAAAGGCTTAATGAGATTCAGATTAAATGTATTTGGCAAGAATACTGTGTACTTCTGCCGTCTCCATACTTTCTGTGATCTGTGTATTTTAGCTCTGACCTGCATCACATCGGGGGCTCATTGTGTCCAACTGTCTTTGTCTTTCGGTTTGGGGAGGGACAAACAGAAATAAGGTTGAGTGAGACAGCCAAACAGGCTGGGTGAGACAAAATAATGTAAGACAGGATTACAGCAGGACTAAAGGTGTGGAGAGAAGTGATAGGCAGCCCCCTGGGTTTGCTCTCTGCTTCTGAGCCTTAGGCTGAGTCCATTCCCTGAGAGGAGAGACACTCATCTTGATGGTATTAATGAAGGGAGGCAAAGATCCCGCCTGGAGTCTGAGAACAAGTCCTCTACCCTAGAGAAGAGTAAGGTCCCAGCATAGCCCCTGCTCAAGTCTCTAATTGCCTTGTTCTGGAAGATTCTGGCCTGATTTCCTGTTAGGAAAGTACCACAGCAACATTTACTTCAGGGGTCTACAGAGCTGTAAGAATTTCGGGTCTGGCATACTTAATATGGACCCAGAGGTCGGAACTCCTGAATTATTATCTCTGTCAGTTCTAACATACCAGTAGAGGCCCAAAATGCCAGTAGGAAGCTCTCCAGAACACCAGTGTGGCACTTTGGCTTCTGGAGTGATTTTTAAGTTTGGGGGAGCAGTAGCAGACCCTTGAGGGAGGGACGCTAGAGGCTCCACCAGGACTGTGTGAGAATCAGGAGAGATAGTATACTGAAAAGCATTGAAAAGTTGTACAAATCTCAGATACTAGCGTTAGCACAATACATCAGGAACTCTCTCTAGAATGCTGTTCATAATTCATGGTTTTAAACTAACTAGCTCTGGAAAAGCTATTTTTTCAACCATGAAAAAATACAGAGCATGTCAGAGAATTATGTAACACCCATCCACGTGCCCTCCACCTAGAATTAAATGTATATGGCTTGTTCAAAACATCAATTGTACATCTTAAGTGAATACAATTTTTATTTGTCAGTTAAAGCTAGAAAAAAAAGAAAAAACTGTAAATGGCTTGTCACATTTGCTTCAGATTTTCTTAAAGATATAAAACATTGCAATTACAGATAAAGTCTCCATTCCATACTGGCCCCTAATGAGTTTTGTATATATCATTCCAGTCCATATTTTTATACTTTATTATATAAAATTTGTATCCATAAAGTATTGGTTCATTTTTAAAACTCACAGACACTATAAAATTCATATCACATTTTACCCACTCTGAAGCTTCGCTCTTGTTTTTATAATCTAACCATATTGATACCTATAGCCCTAGTTTATTTGAGTGCTGAGAAGTAATCCATCTATGAATATATTATCATTTATTTGTCCACTAAAAAGTTTTACTTAGCCAGAAAGTGTTTACTGGATCATAAAATGGAATCCTAAGAAAATGTGTAGATGCAAAGGATCTTGGAAGGCATCCGATGCAGGGTTTCTGAAGCTGCAGTTCATAGACCCTCTTCCACAAATGAGCTTTAGAAGGTCTAAGAAATCTGAACCTCTGTGGGATGAGCATTTTCTGCAGGAAGGGCTGAAGCTTTGACCATATTCTCAAAGAGATACATGTGCTAGTTACTTGTCCTAAAGGAGCAGAGAACCTGTGATCTAGTTTCACTCTCTCATTTGACATATAAGAAGACTGAAGTCCAGAGAGGTTAAGTAATTTATACAAAATCATGGTGATGATAGACCCTGTTTATAGATCCAAGTCTATATTATTGCTTTTCCAGAATATCACATTGCTGGGGTTTTGTGCTTGTTGATTTCTTATACAATGAGTTAAGTTCCTTTCAACTTTCAGTTTATAAAGTATAATTCCATCTTTTTTTGTTTTAATTATTATCCACTGCTGGTAAGGAGGTGGTAAAATTGGTACATTCTTACATTACTGGTGGCATTTTAAATTGGTATAGTCCTTTGGAAAATAATATAAGATGATAAAGTGCCGATAAAATATTAATAGCTTTTTGGCTCAATCATTTTTATATTGAGAAAAAAGTCCTACAATTGGACAAAGCCACATGCACAAAATGTTCATCAGGGTATTATTTGCAATAGTGGAAAATATCTAATAGGATAATGGATAAATCACAGTATGTCCACTCCATTGAATACGATGTAGGCAATTAAAGTTAAGGTTTTATAAAATGTTAAGCAATAGAAGGAAATGCTTACAACATAATATTAAGTGGAAAGTTGTGTTTACGTAACTTTATTATTTTAGGATTACAACTTTGTAAAAAATCTGCACAGGAGGAAAAACTAGAAGTAAATACAACACAATGATAAATGATCATTTACTTTTTCTTTTCTTGATGTAAATTCTTAGGTAATGAAGTTACGGTCAGAATTTTTAAAAATACACAAAAATAATACCATCATTAGAACCAAATGCAATGATTTTTTTCCAAATGCAATGAATTTTAATAATTATGTTTCCTACAGATTCATCATCTTAAAAACATTCAGAAACAAAGACTGACTGTCCTTTTGTACTACATTTTCATAGGCTTTGGAATGCTGTCTTCAGAATCCTGTGTAAGATTATCAATTACAAGTTGATTGCACTCACATGTCATCTGACCAAATAGCTACTCAATTTCTGTATTCAAAGTTGGACACTGATTTTTAAATCGTTGTCCTTTAGTGAGTAGAACTGGCTTCTACATTTATCTGACAAGAATCATCACTTTATAAATCATACGTATGGATCAGGGAGATATTTTTCCTAAAACAGGGTTTTCTTTTTAACGTTTTGATGTTTAAATTCATTATTTCAATTTAAACAGTTTCTTGGTGTAGGATCAGCTTTAGGATTTTATTGTATGTTGTTCTTACTCCGGTATTTCTGTTTAGTAGAGCTATCAAATTAAAACAAGCATGTGTTCACCTAAAGTCAATTCATTTCCAGTCTCTACACAAATACACATATATTTTTTTCCCCTTGGTCAATAAACATTTATAATGACATATACATATACTTTGTTTCTCGCTTGCACGCAAGCTATACCAGCAGGGGGCGAAATACAATAGGAATTTGACAAGCCATATAGATTTTTCTTTAGTGACTGAGCAATAACAAAAAATCCAGTACCACCACAAAGCAGTTGGTACTCCAACTTAAAGTGATACAGTCTCCGTATTTCTTACAGCGATTGAGTTGTAAAAAGACAAATGCGGGTCTATTTTAGCGCTCCAAGATAATTTGTCCAGAACATTGCAGAGGCGGGATAAACCGTGATGAACTGCTTTTGTCCTTATCTTTCCCATGATTTGTATAATTTCTCCACTCAAGGGGGTGGACACCTCTCTGTGGCTGAGGGGGTGTTTTCTGTCCTTGTTTCTTTGCGTAGCTGTTGAGCTTTGCTGTCTTGGAACTATTTTAAATTATTCAAATTATCGGTGCAGTTTTGGCAAAAGTGAGCAGAATGAGCACTCAGCAGGGCTCATCACCCCGGACGATAACAATAATCCCTGAAGCCTTGTAGGCTGATTTTTATAGTGGTTGGTGTTCTAACAGACATTTGTGATTTAAAAAAAAAAGAGAGAGAGTGAAAGGTTATAAAAACACAAATGATTAACTGCTCAAGACTGATGATAGAAAAAGAATCTGTTATGACCCCTGCTAGAGAAATGCATAAGTTGATTTGATATCTTTAGCTTCATTGGATATTCTCCCGCAGCATCTATGGAAAAATTACCACCGTCTCCATCTGTTAGCAAAATTCCCACTTTTTTTTTTTTTCTGTTGGTCTCAAAGCCGATTTGTCAGTCTTCGGCGGGTGCTCTCCCTCTTAAGGTTGACTTATAACAATCTCTTTGTTATGTATCAACCACCAGCTTCCTCTTCTGTCAGTTTAAATTAAAAAGAGGAAGGGACTCGGACCGAATGAAAAGTCATTTTTCGGAGCGAAAAGGGCAAGCTGATAAGGGCTCTCCGGTAGGTTTTTGGCGGAGAAGATATGGTTCTGTATTTCAAAATCTTGTCAATTTTATTTGGAGAGCAAGAGACTTAACTCGGTCCTAACTGAACGATATCGTTAACCGGCTGAAAAGCACCTGTCCCTCGCCTGGAGCGCAGCTTCAGCTGGAGGCTGAATGCGGAAAGACGTCTTTCTCCGCAACAGCTAGATGACTCGCAAGGAAGTAAAGGAAAAGGGCAGCTTGCCCACACCCAAAATGGCGGCCGGCACGCTGCACGACCGCGCCTGCGCAGGGGTAAGCGTTCTGTGACACTAATTCCCCTAGAGTGTCCTCCCCCCCCAACCCTCCTGCACCCACCAGCGCCCGGCCCCGACCTAGCCACCTGCGCCCGGAAGTGACGTTTCGGCGGCAGCGGTTCCCCCGCTGCATGATGGGAGAGTGTGTGGAGTGGGCGGGGGGTCTCGGCGGCGGAGGAGGAGGTGGAGGCAGCGGCGGCGGAAGAGGGCGGAGGGTAATGGGATGGGGGTCCCGCGACAGCGCTGAAACTCCGGGTGGGCGTCCATGGCGCTGCTTCGCTGACAGGGCTGTGAGCAGCCAGCCTTCCGCTCTCACCAGCTCCGCGTCGGACTAGCCGGTCCTTCCCCGGGGAGCCAGTTACTCCCCGGGCCCCTGAGCCATGCCAATCGCGGCCGCCCCGAACGAGCCAGGTAAGCGCCACCGCTCCGCTTCCCCGGCCGCGCGGGGTAGCAGGGTGCTGGGACCCGGCGCGGCCCACTGGTCGGACCCTTGCCCGGGCCGGGAGCGCCTGCCTGTCGCGGAGCCTGGAACTGCGGGGACGGGAACGGTGCCGGCTCTGCGGGCCTGCGGGCTCCGGACTTGGGCTCTGCCCTCTTCCGCGGCGGGTGCGGAGACGCCGGCAGCAGCGTTCAAAGCGCACAGATCCCTCCTCGCCATCCCGGGCACGGGCCGGGGAAGTGTGAGCCGTTCCCACATCCCCGGGGCCTCCGCCGGCTCACCCTGCCCCTCTGCTTCCACCTGCCACCGCTCCGGCCGGCCGCTCCCTCCAGGGAGCTGTAGAGAAGTTTGGGGCTTTGCTCGGGCTTCCTCTTTTTCCCTCCCCCATCCTCGTGACAGGTGTAAACACTTTGCTTTTCCCAGGCCTGAGGCCGGCTGCAACCGGAGTGTAGCTGCTTCCAAGGGTCTCTGAAGCAAGCGGATTTTGAGTCCTCCAACAGGCAGAGGAGAGCCCCAAAGCTCATGCATCCCTTCCTGAAAGGATCTTTTCTGCTCCTTTCTTTCACTCTTCAAGAAATAATCTGTGTCTCCTCCCCAGACTGCGTTCGCAGAGTTGGACCATTATTCTTTACGCTCGGTTTGGCAGGTGCACCGTCTTGCTTGGGCAGAGGACAAGAGTATAGGGTGAACAGTGGTAGGGGTCTTTTCTCTATTAGAAAAGTACTGAGAGTGGCTGGGTTTTTCTCTTAGTGGTTAATGCAAGTTTTAGCTTAGTTTCCCAGTGAATCTTCTCTTGGGGGCTGAGGAAGACTAACTCATACTTGTAAATATTGTAGTGGGGACATGGGAAGGGGGCAAATTAAACAAAAGCAGTGGTTCCGTTTCAGAGTTCTCACTTTAGGAGAAGAAAAGTAACACTTTACTTTTGAACTTTAATCTTCCCTCATCATTGGTTTTCACAGAGTACGCTCTCAGACTCCGTATTGGGTTTTTTGGTTTTTGTTTGTTTTTTCTTTTGAGGGTGGGAAGTTGTTAGATCCTTGATGTTACATTTGTTACTCTGCGTTAACCATTGAAATATATGCCAAACTCTAGGGGAAACAAATGTTTCAACATTATTCCACTGATATAATTTGCACACTTTATTTACATTTTATATGCTTTGCTGGCTTAAATGTTGGCTTTTGTAGTTAAGTCATTTTTAACCCTTTGCAGGAGTGTATTGTCTATACAGAGTACCTATGGTAGCCTTGTAAATTTTGTCCATGAAGATATTGCACATGGATTTAAAGATTTTGTATAAAATATTTAGCCCTGTAAATGACACCTAGTATATGCTCATTAGATCGAATTCCTTTATGTATCAATTAGATATATTAATTGATCTTCAAAGTATAGATGTATTTTAAAAGCTCCTGTAAGAAATTCATTAGAATTCACATAATATGTAGGGCATTTGTTTTTCTGTTTTCTTATTTTTTACCTAGAGACTATTATAAAAATAATCCTGTATCAAATGTGTCCATAATTAGATACTGGGTCCATAATTGCATTAATAAATTTTGCAGAATCCAGTTGTCTTTATGAAATTTTTGTAATCTAGATGAATCCCATTATTAAACGTCATTTAAAATTTTAATTTGTTTCACTTGCAGTTAAAAGTTAGTTCAGAAAACAAGTGAAATTTGAGTACCAAATGTTTTATTTTTGTGTGAGACCTAAAGTGCTTCCCTTAACAGTTTAAAAAGTCTTTGAATAGCTTCTCACTGAGGAATTACCCCCTCTCTCCTAACCCTATCCCCCAGAACTCATAAAAGAAGGCCATTAAGTATTTAGGTATTTTTAAACTGTCATAAATTATTTAAATCAAATGCTTATATTGTAATTTAATGTTACCTAAAATTCGTAAGTTAAAAAATAAGGACTTTATTCTCCGTCAGCAGTTTCAGTTCCTCTTTAAATGGGCTAGTGAATCTTTCCAGCCTGAACTTGATAAGTATTTATAGTTTTTACACAATTCGAAAAATGTCTGACATTATATGGGTTATCTATCAATTCGATAATTAGTCTGTTCTCAGAGTCTGTGTATATAATACAATCACAGGTCCTTTTGCAACTTTATGATAATTAGTAACACTGATATACACTACTTACTATGAGTGAGATACTTGTCTAAGTGATTTATATAAAGTATATTAACTCATTTAATCCTCATAATCCTATAAACTCATAGGTGGTATCCTATTTTTCAGAAAAGAAACTGAGGCACAGATGTTAAGCAACTTGCCTAAGGTCAAACAGCTGGTAACAGAGCCAGGATATAATATAGTTTTGCTTATCATATTTAAGTAGTTTTAATATAGTTTTTAAAACATGCAAAACTATACAGTATATTTCCTGGGAATCATAGAATACGTAGGAAAAGTATAAAAACATTCATCGGAATGATAAAAACAAAATGAGAATAAAAATTACCTCTGAAAAACTGAAGAGGGTTAAAGGATCCAGGAAGGGCCTGTGTTTTTCAACCATAGCTTTACCGTCTTTAATATACATCTGAAGCAATTGGGTAAAAGATTAAGATTTAACACAGCTAGGTGGTGGGTACTCGATCATTCATTATATTTTCTTTCTAAACTTGTGTGCTTGAAATCATAATAAAAGGTCAGGTTTTTCATTTTAAAATAAAGTACCACTTTGTCTTTTAGTACTGTATATTTAAAAAGAGGGCAGGGAAGTAGTTAAGTGTTACTTTGTATTGACTTCCCTTTAAAATATAAGGAGGTTCTAACTTGAAAATATATTTAAAGAATTGTTCCCCTCCTGAGGTTCTTCTGCAGTAATCTCCCTTGCCTGGGCTCTCCTCTTATTCCTGCCAACCATCTCCATAGCCCTGTATCACACTCTAGTTTCTATTTCTGGGGTTGGGGCTCATAGGTCTGGATTAGACCTATTCCCTGGGAAAAGGAAAAAGTGAGAAACTATACACTGGGGAGGAAACAGAGAGGTAGAAATCATTGCTCATTAGTTTGGGAGAAATGAAAAAAGAAGGAAAATAGGTTTAATATTCTCTCCTTTCTTCCTCAGTCACCACCATCCCTATTTCTAATAACTAAAGTAAACCTTGCAGAGATAAATTGCTAGAAAATTAAAGGTTGTCTGTATGCTCAAAGCTTAATTTATAAGCACTGTTTTGGTGAATAGTTCCCAGAGGAAAATAAAGTAGTAAATTAGAATATATTCACTGTAGGTTCTATTTATGTAAATACTTTAAAAATGCCATAAACCATTTCAACTAAATATCCAACGCCATAGTATTCTCTTCTTTTATTCTTGCTGCAATATGCAAGGCCCTGTTCTAGATGCTGGGGGTACTGAAATGAACAAATAAGAAAAAAAACTGCCCTCACTGAGCTTCATTTTCTTGTATTTGTGTGTGTGTGCATGTGTGTATGTGTATGGGGGTTAAAAAAATAAAATAGAGAGATGGCAGATGATGTTACGTATCACAGAGAAAAACAGTCCATTTGAAAGGATACAGGAGTACAGACTTTTTGTCTTGGAGACAGGAGTGGGAAGTGGTTGTTGTTGGGGCTTGCTGTTTTATATAGGATGGGCTCAGAGAAAGCGTAAGACCTGAAGTTGGTGAGGAGAATACGGGGGATGAGTGGTAGAAGCAGAAGTATGCCTGGAATATTCAAAGAATTGCAAGGGGAAGAGTAGTATATGTGATCACAGAGTTAGAGGGTAAGAGAGCAGTGTTGCAGGGCTTTGTAGAAATTTTAATGACTTTGGCTTTTTACTGTGTGAAATGGGAGGCCATTGCAGAGCTTTTGAGTAGAGATGTGACATAATCTATGTTTTTAAAGGATCTGGCTGGGGAAAAAAAAAAGGATCTGGCTGGCTGCTGTACAAAAAATAGACTATAGGAGTGCAGGAGTGGAAGCAGGAAGATTCCATTAGGAGGTGGTTACAGTGATATGGACAGTTTCTTTAATTGGAACCTCTAGTAATTTCCCCATTGCTAAATTTAAAAAATTTACAGAGGTACTCCCTTCTGAAAATTCAAGGCCCTCACGGCCTACTTTTAAGCATACTGCCTACTTCCTTCATATATCCTACATTCTAACCAAACTCTATTATGCGACTTATTGTTCTTTGACACTTGCCCCATAACTTTATTTTTAGTGCCTGCCATTACCTCTATCAGTTAAAATCCTTTTCATTTCAAATTCTATCTCCACGAAGCTTTTTCTCATTTTCACCATTCCTCCTCTTCCCAATCAAGTAAGATCTTTTTCTTAGAATCCTTGTAATTACATTTTACTTCATTTGATGTTTATATTCTGGCTTGTGTTAATTACCTTATTTTTCTCTTATGTTGTTCCTCCTAATTAATTGTAGTTTTCTTTAAGATTGTGACTCCTTTTACTCATTTCTACCTCTTATAGAACCTAGCACAGTTTTGTATGTAGTAGATGCTCAGAAATAGTAGGTGTATATATATTTTAATTTTTGAGAGTCTTTTATTACAAGGGCATTGTAGAAAATTGGCAAGCAAAAAAAAAAAAAGAAAAAGAAAATCACATTCCTGCCATTCAGAAATCCGCCTTGTTAACAGTTTAGTGTATATCTTTCCCCACATTACTTATGTGTGTGTGTGTGTGTGTGTGTGTGTGTGTTGCCCTTTTAACAAACTGAAGTCTTATCGTACAGACTATTTTGTAGGTTGTTTTGTGTTAGTCAACTAAATTTCCCTTACTGTTTCAGAAAATTTTCGTCTAAACTAATATTCAAGGCTATATTCAAATTTTTCCCCAGGTGGTTATCCCTTTATAGTTGATTTGCTCAAATCAGCATCCACTCCATATTATATCTTTCTGGTTATTAAAATTACAAAAGGATAATATGTTTACTATAGAATATTTGGAAAATATGGAAAAGCCTAAAGAACACTGGTATGCCCCCTTGATGGCAGGGACCCATCTGTTTTAATGCCTGGCCCAGAGTAACACTCAATGAATATATGTTGAAAGGAATAATACATCTTAAAAGGAATATTAGTCATGACCCTACAAAGAGATAACTAAACATTTTGGATTGCATTCACTTTTTTCCCCCATCTGGGTATGAGTGTCATATAATGTGTATATATGAATCACACTGTATCTTGGTGAAAAAGTTTGTGATCTTTTGACTTTGTTTTTGGTTATTTCTATAGGACCGAGTCTCAGAAATGGAGTTACTAAATCAAAGGGAAAACCAGTTGCTTTCCAAGAGGTTGTAATAAAATCACTTACCTACAAGCAGTATTTGAGAGTACCCATCTTCCTTTAATTTCCTCAGGTGATCAGTAAAAATGCACTTTTTAAACTGTTTACCTGCATTTTTATTTTGGATTCAGGCTTTTCAGGAGTATGGAATATTTGTATAGTTTAAACATTTTTGAATGGTTTAAATAGGAGATGTGTCCTTATTTGATATGAAGTTAAAATTGCTTAATGCCATGTTCTTTTTAAAATAACTCTGATTATGTTAGCAAGCTATTTAAGTACAAGAAATACAATATTATCTTCTGGAGCTATGTTGTGCAGTATAATAACCACTAGCCACATGTCACACTTTTAATAAAGCCAGTCCAAAGTAGATGTGCTCTGGGGTGCCTGGGTGGCTCAGTGGGTTAAAGCCTCTGCCTTCGGCTCAGGTCATGATCTCAGGGTCCTGGGATGGAGCCCCGCATCGGGCTCGCTGCTCAGTGGGGAGCCTGCTTCCGCCTCTCTCTCACTGACTGCCTCTGCCTATTTGTGATCTCTCTCTCTGTCAAATAAATAAATAAAATCTTTAAAAAAAAAAAAAAAAGTAGATGTGCTCTAAGTGTAAAAAACATAACAGATTTCAAAAACTAATGTTAAGATATCTGTTTTAGGTTGATTATATATTAAAATAATATTTTAGATGCTTTGGGTTAAGCAAAATATTTCATCTGCTTTTTAAATTGACTATTGGAAGAGTTAAAATTGTTTATATGGTTTGTGTTGTATTTCGGTTGGACAGTGCTGCTCTGGAGCATGACACTGACTTATTTTTATCTATGGAATAGAAATATAAGATTAAGTTACTGCTCTGGAAAGCAGTAAAAAAAGTTTTTAAAAATCGCTTCTTATATTTCAGTTTGTCAGTATGTTTTTCATAGGATATACAGTTTGCACAGTCATCTTTCAAATTATAAGTGTTTGATTACAGACT
>CM052885.1:50146226-50239771 GCA_028534135.1 Potos flavus | reverse complement strand
GAAGGCAGCCGCTTAACTAACTGAGCCACCCAGGCGTCCCTTACACTGGATATTTTTAATAGCATCTTTGTTCCTTAAAAAAAGAAAAAATACCAAGAGTTTCAGGTATCACATCCAAATTTTCTCTTTCATGAACCCAAACTGGAATGTTTGAATATTCATTACTTTTTTTAAAAAAAAAAGAACATTCCTTACTTTTTACCTTTAGTTAAGTCATCATTTCTTCTTACTCCTTTCATATTTCAGACACATTCCGCTATATCATAATGAACCAGCAGATGACAGCTTTCTATCTCATTAGGTTTCAGAAGTTTTCCTGAAACACAGTGCAAGTGTTGCACCTAAATAAAAAGTACAGATTTTAATCAGATTACCAATGACCTTGGTTTCTGGACGTAGAGAAAAGTTTCTGTTGTTGCTGTTCACATTCATTTCTTAATATTCAGCTACAAGTGAAACTGATTAATTTTTTAAACATTTTTTCCAAGGGTTCTATAACATTTAAATTATATACATAATTGCATCTGTTTTAAGGATTATTGCAGTAATTTAAATTTAATCCTTCAAGGAAATTTTCCAAATTTCACTTAAGAAAAATATCAAAAACTTCATATTGTGAACTCTTTTTTAAATCTTGAGTGTGAAATTTCTTTGTGATATTCTCACATAAATGTGTATGACAGAACTTTAAGAAATGTTTGTACAGTTAAATTATTTTAAGTAGGGGAAAACTTTTTATAAGAAAAATTATAATTTCATTGATTTACCTGTATCAGTGAGTTCAGCAGTGAAGTTTACAGACATTTATATCATCCCCAAAGTCATAAAGTCTGGTAATAGTCTTATCCTCTGGAAATTTAACTCAGTGGCTCTCGAGCTTTGCTGATAATCAGCATCATCTTTCAAACTTTTTAAAAAATACCGATCTTTAGGTCCACCTGTTCTATTAAAAAAGGAAAACAATACAGAGCTAAGATTGAGTAGTGCTGGTTTATAGGCTATTAGAGGAGAAAAGCATAGAAACAAATTTGATTTACTTTGTTGAATGTAATAAAAGATGTAGATATAAAGAAGAATTAATTCAGAAAGGCAACCTAACAAAGTGAAAAGAATACTAGCTGTAATGTTAGAGCCCTACTTTCCATGCTTAGTCTTTATGGGACCTTGAGCAGATTATTTGACCTCTCTGAGCCTGTTTTTTTCCTCTATAAAAATGGTTGAGATTAAATTGGATAGTGTATGAATAGCACCTAGCATAGTACCTATGACATAATAACTTGATAAGTATTGGTGATCTCACTTCACAGAAAACGTCATGACTGAATAGGGTTTGAAGGTATAGTAAATGGGTTCTCCAGACAGGTAAGGATAGAAAGAAGAAATGACATGTGACAACCTAGAGGTAACAGTGCCAGTGGAGGAACCGGGCGGGAGGGGGGGGGTACTTTTGTCTGACTGGAGCAAAGAGAGAGTATCTTAGCCATGTTGGATAAGATAAGAGTTTCAAGTAGACTGTAGTAATCCTGGCCAAAAATAATGAGGCCCTGAAACAAGCTATTGGTCGGGGGATATTAAAACAAATATAGTAAGCAATATAGAAGATTTAATTCGTGGGATGGGGATGGCAAAGGGGGAGTGGTCAGGGCTAACACTCAGATTTCTGGACTTAGAATTCAGAATGTCGTATAGGAAGAAGTGGTTTCTGTTCTTTGAGTAGAGGTTGATTTCAGTTTTGGAATTGGAGAATATGAGATATCTTTGGGACACCCAAGTAGAGATACTCAGAAAGGCATTTGGGTAGACAGATCTGGAGGTTGGGCAGCCTGTAGATAGATAGGGGTTTCAGTATTATGAACCTATAAAAACAAAAGGTGGTTGAGATCTCTCCGGGATAAGAATATGGGGAGGCCAAGGCCTGGGAAACACTGAAATTTGAGAGGCAAGCAAAAGAAACAGATCCATTGAAGGAGAACGCTGTGGTAAGTAAGAGGAGAATCAAGAGAAAATGCCTTTCAGAAATGCTTTTTTCACTTAAAAATGTGTTTTAGAAACCTTTCCCAATTAGTAATGTAGCCTTATCTTTTTTTTTAATGGCTGTATTTATTTACCCTATTCCTTATTGATAAATATTTGTTATTTTCTGTTGCTTTTTAAACAAACTATGTAGGAATTAACATTTTTGTGTAATGATCTTTATATACTCATATGAATGTTTCTA
Organism: Potos flavus; assembly: GCA_028534135.1. Taxonomy (NCBI): domain Eukaryota; kingdom Metazoa; phylum Chordata; class Mammalia; order Carnivora; family Procyonidae; genus Potos; species Potos flavus. Next base: position 50,237,553 of record CM052885.1, on the reverse strand, counting down.
TAGGATACATTCTTGTGGATGAAATTGATTAGTCCAAAAAATATGCATTAAAATTTTTGGTATATTGCAGAATTGCCTGAACTATGAACCAATATTTACTCCCACCAATAGTATCTTTAATTTTATTCTTAAAGTGGTTTGCTTCCTAGATTGGGGGTAGCATGAATTTGAAAAATAAATAGTATTTTTTATTACTATATGTAAAATTCTGTGAAGAGAAAATGAATACTTTCATTTTATCAAATTACTTAGTTCATTCAAATAATGTAATTTAAGAATGCATTTTGTCATTGTAAGCACCAGACGAAGGAGAAGTTCTTTGTTTCAAAAGAAGCTCTATTCCCTCCTCTTATATGCTGGAAGCAGTAATTGGATTTAGAGGAAGTGGATCAGAAGGAAAGAGAATGATGGTATTATTGTGAGGGGGATTAAATCTTGAACAAAATTGATGCGTGCAAATAGTTCTTGTTACGATAGACATACGTTATTAACACAAATTCTGTGCTAAGATTTTGCACAGAGATAATTTTGAATTTTTTTTTCTTGTAGCAAACTTTAAGCAATGGCTACAAGACTGTAAAATGAGCTATTCCTATAAAACTGATCATAGGAGAAGAGATGTTTTAGAAAATACCCAGAATAGAAATACTGCAGAAGTTTTAAGTCACCCTAAATCCTGCCACTTACATAGTTTAAAAAATATGAACAAATTTCCATTTTTTTTTTATTGATCACTTGACATTATTCATAACATCTACATAGAAGGACCTGCGTTTCCCTAACCTCAGTGGTACTAATAGTATTTAGAGAAAATTGACTGTTAGTTTTGGTCATTTTCATTAAATTCTTCAGTGTCCTTTTTTGGTTTGTTTTTTTGTTTTTTTTTTTTAATTTACTTTGGGTTATGACCTATTCCTGGTTTATAAATTTAGGTTTATAAAATCAATTTATGTGATCCTGACCAGCTTTTAGGAAAAAATTATATAGAACTATCAAATGTACCCAGAGACTATGAGTACTGTTTGGTGATATTCTTTTTACCCTTTAGCCTTTCTACCTCTCAGGAGAAAGTAAAACTTTAAACCAAGGAACAACACTATTAAAAGGTCAACCACCTAGAATTTGTTTGCTAAGGGAATTCCTTCCATAGTTTCCATGAAGGTTATCAGTATAGGGGGACCTACTTGTGGCATTACCTGTGTATACCACACACACATACACTCCTGAGCACTGTTTTGGAATATGTTTATATTTGATTTTTCACATATACAAAGCTTTTGTTTTATAATAACTCACCCCAAGAAAGTCATTATATGTTATTATTTATGGGTGATTTATGACTGTTTTTAAGTCTGGTTCATCATCTGGTTTCCTTCTCACATGTTTCTAGGTTATCTTTTTCTCCACTGATGGGTGGTCAGGGAATAAATTAAAGTAACAAATAGCACTTAGCAAAGACAATTTGTGAGGTAAATATGCTGTTACATAGGTCATATTTTAAAGCCAGATTTGTGAGTTATAGATTATGTAGGACACTGCATCCTTTATCATTAGCTCAGATAATTGAATTCTAACTGCATTTGATTGCAATTTTAGAACTTTTACTAGATGTTTTTTTTTCTCTAAAAGGTGAGCTGCTCTCATAGTAGGCATTTATAATTTAGAGAGTAGCACTATCAGGAAGGGCAGCTGCCAAAGGCCTGCCAGCATATATGCATTTAGTTACAGACTAGAGGGGGGTTTCTGTTTTGAAAGTCCACAAAGTACGTTTTGTGTTTTTGGTTTTTATTTTTTTCGGAATACCATGGGATCTTGAGGTTTAACTCATCAGTCTTGGCCAGAATTTAAATCTAAAGCTTTACAGCAAGAAATTTCTTTCAAAACATGTCAGCTATTCATGTCAGCTGATTGCAAATCTGTAGGAAATTTTACATGGAGCATTAAAGTTGCTGGGAGCAGAGAACAAGAGCAGGGGAAATTAGTTGGGCCATCCAGAGTCACATCACGCTCTGGAGACACCACCTGACACCTCCACTTATGGTGTGAAACTGCCTCAAATCAAAGCAGAGAGTCATCCTAGCTGGTCTGTTAAAAACGCATGAACAAAAATTTGTCCTTTAGCTGATTTTTTTTCTCCTAGCTTGCATATAAGTACTACCCCTCAACATATTCTTTTTTTCAGACAGGTGCAGGACAAATGATTGGATTTGCTTTCTTTTACATGTGTTACATTTCAGACCAGCCTCTCTCAGATCACACTTACTTACCTTAACTGAACTTTGGTGTTTCCTAACTTACTTTGTGGAGCACCAGAGTTAGGGTTATGGAAACCTACTGGGAGATGGAGGAGGAGACAGTTCATGAGTGGTCATTGGAGTCAATGGCCCAGCAAGAACAATAATCGTGTATTCAGTTCCTCCCGTGCACCAGGCCCTGAGGATGCAGTGGCCGACAACAGAGGCCTGCCTATTCCTGCACATTTCCAGTCTTTAGCTCAAGTAAAGTACCTCTTGCAAGAGCAGTTTCAGTGGAGTGGTAGGATAGAAGCCAGATTGTGCTGGGTTGAGGGAGTGAGTGGGAGGTTAGGAAGTAGAGATAGCAAATAGATAGGGCCCTTTGAAGAAGCTTGATGGTGAGGAGGAGGAGGAAAGCTAGAAGGACACAGAAGGGAGGAGTTTGTTTTGTTTTGCTCTGATTTTGAGATTTGCTCTGTTTGAGATTGGAAGACTCTTGAACATTTACAAGCTTGATGAGAAAGCATCAGTAGTAATGGAGAAATTCAAAGGGTCCTTTGAGCAAGCAATTCAGATAGAGAACAGAAGGTCCAGGGGTTATCTGTAGACAATATTGGAGATGTAAGCAAGATTTTAGTGAAAGGACATGAAACTGAAGTAGTTCCTGCTTTTAGATTCTGTTTTTGTTGTCATAAAGTTTCGGGGGTCTTAGAGGGAAAATTAGAGTGGCTAATTTATTCTATAACTGTGTAGTAAGAGCAGAGAGTACTAGGGAAAAAACTGCTTCCCAGTGCTAATGCATCTATCCTTACTGCTGCTTCTATTTTGTTGCCTTCGTTATCAACAGTTATCCAATATCATTTATTCATTTTCCAGTTGAAGTAACTTTTGGGGGATAATAACAAGTAATCTCTCATGGTCAGTTGATAATGATGAATTAAAGGTAAAACAATTTCAGATATTTTTATTTATCTTGTTTAGTTTTTACTGTGGAGCCATACAACACAAATAAAATGCCTTATGGATTTACGTAAAAAGTTAAAATACACAGTAAAAGAAAAGCTCTTTCTTAGGAGTTTTTGAAAACTGCCTTCTGTAAAATATTGCTATTTAGCAACATTCATTGAATAGTGAATGTGAATTGCTGCTTATGTCCTCATTTACATTGTACATATGATATTCGTACTTTTGTGAATCATCCTTATTGACTTCAAAATCGAGAAAACAATTTGGTTGTCATTTTTGGCAGTCTGGCCTTTTGAGGGTGATCAACTTAGCTATAAAGATACTTTGCTGCTTATTTCATTCTTCAGCACATTTTTACTATTGTGTATGTTAATATTAAAAGAAGACATTCGCCTCTTGGCATTTTTGTGGGTGATTAGGTTGTAAGCATCTTTTTTTTTCCTTCCAAATTATTTTGGAAGTTTCAGAAACCTTTTTCTGAACAACTCAGAAACCTTTAGGGGGTGATTCTTGTAATTCTAGTATTTGCTCTCAATTATTTCTGCAATAAGACATTTTTCAAGTATTTTATTAGCTTGTGACTGATTCACCACTTAGTAGTTACACTACCATGAGGGATTATTTAACCTCTGTAAGCTTTTATTTGTAAAATGAAGATAATAATCCCTACCTCATCGCATAGTGTGACGACTAAATGAGATAATTCATGAATGCTTTTCACATAGTATCAACGCACAGTAAGCGTTGAAAAATGTTAACTTGATATTGGTGTAAGCAGAAAATGAAAGCACTTGGAATATACTGTTTGTCGAATGAATATTTTGTTTTTAGATTTTATTTATTTATTTGAGAGAGCGAGCATGAGAGAGAAAGCATGAGCGGGGTGGAGGGGCGGAGGGAGAGGGAGAAGCAGACTCCTGGCTGAGCCGGGAGCCCGCCCCATGAGGGGCTCAATCCCAGGACCCTGGGATCATGACTTGAGCCGAAGGCAGACGGTTAACCAACTGAGCCACCCAGACGCCCCTCAACAAATATTTTAAATAATACTGCATGTTGGCAGTTGATGTCTATGATGTCTTGAGTTTTCGTTTTTAAATCGGCAAGTTCGAAGGAATTATGAGATCTCTTAAAAATACTCAGCTTCGGAATTATGGAAATTATGGAAATTTGATTAAATAGCCTTGAAGTCCTACAAATAACAACAACAAAACTTTTCTCAATTCTTTACTAAAAAGCATCTATTTTTAGGGGCTTTCCTTGTTTTGTTAGCCACCATAGAGCTAATACAATACGCTGAGGACAAATCACTCAAAAAGAAAAAATGAAAATTATCATTCCTGTAGATTTTCGGTTTTAGAAGCATGAAAACTTTTGTGACATCATGCATGGTCCAGTCATCTCTAGATGTATCAAAAACCAGAAAGTTAACTAAAATCCCTATCTTCATATCACTCTGAAGAAGGGCTCTTTCTGAGACAAGATGATGAGATGACTCTTAAGCAGAATGTAGGCCGGGCAGATTCATTGACAGTATATTTTGATAGTTATCTTAAAACTCCCGTGAGGATGTTACAGTAAAGATTTGAATAATTTGAACTACTGCAATAGCAGGCAACACTTTTAATGCAAATCGATGTCGTCAATTGCTTATGTAACATTTTCATTCATTTTTCTAAAGAAAATACACATTTTTTCCCCATCACTCACCCAAATGATTTGAAAAGTGACTCATTAAAAACCTTAGACATCATGGTAAGAAGGTAGCTGTTTTTTGTGTGTGTGATCTGTTAACCTTGCTGGTGTAATTTGTACTACTTAAAGCTTGTAGCACAACTTCAGATATGGTTGTTTGTCTTTTCTCTCTTCTTACCACCATCTTTCTGCTTGTGTATGTTCTCCATTACCCCCACTCGCATTCCAGTCCAGTAAAACTAAGTTTGGAGAGAAAAGTTCTCAGTAAAGCTGGGGATTATATAATCTAGGTGTGTTTATCTAGCCTTGAAAGTTGATGTACACATTGATGCAGCTTGGCCGGTGCCCTGTAAAACATGGGAGTTTCTTTCCTGGTGAGTTTTTAACTTGTCTGGAAGGTTCTCTCAGTGTTTGAATCTGGAAAATTCCTAAAGGGCCTCTCAGAAACCCCACCTCGACCACCAAATGTGAGCCCAAAGACCCTGAAGATAGTTAATACTGTATGTGAATGATGGAGGATAAAGGGGTGGTCAAGGATTAACTCTATCTTAGAGGAATATGTGGAATCCTTTCCATCCCAACCAGGTACCTTCTCAGAAGCCTTTATTCTTGTGCTCTTTTCTCTAAATGGATAGTATCTAGAGTCAGTTTACTTTGTTACTAGTAAGGACTTTTGGGTCGTATTGTCCTGTTCCTCATCAAAACCTCCATTCCTTTAATAGACTACTACTAGCCTCTGAACTACCAGTATTTCAGAGGCTATGGCCTCAGTCCTTCAACCTTGAGCATTGTTTCATATTTTCCAGGGATGGGTTATAGAAATTGGCAATAAAGTCAATGTCATGTATCTTTAGTGTGGTTAGTAATATTTTTCTTAAGTGACTTATTCTTTCATTGACCTTTTAAAGTGTATGCAGAGTCATGTGAATGTTTTTGCCAACTAAGCAGACATTGGCTTAGATTTTTGTTAAGGGCAGATTATGGTTTGAACCACAAACTTGGTGTAAGTTAAAATGTAATGATAGTTGATAACTTGCTGAGGCACAGAATGTGCCAGGTACTGAAGGTCTGTTATCTATAATCCTCACAGCAGCATTGAAAGGGAGGAACTGCTACCGCTTCTTTATAGATAGGAAACTAAAGCACAAGGAAGGCAAATTCACATAATTAGTAAATGAGGAAACTGGAATCTGAACCTAGGATCTGACTCCAAGTATAAGATCTTTCTCCTTTACTATGCTACCTTTTGAGACATATATATATATTACCTTAAATCCCAAAGGTAGGCAAAGTATAAACAAGCAAAACTTTTTTTTACTAGAATGGTATGCTTATTATTATGGTCCCATACGCATTCACTTCTAATATAGTTGTTAATCTAAGTGTGTTGATTTTCTGAGGAACACTTTTTGTTTTTTATTGTAGCATACATACAGCAAAGTGTACAAGTCTTAAGTGTACAATGGGATGAATTTTTACAAATATATAGGCCTGTGTAACTAGTACTCTGATCAAGAGATAATAACATTATTAGCATGCACCGGGCTCTTTTATACCCCCTTCCAGTCAATACTGTACCTGCTATAGGTACCCCTATTCTGAATTATCACCGTAGTTTGGTTTTGCCTGTTTTAGACTTCCCAGAAATGGAATCACACAATATATATTGTGTGTGTGTATATCTGGTTTCTTTCATATATCATGTCTGTGATAGTCACCCATATTTTTACATGTAATAATTCATAATGTACGCCGTTGTATATATATGCCATGATTCATTTTAACCATTCTGCTGATGGACACTTGGGTTATTTTTAGCTAAGAATAAAGTTGTCACGAACAGTCTTGTACATGCCTTCAGTGCATGTATGTACTCACTTTTGTGGAGTATATACCTGGTACAGTGTTAGTAAATACTGCCAGTTTTCCAAAAATGGTATACCAGTTTACACTTCAACCATTAAAGTATGAGAATACCAGTTGTTCATATTGTTGCCATTGGTAGCTATGATTAAAGTTGTTTTAATTTTAGCTGTTCTGGTGGGTGTATAGTAGTGTCTTACTGTGGTTTTAATGTACATTTCCCTGATAACTTTTCATATGCTCACTGGCTATTTGGATAATCTCTTTTGTGATTTACCTGTTCTAGTATTTGGCCATTTTTCTATTGGGTTGTCGCACATGGATTTGTAGGAATTCTGTATATATTCTGGCTACGAGTTCTTTGACAGTTATATGTACCATGCATATCTTCTCGCAGGCAGTGGCTTGCCTTTTCACTCTCTTAATGTTGTTCTTTAGGTGAACAGAAATTTTAAATCTTAATGAAGTCCAGTGTATCATTTTCTCTTTTATGATTATTGCTTTCTATGTCCTATTTAAAACATCCTGCCTCCCTAAGGTCATGAAAATAATCTCTCAAGTTATCTTCTAGAAGGTTGATTGTTTTTATCTTTCACATTTAGGCCAACAGTCTGTCTGGAGCTGATTTTTGTGTGAGTTATTATGTAGAATCAAAGATTGATTCCCCCTGTGTAGGTATTCACTTGATCCAGCACTATTCAAAAAAAAAAAAGGCTTGTCCTTTCCCCCTCCACACTGCAGTGGCATCTTTGTTATCACATGACATGTAGCTTTAAACCAGGTCTTGATATCTGGTAACTTAAGTGCTCCAACTTTGTTCCTTTTGGGAAACTATTTTCAAATTGCCAGATAGTTTTAGATGTAGCCCCATTCCTCCTTTCATTCCTCTGTGTTGCCAAGCCCACCTTTCCACTTCACCCCAGAGCTTTCAACCTACAGACCTACCATCTCTTCTTTTCCATGACCATTTCGGACCTGAGGCTAGAACTCCTTGAGCAGGTGCAACTTCTTTTCTTGTGAGAGATTAATATTGAATCACTTTCACCCATTGTATGCCTTGTTACCCTGGCTTCTAATCTGGCACAGGACTCAGGATTCCACTGCTGATTGCTACTAGGATTGTGGATTATTCCCCTGGCCCCTCTGTATTGGACTTCTCTAATAGAATTACCAAACCGAAGATCCTTTGATTTTCATGGTTTGTAGCCCTGAAGATCTTCTTTGGCTTGCATTTTTATTTACTATTTTTCACTTATGTTGCCCCCGCTCTGTATTAGGATGTGATTTCTGATGGACAGATCTCCAAAGTGCGGAAGGTCTGTCAAATTCTCTGTCTGCATGCTCTAACTTCAGGATACCCCATTTATTACCCAAGCATGAAAGCCCCGTGTCTGCTTTTGTGTATACCATAGCTTGACTCTTTCCTAGATACCCCCATTACTTGTTTAAACAATTACTTGTTTAAGAGGTCTTGGAATAAGTAGGCATAAAAATGGGAAGTTGAACACACCTTTCTACGCACACATACACACACACGTGCATGTGTTTGTTAAGATTATAAAGAAATTACAACTGATTAGAATTTCTTATGGTGTGGAGTAAGTAGTCCATTAAGAAGAATAAAGAAACATTTATTAAGGTTGCCAAGTGCCAGGCACAGTATTAAAGTAGCTCATCTATCTCTTTTTCCTGTTAAGTAGGAATAGCTATTTAAAGTCCATATTTTCTGTGTAAAAAAAAAAGGATTTGTCTTAAGTCAGACTTAATATGCTAATTCATCATACAGATACTTCAATTAACAATTAAATAATGCTTCAACTAACAAATTTTACTGAGTTGGAAAGTTTCAAGCCTCCTCCACACTGGCTGGTTGACATTCTTGACTGAAACTTGAGAGTAGCATTCTCCTAGATTTTTGAAGGATGAATTGGACCAAAGCCAAAACCTGCTGAAGAGGAATGTGTAGCCCAAGTTCTTCCCATCAGTAGGTGACACAGTTTTGAAAAAGAAGGAAATGTTCATAGTCTGGGAGGCTGACAGAGCCTGTTGCATCTAGAAGGAAAAAGAAAGTACTTTTTCAAGATGTGACAAGAAGAAGAACTATTTTCTGTGTTGTTGGTTTAATTACAAAGTTTCTGATTCAGATCTTGGTATTTCCTTAAATCCGAGTTTGAAATAAGCCTGAGCTAAATAAAATATTTCATTTTTCAAATAATGAAAAGTTTTAGGAAAAGCAGTAGGTTAACCATGAACAGATTGTACTAATAAGAAACATCACAGGTGGTTCTTTAAAAAGTCAGGTATTATGGTGGCACCTGGGTGGCTCAGTCAGTTAAGTGTCTGCCTTCAGCTCATGTCCTGGGATCAAGTCCCACATCCCGCATCAGGCTCCTTGCTCAGTGGGGAGCCTGCTGCTTCCCCTGCTTGTGCGCTTGCACTCTCTCTCTCTGACAAATAAATTCCTAAAAAAAAAAGAAAAGAAAAGAAGTTTTATGGAAGGTAAAATGGTACAGTACTCTGAAAAATAGTTTGGCAGGCTTTTACAAAACTAAACATGCACTTACCATAGAACCTAGTGATCACACTTTTGGGCACTTATCCCAGAAAATAAGTTAGGTTAACACAAAAACCCGTACGTAAATGTTGTTATCATCTTTAATATGTATACTATTTAAATATGCTACTGGTACATATATTATTAATGTAGTGTATGTACTACTTATAATAAAATATAGGAAATAACCCATATATCATTTAGTTGATGAGTAGTTGAACAAACTGGTGTATCTGTACCATAGAATACTACTTAGCAATAAAAATAATTGACATTTAATAACCAGGATGGACCTTAAGGGCATTATACTTAGTGAAAAAAGTCATCTTCAAGAGGTTACATACTGTATAATTTCATTTACATAACACTTTTGAAATGACACAACTATGGAGGCAGAAAACAGATCTGTGGTTGCCCAGGGATGGGGTACAGGAGAGGGAGCACTTCTGTATCTTGGTAGTTGTAGTTACACCGATCTGTATGTGGACTAAAATTGAACAGAACTACACACAAACATGAGTGTATGCAAGTTTTTGTTTTGTTTTGTTTTATAAAGGTGAAGACTGAATAAGGTCTATAGTCTAGTTAATAGTACTGTGCCAACATGGTCAATTTCCAGGTTTGCTATTGTACCAGAACTGTATAAGATTCACCATTAGGGGAGCTAGGTGAAGGGTGTGCAGGTGTCTACCCTTTTTGCAACTTTATATTAATCTATTATTTCAGAACAAGAAGTTAAAAAAAAGTAGATTGTACACCTATGTTCATAGCGGCATTATTCACAATGGCCAAAAGGTGGAAGCAGCCCAGCTGTCTGCCAACAGATGATAGTATCTACATACAATGGAATAATATTCAGCCTTGAAAAGGATAGAATTCTGACACATGCTACACAAAACTGTATGAATCTTGAGGACATTATGCTAAGTGAAATAAGCCAGTCACAAAAGGATAGCAACTAAAAAAAAAGGACAACTGTGTAATTCCACTTACACGAGCTACCTAGAGTGGTCCAATTCATGGAGACAAAAAATAGAATGCTTGTTGCAGGAGCTGGGAGGAGGGAGAATGGGGAGTTACTATTTAATGAATACAGAAAACAGGGGCACCTGGGTGGCTCAGTTGGTTAAGCATCTGACTCTTGGTTTCGGCTCAGGTCATGATCTTGTGGTCTCCATGCTCAGTGCAGAGTCTGCTTCTCTCTCGCGCTCTCTCTCTCTCTCTCTCTCAAATAAATAAATCTTTTTAAAAAGTGAGTACAGAAAACATTTTCATATTTTGGAAGATAAAAAGTTCTAAAGATGGGTGGTGGTGATGGTTGCACAACAGTTTCAATGTACTTAATGCCACTGAACTGTACACTTAAAAATGGTTAAAATAGTAATTTTAAAAAATTTTTAAATAGTAAATTTTATGTGTATTTGCCACAATTTTTAAAAATAAGATACTGTAGAAGTAACACATTTATTATACAATGTGCACATTTAAATGCAACTTAAATCTCATTGAATGCTTTTAATTTTTTCATTTTCAAGGTGATCACAGAGAAAAAGTTGCAATTCAGTACAAATAAGTCTTTTTCCAGAATAATTTGAGACTGTTATCAACCTGATGTCCCATTTCTCCCAAGTATGTTAGTGTGCATTTCTGACAACCAAAGACATTCCTTTGCATAACTACAATACTACCCTTAAAATCAAGAAATTAGGATCAACACATTGCTCCTTGGACTCTATTCAGGTTTCACAGTCCCAATAATGACCTGTATAGAAAGGGAAGCTGGTTGAAAATCAGGTGTTGAATTTACTTGTCATGTCTCTTTAGTCATCTTCAATTTGGAAGAGTTAATTTTTTCCTTAATTTTCATGGCATTGGTACTTTTGCAGATCACAGGCCAGTTGTTTTGTAGACTGTCTCTCAATTTGAATTTGTCTGAAGTTTCCTCATGAATAGATTCAGGTTGTGTATTTTGGGCAGGAATATTCCAGGAGTGGTCCTGTGTTCTTGTTAACATCTTGTCAGGTGATACATGATTTCAATATTCCCATTACTAATGATGTTCACTTTGATCATTTGACGAAGTGTCGCCCTCCACCACTGTAAAGTTACACTTTTTTCCTTTGTAATTGAGTATGTTGTGGGGAGATATTTTGAAACTGCAGTTATCTCACGTGTTTATATCTGAGAACTGATAGTTGTTGATTCTTTTATTCAGTGGATTATAATCCAATATTATCTTTTTTTTTGATGCTCAAGTTGTCACTGATTTTACCACTAAGAATCCCTTCAAGCTGGCTTTTGTGTCCTTTTGACATGTTGCCATCATTATGAATGCTTTTAAATTAAAAAAAAAAATCATATTAATAGTACCCTATTGGAAGGGCAAAGCATGATTTGCTTAAATAATCCCTTGGAGCATTTTGTTTTACTTTTAAGGGAAAAAAAAAAAAGTCTGTATAGTATAGCCAGATTGCCTTCTGGAAGCCTTTTAACAATTTACACACCCACCAGCAGTATGTGTGTGCAAGTGTCCTTTTCCCCACACACTCATTAACAATCAGAGTATTTTTAAAAATAGGAACTTCATAATCACAGGGAAACTGTTAGAGGTCAAATTACCCTGTATACCTAAACATTGGAAGGGATTATCAGGACTCTGGGCAAAGGAGGAAAATAGGGCTTATATGTATCTTTTACTGTTATTTTCCTTTTCTCTTTAAATCAGCAGAAAAGAAGTTATCTCAGAAGTAAAGCCATCATTTTCTTCTTTATGATGCAGATTTTGTAGGGAAGGCAGTTTAAAATAGATACATTACAATGGAGTCTTTTTCTTTTCTTTCGATTTTTTCAATTTCTTTCAAGTAACTTTCAGTGATTGACCAGTCATTGACCTCAAAGATCCTTCTCAAAATTCTGAAGCCATTCTTTACTAACCAGCTGTATAACCTTTGGGAAAGTTGCTTACCAATAGGCCTCATTTTCTTTACATCTAATTAAATTAAGTTGTTTCTAAGCTACCTTCTCCCTATAGCTGGAAGAACTTACAAAATTTTATTCTGAGAGTTGGAAGAAAGTGGTTGTTCTGTATTTTTAGTTTACAACACTGGTTGAATTTTATAATAAAATATTTTCTTCGTGTATCTAAGCTTGAAACTGAATTGCAGGGAATATTCCTTGGGCTTCAGTTTATTGAAAGTATCAATTTATGGGCTGGTTTTATTCTAGGACTTTTGTTAATTCTCCCTTTGCTTTTAATGTAAATCTGTCTTGTGGCACTTTTGAGTTTTTATTACAAAGAAACAGGATAATCCAGATATAGATTCCATTTGAGAGTTAAATGTCTATAGAAAGAAGACTGGAGCAAATAATATATTACATGTTAATAAAAAAAAGTCTATAGAAAGAAGATATCATAAACTAATGGGTGTGGGAAGGATTATTCAATAAATGGGATTATGATAATTGCTTGGCTATTTAGGAAAAAAAATTACTTAGACCTTTGCCTTAGATCACATAACAAAATAAATTCTAGGTGTATTAAAAACTAAATGCAGCAACAGATGAATCATTGAACACTACATCAGAAACTAATGATGTACTATATGTTGGATAATTGAATTTAAATTTTAAAAAACCAAATGCAAAAAAACAAACTAAAGGTAGAAAAAAATAAAAGTGAATATTAAATATCAAGCTTATATGAAAGCAAAAAACTGAAAATTACTAATGAAAAGTTGATCAATTTGTCCCCTGAAAAATTCACTTTGGAAAACAGTTTGGCAGTTGCTGTTGTTGTTGTTGTTTTTAAGATTTTATTTATTTATTTGACAGAGAGATAGCACAAGTAGGCAGAGCGGCAGGGAGAGGGAGAAGCAGGCCCTCCGCCGAGTAGGGAGCCCAATGCAAGACTCTATCCCAGGACCCTGGGATCATGACCTGAGCTGAAGGCAGCCACTTAACCGACTGAGCAACCCAGGCACCCAGTTTGGCAATTTCTTATAAAGTTAAACTTACACTTACTGTAACCAGTCATTTGCACTCCTGAGAATTTATCTTAGAGAATTAAAAAGTTATGATCACATAACAGTCTGTACATAAATATTCATAGCAGCTGTATTTGTAATTATTTGTGATTAGAAATAATCCAAATGTCCTACATTGAGTGAATGGAGAAACAGACTGTGGTGCAGCTATACAATGAAGGACTACTTGGCATAAAAAAGAATAAACTCTGGACATGCAACAACATGGATGGATCTCAAGGGCATTTAGCCAAGTGAAAAAAAAAAAACTTCAAAGAATTACATATTATTTAATTCCATGTACATAATACTTGTGAAGTAGCAAAATTATAATGATGGAGAATGCTGGCAGAAGTTAGGGCTTCGGGGAGGGTGTGAATATTGAGAGGTAACTCAAGGGAGTTTCTTTATATTGATGAATATTATTGCACTATTTTACAGCAGTTCTTATCCCGGTTACAGTGATGGTTATTTGAATCTAATTTGCACATGTGATAAAACTTCACAGACCCACATACACAAAACTGGTGAAATCTAAATAAGGTCTGTAGCTGAGTTAATAGTGTTGTACTGGTGTCAGTTATCTGGTTTGGTCATGTACTATCATCATCTACTGTACTATCATTGTGGGAAATTGGGTGGGATATACATGAGAACTCTATGTATATAGACTCTATACAACTATGCAACTCTATTGCAACTTCCTTTAAGTCAGAAACGATTTTAGTATTGAAAGTTATTTGAAAAAAAAATTGACTTAAACTGTGCTACATCCAGGCAATGGAATATTATTCAGCACTAAAAAGAAATGAGCTATCAACAATGAAAAGACATGGAGGAGGCTTAGATGCATATTAGTAAGTGAAAGAACCAACCATGTAGTATGTACAGGCTACATACGATGTGACATGCTGTATGATTCCAACTATATGATATCCCAAAAAAGACAAAACTATGGAGACAGTAAAAAAATCAGTGGTTGCCAGGGGCAGGGGAGAGGGAGGGATGAATGGGTGAAACAGAGGATTTTTAGGGCATTGAAATTACTCTGTGTGATACTGTAATGGTGGATTCATATTTATGCATTTGTCCTAACCCATAGAATGTACAACACCAAGAGCAAACCCTAATATAAACTGTGGACTTTGGGTGATAATGATGCGGTGTGTGTCAATGTAGGTTCATCAGTTGTAACAAATACACCACTCTGGTGTAGGATGTTCATAATAGAAGATGCTATGCGTGAATAGGGGTGGGGAATATATAGGAATTCACTGTACCTGCTCAGTGTTGCAGTGAACCTAAAACTGCTCTAAAAAAAAACTGCTCTTTTAGTCTATTTAAAAAGAAAATTAACTTGGGTCAGAAATAAACATTGAAAAGCAAAGTGAGGAATATATCCATAGCAATTATTAGAGATAAATTGTTCATGTCTTATTTATAAAGAAGTCATACAAATCCATAAGGCAGGCCCTGAAACCCCAATGGACTGGAAAGAGAACTTAAGAGAACAAGCAAATTCTCCAAGAGAGTATTTTGTAAATATACTTTTGTGTTTATTCCAACTTTTTTGGAAACCTCAAGTTCAGTAATGTAATACCAGTGTTCTTGGAACATACACTAGAAGAGAGATTTTTTTTTTTTTTTTTGCCATTATAGCTGTGTAAAGTAATCACACCTGAGAGAAAAATAATTTAAAAGATACAAAACAGAGCACTGTAATTTGCATTGTTTTGAAATAGGTTTGAGAGAATTTTGAAAGACCTTATATGTAATCTGTCCCCTCCAAAAAAAAAAAAAAACAAAAAAACCTGTTCTTTTTTTTCAGGTGTAAATTAATTATTTGAAAGCAATTGAACAATGGAGCCAGACATCATTCGAATGTACTCTTCATCCCCACCACCACTAGACAATGGAGCCGAGGATGACGATGATGATGAATTTGGGGAATTTGGTGGGTTTTCAGAAGTTAGCCCTTCTGGTGTAGGGTTTGTTGATTTTGATGCACCAGATTATACTCATCCCAAGGAAGAGTTTGTACCTTCAAACCATTTTATGCCAATTCATGATTTCTCAGAAAATGTAGATAGCCTTACTAGCTTTAAGTCCATTAAAAATGGTAATGATAAAGACATCACAGCTGAACTTTCTTCTCCTGTAAAAGGACAGTCTGATGTTTTACTTTCTACCACCAGCAAAGAAATAATTTCATCTAAAACATTAGATACTTCCATTGATGGCATAGAAAGTCCTGGAGATTTAAATATTATAGTGAAGCAGAGACAGAATGTTGGAACACCTGAAGGTTTCTCTCCAGGAGATTTTAGAACTGATATGAATGTCATTCATCAAAACAAGCAGTTAGAGAGTTGCAATGGTGAAAAGCCTCCTTGTCTGGAGATTCTGACAAATGGGTTTGCAGTACTGGAAACTGTAAATCCTCAGGGAACAGAAGATCTGGACACTGTAGCCAATTCAAAAGGAAGAAAGCCTCTTAGCACTCGTAGTACTGAGTATAACTTAGACTGCGCACCTAGTCCTGCTGAGGAATTTGCAGATTTTGCCACATTTTCCAAAAAGGAAAGGATACAACTAGAAGAAATAGGATGTGAAGTTTTAAACGATAGAGAAGCATTAACCATTCAGGAAAACAATAAAATTAATAGAGTCGGTGAACTGAATTCTGTAAAAGCAGTGTCTTTGGGTAGAAGTTTTGATGATAAAGGAGACATGGATGGAGAGGATCAGGTTTGTGTTTCAGAAATAAGCATAATGAGTACCAGAGGTTTCAGTACTGAAAACCAAGGCCTTCCAACATTGCAACAGGATGAATTTTTAAAATCAAGTGTTCAGTCAAAGCCTTGGAATTTGGCTGACTCAGCTGATAATTCAGAAGCCAGTATGAGAGAAGAGTGTAAAACTGAGGAAAAATTTGATTTGTTTATTCCTAAGTGTGCTGACCTATGTATGGATTCTATTAAAACTTCCGATGCCAACGATGAAGTTGGTTCTTCCAAAGAAGAAAGTAGAAAGTTTACCTATCCCCAAAGCCCCAGCATTGATCCTACAGAAGAAAATGTTCTGGATGATTCTATAAGTGTAAAAAATGGTGATAGTAGTAACGACTTTGTGACTTGCAACGATACTAATGAGGATGAGTTTGGTGACTTTGGCACAGCCAGTGGCACAACTCCACCTTTTGTTACTGGTACTCAAGATTCAATGAGTGATATCACTTTTGAAGAGTCCTCAGAGCACTTTCCACATTTTAGTGAACCAGGTGATGACTTTGGAGAATTTGGGGATACGAATGCTGTTTCTTGCCAAGATGAAATTATATTTACAGAGTCTGACCTAAAACAGACTTCTGATAGTTTATCAGAGGAATGTAAGTTGGGAAGAAAGTCTACTGAGACAGGCACTGATCCTGTTTCAAAACTGGAAATTGGGCAAGAAGGTGAATTTGGAGATTTCGATTCTGTGCCAAATATTCAAGATGACTGCAGTGCTTTTCAAGACTCCGATGATTTTGCAGACTTCAGTTCAGCTGGGCCTAGCCAACTTGTCGATTGGAATGCTTTTGAGGATGGACAGAAAGATAGTTGCTCTTGGGCTGCTTTTGGAGACCAGGAGACTACTGAATCTCACCACCGAAAGGAAGCCTGGCAGTCACATAGGACAGATGAAAAGATTGCTACTCCGGGAACCCCCAAAATGCACAATGTCCTTTCAGCAACTTCCAAAGGAGCAGTTGCTGGTGGCCATTTACAGGAAACAGCCACTTCAGTTCAGGTATTTACTGATTTTCTCTATTTCGTATGATAAATTAATTGCTGTGGAGGCTTTTAAGAAAGTATTTTTAGATTGGGTACCTGCTGAAGGAGTCTCTCATGATACATAATGCTTGCTTGATTTGTAGGTCAGTTACATTTTTCACAACCCTTTGGTAAACTTTAAATAGACAGTCCTATAGTAAGTAATGCTTGGTAAGCTTTTTCTTTATCTCAGTGAGTTTAATATTAACAGAAATTCATTAACTTGGTTTTTTGATTCACATAAATACCACTTACATAAAAATTTAGTAATTAGCTAATTAACTATCCAATGAATCTTTCTGTTTTTACCTTTACGGTGATTTTTAGAAGAAGGTTAAACTGAGATATAGAAGATTTTTTTTCAAGTTTTGGAAATAATGTCCCTTAATTTTGCCCACCAAAAGACCTAGGAAGTTGGAGTACAGTTTGTTTATTTTAAGATTTATTTGTTTATTTGAGAACCAGAGCATGTGCATGAGCTGGGGTAGGGACAGAGGAAGAGGGAGAAAGAGAAAGAACCCTCAAACACACTCCCCGCAGAGCCCGATGGAGGAGGAGCTTGATCCCAGGACCCTGAGATCACGACCTGCCCTAAAATCAAGAGCCAGCCGCTTAACCAACTGAGCCACCCAAGTGCCCCTGAAGTACAGTTTTGAGGTGCAGGAGAGAGCAAGCAGAATTTGAAACCTCAGCCTCTGCTGAAGGCTGTAGGGAATTGAAGGATAGAAAGAATTTGAACAAAGCAGATTTGGACTTCATAATTTGACAGCGACTAAAGACCTGGGATGAGAGTATGAGAAGAATTAAAGGTAGACCTAGAACAAAAAACAGTCATAGGTTGACTTACTATGGCTGTGCTTATTTGCTTATAATTTCCTGCAAATGTCCATTTATGTTTACACTTCTTGGGGAGTAGGTGTGTCGGGGAGAATATTTTTACCCCCCAGCACCTGTACTTTATCCTTTTCTGTTCCAGACTCTTTCAGAGAAGATTCACTAAGATTTATTTTGACTTAAAGTAGCTCCCGGGGACACAGTTTGATAATCCAGCTTGTTCCCCAATCCTGAGTTATACCCTGTGCTAAACCTAACCTTCCTCAACCCCAGAGGTGTCAAAAAGAGCACTCCCTAGAAAATCACTGCTTTGTAGTGACAGTTGATATAGCTTCTTTTAAAGACACTAAGAACAAGATCAGAATCTGCCAATTCTTCCAGTGATCTTTTGCTAAGCAAACCATTTTCAGTTAGAAGTATTTCCAAAGTGGTGCCTGGGTGGCTCAGTGGGTTAAGCCTCTGCCTTCAGCTCAGGTCATGATCTCAGGGTCCTGGGATCAAGCCCCACATCAGGCTCTTTGCTTGGCGCCTGCTTCCCCCTCTCCCTCTGCCTGCCTCTCTGCCTACTTGTGATCTCTTTCTCTCTGTCAAATAAATAAGTAAAATCTTTAAAAAAAAAAAAAAGTATTTCCAAAATCTGAGTGTTAATCGAAATGGTTATACATCATTGCTTTGATACATGAAGATATTATTATGGTATTACCAGGTGGTGGAAACAGCTAATAACTTTTCATTTGACTTTGAGTGTCTGAAGAGCTGAATTCCCTAATTCAGTTATTTTATGATTTGGCTAATGTGTATTATTCCTGTTGATGAATTTATTATTGAAGTAGAAGGTTTCCATTTTAAACAACGAGTTAACTAGTTATACAAAGCCAAGACTGTTGACTTTGACCTAATCCTTTCCTATTTAGTTTCATCTTACTGTAAGGTGACGCTGGTATTTAATGATCTTTATAGCCGTAGAACTTGTAACATCATGAGATAATGAATTTTTTAAAGTATGACCACTTCAAAAGGAATTTTTTGCATTACACTTGTTGATTGAAGTTATTTATAACTTGATAACTGGATATAAGAGGTAACAAAGTATATAGGCTTTATATAATCCTACAAATCTGAGTTTGACTCTTGACTCAGCCTTTATAAGCTTTATGATTTTGGACAAGTTACTTCTGAGATCAGTTGCTTGTTAAAAAAAAGAGAGAAACCACTTCAAGGGACTTTTGTGTAGATAAAATGACAGTAAATTTTAAAGTGAATGAAAAAATCCACTAAAAAAAAATTTTGTAGTATGATTCTATTTTGTAAAGATACAGCAAAAACTGTGTAGATGCGGCAAGATACATTTAAGACTTGCTGAGATTTGTTTGGCTCAGTCCTCAGACTTTTATTTTTGCTGAATAGGTTTGGAAAATGGAGTAGAATTTAGAGATGGATTTTGGAAAGGAGAAATTGTTGGAAGGGGCTGGAAGATAAGTTTAGAAGGAAGTTGAGGTAGGGAAATGGGTAAGCCCTGCTGAGTAAATGACTGAATTGGAAGTGATTTTCATTCTTTTCCTGCTGTTGTGAAAGCAGCTTGTGGCCTGCAGTTTCTCCCTCTCCCAGAATATGCTGGAAAAGTACATTAATCTAAGTCCCCTAGAAGAGGATCAGATTTACTGGTATTTTTCCTAAAATGTTTCTCCTACCTGCTACAATGTTGGGGACAGCACAGGAATCCTCACATATTAATGACAGTGAATGTTAGGTTCTCCTTTTTTTTTTTTTTTTTAAGATTTATTTATTTTTTTATTTTATTTAAATAAATAAAATATTTTATTTATTTACTTGACAGAGAGATAGCACAAGCAGGGGAGCGCAGCAGGCAGAGGGAGAAGGAGAAGCAGGTTCCCCGCTGAGCAAGGAGCCTAATGCAGGGCTCTATCCCAGGACCCTGCGATCATGACCTGACCTGAAGGCAGAGGCTTAACCCACTGAACCACCCAGGTGCCCCTAAGATTTATTTATTTTAGAGAGTACGCACAAGGATGGAGAGGGGCAAAGGGAAAGGGAGAGAGAGAGAAGCAGCCTCCCTGCTGAGTGCAGAGCCTGCCATGGCGCTTGATCTCAGGACTCAGATCCTGACCTGAGCTGAAATCAAGAGTTGGGCACTTAGCTGACTGAGCTACCCAGGAGCCCCAAATGACCATGAACATTAGATTTTTAATGGTAAAATTTAGAATGATTTATTCCTCTTGAATCTTACCTGGATGCAGCAATTCTGTCCTGAACAGAGTAGAGTGCCTTCAAGTCATTTTGTCCAAATTCTGCTTTGACAGAATGTTGTGAGTCTTAGAATTCACAGCTCAGTTAATTCAGTTAAACAAACATGGGGAACAATTTCTCTTTGTTTTGAGAAATGAGACAAATGGTACAGTTGTCATTTCAAATTTCTACTTTTCACCGTGACATTGTCTGGGTCCCTATTATTTAGTACTTTTTTCAAGCTACCAATAAGATATCTTAATGTTTTAATAAAATATATCTTCCTGGGGCGCCTGGGTGGCTCAGTGGGTTAAAGCCTCTGCCTTCGGTTCAGGTCGTGATCTCAGGGTCCTGGGATCGAGCCCCGCTTCGGGCTCTCTGCTCAGTGGGGAGCCCGCTTCTCCTTCTCCCTCTGCTTGCTGCTCCCCTGCTTGTGCTATCTCTCTGTCAAATAAATAAATAAAATCTTTAAAAAAAAAAATCTTCCTTGGGTCAAGAGACAGTCAATTGTTGCACTTTATTGTAATTATTACTTAAGGAAAAGTCAAGAAGACATCTTTCAAACTTATAAAATGTTTTTAGTCCAAATAATTCTCAAATGTGGGTCTGGTGAGCCTTAGAGGTTCAAGCCATACATGACCATTTACTGAGAAATATTCTTCCCTTTCAGTGAATATTTTTTTCTGAGAACCCAGAGCTCAATATATTTCATTTTCTTGTTAACATTCTTATAAATTGTAGAAAAGAAGTAGTGGTATCTCTGTTGTACAAATTGGAAAAGAGGTCCAAACTGTTCTTTGTTTTTTGGGCTAAGATTCAAAGCAAAATGATGATAACAAAAAAAAAAAATCCTCCTTACTTTCAAAGCAGTCCTTTTTTCCAGATTTCTTTCTTTCTTTCTTCCTATCTCTCTTTCCTATCTCTCTTTCTTTCTTCCTTTCTTTCTTCCTTTCTTTCTTCCTTTCTTCCTTCCTTTCTTTCTTTCTTCCTTTCTTCCTTCCTTTCTTCCTTTCTTCCTTCCTTTCTTCCTTTCTTCCTTCCTTTCTTCCTTTCTTTCTTCCTTTCTTCCTTCCTTTCTTTCTTCCTTCCTTCCTTCTTTCTTTCTTCCTTCCTTCTTCCTTCCTTTCTTCCTTCCTCCCACCTGTTAATATTCCAGAAAGGAAATTTGAGTGAAATAACCAAGATTACTTTTTCTTAGATATATGGTAAAGGAAGTTAATATTTGTAAGTACTACATTTAACTCTGAACTTTCATAAAATTTTTTTAAATATTGCTGTAGATGTTATTTGAGAATTTAGGTAATTGGTAAGTAACCTCTTTATATTAATTGACTATAAAAAAGGAAGCTATGAGTAATTTTTTCTTATTCGCCATCTACTTGGTAATACTCCTGGGAAAGTATTACTAGATGAAGATTTGTTTTGAGAGCCTTAAAAATTAAAACAGAATATCACAAAAAGAAAAAGGAAGAAAATTATGAATACTTTGGCCTATTTTACTTTGAAAGTAAATTTTTGGTTTATTCACCAGAAAGCATTCTCAAACTGACTCTAACTAACCCCACATTTTCACCTTTGTTTATTTAATCATTTGTGTAAGATTTGTGCACGTTTTCCTTTCTGTGGATGAACACTTGAACTTATTAGTGAAAACAGAAGCAACCAAATAAGCAGTCAAAAGATACAGACTTCCAGTTATAAAATAAATAAGTCCTGGAGATGTAATGTATAGCATGGTGACTATAGTTAATAATACTATATTGTATATTTGAAAATCTCTAAGAAAATAGATCTTAAAAGCTCTCATCACAAGAAATAAAAAACTTGTAACTATGTGTGGTGATGGCTGTTAACTAGACTTATTGTGGTGATCATTTTGCAATATATACATATCATTATGCTGTACACCTGAAACTAATATAGTGTATGTCAATTATATCTCAATTTTTTTTTTTTTTTTTAAAGAAAGAAATTGAGATTTTGGCCTTATAGCTCTTTGCTTACTTGAAGTACCTGGATAACAATTTCTTTTGTTATTCTTCCCTCGGAAAATTCTGGTCTTTAATTCCAAAATAGGTAGAAATATTTTATTAGATTTATCCACAAATTGTGCAGGAGGACCGAACCATCTTTTTAGAGCATGATGAATATTACCGTTGGTCACTTTTCTTATGTTGTAGCTTAAAATTGGGAATTGGTAAAGTGTACAACTGTAGATCGTACTTGATATCTTACTTAATATTTAATGGTGGCAAGGCATAAGGTAACCTCTTAAATGAAAGATTAAATTACCCAGTGGGTTTTATGTTTCTTCTAAACTTCCACTTAAGAGCAAGATCTATAGCTATCAATGTTAAAACTATTAACGTTAATCAACTTCTGTTTGGAAGGAAGAAAACTAACTAGAAATATGTTGAAGGAACTTTCAAGAAGATATGCATTTGAGTGGCATAAGAACCAGAGTCTAGGATCCTAGGTGCTGGTCTTACACACCCCTTTGGAAAACTGAATGAGATTTTCAGTACACTTTTTATACTCCAGTATAATTATTTATAAAATAGAGGTATATTACAGTTCTCCAGAGAAACAGAACCGGGAGGAGGGACGGAAGGCTTGGAATGTGAGGCAGGGAGTCGGAGGTGGGGGAGGAGGGTAGAAAGAGAGACTTATTATAAGGGATTGGCTCATGTCTTTATGGAGGCAGAGAAGTCCCAAATACAGTCCTAAAGCTGTCTTCAGTTGATTGGATGAGGCCC
This sequence comes from Potos flavus, assembly GCA_028534135.1. Classification (NCBI taxonomy): domain Eukaryota; kingdom Metazoa; phylum Chordata; class Mammalia; order Carnivora; family Procyonidae; genus Potos; species Potos flavus. The sequence continues at coordinate 50,214,570 of CM052885.1, read as the reverse complement.
ACGCGTATTAGAGAAGACAATCTGCTTTACCCAGTCTACCAATTCAAATGTTAAACTCGTCCAGAAACACCCACACACATATACCCAGAATAATGTTTGACCAGTCATCTGGGCACTTCATGGCCCAGTCAAGTTGACACATAAAATTAACCATCAAAAGAGGGAGTGTGTTTGTCCCTGTATAGCTTTCAGGATTTGGGGGAGACTTGTAACCTGTTTGTGAGTGGGGCCTACCAATTGGGAAACTCTTCATTCAGTAATATGACTTGTTTGCGTCAGTAGGTGAAATGAAATGGCTGCTTATATACCTCCTACCCTAAACATGGAGATATGACAGAACTCAGAATGAGTATAAGTGAATTCATACATGATGCTTCACCCTCATTGATGAATCAAACTATTGGGTAGTTGATCATTTGTGCTTTCCCAGAAATCATATCAGGTTTTAAAAAGTAATAACTATTATTATAGAGACATTCAAAGTAATAAAAGACCCTGATAGGCAAACAAATATATGAGAAATGAGAAAATTGGGAAAGATAAAAGCCAGGGTACCTTTGAGAGTAATGTAGCCAGGGCCACATATGACTTTTATGTGTCTTACCCATAAAAGATATTTAAAATTCTATTTTATAACTTGGTATAAAGATGAGTGTGTTAATATTAGCTCTTAAAACATTTTCATGAATCCCTGAAATTATTGTGGGCCTTGGGCCCTGGCCCTGGCATAGTATAGTGCTTAAAAGCAGCACTCTGGAGTCACACTGCTAGATTGAGATCCAGGTTTCAGCACTAACTTGTATTAGTCACTTCCCTGAACCTTAGATTTAGAGAATAATAATAGTAGTTATTTAAAATCTCTCATTTTGAAGGTAAAATGAAATTGTGTGTGTAAACGTGCTTACCACATTGTCTTGCACATAGTAAGTGATCAATAAATGTAAGTTACTGAATAATCTCAGAAATGAACTCAGAAAATGGTCTTTAAAGGTGCAAAGAAATAGTGTTGCCAACTGAATTTTTTGGTGGATGGCAGAAAGTAATAGGGGGGCAAATGAGAATTTGTGTGGGAGTTTCTCTAGTTTTGGCTGTATATTCACCTGTCAAACTATTTTGAGAGGAAAGCTGCTGCTTTGGGCTAGTTTCCATTCTCAGACTAGTTTTGACTGCTTAGGAACTCTTTTGAGTACTAGTGCCCTCCTCCTTTGTCCTAGCACTGGACGTGAATAGAAAAAAGAAAATAGACTCTGGCATCTGCCTTGAATAGCATTTGACTTTCAACTCTACATTTATTAGAGCCCCCAGCTCTTACATGTGTAATGGCCAGATATGCTGCTGTTTGCCAGGCTGAGAATTTGATGCACGTGTGAACTGGTTACATAACTGGTATTTGGCTAACCTCTAAGTCCAAATTCAAGGGAGAACTGATGACTACTTTTCTTCTTTGACTTTGGAGTTGAAGGCATTTAAAAGTCAAGTAATTAACGTGAATATTATTTCATTTAGTTTGCTATTTAGTTACTGTTGTAACTTCAGCTAAATAGTGTGCTAAATGTGTGGGCACTTGGCACCTTCTCATTAATTTACAGTGCAGCACTCTTGAGTACAAATTTACAGTTTGTTTTGTTGGAAACTATGAATTGCAATGTTAGATGAAATCATTGCTTTCTTAAGTATAGTCATCACCTCAGCAGTTAACAGCTGAATCCCTCATCTGATGGCTACAAATGTTTGAGAGACCACCAAACGTGGATAAAAGCATGATTTGGTGAAAAGAGAATAGGCTTTGGAGTCAGACTTGGGATCAAATCCTTGCTGTGCACCATACCAGCGTAAGAATGTGGTTATTTAATCTCCCTGAGCTTTAGTTTCATCTGTAATATTGGAAACAGTAATACTTAGCTTTTGGGGTTTTTTAAAAGAGATTCGTAAAGTAATATATGTAAGTATCAAGCAAGAGTACCTAGTATGTAAGGGATTCAGTTATTATTTGTACTTACTACAATTATATAAATATATCCAACCTATGTACAAAAATGGTTTAGATGGCTTATAGTAAGATATACTTTAAGTAGAACAAATATGCCCCCTGCAGTCTTAAATAAACGTGAAGTGTATTTTGTTTTGTTTTTTTAAATCTAGTGCACACTGATCTAGCTAACATTTCTGTATCAGCTGTGTACAGGAACCTAAGTACTGGAGATTCAAGATGAGACATATTCCCCACCCTCAAAGTTCCTGTAATTTTTAGAGATTGAACTTAAAACTGCTTTGATGACAGCTTAATACAGTGCTTAAGAACACAGATTCTGAAACTATACTCCATAGAATAGGATTCAGCATGTAATATTCATCTGACTATGGGCAAGTTAACCTCTTAGTGCTCCATTTTTCTCATCTAGAAAATAGGGATAATAATATGACTATTACCTCCCTTCTGTGGTTCCTCTGTGTCCTTCTGTGAGTTAGTATTTGTGAAGCATTTAGAATAATGCCTGGGATGTGGTGAGTACTGTGTAAGCATTAAATAAAAAACATAATGAGCTATATCAGGCTGTTGTAGTTTCTAACTATGTTTCAGAGAACATACTTTGATATTTTACTGAATTTAGGCCTTCACTTTCTTGAACTGATTAGGGTTTTATACTGATACTGTTTGCTTTATATATACTGCCCTGTCTGCCAAGGGAAACTCGTTTAACCAGTCTGACTTTACCTCTAATTCCAAATAATAAAATACAGTCTTTTAGAATTTTATATCTAATACAAGTCCACATGTACTGTAACATGTTAATAAATATTACTATTTAATTCACATCTTTTTCTGAGTTAATCAGCTACAAGGAGTTTAAAAATGTGTAGTGTCCCCATTTAACCAAAACCAGGAGTAGATTGCCTCTTATGGCTAGATACACTCTATGTAGAAATAAGAATTCTTATAAGCAGGGTAATATTAAGTTCCTTTTCACTTATACACAGTAGAGTAAGTCCAAGTTTAAATATAATTTCACTTTGTTGACCCTAGTGTTGATATAATACTAATTTTATTACTCATTTGGTTTAAGGCTATTGTAGGTATTAAACTGGGCACTGGGCATGGATCCTGCTTAAGATTCTCCCTCTCCCTCTGCCCTGCACCCCCCTCTTTTCTCTCTCTCAAAAAAAAATTTTTTTTAAAGATTTTATTCATTTATTTGTCAGAGAGAGAGAGAGCACAAGCAGGGGGAGCAGCAGGCAGAGAAGGCAGAGGGAGAAGCAGGCTCCCCACTGAGCAAGGAGCCCGACACGGGACTCGATCCCAGGACCTTGGGATCATGACCTGAGCCGAAGGCAGTGGCTTAACCGATTGAGCCACCCAGGCGTCCCTCTCAAAAAAATTTTTTTAATAAAAAATAAAATCCACAAGAAGTAGCAGTAAGAGGTTCTATTTATATAAGTGGCTCTTAATGATAGACTTTTTTTTTTAAGATTTTATTTATTTATTTCACAGAGAGAGAGAGATCACAAGTAGGCAGAGAGGCAGGCAGAGAGAGAGGGAGAAGCAGGCTCCCTGCTGAGCAGAGAGCCCGATGTGGGGTTCGATCCCAGGACCCTGAGATCATGACCTGAGCCGAAGGCAGAGGCTTTAACCCACTGAGCCACCCAGGCGCCCCAATGATAGACATTTTTAAATTGGTGCTTATTTTCCAATTCAGTAAGAGGATCTTAGGGAGAGTGCAAAAATTTGGAATATTTAATGGTATAAATTGATAGACTGAAACAGGTATTTTCATAATGATTTAGAATGCTAAATAGTGGTAGAGAAACAGCCCTAGTGAGATTTGAACCTAGTTTTGACATTTATTTTATTCCTTGGTAGGCCACTGTGTTTTGTGTACCATCTGTATAATAACAGTAGTAGTGATAAAAGTTACCACTTCTTAGGCACACACTGGGTGCTATTTAATCCTGTAATTCGTCACCCACCACGTGAGATTGCCCCTGCTATTTCCAGTGTATAAGTCCAGAAACTGAGTCGCACCTCTGGGTCCACAGTCCTCCATTGAAGTATTATAGTTAATCAGCCATTTACTTCCTGGAATTAACTAGTAGCAATGAAATTTGGCATGTATTACCATGAACAACATATTAGTAAGAAACTCTTTTTAGAGGATTCCCTTTTACCATCAGACTAGTCTCGTGGATAGCTGGAAATTGATGTATTTTTAAAGGAAGATGTCAGGAAATTTAATTTTCATTACAATCTTTGTGAATTCTGTTAGCTGCTTTCTTTTTGAACTGTTAGAGTTCCTCCTTGTGGTGTGGATGGTGCTGTTCAGTTAGTGGATTCTGATATTCGAATCTTTGTTATTTATTGTTCTACCTCAGGGATCAGCAAACTGTGGCCTATGAGACAAATCTATCCTGCTGCCTGTTTTAGTAATTAAAGTTTCATTGGAACACACCTCACTTATTTGTTTATAGATGGCACAAAGCTGAAAATATCTGGCCCTATATTGAAAAAATTGCTAAAAGAAAAGAAAGAATTGCTGACCCCTCCTCTCCTTCATTCAACAAAATATTTGAAGCAATTGAGTGTAATATCTAACCACAAAGATAAATGGAACTTTCTTTTAAATTTTTCGTGTAATTTACATTCTGTATGAGAAAAGGGTAGGTAAGAAGTAAAAACTTGAGGTGAATGTGATGTTCTGTTTGTTCACGTACGTTCCACTGATTTGACAATTTGCTCACTGGTGTACCTCAGACTGGTAGTTAGGTATAATATTGCCCAATTGACTGAGTGTATTTTGGGGTTCTTTATTCCTTCCTTTGATAAATATTTTTTCTTTCCCATTAAAATGATAAAGAGGATACGAGAGAGGTTCAGTTTTAATTTACAGAGAAGTAAAATTTGGTCATATGTGAGTTTTGTTTACCTTCCCTGCCCGGAAGGAGCCAGGGCTCATCATGTTTCCAATTAGATGGTTATCTGATCCCTTTAAAAGTAATGTCTGTCCATTCCCTCTGTTGAAGCAAGTAAGTGCGGGTCCCCTTGACACACTCAAGTTTCACAAGCCTTGGGATCTTGAGTCTACTCTTTACTGTAGGTTTCATAATTGGTACTGAGAACCTTTTCCCATATCACACACATAAATATAATGAAGGTGTTAGAGTAACTTTTGTAGAGATAGCAGAAGAGTACCCTGAGACTAATTATTCAGTGTTAAGTTTTTTGCTCTGATACTGCTTCCAAAAGAGATTTTGGTTTGGTAAACATGTTTGTGAAGATTTTTCCTTTTGTTTTTCATTTTCCTGTTTGCTGACTATGCTGAACAACCGAAATCAAGCGTTAACTTATTTTTGTTACTTGGCAGGAAATACCACGATGATGTGGCGTTTGCTTGTACACTCGGTATCATTTCAGGAGTACACTTCCAACAATCTTTAACTTAATAGTTTGTATTCCTGTTTGATGTTTTAGTAGTAAATTGAGCTAAGTTGAAAATACTTTACATGTATCTGACATACAGTTGGGAAAGTGGGAATAAATGTTTATTGTAGGCTGCACATGTAGAATAACCTAGTATTACCCCCCAAAATGTAAGTTAATCTCAATTCAATAAGTTTTAATTAGTGAACACACTCCAAAATGCCTATGTTCTCAGTGAAAATACTCTAGGGAATATCCCGTCTTTGCTTGGAGGAAAGGCAGTTTCTATTCAAAAATACATTTATACACACCATAGATAGAAGAGAGGAGAACTGGAATTTTTAAAAGATAATATAGATCATCAAAATGGTAAATGAGCTATTAAATTTCTTAGTGAAAATTGAGACCTTCTTTCCTACTTTGGTTTGTCCTATTAGCAGCAGAGATATTTCTAAAAGGCTTTTAGAATTCAAATGTTTATATTCAAGAAAAAAGTTCTGTTCAACTGTAATAGCATAATGCTTTTCATAAACATTCATGTTAATTATTCTTAAATCTAAAGTACATGAGTGGTAGTTGGAACATCTAGTGATAGGAATATGAATGCTGCTTGTTTTTCTGAATGTGTCTCTTTGGTTTTATTTTTGTTTTGGGTAGATTATGCACACTGTGAGATTGCTTTCTCCCAGTACAATTGAGTAATAATTTCTTCTTTGTGAATTCTGTAATAGATTAAATAAGGTAATGTTTGTAAAGTACCAGATATGTTGCTTGGCATATAACTACATTTGTCACCACTGTATCATTACGATTACTTAATGTAATCATTTAGAACAGTTGTTCTATGAGTGGTTTTGCTCCTTTCACTTAGTGTTTTCCGCACCTGAGTGGTAGTTAACCTCTCTCATAGTAGTGGACAGGGTGTGGGGTTAGAGGTTTATGTGTGTGTGTTGATAAAACTGACATCATTAAAATTAGAGAAATGAAAATAAACTTTTGGGGGGTGTTTTGATGCAGACAGCTTTACTAAACCGCCTGGAGCGAATTTTCGAAGCATGTTTTCCTCCAATATTTATCCCTGATACTGAAGAGGAAGTTACTTCCCTGAAGCACTTGCTGGAAACAAGCACCTTCCCAATAAAAACAAGAGAGGCCTTAGCTGAAAGTGGGTAAGTAGTAGACAGTTTTTAGAGAGCATGTCTCTTTGTTAGTTTCAACTGTTGTAACTTAGAAGGTTATTAAAGCATCAAGTTCTGAAATGTTCTTGTAACATTGTGAAGTTTAAAAAGTCAGATTGTGCTATTAAAAAAAAAACCTCCCTGCTCCATTTTTGAACGCTTCTTAAAGTATTTCTAAATCAATATTCTCATCAATTTTATATATTATCTTTTGACTTCTGGTATGATAGATGAGAATTTAGACTTTACATATGCTATCCTCCTCCCTTCATCATCCCTATATTTTTGTTTTTAATTTTTTTTATTCTTCATAAATAATTTATTGAGTATATGCACCAAATTTTGTGATTATTAAGCTCTGACATAGAAACTAAAGCTCAACATTGCCAAGGAATTAGGAAAGGCTTTTTTACATAAATAGTGACACAGATGGATTTTCATATGTTAAATACTTTAAGACATTTTAAATGTGCATGGCATTTTCAACTGGATATCAAGTTAATATAATTTTTTTCCCCAATACTTTTATTTTTTCAGTGTTACAAGAGTCATTGTTCATGTACCACACCCAGTGCTCCATGCAATATGTGCCCTCCTCAATAGCCATTTTTTAACTTTTTTAATTTAAATTAATTTAAATAATTTAATTTAAATTTGTGCTCCTTGGGAATAGACACCCGAAACATTGTGAGTTTTGTTAGTACCTTGGAAAATCCTTTAGTGGGCCTATGAGTGTTTTTAAATTCTGTTACAACTTCTGCCAACACACAGTACATCATTATATTGATATCATATTTTTCATTAAGTTGATATTTGGCATTTTCATTATTATAGTCATGTAAATAGTGTTCACTGTCCATTATTAGAGCTTCTTCCTGGATGTATAGTTGCTTCTTTTTCATTTACTAAGTCTTTTCGTACCCTCCAGCAGCCTGTTAATAGTTTTATTTGTGATCAAACCTGTCAGGCTAGCCATTCCTTTTTTTTTTTTTTTTCCTGAGTCCTCCATCATCCTATTCCAATCTGGAATGGATTCAATCTAGGCTTCTTAAACACATAAAACACATATTGTCTTGGGACTTGCCTTCACTTAAAGCCCATTTTGGTGGAGCACATCCTCTAATAGCCTCCTGAGAAATAAAGTACATGGGTGGTAAAATTTTATTTCATTCTGCCCTCGCATTAAATTTATAATTTAGGATTTTTTGTTGTTGGTATTCTGAAAATTCACAATGAAGTGTCTTGATGAGACTTCATTCATTGGACTGAGCACAAGGTGTACAATCTTTCAATCTGGAGACTTCTGTTCTTCAGTATTGGGCAATTCTCTTGTATTGACAGTTACTTTCCCTCCATTGTCTGTTTTCTTTCTGGAACTCCTATTAATTATTAGATGTTAGAGGGTCTAGATTGATTTTCTAATTTTAATTTCAAAGTTACTCTTATTCCTGTACTCTTCTCTTGCATTTCATTACTCTCCACCTCTGGACACATTCTCTCCCTCTGTGCGAGTCTCTCCTTCATCTCTCTTTGTAACCTCAGTGGTTGTAGTTCAAGGTTTTAAGTACCTCTTAACTTCTTTAAAGATGAAGATTATGATTTGCTTCTTGGTTTTTGGAAAATGATTTCTGAGAAGAAAAGGGGACAAAAAGGTTTATGCTTTACCATCTTAAAAACCATTTAGATGTGTTATTTAAAAATACACTAGTTGTCCAAACAGACCCAGGAATCTCTCCAAGAGATTCATTTTTGGGATATAACACAGCTCTACAACAAAACACACCATAAAATACAGGAAGATATTTTTGCCTTAACTAACAATAGGAGGTGAACAGTAAAAACAACTTATTTAAACTGTAGGGTTGTAGCCAAATAGATAATGATGCATTCTGTCTAATAGAACGTTACACAGCTATTGAAAAATTTATACATGTAGATGAAGAAATGCTTAAAATCTGAAAAAGAATACAAAATTCTCTGTATGTTATAATTGCAACTGTGTTTGTGGGTCAAGATTCAAAGAGAAAAAAGCACAAATATTATATGGCTGTAGTACTATGGCGGAAGGTTGAGTGATTTCTTCTTTTAAATGTTTTCGTTTTACAGTTAAAAAAACAGGCTAAATTTTGGTTGATTACTGGCATATTGTTCCAAGTGAGTTTAACTTAGCTACTTTAATGACTAAGTGGTGGTTGTTGATTTTATTCAAATAATAGTTGTATACTCATGTTAATGCAAGATTTATTGGAATGTGTAACATTTCACCATCACATTAAAACTAGAATTCATGGTGAATTCATGGTGGCTTTGCCATGACCTTTGCAGGGAACTGCTGGATGTGTGGACCGAGCTACAGGACGTCCACGATGCACATGGCTTGAGATATCAGTGGGGTGGCTCCCATAGCAACAAGAAGCTTTTGTGCTCCTTGGGAATAGACACCCGAAACATCGTGAGTTTTGTTAGTACCTTGGAAAATCCTTTAGTGGGCCTATGAGTGTTTTTAAATTCTGTTACAACTTCTGATGAAGCTGTGATAAGCTAGTTGCTCAGAAAAATAATTATTAATTGTCTTAAATGCTCATGTATTTTGAATATGCCAACCTTTAAACATAAATCTATCTAAATTTTTCTCCAGTCAGTATTTCTAATTTTAAAAAAAGGTTGTTCTGGTGGGCTTTTTTTTTTGTTAATTATAAAATGAAGGGATTGGACTAAGAGATCAAAAACATAATCCCATATGGGCAATTTAATAATTTGTTGTATTTATTAGTGTATATAATAAAGCATTGCAAGCATATTTTAACTATTTCATTTTATGCCATAGCATTCTCTAACTATGTGTTCTTTTTCTCTAACACATGTATGTAGCTCTTCACGGGTAATAGGAAGCAGCCTGTTATAGTGCCCATGTATGCGGCAGGATTGGTAAGTACAAAAGTATCTCTGTGCGAATTTATCATTGCTGCATTCTGTAAAATTATCTTACATGGCATGACATGGAAAGTGTATTTTAAGGGGGCACTTAGTGTGAGAACATTAAATGAATAACTATTAATTTCCTTTTTGATCTCATAAATCCCTTCAAGTCTTGATTTAAGGACATTTTTCTGTATTCTATTAGTTAAAGATACTATTTTTAGTTTGAAGATTATTTTTATCCTAGTAATATAGTGCTCATAACTGTAAAATGTACCTTTGGAGGTCTTGCTCTTTCTTCCTTTTTTTTTTTTTTTCCTTTCTAAATTTGCTCTTAAAAAGTGGAAGCTGAAGTATCTGAAGACGTAGATATCATGTGTTTTAATCCAGTTGTGATAAGTTTTAAATGATGCATTAATGAAGCTATGGATGTATATAAAAGCTTGGGAATACCATATGATAATAATTGAAAATGAGCCAGGACCCATAATTGGTCTTCAGTTTTGCCCTTAATTTTTTAAATATGTTGAATTTTGTATTTTCAGATATGCCAGATAGTCCAGGATAACTGAGGAATTTTCTTTCTGTACCTTATCAGACTCAAACACTTTAAAGTTTGATGTGTTTGTGTTTTTGGTGTCTTTGCGTTATTGGTAAACAAAAATGTTCTATTAAACAAAATATTTTCATATTTTTTCACCAATAACTTGAAAATAAGGTAAAAATACAATGTTTAAGAAAAAATAACTAATTTGGTATGAGATTTAAATTATACAACCCTTTATGTTCATGCGAAAATGAATTTGCTGTGAAACTTGACCTTTAATCTACAAACTTTTTCCCTGAATAATTATTGTTCTAATTATTGATATTGAATTGGAATGTTTCACTTTGTTTCATTTCTGTAGTTTTGTTTTATGGGATCAGACAAAAACTTTTTTTTTTTAAGATTTTATTTATTTGACAGAGATAGAGAGCACAAGTAGGCAGAGCGGCAGGCAGAGGGAGAGGGAGAAGCAGACTCTCCGCTGAGCAGAGAGCCTGATGTGGGGCTTGATCCCAGGACCCTGGGATCATAACCTGAGCCAAAGGCAAACGCTCAACTGACAAAGCCATCCAGGCACCCAAGACAAAGACTTTTCTGTGCTTCAGCCTTTTAATCAGTTTCTGCTCCTTTATAAATGTAAATGTAACTTATCTGGTATTTTCAAAACACCTTAATTATCCTTATACTTTCTTCTGTTGTAGTAAATATAATGGAGAACATTCTTTAACTTTTTAGTTATTTGTATCTCTTTTTTTCCTCAAGGAGTAGCATTCTAGAGATTGTTGGTGTTACTGTCACTTCTGAGTAAAAAGTATGAATTTAATTTGTAGGAGTTTTCATTCAGCACATCGGGAGCAATAACCTACTTAATCCTTATGTATAAGCTCAGAACATTAGCCAGTTCTTTAAATTTTGTGAGGAGTTAGAGACTAATATTTTTGCTTTATTTTCCTACTTTAATTACAATCTTTATTAGTAATAATTTTACCATTTTTATAAGCTTTTAATACCAAAGTTGATTTAGTGAATATACCTCTCCTACTCCATCTTTATGATACCTTACATTTAGAAACTTATTCTTTTTCATATCTAGTTTCAAATTTTAATTATACCGGAATTTTTTCCATGGTGCTTCATACATATGAGGTGTTCAGTATCTTTTGGTCTCATCTGGAGGAATAAGACCTGAAATGATTGTTTAAGTCACTCCTTCTCAGACCTTAATATGCATCAGAATTGCTTGGAAGACGTGTTAAAACAGAATGCTGGGCACCACCCCCCAAGTTTCTTATTCAGTAAGGGTGAGGCTGCACAACTGATAAGTTCCTGAGTGATGAAAAACTACTGATTGGGGACCACTTTGAGAACCATTGATCGAAGGGATAGTTCACATTAGAAAAGTCAGCTAAGGCTGGGAATTGATTGCTGAATGCATCGTCCCTTTATATAAGGATGCACTAGATAGAAAGCCTGTATAATGTATAAGCTATTGAGTTAGACCATGAATTTATTTTCATTCAAGCTGCTGGAGTAAAGCCTTTCACAAATACCATTGTTAAGAATTGAATCTGTAAATTGCTTTAGTTAGCATTTGCTCTACTTTTTTAAAAGAGGGGGGACTGTCCTGAAAACTTGTTCTTAGAAATTTACAGATTCTGACCTTACTGTTTTAGCTGCTTTGATATTTTTTTCCCCCAGTAAGGGAAGACTTTTGTGTGGTCTGGTTGATAAATATTCAAGAATTTATCGAGTATTATTTTTTTTAAGATTTTATTTATTTATTTGACAGAGAGAAAGACAGATCACAAGTAGGCAAAGTGGCAAGCAGAGGGAGAAGCAGAGAGCCTGATGTGGGGCTTGATCTCAGTACCCCGGGATCATGACCTGAGCTGAAGGCAGACGCTTAACCAACTGAGCCACCCAGACGCCCCTCGAGTATTATTTTAAAATGTATTAAAGCTGAGCTTTTTTTCAGGCCATTAACTGATGATTACCCATTATTATTAGTGTTTGGTAAAGTATTGATTCAAAATGCTGGGGTGTAGCTTTGTGCAGTGGCAGTATCGTAGCCAATGAGGTTTATCCGAGGCGTGGTTGTTGCTACTTACGAAGACTTTTCCCAAAATGCTGGGGTGTTTTTTTCTCCTTCTTTATTTCTACCTCCACCCTGAATGCCTTCCTTTCTTACTCAGTGTATTAGATTTGTAACACACCTAGAAGAACATGTAACATGTTTTCCCCCTCTGAAATGGCTGTCTCTCTGCTTTGATAGTCCCAGAAACTTAAGTATTAAGGCTCTCATCCTTTAGTGGAGATAAGATCAAATACTAAATTTACATTGAAGCATGTAGACATCATCACATTAGATGGCATGCTTTAGAATTCTCACTTCACCAAGCACCACCATGGTGTAAAAGGTACAAAGGGTGTCCTTTTTTTGCAGTTTCAGTGTCTGAAACATCATAAAATTGTTGGAGTCTTAGGGCCTGGATATAATCTGTGGTGCTTGCCTCTTCCCCACCCCCGCCATCCCAAATTGCTTATGCTTTTGTGTAGCAGCGATAACTAGGCACTTTAAAACCAATCAAATTTAAAATACAAGGTCTTACTTCAAAATGTTTGGATTCCAAAGGTACTATTATAAAACATTTTCCATTATAGTACTAGAAGATCATCTCTAAACAAAATTTAAGAATAGTTCCTTTTTGTCTTTAGTACTTTCCAAATGACTTGGTTTTTTACTTTCTGCTAGATTGACTTTCTCATAAAGTTTGAGTTGATTTCTCTCCCTCTTCCACTAATGGCTAATACGCCTTTTTCAGGGTATGTTAGAGCCCACCAAGGAACCATTGAAACCACTCTCTGCTGCAGAAAAAATTGCTTCCATTGGTCAGACAAACACCATGTCACCAGAAATGAGCACATGTACATCTGACCAATTCCAGGTAAAAATATCTGTACGTGTATTGCTACATTTATGCATGTATACACATGTGTCCAGACACAATGTTTCCCATAATATGTAACTTTTAGTTTAAAATATTTTAAAAATTGATTTAGTGATGGACATGATTTTGATTACTTATTAACATCCCTTGGAATACAATAAACAAGCTGTCTTTAATTTTCAAAAAAGGCACAATTTGAGAACTGGCTGGTTTTGGGTAAGTCCTTTAAACCTTTCTAGGCCGTAATTTACCTATAAAATGAAGAGTTTGAAGCAGGCATCTCTAAAAATCCCTTACAGCTTGAACATTGTATGATCATAATTACTGACACACCAATCTGGTAAGTACTGATTTTCAAAATAATTGGGAAACACTGCATTTACACCAGCTCTTCAAATCTGCTAATGTGTGTTTTTCCTGAAGCCTGCAAATTTTATAAAGTAATAAAATTAGGTGTGTTTATTACATAAAAAACTATTGTTTTGGGAGTTTGAGTAAAAGTATTACTTAAGTTGAAAATGATGTGGCCTTTTACAAAACATTATTTGGATTAAGAAAAAAAGCTATCTTATCTTTTACCACCTTGGCACAATTAAGGACAAATTTTTTTTTTCAGCCTAATATGTTTATTATCAAAGCCATCCCCCTCACTTTTTTATCCGGGAAAAAATTTGCTTACTCTTCCCACATCAAATTAGAAACTGACTCAGCGCTGGTTAAGCATCTTTTTAGAAGATTAATATTTTTAAGTGAACATTACCATTTGTAAAACATTTGCCATGTTTGTCACTTCTTACCCTTCAATATCATCTTCAGTTTCATCCAACACAAAAATGTGTATTTGGACAGCCATTCCCAAAATGTGTGTTCCATTGAACGCTAATCCCCAGAGATGCTCCACTAAAGGAGGGTTCCAGGGGAAAGTAAGTTTGTAAAATTCTTCATATCATACCCTGTAACCACCTTTGGAGATTCTCAGCACACATTAAGGACTCTGGAGAATCCTGCAGTGAATAACCATATTTAATTTTAATTATTTCTTAAATTTACTTGGCCACAGGACCTTTCTCTGCAGGGACCAGAGGGAAAGAGTCATGACACCTATAGAACTAGTATTTTAAAGAATATGCTTTAGAAAATAATGATATAAAGCAAAGTCCTACCGTTTCACATGTGTTTCAAGGAACATCTAATATTACTGCTGTGTACCACTGTGGTTTATACTTGAGCATAGCTTAAACATCCCTTTGAAGCCAATTTATTACTAGCACTGAAATAGTGGGCAAGGAGGCCTGAAGCATAAAATGCCTGCCCTTGTTGATGGTTGGGCAACAGGCAAGGAGGTTTGGGCAAATTTGTCTCAGTAGGTAGACTCTGTCCTTAGTTATCTTTCTTTAATTGACCTTTTATTGTTCTCCGACTATCAGCTTCCCTCCCAGGCCTGCCCTACATAAGCAGATTCCAAAATTACTTCTCCCACAGCACATTCCCACTTCAGCCTTAACCAAGGTTTTTCTTCCAGCAGTGCTGGATGTTAGGAAAGTAATTTGAACTACCTGGTTCAAACTACCTGCTATATTTACTGAAAATAAAGCCGTTCTTTTATTTGAAGCCACTTGTTGCTAGTTTTGCTTGCTGACGACGTCACCTCCTCCTTCTCTTCTCCCCCATCCAAGCACTTCTCTTGTTACAGCCCCATAAACTTGCTTATTTTCTCAGTTAGCTCTCACCTGTCATTTTTGCCCCTAGCTGTTTTAATCAATCTCATATATTTCATTCTAGTCACACCTCATATTTATTACCTTTCTTACAGAATTTAATTATGACTGACTAGAAGTTTCGATGATCTAATAAAAAAAGTGTTAATTTAATGGAACTTTTAATGAAAATTAATGTGTATTAATTTCATGGAGGTTAGTCATAGCTCCATGATAGATGTTTAGCTGCTGCTATCTCTTTACATGTACACACATGCCTCTTCATCTGTAATCAGAGGACTACTGTCCCCCTATTCATAGGCAAGTATGGAAGTTTTCAGCAGCTTTTAAGCATAGCTAACTTTTTGGCTGGAAGATGGAACTTTGGTCACTTGCTAATTATATAAAAAAGAAACCTTTTAATCACATCCTATTATTCTGTTTAGTGAATACATCTCTCTTGTTAATTCAATACGTAGGTGTAATTTTTAAAAAGTTTATTCTGTACTTTTTTGTGGTAGTTTGTGATCCTCATTAACTTTCACTTTTAGGCTTTTTTGGGAACCAATGAAAATAGTATTTCCCAGTGGAAGTTGTTGTTCAAACTTACTTCTGAATCAACTTGAGCTTCTCTCGGTCTTCATTCTAACATACACACAAACTGAACATTTCAGTATTTTTATCAGAATTTTGTGCTGAGACGCCTCACCTTCTTCACTAAATTGTATGATCTTTGCTTGGCTCCATACCCCTGAGTCAAGTTAAATTATTTTTAAAACACCTAAAATGAATTGTAAGATTCTCTTTATATAAAGCAGTATTTCTTACCACTATACTTTGGCAGTCAGTATTATAATATTTTGGCCATGCAGTAAAACTCTTACTTCTTCCCACTAGTCATAATATCAAGAGGAAACAGCCATAACCTCTAGTGCTGAAGTTTAGCGAAATGTGTCAGGAAAGGTCTGGGTTTTTTGTTGTTTTGTTTTGTTTTGTCAACCATACACCAAACCTTGCTTTTATGTTTTCATATTGGCACCACTAACAGTGACTTTCAAACTTAGCATCATTGTTTAATTCTCATTATGACTGCCTGCTTTCTAATCCGTCTGTTCTGTCTCGGTTTTAGTACCCATTGGATTTTTATTATTGCTTCCAAACTAGTTTATACTCATTACTCTTGTAACCAGTGCATCTCTTGTTTAGGAGCTGGATGACTTACTAACCACTGCTCCTGGTGTTTTTTCCAGGATACTTTTACCTGAAAAGAGAGCTTATGGGCAAAAAGCAGGAGTGATACTTCAGTTGTTTTGTTTTTCAAAAAGCTTTATTCACTGCATTCAAGGTCACATCACTCATGGTGCCATTACTGATTCCCCCCTTAGTAAGAGGAGTGTGCTAACCACACTTTATCCACTGCCGAGTAGAGTCAGCTCTCTGGCTGGCAGTTACCCAGCTAGTCACTACTTAGCAGATTTACTCTTAGGCCACTTGATGTGGCTCTTTCATTTGTGAATCAGAATTTTAAAGTTAGAAGAAAGAAAAAAATGATCATGTGGCATTATGCTCTCTTTTACATTAAGAGAACATATTTGGAAAGGCTAAATGATATACCCAAAATCATTAATCAGTAGTACAGCTAGGACTAGAACCCAAGTCTCTGATCTCTAGTCCCCATGAGGGGACAGGGGTCTGCTTTTTTTTTTTTTTTAATAAGCATTCTTTGTCTTTATTCATAGATGATATCATCTACATAGAAAATCCCAATGAATTTACAAGAAAAAACAACAATAATGCCAATAAGTAAATTTAGCAAAATTTCAGGATCTCAGATCAGTATATAGAAATGAACCTGTATTTCTATATATACTAAAAACAAGGATTGGAAATTGAAATAAAAAGCATGTTATTTACCAAAGCAGCAAAACCATGAAACATACTTACAGATAAATCTAAATGTACTTAATTTTTCTCATTTTTTTATTTCAAGTTTTTATTTAAATTCCAGTTAGTTAACATAAAGTGTTTTTGCTCTTTTTTATTATGACCTTTTCTTCCTTTAGTGCTTTTAGTTACTGTAGTAATCATTCATACCACATTGCTTGAGGTTGTTTTAAAATGCGTCATTCAGTGCTTTCTCTTTAAGTAGCCTTCCTTACCAGTGCCATTTGTTAGCTTATAATTGCTAAGGTCTTCTGTTTTACTTCTGTCTTATTTCCATTAAATGTTGATTCATGTTTTAGCACCTCAGTATTATAATACTGGCTATGTCCTCAAAATGCCATACACCTGTATAAGAATCTAAAATTCCTAAAATCGTGAAATATTTCTAAGCAACCAGCTACTTCGTTTAGATAAAACATGTTAATGAAAGAGCTTTGCTCCATTTAACCAGAAATTTTGTTATTGCATAAACCTGGGTGTTATCCATCCAGTCAATATTCAGTAGGACTGAAGGTTTCACTGATCTCTAAGGAGAATAATAGGAGTTGAATCTGTGGGAATACTTAGAGGTTTTTGTTTTTTTTTAGATCAGCTAAAGAAGATCTTTTCTAAATGTTTATTAGTCTTGTAGGTAGGTTATAAACTAGATTTTCACCAGCATTATTTTTTATTTTATTTGAAATAATTATAGAGTCACAGGAAGTTGCAAATATAGAAGAGATGCTTTGTACCCTTCACCAGTTTCTCCCCCTAATTACATCTTAACTTAATTATAGCACAATATCAAAACAAAGGATATGACTTGATTAAATATGTGTGTATAGCTCTATGTCATTTTATCATGTGGATAGATTTGTGTAACCACCACCACAATCAAGATATATGACTCTTCTGTCACCATAAAGAACTGTCTTAATAGCCCTCCCCACCCCTAGCTATCCCTAACGCCCTGGCAACCACTAATGTGAGGATTTTGCTTTGTTTATACCTCCCTCCTCAACTTCTAGGCCTGACCTGATTTAGGAAAGACTAAAAGTATAATAGTAACATGCCTGTCATTGGTATCCCAATTATCAAGACAATTGTATTATAATATCATGGGATTAGACTTTCAAAAATAACCAATTCATGTTCCTTTCCTACAGGGAACAAGTCTTTATTTACACGCCAAAAAAAATGAATGTAAAGTTTTAATAGTACCTACTTTACAATAAAGCATAGTGGAAAGCGATACCAGGAAAAAAAAAAAAGCAACATGTTGGTATTGAGAGTCTATCAGAACACAGGCTATTTCAGTGTTGTCAACACCACCCTAAAATAAAAGAAGAAAGAAAATCAGGAATCCCAATTTTTTCTTGTTAAGATTGTTCTTAAAGCAGTGATCGTTTTTTAAATGTTTTGTATTTTCTATCTTACATGTATCATTTGCTCAATTTACCTTTATGTGTCTGGCAGTCAACAAAATTTAAAAACCTAGAATATTCAAATGAGCTCTGAGTATACTTTTTAAGTACATTATTTTAAAAATTAAATTCTGATACTGATTATAAGTAATTGCTAAAGTTGATTTAAATTTTTTTTTAATTTTTAAATTTAATTCCTATTTACTGGCCCATAATTTTCTTTGTAATTTGGGGAATTGTAAAGAACCAGAGACCTTGGACTTTAAACCTTCTCATTTTATTTACAAAGAGACCAACTAAGTTAAGCTACACATGGTCATGCAACTAGTTATTTAGCAGTTACTTGGTCTTGAATAATTCAAATCTTATTTTCAGCATGGTACCTTATCTATTGCATTAGATCGTCCACTGAGAAATTTTAAGTGGCTAGTCATTTAATATAAAGTAGATCACTCTTTAGTGATAAAAGTCAGTGATTTTTTTTTAATATTTGAATTATAATCTAGCCAATAGTTTAAATCATAACTTGAGATAGATTGAAAGCTTGACATAGAATCAGTCCATAAAAATCTGTTTGAAAATGTAAAGTGAATTCCACTTCTCAAAGACAGTTTTTTGATATCAATAAACTATATTGTTTGTCAGTTTTTCAGTTTCAGTTTGTGTTCATATTTTTAGGTAACCTTCTGAAATTGTAAATTATCCCAATTTTGTCTTTAGGTACTTTATTGCCTAATGATCTTGCTATTATAATAGTTTTTGGTTTTTTTGGTTTTTTAAGGATTCTTTATGTTGCTACAGCCTGTACTGATTAATTTTGATTTTTTGGTTTCCAACTCTAGGAGTCTCTACCACCCGTCCAGTTTGACTGGAGTAGCAGTGGCCTTACTAACCCTTTAGATGGTACGTCTCTCCGTAGAGCCTCTAGCACCAGAGCTAGAGTTAAGAAAGCTACAAAGTTCAGACAAACTTCTCTCTGCTGATTTCCTTTTTTGTTTGAACATAACTTCTTATTCTTATCTTTGGAAATTCAGGCTTTCTTTCTGAATAGTAATTGCTCAAAAAATCAGCTGTTACTATTATTAACAGTATTAATGTCTATAAGTAGGTAGCAGTAGCTAGGTAAAATTTTAATTTCTTTAAGTCAGAAACAAGCATCTTTATTTTTTACAAGTATCTAAGTAGTTGAAATGATATTTTAGGTAGGACTAGTTTACTTGAAATTTGTTTCTGTAGTTTTAATTTATGGAATTTTCTTGGATGCAAAGTCTTGTGGCTAGAGGCTGCTTAAAAAAAGCACAAAGCACAATTATATAACCAAAAACAGTGTGCAAATAGATCCATATTTATTGACTCAAAGTAGTTTTCAGATTTAATAATATTTTATAGAGCACTTATTATGCAAATGGAAAATGAATGATTTTCATGATCCTTTTCTAAAACTTATCTCAAAATACTAGTAGGTAGTTCCAGAAATAATTGGTTTCTCTCATGGCTTTAAGAGAAAATCCTGAAAAAGGAATAACTTATCCTAGCAATGTGGGTCTTTAAAATAAATGACACAAAATGGTAGTTTTCCATTGCGTTGACACCATAAATTTTAATTGGACCCTAAAATACAATTATTCCTTATACTTCATAAGTTATTTGAGCCGTTGTCTAAAACACCTGTCATTCTATCAGCTTTGCCTTAGACAGGGGGTCCTAGGACATCTGAAAAGCATCCAATTGAATAACAGTGCTGAAGGAAAGCCTGGATGCACCTTTTGCTGTTGTCTGGTGTCTCGAATATTCAGTCAAATCATCATGCTTTTTATTAACAAACAACTTCTTTAAAACTGTATACTATTTCTGATTACTGTTTCAGAGTTAAAGGGGAACAGTACAGCTTGAGGTTGCACATCAGGGTAGGGCAGTTATGACAGTCCTTACTAATGTTATTTTAATTTAAATGAAGTTAATGTATTGGTGCGTGTCCTGAAACTGACAACTTTGTCACTTTTTAAAAATCATTATTTCAAAACCAACGTTACTAACATGGAAGATTGATTTGGGCATGTACAATAATTTACTGTTGGGCTGAGATTAAAGTATTGTTTCCCTTTAACGGGTACACTTTCCCCTCGGTCTTTCTGGTATGGCTTTGAGTTTTGATTGAAAGAACTGAACTCCTAACTAAAACCTTACTAAGTGTTAAATTATTTACTTTGTACATGAGAAAATGTACATTGAATTATTAAGTTGTTACTTTAGAAATGTCCTTAGTAATGAAAAACTAATACTGTACACATTGTTTTAATGTTGATTTTAAAATATGTAATGACTACTAATTATAACCTGCATGTTCAAGTGTGTGTCTTACCCCTTTTTACACATAACCCCTCCTCCCTTGGCTTACCTTCTGTGTGGCTGCCTACCAACACGGTCACTGAATTTCAAGCTAGTGGAGGTTCCACTCTTCTGAACCTTGATTTCTTTGGGCCCGTGGATGACAGTAGCTCTAGCAGCAGCACCACAATCCCAGGTCAGCAGAGTGTTAAAACCACAATTCTGGTTTAATTACTAAAAGCATGACCACATCACTTGACTTTCCTATAAACAAGGAAACAAGTAGTTGTATTCTCTATAATATCTTTCTAATACTTTTCTTTTATCTATCTATTGTTATTTTCTAGTATCTGACTATAACAAATGACTTCTGTGAAACGTGTTTTAAGGAAAGTTTTCTCAGTGTACCAGAGCTGAAAGTAGTGTCTAGGAATAAAGTAGCCCTAATGTCCTTAGACAGTTAAGGCAGGGTTTGTTGGGGGGAGGGGGGGTTCTGTAAATGAAAATGTGATATTTTATATGCTTATTTTTGAAAGCATATTCTATAAAGCCATTTGAAAAGATACAGGTTTAGAGATATAAGAATATTTTCGTATACAAAGATACTTTACATTGTAGTGCCTGTGGTAACAGAACCTCTAAAATTCTAGCATTCCGTTAGTTGTTTATTAATGCTAAGTGTATAATTAGGTTCCAAAATGTTAGAGTCTAGCACTTAGCTCTATATAGGTCCCACATAGAACTTCTGTAGTTTTTATGTAGCTCTTAAATAGAAAGTATTCTGTTTTCCATGGAGAAAAAAGAAATGTTACAGAAATTAATAGTAGAAAATAATTGCTATGAGATATTAAAAGCTAGAAATTAAAACTTACTGGAGTGCCTGTTAAATTAATGTTCAGCCCTGCGAAATTCAGTTTATTGACCAAAGGACTAATGTACTTTGTCATTTTTTAACTGAATAAAAGATTAAAATATAATGGCATTTTTATGTTTACATTTTCTTTGATATGATTTTAATGAATCCCTGTCATCCCTCCCTGTCATCTGGTAATCGTGCCCATTGATCACCAGACAGCTGTTGGGGTGCTATATAGATGCTGATACCCAGAATGCATAGCAAGAATCCCTGTCTAGCCCCCCTAGCAGCCAGTTACACAGCCAGCCTTGTTCCTGAGAATTTGCTGGTTTTGTTCTATTCCGCTTGATACCCTACCACCCACTTCCAGCAGTTCAGGAGCCATGGTGGGAAATGGGGGAGACCGTAAGAGTCAGATAAGGGTGAGCCTGGAACCCAGAACATCCTTCTTCAAAACCTGGCTATGGAAATCTGATCCTGCTCTAAGGAAGTTCCAAGGCCATTTGGTAGAATGACTGGATTTCTCAAATCTAAGCCCCTGGTTATCATTTTCATTACTTCCAAGATTTTGCAAGCATATGAAAAACCAATCTGTGTCTGGTTTTGACTTCAAAATGATATTTTACCATTTACTCAAATTACTTTTAAATACATTTGAGCTATGGAATGACTGGAGTGAGCCTAATTAGCTGTTTTTAATACTTAATTGGGGGGAAAAAGACAATAAAAACTTATGTATCAGTTTCCTTATTACCTTATTCCCAAGAAGGAATTACCAAATTCCCATTTTTAATTTGCTCTCAGATTTGTTTTGTCATGAACTGTACTATAATTTACATAAGTTCACTACTTTTGGACACCTAAAACCTGGTTTAAATTTAATTCTTGGTTACATTTCAAACTCAGTTAAGAACACAAAGAAGTACAGAAATTACGTGATAACCAGGCTCACTATACACAGCTTCAAGAAGAGCAAGTGGTTTCAGAAGCTTAGAGCTGTAATGGAAGTGAAATTAGCATGCTCAAATGCAGTCCTCATTACTTTGGAACCCTTTAAATATTTGCCTCCCATATTTTCATTAATATGCTCTAGCTGCTGTATAAACTTGATTACTATAAATTTGCTTTGGCTTCTTTTTACTGCTATTGGGTTTTGTTAAAACTTACCATCAACCTACAGGTATCAACACCTTTCTCAGTATTCCATTTCACCACTTGCTTGCACTTTTTCTGACTTGTTTCTGGGAAAGTCATTTTGTCTTAGCTTGCGGTTATTTAATTATTTTGTGTGTGAGACTTAGGAGGTTGGCATAGAACTTGGTTGGCTAGCTTTAGTTATGTAACTAAACTATGCCTCATTAAGGTTTTGTAAAAAACAAAAACAAGCAGACTCTTCCATTAAAAAAATTATTCTCCAATTATTAGTATAGACTAAGTAGTTATCCCTTTTTGAAAAATATAAAATATTGTCATGGTACTTTCCTGGGGTTTTTTTGTTTTGGTTTGGTTTGACTTAGTTTTTTTGTGATGGTGGTGGTTTTGTTTTGGGCAAGGGGGTCTTGGGTTTTTTGTTGTCTTTTTTCTTTCCTTTCTTTTAATCTCCCACTTTATTTTTTGACAGACAAGTGGCCAGTATTTTACAAACCCAACTAAATTTTTACTACCACTTTTCTGTTGGCAGTCAGAATACAGTTGTTTATTATGCACTATATATTAGACATCAGCTTAGATTTTGTGGTTACTTGGAATCTAACCTTTCACAGTGGAGAAGGAGGTACTTTGGGTTCATTTGGTCCCCTACAGGTATCTACAATTTTTTTAGATTTTAATTGAAACTTATAGCCTTACAGAGATACAAAGAAAGGGCCTCATTAAGCATTTTTTGAAACTGTACCTTAATGAAATATTAAGAACTTGGGAGAGTCAACAAACATTTTCTATAGCCTTCCTCCCCTGTTGGACATGATAACTGTGGAAGCTGCTTTTGCTCGTTTAATTTCTGTAAACATCTGAGATCTGTGTTTACATCTGCCACTCATCTGCAAAGCTGGTTAACAGAAGGCAGTTCCTGATTTTTTTCTTAACCTTAAAATATCTTAAAAGGAGGAACTTAATAACATTAGTATTTACATTTATATATAATTTTCTCTACCGATCTTCAGAGCTTTTTTAGAAATAATAAGTAAAAATTGATGAAACTAATAAGACATTTTTCCTTACAATCTGCTTTTCTGCTATACCCTGAAACTCCTAAACTTTTTACCTCAGGTAATTCGCTGGTACCATAGAAAGTAGAGGATTAATTTTTTTTTTTTTTTTAATCTGAGTCTCTATTATCCAAAGTTGAGCTTGAGTTGAAAATATTTTTCTTCAGTGTTTTTGTAGTCATTTAATACAAATCTATATTCATTGGAAATATAAAAATACATATATTTTAGTGAAGTCAAATAAATCTAACAGACTTGGCTTCATTTTGAATTCCTTAAAACCAGGTCGAATATGAAACCATAGAAATATAATTAACCCTTGAGACAATTTTCATTTTGTCTAAAAGTAGTGCTTTTATTAGTTTTTCTGGGAATATTTTACCCTCCCTACTTCTGACCTGAAGAAAGAACAATGTGGTATATAATTTATCTTTAGTAATAACTTGACACTTCGAGTAATATTTTATGTCCTTAGGTGGTCAGAATATATTTAACCAAGTCATTTACCATATTTGAGACTTTAGCTTCTAAATCTTTCGGTATGGAAGAAAGTATAATGGAGGTAAAATGGTTAGAGAGGTATAGAGGGGGGGAAAATTTCAAAAATGAGGTTAATCAGTCCATTTAAACATTGAGGTATCATGTAACAAACCATGTGCACTCTCCATAAAACACTGATAACTTTCATATCGCTAACTAATCCAAAATTGAGAGTTTTCTATAGCAGATAGAAATTTTAGAAGTATTTGCATGATATCTACTACATAAATGTTAGATGAATTTTAGGCTGTATTTATACCAAAGTGAGATTTTGAAAGTATTTTCCTACTTTATAAAAATTCTGAAAGGTGGAATCTATAATTTAAAAAATAAATGCAACATTACAGTAGTCTAAAGACGTGTTGTGCTTGTAAAAGACTCAGATGTTTACAGAATGAGTGCCTTTTGCATCTTGGATCGTGGCTGACTGAGTAACGCACTGCAGCTTGCCCTCACTGACTGTCGTTTTATACTATAAGGTGTGGATCCAGAGTTGTATGAGTTAACAACTTCTAAGCTGGAAATCTCCAACTCAAGCCTCAAAGTGACTGATGCATTTGCAAGACTCATGTCCACAGTAGAGAAGACAAGCACATCTACCAGGTAAACAGCTAGTGTTCATTATACCCTGTTTTGAATTTTGAATTTGGGAAAGCAAGTAAGTTGACAGTATTTCAGTATATTGTATTAAAATTCACTTTGTATTTATCAGTAGATGATGCCTAATTCCAGAAAACTGTTATCAAACTATGTTTAATTATGGACTTTATTAAAGCAGAGCTATTTCATAAGAAGCTGGAAAGGGCTGACAAATATGGTTTTCTCTTTTTGCCCCTCTCCCCCGGCCAAACTTTGTTGAGAAGAATTCTGATTATTGAGATCATAAGCCATTTTAGAAACAGTCCCTCTTTCCCTTCATAACCACTGAGATGATCATCTGTGGGAACCCACTTTCACACTCCCAGTGTCAGACTAACCTTTCTACTCCTGACCTAAGCTGGAATAGGCAATGGCTACTCTTTTATTTTCTGCATTTTTGCTGCACCTCCGATTTGGGATGTGAAGCCTTGCTTAGCCAAGCTTTCTGGGAGGCCCGTCAGGGACATGGCCTTTAGAAAAGCAGTGTTGGAACCAAATAGAAGGAATGTCACTTGGGCCCTGTGCTCAGGATTCAGAAAACCTTTAGTTTTACATAATTTAGCCCCGGGACAGTAAGCCATTGCTTAGACATGTTAGCCATAAGAATAGGCCCGTCCCTAGTAAGAGGTAGTCACTGTGAAGCCGGAAACCACTACTGCGGGAGCAAATACTGGTTGACAGGAGCACCAGCTTCGCTGTTCCCAATGCGTTGTTCATCAGCATTTTCAAGTGGAAATATTTACCTGCTAGTGGCCCACTTTGGCAGAAGTATTATAGCCCTTACTCCTAAATAAATACATTGTTTCCATGTCAGATTCAGATTTATCTTTTGAAGCAGTGCTTTGTAGAAAAACAGCCATTGAAAAAAGCCTTTTTTCCTTATGAATAATAATAAATGCTTACGGGGCTTAAAACTTTGGTTTGAATTATCACATTGCCTTTAAAACTGTGTTGTGTGCTTAAATATCCACTCATTCAACAGATATGTATTATTAATAATTATAAAAAGGCATTATTATGTATAATTGTGGATACCCTTAACTTCTCCCTAAAATAATTTACAGCATGCACGCACCACAGATTCTCTTATTCTCATTGTTCCCATGTCTTTGTGGTAAAGCCTCCTCTTAAGTGAACCTATTTGTAAATGAATCCTCTGTGGATTCTTTTTGCTCACTAATTTTTTTCTCTCTCCCCAAATCATATTTCCAAATGGAAATTCTCATACAAATTTCTCATCCATGTTTTCTATATATGTTAGCCAAAAGCTACTGCACATTTGACTTAAAAAAAAAATATTGATGCGCTTTTATTGTTTGGGCTTTCCTCTGCCATTTTTAGGACAACCTTCTCTAAGGACAGTACTACTGTTTCATTACCCTTTTCCTTCTGCAGTGTCACTGAACAAACTAATAGTTTCGAAAGTCCCATGATGAGAATTCAGTCTTTGTGCCATTAGGAGGAGCTCTATACCACATTGTTAGCTTGCGTGCTCTCCTAACTTTGTAACTAACTCATCCTTGAAACATCCCATATACACCAGGGAACTTGAACAACTCCTATCCATTTAAGAAATTATTTTCATTGTTTCCCTTATTCTGTACTACTACAGAATGAACTAGAACCATTGTGTGTATCCTAAGGTGAGTGTTATAACTGCACTGGATTGCTCTCTAGTATCTGTCCAGCTTCGTGTTTAAAACAACAAATTGGGAAAAAAACAAGTTGCCAACTCTGTATTTTGTTTTGAGGAATTATTTGAAAATGGTAAGAAATGCAAATTTTCACAAGCCTTACAATTACAAGGTAATACTGTAAAATGTCCTCATGAATGATTCTCAGTTGTACAGGGAAGAGAAAGGTGGATGGCAGGCATTGTTTCAGAAAATTTCAGTGTCTTTGTTGTTTTTACATTGTTCTGTTTTTATTTTTGAATAGAATAAACTACAGAAAGTAAAGCTCAGTAAAATCTTGACTATTGACAACACACAAAGGTAGAGTGATTTAAGGTACCACAAGGTTAAGAAACCACGGTGTAGGTAGAGGAAGCTGATGGGTAACAAACAACACACTCTTTTCCAAGTGCCTTTGCTGCATATGTAGGAAGACGTGCATGAGCTCATCTCTTTCCATACACAGCTTGTTAAAAGTCACTTCACTTTTTTTTTTTTTTTAAAGATTTTATTTATTTATTTGACAGAGACACAGTGAGAGAGGGAGCCCAAGCAGGGGGAGTGGAGAGGGAGAAGCAGGCCTCCCACAGAGCAGGAAGCCGGATGCAGGGCTCGATCCCAGGACCCTGGAATCATGACCTGAGCCAAAGGCAGCCGCCCAATAGCTGAGCCACCCAGGCGCCCCAGTAACTTCTCACTTTTTAAAAGAAATGCAAGTTCTTAGTTTTAAAATCGTTCCTTCTTCTTGCTTTAGCCTTTTCTAATATAGAGAAAAATAATTTCCTTAATCAGTGGGTGACCACCTAGTTAGTAGTGGTAGACCTCTAACTCAAGTTTATACAAGCCTAACAACTAGTTGCCAAAAGAGACACACATGTCTGTCCTTTTTTTGACCTTTTAATTGAGATATAATCCACATAACATAAAATCCACTCTTCTCAAGTGTACGGTTGTAGTTTTTAGTATGTTCACAGCATTGCCCAACCATTACCACTAATTCCAGAACATTTTTATCACCCTCGAAGGACACTCCATACTCATTAGCAGTTACTCCCTATCTGCCACTTTACCCAGACGTCCTGACATCTACTAATCTGCCTTCTGTCTCTAGGAATTTGTCTGTTCTGGTTATTTCCTGTAAATGGAATCATATAGTATGTGACCTTTTGTTCCTAGCTTTTTTTTCTTAGTGTGTTTTCAAGTTCGGCCATGGTATTGTGTGTATCAGTATTTTTCATTCCTTTTTACAGCCACATAGTATTCCTTTGTGTGATTATACCACATTTTACTTATCCATTAATCAGTTGATGGAGACTTGGGTTGTTATCACTTTTTGACTATTATGACTAATGCTGCTATGAACATTCATGTACAGGTTCTTGTGTGGACAAATGTTTTCCATTTTCTTGGGAGTGAAACTACCAGGTCATATGGTAACAGTATGTTTAACTTTTTGAGCAACGCTGAACTGTTTTTTCAAAGTAGTGCCACCATTTTACATTCTTCCAATAATATGTTAAGGATTCCAGTTTCTCCACATTCTCAGTGAGGCTTGTTTTTGTCTGACTTTTTGGTTATAGCCATCCCAGAAACCACTGCCTACTTCAAGGTCAGGAAGATTTGCACCTAGGTTTTTTTGAGAGTTCTATAGCTTCAACTCCTACATTTAAGTCTTTGATCTATTTTGACTTAATATTTGAAGGTGTTGTGAGATAGGGGTCCAGCTTCATTCTTTTACATGTGGCTATCCCACACTGTTTGAAAATACTTTTTTCCCCATCAATGGTCTTGGCGCCCTTACTGAAAATCAACTTTCCATTAATATATGGGTTTGTTTCTGGACTCTCAATTGTATTCCACTGACAAAAAGGATAAATCTTAGCTAACGAGAATGTAAATCAGAATTAGGTCACTGCTTTTGGATTTGAGAAAAGTTCATTATACAACTTTTTATTTTCAAATTCTCCTTTAGATCACATTAATGCACAGTGACTATAGATAAATACACAAGCTATCAGCTTTGTAAACTATTATTTCAATTTCCTATTGCCTCTAAGTAGTTCCTCTGAAGTAAGGCCATTAGTAGAAAGTCTAGAGTAATCTTTACCAACCATTTCTTAGGTAAAAGTGTCTACCTTGCTCTCCTTCCCCACACCCCAACTGCATTTCACAGATGAGAAAGTTCATTTAAGTGCAGTTTTTTTTTTACTGTATTTTGTTTTGTTTTAAGATTAGAGAGAGCACGAGTTGGCGGGGAGGGACAAGCAGACTCTCTGTTAAGCAGGGAGCCCGACAAAGGGCTCGATCCCAGGACCCTGGGATCATGACCTGAGCCGAAGGCAGATGCTTGACTGACTGGTTAACCACTCAGGCGCCCCTATTTGTTACTGGTTTTTTTTTTTAATTCGATAGCCAACATACAGTACATCATTAGTTTTTGATATAATCAATGATTCATTAATTACGTATAACACCCAGTGATCATATCACGTGCCCTCCTTAGTGCCCATCACCCAGTTACCTCATCCCCCTACTCGCCTCCCCTTCCGCAGCCCTCAGTGTTTTTCCTGCAGTCAAGAGTCTCTCTGTTACTGTTTTTTTTTTTTTAATTAATTTATTTTTTTAATTAAAGCATAATGTATTATTTGCCCCAGGGTACATGTCTGTGGATCCTTAGGTTTACACATTTCACAGCACTTACCATAGCACATACCCTCCTCAATGTCCATAACCCAACCACCCTATCCCTACCCGTCTCTGTTACTGTTTTTAATAACTTTGTCATTACAGAAGCAGTAAGATACATTATAGACAGAAAATACAAAAAATTAAAACTTAGTTTCACATTCTTACCTCTCAGATCAGTATAACTCCTTTCAGATAATTTTCTATGCAAATATATATACATATGTGTGTTGTTTTAACCAAAAATGAGATTTTGTAGTCCATACCAAATTGAACTTACCTCTGCAGCCTGTGATCTCAACTTTAGTGCATTTTTAGTCCATCCAATACCGAAGCTATATTCAGCTGTCCCCACAACTCAGTACTGGTTTCAACAAAGCAGAGACTGTTGTACGCGGCTGTCACAGCTCCTCAGCCTCCTTTCCCCTAGCTGATCTACCCCCAACTCTTGTTTGTTTTCAGTTTTAGCAGTAGCTTATTAAAAAGATCAGCCCAGATGTCCTGCAGAACGTCCCAACCTCGGGATTTATCTGTTGGCTTCCTTCAAGTAGTAGTTAATATGTTTCTCATTTCCCCTTACTTCCTGTAAGCTAGAAATTATATCAACAAGTTTAATGAATTTGGGTGAAACGTTTTGGCTGGACTACAGCACAGGTGTTGCACTACGTCGGAAGTTGCGTAATAACCTGGTCGACTCCATCGTTAGTG
Source organism: Potos flavus (assembly GCA_028534135.1). Lineage (NCBI taxonomy): Eukaryota > Metazoa > Chordata > Mammalia > Carnivora > Procyonidae > Potos > Potos flavus. The sequence goes on along the minus strand of CM052885.1, from coordinate 50,184,885 downwards.
ATGCTAAGATGGACCACTGGTGAGAGGCTGGCCTTTTCCATTATGCAGACACTTCCAGTCTTTCACTTTACTCTCTGGTTTTTCTTCATCAAACATCCATCTAGTAATTTTGCCACCATTTAAATGCAATTAAATTGTAGATTTTAAGTAGAAAATGCTGGATTGCTATTCCATTCTGAGAAACCGTAGAACCGAGTATTGGTTGATCTGATGGTTTTGATGTGCTTAAAGCCCACCCCTTGTTGAAGAACTTTGGTCCTAAAATTCTGATGTTTGATTTTTCCATCATTCTAATTTCATTTCAGCCTGAATTCAAAAGTGGTAACAGAAAAGTCTTCTGTTTTCATTTGTCAATAGGAAACCGAAAAGAGAAGAGCACCTGAGTGAAGAAGCCATCAAGGTGATCGCGAGCCTTCCGGACTTGACGTTCATGCACGCCAAGGTGCTGATGTTCCCGGCCACGCTGACGCCTTCCACAAGGTCCCAAGAGAAAGCAGACTGATAACTGATGTGAACTGGACAATTTCAATTGCTTTTCCTTCCCTCCAGCCCGTCCCTCCCTCCCATCAAAAGCATACCTGCTCTAATTAAAAAAAAGTTCAGCTGATTTGTTGGTAAGCCGCACTAGAAAGGTATACATAGTAATGTATATTTATTTACATACTGAAGTCCTAAATTTATATTAGAAAAAAATGTAAATAATCGGGGGTGAACATTTTTGAAGATTTATTCTTTTTGTGTTGCTGGGGTGTATACATTTATGTCTTTGTGAAATACACTGGTGGTGTCCTTCTTACAAAACTTTTGAAATAAAAAAAAAGAAAATTAAAAATTCAAATCTCCACTGTCTGTGAAATCCCCTTCAGTCTTTTCAGATTGCATTGAATGTTCTATTAATTTTTCATATCATATGTTGAATTACTTTTGCTATCATAAATAAGCTCCAAAGTCCCCGTTTAATTTTTTTTTTTTTTTCCCTTCAATTTCATGTGTGGTGGGTTTGTTTCAGATCTGGCTTTTGTTAACATTTTTGTGCTCTTTTTTAATCTTTCCAATCTGGCATATTGCTGTTTGACCTTTTGCAAGGTACTTTATCGATTGCTCTTTTGTTACAGGGTGTGGATCATTGTCAGAACTTGATTGGAGGGGTTTAAAGAGATTGGGTCTGTTTTCAATCAGTTTGGTTTGGAGAAGGACCAAATTATATGAATGTCTTACAATGAAATTTACTTGTTAATGATTTTTTTGTTTTATCGTACCACTATTTTTTGAGGATTTTGCACAGTGTAAAATGACATAATCATAGATTGCTATGGTTTAGGCTGTACATACAGTAAAAACTATGGGTTTTAAATGTTTGGGGAAATTCCTATGGAAAAAAGAAAGACACATAGAAGAACCTCTGACAAGGTTAATGTGCATGCCCAAGGTCTTTTGAGATTTCAGTGTGTAAATTTCCTTTTAGCTTACACAAAAATAAAATAATTTAAAAGAAATTTAGCCTGGCATTTTTGTACTTTGGTATCTGAGGGAAAAGATGATGAGTTTGGATGTGAAGGTTTATTCCATCTTAATGTATTTCAATCCAGAAGAAATCATTTGGTAGGTGGGACTTCCACGTTTTTGAAAGCGGATGGGTTTAGGCTCTGGCCCCATAGGAACTGGATCAGTACTAAGGCGGAGCCGTTTTTTTTGTAGAACATGAAATCATAAAAGAAATTCCCATGATTCACTATAATATATCTTCATCAGAACTGGCAAAGTTAAATAAGCATTTCTAGGGAATTTTTTTCTTTTCCAGTAAATACATGCATGATATTAAGGTGAGCAGGAAATTTCTACAAGGTAATTTTTAAATATTGTTAGTAGCTATTGTGTCAGCAGAGTCACATGGCGTATTTCATCAGAAAGAGGCAGTTGGCCCGACAGTAGTCCACCTCCTGCCAGAGGAACCCTGTGCCGCTCCCTCACTGACAGAGTCCTGCACTGCCAGGTTATCACACAGGCTGTGGGAACTGCTGGCGAGTGTACTAGAAGTCTGGCCTGGCGTAACCGTGCCTGTCTCATCCGCTCCCGCCACTTACCCAACCTTTTCGATGTTGTTGTCGTCGTCGTTTCAGAGAAGGCTCTTCAGAATAGTCCCAAGTCCTCAGTGTCCGATGACCTTTCTGAATGGAAGGATAAAAGTCTTCCTTAGCAGAACTTTCCACGTTTCAGTAACTGAAGCTGAAAGGGCCACTTCTCAGTACGACTGAGCTATAATGGCAGCCTTTACCAACGTGTAAGTCCAGAGCCCATTTATTAGCTGCGTTACAGTGAGAAAGTTAATCAACTTCTCAGAGCCTTAATTTGAAAATGGGAATGATCCTGCCTTTCTCTGGGGTTGATGTATTAAATAATAAATGTAAAATACTTGTCACGCGAGGAAAGAGTCAATAAATGGTAGCCAGAACGTAGAGTCAGCAAAACCTGTGGTGGCCCCCGGAGTCCCAGTAGATTCAAAAAGCAGTCCCGGGAGAAAGGATCTCGTAAAATAACAAGTGACTGCATTATTATTTAGACGTGGTCAAGTGGGTCTTCCTCATGAAAGTGACCCCGCTTTAATGACACACAGAATGGATATTTCACCTTAGAACTACGTTTAGATAAGCCGGATTGCCCTTTTGTTTGTCCTATTGGCCTTTGATGTTTTAATCACGACAGGCACATCGGTATTGGATTATCACGGGTTAAAGTCAGGACTCACCTTGAGGACCAGAAGTGCTCGCCCCAAACCAGGGCTCAGGCTGCACCAGCAAGCAGTAGCCGTGGCTGCTGAGGGAGCAGCCTCTCAGCTAAGCGAGCCCGCTGGCAGCACACAGCTGCTGGCCATTGGTCTTTCTCAAAGTCAACCAGGCAGACCCTGCAGAGTCGGGGAGAAGACTCCGAAGAGGAGGAGACCCTAAAAACCAATCACACACAGTGGAGACTGCTTTAGCAATCAGCTTTGTGTCCTCGACACCTTAGAGGCAGCTCAACTCATGGCCAAATCCAAGTAGCCACACAAAAGTCCCCATTTAGTCCAAGCCAGACTGGGAAGTAGAGGAGAAATGTCCCTAAATTGAGTCATGTGTCACTACTATTTTTGTGAGTCATTCTTTTATATAGAAACTTGTTCCTCCCTCTACATGATTATCATGTTCTTTATTTAGAACTTGCCACTTTTCGTTCCCTCATGTTTCTTGAATCAGGATTAGGTTTGTCTGTGAGTAACAAAAACCCAAAATACTGCATTCCATGTAATAAGACTCATGCTTCTGTCACATCTGAACTTCTCTGAGATTGGAATGTGCCCTACAATCGGAGGGGCATCCCATTTCACTGGCAGTGGTTTTCCTGTTAGGGATGTACAAAATAATGCTGTCTTACAGCCGATGGCCAGGGTTGTTGAACTGTGAAAATGGTGGCTTAAACCATAGAAGTTCATTTCTCTCACAGCCTAGGGCTGGCGAGGGGGCTTCATTAGATCATCAGTGACTGAAGCTCTCGACTATCTTGTTGTTCCACCATGAGCCACAACCCACACATGGTGTCTACCTCATGGTCCAAGGTGGCTGCTGACAGTTCAGCCACTATGCCTATGTTCCAGCCATCAGTGAAGGAAGACTGAAGAAGAGCATTCTCCCTCTCATTAAGAACACTTTCCATAAGGTATACAAAATATTTCTAATTACTACTTCATGGCCAGAACTTCGTTGCAGCGCCCTGTTTACAAAAGAGACGGGGAAGTTCCTGTGTTCTGGGCAGCCATCTAAATGGCGTGCTCGTGGCAAGAAGGGGAGGACCTCTGCAAAGCTGGGCCTCATTTTTAACGTCACATTTCATACACACACTATTTCACTGAGCTCAAGTCATACCTAGAGAAATGAATTCTGGAATCGTTGTCTCGGGGCTGGATCTGTTGGCTTCCTGGTGTTTTCTTGTCCGAGGGGAAGGAATCTATAGAGGGCAGCACAGGTTTCCTGGGCCCAGGGAGGGACTCATGCTAAGACAAATCGCAGGTGGTGGTAAAGAGCAGCCTAGGGAGGTAGAAGGGACACGGGATTAGGCTGGGAGTTGTGTCTTCTAAATATAGATCTCCACTAATCAGCTGGAAGATGTCAAATAAAACCCTTTTCTAAGTCTCTGGTACTTTGGCGTCTACAGAATTGAAAACTAAGGTAGGAAGAAACCTTAGAGAATCACAGAATTCTACGGCTGGAAGATGAGCCAGTCAGGTGTCCAGAACCCCCCCCCCCGCCCCCGGGAGCTCTGCGGCACCGGCCCCCCCGCAGTGACAAGGGGGTGGGGGGGGAGGGCGCTACTAACCCCCTGGGCCTCTCTGATGGGGGACAGGCGCGGCAGATTGCAAATCTGAAAAAGCCAAGGCTATTCCCTTCTGCAAGCTGCGGCGATGGGAAGCCTACAAAGGAAACCGACTTGACAGCCTTGTGCATCTATAAACAGAGGCAGGACCTGAACCCGGTTCTCCTGACTCTCCTGCATGTCCCCTCTGAAGGGGTGGCCAGGCCCACGCGTGAACACTCGCAGGGACCTCGAGTGAGCTCCAAACCTCACAAGGCAGCTGCCAGCACCTTCCAGTAGGACTTCCACCGAGCGGACACCAGGGTCCCCACAGCCTCCTGCCGTTGTGTCCTGACGGTAAGTCAGCCTGACTCCAGAGCCTTCCGTGTCGGTTAGCCGTTGTTTCAGCTGATCCTTTGGGCCTGGCCTATCAAGGAGAAGAGCATTTCCAATCACTTGGCACAATATGTGTGAGGTCCTGAGATCACTGTCTCTGCCCCTGGGCTCCTGGGGACTGACCCCGGCTAGCGCCTCTGCAGGGAACGCTCTTTCTCACCAGCCGGCCAGCACCCCTCCCTCTGGGAGCCTTTCTGGACACCCCCCACCCCGGGCCCCGCCTCACCCCACACAGCCCCTCTCCGGCCTCCCAGAGTGCTTAGCAAGCCTCTCTGATAATGGAACACTTGTAATAAACCCAGTATACATTGATCACGAGCATTCCTGAGTGCCAGACACGGGGGCTTCACACACATTCTCTCCCCGTATCCTCCCATGAACCCTAAGACGTACCTGACCTATACCTGGCTCCAGTTTACTGGGGAGGAAACCAAGACTCGGAACAAGATGTCACTCAGCCAGGAAGAGGAAGTCTAGAACCCGTCTGTCTGATCCCAAAGGCTGAACGCAGCCACGCTGCGAGTATCAGCCTCTCAGCACGACAAGGGTCGCTGCAGCACCTGTCACCTTGCTTTATGACGACCGATTTGCTCTTCGTTCTCCTCCAGGCGGTGAGGTCCTTGAGGGCAGGGTCAGTGTCTGGCCCAGATTTGTCCCCCTGGCCCCTCGCACGGTGCCTGACACGTTGGCGAACTCTCACCTGGTTTGCTTCCTAAACCAGTTTATGCATAAGCCTCTCAGTGAAATGGATGGGAATCCTTCCAGAATCTGTTTTGCCTTTACCTGCAAATATTCTAAACCCTACCTCAAGCCCCATTTGAATTTTTTCCAAAACATACCCTATTCTATTGATCACTGACTCAACCCTTAAAGCTCTGAAGCAACCCCCAAACACTACCCCAACCCCCTGGGGCTCCATTTTGCCACAAGCTATTTGTTTCGGTTTGGTTTTGCCTCAATCCCTGCCTTGGGCAAGCAGCAAGTAGGGACGGGACATATGGGGATCCGGGCCACTTCTGGGGCACAACTCTGTAGCCTACACCCCCAGCGGCCCCTGGCTGAGAAGTACATGCCTCTCTAGGAGACTCCCATAGAATGATCCTGACCATTTCCCAGAGGGTGCCCGAAGCAGATGGTTATTTGGGAAATGGGAAATCAGTAAAGATGCCTCTCAGCCTCTGAGCAAGGCCCGAGGTGATTCAGAGGGGCTCACATGACCACGCCTAGCCCTGAAAGCGGATGTCACGCTGATAGTCATTACCCCCGGGGGGCAGGACAAGGATGTCTAAAGGCATGCTCCGAGATGAAACCAGCCGGCGGGCCATCCACTTTCGCACTTACTCCACCCCTTTTCTTCTGTTTTCCAGAGCAGGACTTCCATTCTGGAGCTGGCGGGCCGTGTGGGCCTGGCGGGGAGCACTGCTTCTGTGTGGTTCTGGGCCCAGGCTCCCATCGTGGCCGCAGGACCCCAAATCCAGCAGGATTTCTGCCAGAGCAAGCTTCCCCAGGGGCTCACCTTCCAGTGGGAATTCAAGCCTCTACGGAATGCGGACATTTTACTGAAATCAGTATTTTTACTCTGTTGGGGAAGTGTGGCCCAAGGACCGTCCAACCTCCCCCTTCAGGCTCCGCTCAGGGAAGCATCCGTCTGATGGGGTTACAATTTGTTTCACTTTATTTTTGCTGAGTTGCCTTGGGAGCCTGAACTTTGATCTGGGTGAGAGTCACTAATTCATTGGCTCAAGAGAAGGACACACAACAGTGTTCCACCTCTTGTCAGAAGCAGCCACCCTCCCTGGGTCCGAGAAGACGCCAGAACTCTCTCCGCAGCCACCTCCTACCGGTGGCGGGCCCTCCTGCGCTCCGATCCGATCCCGTCCCGTCCCGGGCCTGGCGAGTCACCTTCCCCAGCGGCCCACACCCGCAGTGCAGCCACAGCTTGGACCCAGAGAACAGGGAGGCGTTGTTTCCCTGCAGCTACTATCTTGTAACTCCCTCTTAATTTACAATCTGTTTGCTGTTTCAGATGTTTGGAAGGAAAACTCCTTAGTCAGCAGCTCTGGAAAGCTTCATTTGCAGTGAAATCTGGACTCTCTTTCCCACCCCAGATTTTTTTTTTTTTTTTTTTGGTTTTGTGGCTGGAACCTAACATCTGTGAGGCAGGCAGGACCTCATGGGCCCTGTGTCACCAAATACCTATTGAAAGGACGCATTCAAGGGTAGCAAATCTGGGCAGAGCCCACCGGTGACAACTGGTATTTATCTAATATCGGCTTCAGCCGACAGGGACATGAGCTGTCATCCCATGTCCCTCCCCTCCACACCACCATCATCAAAATACAGAGATATTCTCATCTAACTGCAATACTATAATCACACCTATAAAAATGAACAATAATATCTGGATACCATTTGAAAACCAGTCTATTTCAGTTCCCCCAAAGCATCCCTAAGATGTCTGTCATAGCTTGCCTGTTCAAACCAGGGTCTGCTCAACATGGATGCATCCTATTTGCCGATACGTTCCTTTTGATCTAGAACAGTTCTCCCATCCTCTTATTTTTTATTACACTGTTGTTATTTTTAAGAGACCAGGCCAGTTGTGCTGCAGACTGTCCCACATTCTGGATGTATCCGGTTCCTCCCGGTGTCACGTAGCTTGCTCGTTTCTCTGTCCCCCATTTATCCTGACAGCATCTGAATCCCTTCGGCCTGCTTAAACGAAGGTACCACAGATAGGGTGGTTTGTAACATCAGGAATTATTTCTCACAGTTCTGGGGGCTGGGAATTCCAAGGTCAAGACACCAGCTTGGCTAGGTTCTGGTGAGAGCCTGTGTCCTGGTTCATAGACAGCTTTCACCTCATCCTCACATGGCAAATGGGGTAAGAGAGCTCTCTGGGGTGTCTCAGAGGGGCACTAATCACCTCCCAAAGGTCCCACCTCCGAATACCATCACACTGGGGCTTAGGATTTCAACACAGGAGTTTTGAGAGGACACAAACGGCAAACATTCAGTCTATAGCAAACAGTATAGCCTTTCCTAAGGTCAACGTCTTGAAATATCACTGACTCCATCCAGCTTTCAACAGAAATCTTTGGGGTCTGCAAAGTGTAGGTACAATAGGGAGGGGTAAGGCTCTGGAAGAAACATGCTCTCAGCATGGCAGAGAGGCCCAAGCACAGAGCCAGGAAGGACCTATGGGCCCCAGGAAAGGTTCCAGCAGAGGGCAGGGGACATCCAGCTGCCTGGCCATCCAGAAATCCCCAGCTGTGGGAACTGGCCCTTGGGTCCTCAGTCATGCTGGGCTGTCCCAACCCAACCAGGATTGGTCACCTGGTGGATGGCCTTCCTTCCTCCCTGGGACCTCCCCAGACCTCTGCATGGCTCCTGGTCTTTACCTTTAGGCCTCAGCTCAAAGAAGCCTTTCCTGAACACTAGCTAAAATAGTATCCCATGACCCTGTCTAGCCACTGGGGGCCGTGTTTTTCTTCTCAGTACACATTACCATCGGACATATAGTTACTGTTTATCTGGTTACCTGTCTCTCCTGCCAAGACTGTAAACTTCCTCAGGACAGGTAGTTTTGCTGCCCGGGCACTGCTCTATCTCTGGTGCCTAGAACAGCTCCTCGTGTGTAAGGAAGGCACCTAATAAATCTTGAATGAATGAATTGGGCCCCACAGCACACAGCCCAATTCCAAGCCCACCACTGACCTCAAGTGAACAGATATTGTTTGAGGTTATTGTCTTCCCAGAAACTTGTATCAAAATTCCGAAACTATACTTAACATTAAGTAGATAAAAAAAATCACACCAATCATGAACAATAAAATCTCCCCTGCAAGCTGTCTGATCTCCCCAGCCCTGTGTCTTTCCTCCCTGCTGCCAGAGTTTGGGCAACTCCTGAATCGCTCAACTCTGGGTGAGTCCAGGGCCTGTTGGTCATAAATATCATTTAGTCCCACTCAGCAAATAAAAGCCTGATGAATTATGGCATTTGGCTTAGAGGATGATTCCTTCTGTTTTTTTGTTTGTTTGTTTGTTTTGAGTCGTCTTCTTCTCTTTCTTCTCCTTCTCCTTCACCCTCAAACATAGAACAGGTGCTGTTTTTAACTCCTAGCCAAGGGTCGTGGCTTGGAGTAGGCACTCAGTGAGCCAGGGGGCCTGGGGAGCGGGAGCGGGGGCGCATGGGAGCCAAGGTGGAAGCCGAGTGGCCACCCATTGATGAGTAAAGGAAGAGGGGCAGCTTTTGTTTTGTTGGAGTAAAACCAACAAACACCACATGGAAGGTATCTCATCTAAAGAGGGGCTTCTCAGGGCGCCTGGGTGGCTCAGTCAGTTAAACGTCTGCCTTCAGCTCAGGTCACGATCCCAGGGTCCTGGGATCAAGCCCCACATCAGCCTCCCTATTTGGCAGAGAGCCTGCATTTCCCTCTCTTTCTACTGCTCCCCCTGCCTGTGCCCTCTCTCACTCTGTCAAATAAATAAATAAAATCTTTAAAAAAATAAACAAAGAGGGGCTTCTCACTCTGGCTCCCAAGGAGTCCAGGGATCCCCTGAAACCCTGTGCAACATACTGTGAATACTCGCTTCTGAGTACCTTTCTGGGGAGACGGTCCAGAGCTTTCATCAGTTTCCCAGCAGACTTTGTGACACGGCTCCAACCTCCACTCCCACTAAAGAGGGGGGAAAAAAAGGTAAGAAAAACACAGAGAGGGCATCTGGCAGCTTGCTGGTGAATCACCGAAGCTGTGTCAAACTCCCGCCACGTGTCCCTCCCACCCAGGAGCGCAAGCTAACCGGGAGAGGAGACCCGAAGCAAGGAGTCGGGTTGGGGCGCTGGGGCTCCTTCCCTGTGGGGCTTCCTCGCACACAGCACAGGGCTCCGCTCTCCAGCAGCGGGCACCCACCTAGCACACAGTACGGGGCAGGCACGGCTCCAAAGTGTCCTCCGTGCTTTCGCTCACTTATTCTCCCAGCAGTCCTGGGAAATAGGTACCACGCTCCTTGCCTCACCTTACACTCCATGAAACTGAGGCCCAGAAAGCTCAAGTAACTTGCCCAAAGCGCACAGCAGACAGGATTGAACCCTGGAGTTTGGAGTGCAAGCGCCATTGCTCAAGCTCTGATCTCCTGGGAGCCTCCCCACCATCCCCCTGAAGTATCTACGATGATGATCTCCATTCCACGGGTGATAACACTGAGGTTGGGTAACTTGCCAGACGTCACCCTGGGCTTTCCAGACCTCCTGCTGGGAGGGCTGAGAGCCAAAAAGAAAGTCAGAGGAATTCTGAGGGGCCACAGGTCACTCTGGGCAGGGGTGACGAGGGGAAGACTGGGCACGGAGCAATGGGACACTGGAAGGCCGTCCAGCTCTGCTGCGGGGGCCTCTAGGACAGCTCCTGGGGGCCACCAAGTAGAGTTCCTCACCCTGGTCCCATCACTTTGCCTCCTTCCAGAGCCCCCAGCCTGGAAGAAATGGCTTATGCGGTGGGGTGCCCAGGGTCAAGGTTAACATCCCCTCTCACTACCTCTTCTGTGAGCAAGTCACAGGGTCTTCCGAGGAGTGCCTTTCATGGGGGAGAGAGATGTACAGCCTCCCCAGCCCGCTCCCCTCTCAACCCTCCTCCTCGGGCTGCTGTCCCGCTTCTGCTGACCAGGCACCTATTTACAGTTCTGCAGGAGAGGCCTGGCTGAAGACAGTGGGCCTCCGGCAGACCTTTCTCAACTGTTCTGTGTGGTCTGCTAAGGATTCCCTTGCTCTAGATTTTTGGAAAAGAGCCGCTGTGAGACCTCAAGTCTCGAAGCTTGGGAGCTGCCAGCCGAGTCCCACTGCATTCAAAACCCATCACATCCCAGCCCTTGCTGCTGGTATTTAACCTTTATCTAGATTTTGTGAGACAAATATACAAACAAAATGGTACATATATTTATACATTCTGTATTTTTGTATATCTTTAAGCTACTTGCCAAGGCCTTTTTGCCACTTGCAACCAAACTGTGTTCTGTATTTCTCTGAGCCATCTGGACATTTTGTAGGAGCTTCCCTTCTTGCAGAGGCGGGTAGGGGTGGGCTGGGGAGCACATAAAGGTCTCTGGGTTAATCTGTTGGAAGCTGCTGCCAAGCTTATAAATTAAGAACTAGCATTTTTAAACTCATTCAGTAAATCTATAGGAAAATGTATGTAAGTTGAAAATAATGCCATTTCCACCCAGTTTCAGGAGCAGGTGCAAAGCCTCAAAGCTAAAGGCTCCTAGACACTGTGTCCAGGAGTTCCCAGCCTGGTGGCAGCTGCCTGCAGCCCTCCTTGGGGCTCCCAGACCCGCAGGGCCTGCCTGTGGCGCAGGGGCAGGGCCGGCCAGGCTCCAGCCTCAGCGGGAGGTACAGCCAGGAGCTGTCTCCTGTCCAGCTGCATTTTCCAGTCAAGTCTGCACGTTCCTTCCTGTTCCTCCCCTCATCCCCCGGCAAACACGTGACTGTAAACCAGGCACCCAGATAGTGAGGGGATTCCCACAGGGACCTCCCCTTTTGGAGACCAGGATGCCTGCCTCCTGCCTCATCCGCCTTCCTTCCCTCCCCCACACATGCCCCCCCCACCCCCCCCCCGTCTAGGCTCAACCCCTGTTCTCTGCCCTCCTGTGGACCCTCACCCACCCTCACCCACTTACACGGTCCAGGTGGGCACTCGGAGCCCTGGACAGCTGGAGGGGACCTCAGAGACCACGCCCCTCCAACCCAGTTGCTTTACACAGGAGAAACTGAGGCCAGAGAGGTGAAGGGACCCGTGGAAGGCCACATGGCCGTGAGGGACAGATAGGATCCAGGTGGCTAGACCCGTGGTCTGGGGCTGGAGGGCGCTTGAAGCCTCCGTCTCGTCCTGTGGGCCAGGGGGCAGCTCTGCGCTCCAGCCACAGGCAGCCCGGGGAGGAGGAAGGGCTCAGGCGGGACGGTCAGCAGGGAAGCCTCCGCCGCAGGCCCCTGCGCGCGCCTCGGTCCCGCCACGCCGGGCTCCGGCTCGCCCGCCCCGACTGCCCCCCTCGCGGGCCCCAGGCCCCCCACTCTGCCGCCCCGCCGTCCGCTCGCGCGCACGCTCCCGCTGGCCCCGGGGCCGAGCCCGTCCCGCCGCCCGGGGGTGCCGCTGCCTCCGCCCTCCCCATCGCCCCCTGCACTCCCGGGCCGGCCCCCCGGGACCGTGGGACGCGCCGGCTCTCGGGCCCGCCAGGATCCCGCCGACTCCCCCACACACACCCAGGACACCGTCACGTCGGCGGAAGTTTGAGAAGCGCGGCTCCGGAGCGCGGACCCCGCCGCGCCCCTCTGTCTGCGGGAGGACGCCGATCGCGTCTTTGTTCCCTCGGTTAGCGGGCTGTTCGGCGCAGCCATTCACCGCGGCTCACTGACTGCGGGCACCGGGAGAAGTGTTCCTCCGGGCAGCCCTGGCTTCTTTAATGAAAATCGTCTTTCCTGGATGATGACCAGGGGGGACTTGGAAATTAACCCAAATTTCCTCAAAGAATGGATCCACTTAGCATCTCCCTAGATTAAACCCCAAACTGTTCACAGCGGAGCGGGAAGCGCACTCCGACTCTTGCCCGGGCCTCTGAGGAGCTCGCAACACCTGGCGTTACTCCTCTATCCAGCCTTCTGCTGGGGGCCGGGGGCCGCGGCTTTATGGAGGCCATTCACAGGCGGGACGAAAATCTCCCCAAGAGGAGTTTTGGATACATTCAAAGATACTGATCTAAAAGCTTACTAAAGGTTATTCCCATTTCACAAGAAGTGACTACTTCACTAACCTGGAACAATGTGGAAGGATGGAAAGATAGCTTGTTCCCAGAATCTTTTTTTCCCAGAATCATCTTCAATATTTTTATACAAATGTTTTCAATAAAATTTTAAACATGCATAACTCTGTAAGGTGTCCCATTCCCCGAGGCCCAAATCTTGGCTATTAACCTAGTGACAGAGAAGGGTAGCCTAGTAGCCGTGATTTAGAAGGAATCTTCTCCAACTGGAGACATTTTACATTTTACAACCAGTTTACAACCAGCAACCTTTGAGCCACACTGACCTTCACCCAAGGAATAATTCTGATGATGGAATCCAGACCAGAGATGGGGAGATTTGGGCATGAGTTGGCCATTGCCCTCCAGTCCCATCGCCCAGGTAAGCCTCCCACCTGCTTCTGAGCCTTTGAAAGGTCAGAGGGGTTAGGAATGAGAGGAGCCCCTAGAGAACTGGGCCTCTGGCTAGTAGATGGGTGCACCTAGCTAGGTGAGCCGAGAGAGGATTTGAGAAAGCATGGGTCTGTTCAGAGCTACCTGTGATATGTCAAGAGCCTTGCAAATATCCTTGATCTTTGTCCCAGCAATTCCACTTCAGGTATTTCTCTTATGGAGATCATCGGAGAAGCCGTAAATGAACCATGACAATGTGGGAGTGGTTTAAACAGGAGGAGCATTGCCATATGAAAGAACAATCTACAGCCATCAAAAATCCCATTTTCAAATAATTCCTAATAATATGGAAATTGCTCATGATATAAAGTTGAAAAGCAGCATAAAAACAGTATTGTTGGGGGCGTCTGGGTGGCTCAGTCGTTGGGTGTCTGCCTTCGGCTCAGGTCCTGAACCCAGGGTCCTGGGATGGAGCCCCGCATCGGGCTCTCTGCTCAGGAGGAGGCCTGCTTCTCCCTCTCCCACTCCCCCTGCTTGTGTTCCCTCTCTTGCTGTGTCTCTCTCTGTCAAATAATAAATAAAATCTTTAAAAAAACCAAAAAACAGTATTGTTGGAGTGCCTGGCTGGCTTAGTCCATGGAGTGTGTGACTCTTAATCTCAGGGTTGTGGGTTTGAGCCCCATACTGGGTGTAGAGATTACTTGGAAATAAAATTTTTTTAAAAATGGTATTGTATGTTGTTCTGTTTTATCCAAACTACATATTATTTAAAAGCTTTTTTATATTTTTAAATAAATATAAATTATATATAATATATAAACATATATAGTTTTAAATAAAAATATTTAAAATAAAAATACATATCGATATATATTTTTTTTATATGTATATATAAAAACAAAGGACTAGAAGGAAATTCACCAAAATATTAACAAAGATTTTCTCTGGGTGGTGGGACACAGGTGATATTTACTTTCTATTTCACTTTTTCTGTGTTTTCCATTTTTTTCTAGAATGAGAACTGCTTAGTTTAGAATTAGAAAAAATAATTAAAGAGACTACAATGTTCTAAGCATTGCACCAGACTCAAAGATGCATTAAGAAAACAAAAGCATATTTTCTGCCCTGGTGGAACTCATGATCCAAGGGGACAAAAGGTACCCCCAAAATACCAATTCAAGGCAGGGTAGGATGAATCCTGAAGAGATGAGCATGACAGGGTGGGAGCACAGGGGAGAGAAAGAACACCTACTGGAGTTGAAGCTCCTTGGGGCCAGGCACGTAGAAGGTCAGCGTACAAGACACGGAACACAGAGCGTGAGAATTCAATCCTGCTCCCTACCCTGTGATTTTAGGCAAGCTATGCAGAACTAGTCTAACTTTCCTCATCTGTAAAATGGGATAACAAACAGTGCCCGGCACAAATTAAGCTCAATAAAAATTAGATTTACAGTAAAATCTTTAGTCAAGCTGGGTGGGAAGCACTAGGGCTATGGGGAACTGATGGGGGAGTGTGGGATTCTCGGGCGGGGGGCAGGGGGGATGAGGCAAGCGGCTGAGTGCAAGCAGAGGGGTGCAGCTTCTGGTGTAGGGGAGGCTCAGTGTGGGGTGGAGGGGACTTTGGGGGACTGCCTCCTGCATCTCAGGGTTGAAAAGGAGGGTGGGGACTCAAGCTGGACTCCGAGCCTTCAGCGTGGCTTTGACGGGCAAATATAGGGAAAGGGCATGGAGGGGCATACACCGAACACCCCTGGCTTATACTCATAATCCACAGTGTGCTACATACTGCTTTTCTGGTGCTCTCAGCAACCCTGAGCATCAGCATTACAACTTCCATTTTACAGATGAACACACTTAGGCTCAGGGTCACCTACCAGCGTGAGGGACACTAGGATCCACGTGTAGCTTCCCCCTTCCTCTGGGGGCAGTAGCACCTGAAAGACCCACTCTGGAGGTCCTCTGCAAGGCCTCAGCCACATCACCTGGTGCGGTACCGAGCCAGCCTGGGGCTTTCCAGGGAACTTCTTGAGTGCCTAACCAGAAAGACCCTTTCACTCCCATCCTGTCCACCAGGTGGGACCTGCACAGCCCACACCGGGGTAGTCCTGTGGGTTTTAACAGAATTCAAGTAAGTTTGCTTTGACAATGTCCTCAACCCCTTGAGAGAACCAGACCGTAGTGGAGGCAGTCCTCCCACCCCCCATGAGACCCTCCCACCCTCAAGGCAGCGCTGGGAGCCGGGGGATGGTTCCCTCCTGGATGGCCTGATTCCTTGGGCCTGCACTCCTCTCTCATGCTGACAACTGAAAGAAGAGCAAATGCCTCAGAGAAGCCTTTCATTCAAAAACGCAAGGCCCCAGAGAGGGCAAGACTGCTGTGCATCTGAAGGGGGGATGCAACAGAGAAGCAAATATGTTCCACAGAAACCCAAACTTCTACTCCCCTCCCCCCCCACTCCTGGCTTAGAGCTCAGCCTGTCTTCAGGGAAAGCCTTGTTGCCTGAGCGAGCACTTTTCATTTTTTCCAATCCACCTGGCAGAGAGCCTGACCACAGCATCTGCCTCACCCTTTCTCCTGAAACTCTGGCCTCCTTGATGGGATATAGAATTTAGGAGGGGGTGCTGTGTTGTTTCCCAGTTCTGCTGCCCATTTTTCACAAGAGAAAACTGGGTGTCAAAGAAAGGAGAATAGATTCTGCAATAAAACTTTTGGAGCCAGACAGGGAGAAATCTAATTTATAACAAGGGTTCTCAACCATAGCTGCAAATTAGAAGCACGAGGACACTTTAAAACACACTGATAGCCAGGCTCCAGCAAATATTTACTCTGGGATGAGGCCTTTTTCCTTCCTCTCTCTCTCTCTCTCTCCCTCCCTTCCCTCCTTCCATCCTCCATCTTTTCCTTTCTTTCTTTAAAAAGTCTTCCAGGTGATTCTCATACGCCAGGGGCGAGAACTACTCACCTAAATAAAACAACTGTGTTAAAAAGAAGATGATCCAATAGAAAAATAGACCCAGGATGTGAATGGGTAATTTGGAGAAGAAATAAAAATGGCTAATAGGCACATGAAAAACTGTTGACCCCAATTAATAATTAAGGAAATGCTAAATAAAACAATAATGAGATAGCGTTTCATGTATCAAATTGTCAACCTTTTTTTTAATGGAAGAATATTCCTAGGAACGGCAACAGTGTCGTGTGAGTGAGGGTGTGTGTGTAGGGGGGCTGGTTTCAAGCACTATTTATGACAGCAGAGGGAACTTGGCAATAAGCACGCACCTTTTGACTCCTCAATTTCACTTCAAGATTCTAGATAAGGATGTCCTGAGATTTTTAACTAGAGTTGTTAATCAGAGTGAGAACAAAAAAATTCAGAAATTCCTAAATATTTAACATTAGGAAATTATTTCACTGAATTACAGTGTAGCCACAGAAGAGAATGCCACACAGCCACTGAGTAGGATATAGTAGATGAATAAACATGTCCCTGCTTGGGAAAATGTTTAGATAAATTATTGAGTGCAAAAAGTTTCCAAATAATAATGGTAACAGCTTTGCTTTGTTAGAAAAATAAAGAGTATGAAAAAGTGTATGTGTGTGTCCGCACTTCGAAAGGAACTTACAAAAATATATGTGAGGTTTCAGCAGTCATCGCCTCTAATACAAAAGTGAGTATTTTATATTTTTATTTTTGCTTCTCTGTATTTTCTAGCTTTGCCCTACAAAAGACATACTTGTTTTTTGTCAAGAGGGGATAAAAAATTTTAATTTTAAAACTTACTTCCCAGAGCAAAATTTGCTAAGTTTTCTTCTGGGAGGGGTAGGGTCAACATCTTGGAGCCATGAAATCTCCAGATAATCCCCTGACTACTCATCTTCCTCTAGCATCTCATCTTTGACCAAGAAGCCAAAAGAGAGGCTCAAACTTGGATTTTTCCTCTCCTTCCAGGCCTTTCCCACATTGTTGAGCTGTGAGAACTGGCTAGGGAGTTGGTATTGGGGAAGAAGAGGATCCAAAGGTCTGAAGAATCCCCCTCAGCACGGAGAAGAACCCAGGGTTTGAAGTCCTGGATCCACCTTTATTTAGCTATGGGACCTTGGGTGAAACCCTTAACCTCTCTAAGCCTCAGTGTGCACAGCTATCAAGTGGGAATAATAATAGTGCTGACCTCATTGGTGATGATAAGGCTTTACTGAGATAATGCAATGTAAAGGGCTTAGCACATTGCCTGGCACAAAGCACTCAGTAAATGGCACTTGGGATCATTTCTGATTTGGGAAGGCAGATGCTTCCCTGCCCAAGAGGTGGGAGAGCCACACAGGGAGCCTCTGAAAGTGCCGATATTCACTCACTGAGGCCCTTCCAGCCATCTTGGGAAGGAAACTGGAAGAGAAGCCAAATCCCTGACCCACAGACTCCAGAAGGGCCTTCTAGACTCTGGGCTGGACCCATCACCTAGGAGGCTGCCCATGGTGAGGGCTATTAACTGTGGCGCCTTCCCCACATGCCCTATCCCTCCTTCCTGAAATTACCCCCAGAGCCTGGGTCCCCATCTTGACCCTTCTTCCACAGTACCTCTATCCATCACTGTCTACTTGGGGATGCCTCAGAGCCACCCAAGGCCTGTGAACTTATCTTGTTCACCACCCAACGTGGGACTAAGGGATTCAAAAAAAACCCCCCACCCATCTTCTCAACCCCCCTGACCATCTCCATGCCGCCGAACCCGTACTATCAACCCAGAAGAAAGTTCCCATGGAGGCGACCCAGCTCTGCAGTCCAGAGCGAGGGTCAGGGTTCTCTAGTCAGTGCAGCAGCTGGGACCTCCTCCCCCAGGCTCAGGGAGTTTCCTCAACAACAGCACGGGCACCCTCTGAAAAAAATGGGAACAGAGTGGCCCTCTGGTCTTCTAGAAGGTTCCATGTGGGAGACAGAGAAGCTGTACCCACTCCCTGACCCAGAGAAGGCCACAATCCCTGGAGGCAGCAACTGGTCCACCCATTCTCCATCCCCCTCCAGAGCAGGGCTGCCCAGGACCAGGGCCTCGGAAACAGTATTGGGAGGAGAGAGCCTTTATAGCAGCACAGAGAGCACCTGTGAGAGCCTCTTCCCTGAAGACCAGGAAAGAGTTGGGGGAACAACTGGGGTTTTCAGTATAAAGGACCTGGTGGGCCAGCCTGACTTCGCCTATCCTGAATGAGTGAGGGGATGAATAAATGAATGATTGGAATTTATTTTTTGTATTTCTAGAGCTAATTAACATAGAATAAAACATTCATATAAAGAAGATGTGGTGCGCACACACACAGAGAGGAATATTATTCAGCCATAAAAAAGCACGAGATCTTGCCATTTACAACAACATGGACAGACCTGGAGGGTTTTATGTTAAGTGAAATAAGTCAGACTGAGAAAGACAAGTACCATATGTGGAATCTAAAACCTCTAAGTACAAACAACAAACTGATGGTTTCCAGAGGGAAGGGGGGTGAGGGATGGGGAAAATGAGGGATGGGGAATGGGAGATGTAGCCTTCCAGGTATGAAATAAAAAAGTCATGGGAAAAAAAAAAAAAAAAAGTCATGGGAATGAAAAGGACAGCATAGGGAGTACAGTCAATGGTATTATAATAGTGTTGTATGGTGACAGATGGCAGCTACGCTTGTGGGGAGCACAGCTTGATAGATGTTGAATCATTATGTTGTACACCTGAAACTAATGTCCCAGTGGGGGCCAACTATATTCAAATAAAAACTGTTTTTAAAAAGTCTGTAAGTGTGCTAACCATTAGAAAATAAGTTAAACAAGGGCAACTGAGTGGCTCTGTTGGTTAAGTGGCCGACTCTTGATTAGGCTCAGGTCATGACCTCAGGGTCGTGAGATCGATCCCCTGTGACAGGCTCCTCACTCATCATGGAGTCTGCTTGTGATTCTCTCTCTCCCCCCTCTCTCTCTGGAGCTCCCCCTGCTCCTGCTCTCTCAAGTAAATAAATAAAATCTTTTAAAAAAAAGAAAATAGTTAAATAAACCCAGAAGCTTAGTTGAGCACACAAGTGTCAGTCGGGAGTCACATGTTGCATTTGCTGCTCAGCAGCTAGACCAGAACTTGGCTGGCAGAGCAACAGTTCAATCACTACTGAATGGATGAACGAACGATTTAACCAGACCTCTGAGATAAGGTAGGGAAAAGGAGAGGAAGCTCTGGGTGTCTTCACACCCCCCCGAGTTAGAACCACTTACACTTGCTGGTGTGACCTGAAAACATGGTGAGCATTTGGAGTCAAGCACCCACAGATGGGAAGCTCATTTAAAAAGGTGAAATTAACAAAGCAGGAGGGGCGGGGTCAGGTCAGGAGCTTTCCATTGGCCCTGCAGGCCGCTCTCCCCGCCCACAAGTAACCAGCCCAGAGCTTCTGCTGAATAAGAGAATCGAGTAACACCTGCCTGGGCTGCCCTCAGAATTGCCTGACACTCTAAGACACACAGCCTACCCCTCTCCACATAGACACTCTGACCCTGTCCTGGGCTGTTCTGAGTGTTGGTTGCTGGAGCCAGAGTTAGGGTTTGTGCAGACTGGATTCCCTGGAGGTCGAGCTCCTGGCTGGGACCAAGTGCCCAAGAATTTCTAGGGAGAACCCGGCACAGGCCACTAGGGGACCTATTGCCTCAGGGCCTCTGGCCTTATTGCTGTTGTTGACTACTCGGCTGGAGTACTCGGCTGGGGTGGCTTTGAGGCTCTCCCAGATCTGGACTTGTCCCCAGGGCTCCAGCCTTCTGCCTGGTCCCGATCTCCTCTCATTCTCGGACTCCCCTAGGCAATGGGCTGCTCCAGTCTGAAAGGGGCAGTACCAGGGGCAGTGCCCAGGCCCCGTCAAGCTAGGGCCTCAGCACCAGGCAGCATCTGGAGTGCAAAGCAGGTCCACGAAGCTGGTGTTTTTCTCTTGGGAGTGGCCCCTTTTTGTGACTCAGACCCTGGGAATTTGGGAACCTTGCTAGGCTCTCGCTGAAGCTGGGCTCCCAGAAACCCCCACAGGCTCAGAGTGAATGCACTTCAGTTTCTTAGCTCCCCTGGCCCCCTCCCATTCCCCTCAGTGGGTTCCTTTTGTTGTCACTAAATCCCCTCCAATCTCCCTTTCCAAAAGCCAGCAGATCCAAGTGGAATTCAACACCCAAACACTCACACAAAAGCTAGGATTAATAGCTGGCTTTGTCTGGGCACAGATGTGCAGCAGCTTGGAAGGGGGGGCGTATTTTCCTGCCACTTGAGTCAACCAGGCTCCACACGGGGGGAGGGAAGGGAAAGGAAGGAGGGACTGCTGCAGGGGCCCTATGAGAGGGTGGGGGGAACCATGCCCCACCTCTCTAAGCTGGTGTGTTCTTGGGGGTCTGACTCCACCAAGGAGAAGACAAAGGTCCCCCCTCACTGGGAGGCCCCTCAGTCTCTCCTCCTTTCCTTTCTAGCAAGTCACACTCCTCCTTGGCAGCGCGGCCAGCTGGCGCTCAGTCTCTACACTCAGTCCCTGTTCTTCTGGAGCCTGACCTCTGAAACAGGCCCCAGCAATCCTCAAAGAAACCCTATGAGCCGCCTGAGACAGGTCGCTGCCCAGAGGCACTGTCAGGCAGGCAGGCAGGAAAGGCTCTCAGAGGAGGCGGAGCTTACTCTGAGCTCCAAAGGACCAGCTGGGTGTGGTTAGGTGGGGGGGGAGGACTCTGGAAAGAGTCCCCGGAGCAGGAGAGGGCAGGGTCTGGCCATATTTATAGATCTGGAGGAACATGGTGGAGTGTAAGGAGAGTCAGTCTGTTGTTGAGCAGAGGACAGACAGGTAGAGGTGGTAGCCAAGGAAACAAGCCAAGGGTGTTGCTGGTGCAGAGACAGTTCTTACCCAGTGCCCTGTGCCTCCAGTAGAATACCTTTATTGAATAATCCATGCTACTGTTCAACCACATGGTCGTGGAGATTTGAATTTGGTCCTCAACACTTATGGATATATTTCCCTATTGTTCTATGTCAGGTAAATCAGGCTCCCTGCCCAACAGGATTGCTGGTGGGAAATATGACATCAATCAAGTTTTGGAGTGGGGTGGGAGGAGGCATCCCTCTCCCTAGAACGGTACAAATATCTAGGTCTCTGAAGACTACTGCTAGGAAGTTTATATGCTACAGGAAATAAATTGGTAATAAACAAGGAAATAAATAAATGAACGAATAAGATGACCTCACATGGCGATAAATGTTATGAAGAAAATAAAATAGAGCGATGTGCCTGGCTGAGGGTGGGGTGGTCAGGGATGGGTCACTCTGAGGAGGTGACATTTGAGCTGAATCTTGGAGGACGAGAAACAATGGAATGTATTAGGTAGACTCCCACGTAATTATGGAGATTTAACCTTTTTTTGGGGGGTCTACAAAAATACTAATCTCATAGGGTTTAACAAAATACAAGGATAGAGAGGAAAGGCACAGCAAATGCAAAGGTCCTGAGGCAAAACCAAGCTTGGAGTGGTGGTCCAACTTCGGAAAGATTAATGGAGTCATGGGGCACCAAGCCAGGGAAAGCACTTAGGAAGAATGAGGTTGGAGGGAAGCAGTGGTCAGAGAAGGAGTTGGGAATATTGAAGGAGAAGAAAAAAATTTAGGGTCTGACCACTCGACCTCATGACTTACAATAAAGCTACAGCAATCAAGACAGCACAGTATGGGAAGAAACACAGATGACTGGAAGAGAACACAGTACCTGAAAAACAGACCCACCCAAATATAGTAACTAATCTTTGATAAAAGAGCAAAGGCAATTCAATGGAGAAAACGACAGTCCTTTCAGCAAAAGATGCTAGAACAACTGAGCATTCACAACACACAAAACGAATCTAAGCACAGACATTGGATTCTTCACAAAAATCATCTCAAAACAGATTATAGACTTAAATATAAATGCAAAACTACTTGAAATTTCTACAAGGTAACACTGGAGAAAATCTAGGTGACCTCGGGTTTGGTGATTACTTTTTAGAGAAAACACCAAAAGCATGATCCATGAAAGAAAAAATTAAAAAGATGGACTTCATTAAAATTTAGCATTTCTGCTCTGCAAAAGACACTCCTAAGAGAACAAAAGGAAGTCACAGAGTGGAAGAAAATTTTAGCAAAGCACATATCTGATAAAGAACTGGTATCCCAAATATACAAAGAACTTTTCAACAATAAGAAACAACCTAATTAAAAATGGGCAAAAGATCTGAATAGACACTACATCAGATGACAGATAAGCATATGAAAAGATCATCAACATCATTTGTCATTTTGGAACTGCAAATTAAGGGGGTATCACTACACACCTATTAGAATGGCTGAAGTCCAAAATGCTAACACCACCAAATGCTGATAAGGATGTGAAGCAACAGGGACTCTCCTTCACTGCTGGTGGCACAGCCACTTGGGAAGACAAGTTTGGAAGTTTCTTACAAAGAATACTCTCAGGGAGCCTGGGTGGCTCAGTTGGTTAGGCATCTGCCTTCAGCTCTGGTCATGATCCCAGGGTCCTGGGATCGAGTCCCGCATCAGGTTCCCTGCTTAGCAGGGAGCCTGCTCCTCCCTCTCCCTCTGTCTGTCACTCCCCCTGCTTGTGCTCTCTGTCAAGTAAATAAATATAATCTTAAAAAAAAAAAATCCAGTCTGAGAAGGCTACATATTATAACATTCCAATTACACGACATTCTGGAATAGGCAAAACTGTGGAGACAGAAAAAAGATAAAGGGTTCCCAGGGGCCTGGGGGGAGGGGGGGAGAGGAGGGATGAAGAAGTGGAGCACAGGAGATTTTAGTGTGGAGAAGCTATTCTGTATGATACTGTAATTGTGGACACTACATTATGCATTTGTCAAAATCCATAGAAGTGTACAACACAAGAAGTGAGCCCTAATATAAACTGTGGACTTTAGGTAATAATAGTAATGCATTAATATTGGCTCATCAATTGTAACAAATATAATACTCTAATACAAAATTATAAAATGGGGGAAACTGTAGGGGGGCAGGGAGAGGGAATATATGGGAACTTGGGAACTCCATACCTTTTTTTTTTGAGAGGGGCAGAGGGAGAGAGAATCTCAAGCAGTCTCCATGCCCAGCACGGACCCAGATGCCAGGCTTCATCTCACGACCCTGAGATCAAAACCTGAGCAGAAATCAAGAGTCAGCCACTAAACCAACTGAGCCACCAGGTGCCCCTAGGAACTCTGTACTCCATTTTTCTGTACTAATTTTTCTATAAACCTAAAAATGCTCTAAAAAGTAAAGTCTATTAATAAAAAGTCTTCAAAAGTAGTTTAAAAAAGATTTCTGCTACCCATTCCTCTCTCCTTCAGGGCAGGGCTGGCCCACCCGCCTTGCTCAGCGGTAGCCCCAACACCCAGCCAAAGCCCTTCAGGGTTGGAAGGCTGGGGCAAAGTGCACAAAACTCCTCCGGCTAGGAAAGGGCAATATCCCCCACCTGGAAGCAAGCCCAGCACACACATCATTCTCCCCATCAGTTACCTGCCCTAGGATGATGACCCTTGGGCCTGCTCACTCCCGGCTGGAGTCACTGGGACCCCACCACGCCATCCCTCAGCAGCACGGGTGGTCGGGGTAAGGACAGGGGGTGGGGGAGACTGGACACATGCCTGAGGCCAGGACATGGTCCCCTGGCCCAAGAGCACAAGGCCGCGGAGGGGGTACAGGTCTAGCCCCTCCTCCTCTCTGCAGGATGCCCCAGCTTTGCCCGTGAGGGATGAAGGGTGAGGAAGTCAGGTCACCGACCCGGGGGAAAGAAAGCACATCCCGAAAGGACGAGCAGGGGGCCGCCTGAAACGGGAAGTCGGTGGTAATGGCAGGGCCTACCTTACTGCGCTGTAGTGGGGTTAAATGAGATACTTCACGGAAAACATCTCGCCCAGGGCAGGCCCAAGAAGAGACCGAGGAGGGGCGCCTGGGTGGCTCAGTGGGTTAAAGCCTCTGCCTTCGGCTCAGGTCATGATCTCAGGGTCCTGGGATCGAGCCCCACATCGGGCTCTCTGATCAGCAGGGAGCCTGCTTCCCCCTCTCTCTCTGCCTGCCTCTCTGCCTACTTGTGATCTCTGTCAAATAAATAAAAAAATCTTTAAAAAAAATAAAAAAGAAGAAGAAGAAGACTGAGGAGTACTGACTGACCACACCCTGTTTGGTGACTCAGCCCCACGCCTGTCCCCACATTCGGCTCCTCGACGTGTGGCCCATGGACCAGCGTCTCCCGGAAGCCTGTTAGAAACGCAGGTGCTCAGGCCCCACTCCAGGCCTGCCCCCCAGGTGATCCATGTGTATGTTATGGGGAGCACAGTGCTGATTTCTATTTCTAAAGGGTCCTTCTGCTGCTCTGCTGAAGACAGCAGATCCAGGCAAGGGTGGGGGCAGGGTGACAAGTCGGGAGGCCGAGCCGCTGGGGCCGCAACTGTGTGGAGGGCAGAGCATATACAGGTGGGGGTGGGGGCAAGGGGGTGCTCAAGAAGGACTCTGAGGATTCGGGCCTCATCAGTTAGGGGGTGGCAGCACCATCTACTGCACTGGGCACACTGGGGGTGAGCCAATAAAGGCTAACTAAAGGAAAGAAAAAATGAGCCCCGACGGCTCCCTGGCCTGAGCTGCCCCCGAGGGCTTCCTGCTGCTACCGGCCCTCAGACAAGCTCACAGATTGTTTCTAATTGGTGAGGGTTCTGTCCCCTGGTTATGACCCACAGGAATCAGTCTCACGGGGTGGAAGCCCTTCTGGCCTCCGAAGTTTCTCTCTTGCCCGTCCGATTCTTCCTTGGAGCCCAGTGGAGGCAGTTGCAGGCCAGGGAGGCAAACTGCTAGGATTTGGGGACGCAAACCTCCTCCTGGCCCCACATTCCCCCTAGCCAGCCCCGAGGCAGCTACAGACCATGTCCAAGCGTCTCATGGCAGCATCTCCACAATGACCCACAGTGTGGCCCGGGCCCCCGGAAAGTAGTGGGATATGTCTCCACTGTGCAGAACAGAGTCCTACAGGCACACACAGAACCCCACTCCGAGACCCCTATTACCAGCTATACCACCTTGGACAACTTGCCTAACTTTTCGGGACCTCAGTTTCCCTATGAGGACTAGTGAGAGCGTGACCAACGAGTCCAGTGTCCAGCAGAACGAAGTTGCTTTAAAGAAGGTAGTCTCCCCTCCCTTGTTGCCCTGGACATAGGCCCTTGGCCTGACCCCTCAGCCAGCCCTCACTCGGGGTCCCAAGCAGCCTCTGCCCACACTCTGCAGTCTGTTTGCAGACCACTTAGAACAGAATGACCCAAGATTCATCCAATGTCCATACCCTGCCAGCACCACCGGCTCCTGTCCTCTGCCAGGTAGACCCCTCTCCTCAGAGCCCACCTCGCCCAGCACCGACCCCCCACCAGCTCAGCCAGGCCTCCCCTCGGCTTAGAATCTCTCTCCCTGCCTGCAGGCCAACTGCACTTAGTCCAGGCAGAGCTGCTCAGGCCAACCTGGAAAACAGAGCTAAAAAAACCTCTTACTCCAACTGGCCCCACAGCCAGGTGGCTGGGTGGAACCAGGTAGGAAGCTGGGGGCTCAAGGGCAGCACCAAGGCCCTTGATGAGCAGGTGAGCCTCCCTTGGAGCACCCCCCCCCCAATCTCACCAGGATCACTCAAGGGTCTACCCAGTTCCCCAGATCCAAGGGCAGAGAGACCTGTGCCATCCGCAGACTCTGGGGCAGCAAAGCTGGCTTGCAAGTACTAATGTAGGAGACAGACAGAGGGAGGGAGGCAGACTGACTGAGACCAAGGGGCAAAGAAGGGAGACCGAGAGTCAAGAGATGGAGGGAGAGAGCGAGACCGAGAGAGTGGGAGAGAGAGCTGGAGAGACAGCGAGACTAAGAGCCAGCCCTTGGGCAGGCGGCAGCAGGAGCTCAGCACCAGCAAGGCTTTGGGGCAGCATGGGGGGGTGGGTGGTTTGGGCTTGGGATCTGTCTCCAAATTGGAACAATTTAGCAAGTGCCTCATTCTCTTTTAGACTGAATGTTTGGGATGGCACTGTGAGTCCCAATCAGGCCCGACAAGCTGAACTGGGGGAGACCATTGGCTGCCCCCTTCGCTGAGCTGCTTCTGCCCCCCTCAACTCCAGGGAGTATGTGAGTTTGGGGAAAGAGGAGGGAGGCTTTCAGAAAGGATAGCTGGAAGCTCTGAATGACTTCAGTCACTCCCGAGTCAGCTCCAAGGCAAGGGGCGACTTCAAGCGAACGGCCTTGCTGTGGATCACTATTCTTTCATAACGAAGTTTCTGGCCAGTTTCTCTGAGATTCCAAGGGGCAATAAAGGTTGGAGTCCAGAGCTTGAGACAGCATCCCTCCCCCCCACACACATTCTGCACCTGGCAGCCTTGGGCCCCTTTGTGTACCTCAGTTTCCCCAAGTCCGCTCAGCCTCCGCCATTGCCACCCCCATCAGAATCATCATGAGAATCACACAGAGTGACTGAACGACAGCACCGGGCTGCACACAAGTGTCAGGCTGATTATCACCATGGCTGGAACCTGTCCAGACCCCAGGACGCTGTCCCCACAACAAGCGAGCGGATCGCATTGCCTTCCAACAACACCATTTCAAAAGCCCTCAGCCACCTGGCCCTGTTTTCAGGCACTTGGCTCGGAGAGAAGTGACCAAAACTCCTTTCCTAGAAGCGGCCTCTGTACTTTAACCCACAGCACCGGTGACACACACGTCCAGCGAGGATCCCATCCTGAGAAGACAAGCAAAGCCAGCCGTGGGTTGGGTGTGTGTGTTTGTGCTGGGGCAACCATGCTGTTAGGAGGCATTCCTCACCCCCCTCCGCCACTCGCCCCACCCCTCCCCCTTCACTCACCAGCCTCAGGGCCCGTGCTCCTGCCGCCATCGCTTGTCACTGCTGAACAATAGGCCCTGCTAGCAGCTGGTAGCTCGGCCTGGTTGGGGGGGCAGGGGGTGGGGAGGCCGTCGCAGGCTGCCGGGCTGGGGCAGCCGGAGGCTCTGAGGGGCTTCCCAGCTCCAGGGACAATGGCGGCCTGTGTGCCTCCCCGGTCTTGTACATACCGTGCCCTCCTCCTGGACACCCCAAAGGCTGGCACTGGTGCCCTCAGAGCAGCGGGCTCCTCCCACCCAGTGTTTCCGTAAAATCCCCCAGGCCTGGCCCCAGCGCCCAGAGATGCTGCTGGAGCCCCCAGGCTTCTAACCTGCAGCCAGGGAGAGCCACAGTCCCCAGAGTATATATGTAGGCCTGCCCCCTTCCACTGCCACTGAGCCAACTGAGTCTCTGAGCTGGGGAGTGGCTGGCCCAAGGTCACAGAGAGCCAGGATGAGAGAAGCCGGGGGTATTCAGTCCTGGAGAGCAGCCCTAACCCCTGGTTCCCTGCTGCCCTCACGGGGCCATCTTCCTCTTGTCCCTCTTCGCGTTGCCTCAGTGTGCCAGAGGGATCCACACCCCAGTGAAGAAGAGGAGAGCTGAAGGGCTTGTTGGAGGTCAGGCAAGTGAAAGAGGTAAAGCTCAGATTGAGAGGTCTCCTGACTCCCTCTCCCTGCCCAGCCTCGAGGGGGCCTTGGCCTGGCCCCACCTCCCCCATGACACCAGATGGGCCCTAGGAGAGGGTGCCAAAGGGGTTATGGTGATGAGTCAGAATCCCAGCTCTGCCACTTGCTAACTGTGTGAGTTTTGGTAAGTTTCTTAACCTCTCTGAGCCTGGCCTCCTTCCTCTGCAAAGCTGAGGAGGTAGGATAAACCTCCAAGGGCTGGGGCAGCGTCCATGAGGTCACACACGCCGGCACTCACGGGTGTGTGGCACACGTGAATGCTAAGTGGTAACCCTGGAGGCTGACTCGCGATTCAGTCAGAGCTTCCTTTCCAAGAGGAGCAAAAGGAAATGAAAAGCGAAGATGAAAGAGGCAATAGGCACTCTGGGACCCCAGATTGCCACACAAGCTGGGAGCAAACCCCTCCGTAAACAAACAGCTGACCACCATGATGACAAGTATGGTGTTAGGAAATGGTGGTGTCCCCACAGAACACGCCTTCAGCATTAAGACGCCCCAGCTTTGCTTTATGGCTCGACCTAAAACACCACACTGAGCGGAGACGCGGGTTTGAGCCTTGCCCACGGTCGGGTTAAAGCCACAGCTGACAT
This sequence comes from Potos flavus, assembly GCA_028534135.1. NCBI lineage: Eukaryota > Metazoa > Chordata > Mammalia > Carnivora > Procyonidae > Potos > Potos flavus. Next base: position 50,156,795 of record CM052885.1, on the reverse strand, counting down.
TTCTGGACTTCTTTAACATCCCAGAACTAAGTGCTTTACACGTGTGGACTCATTGAATCCCCACCATTGCGTGAAACAAGCTCAACTGCTACCCTCGTCTTACCTGGGAGAAAGCTGAGGCACGGAGAGATTCGGGAGCTTGCCCAAGGTTACAGGCTGGAGATGGTGGAGCCGGGATTCAAACTCAGGCGGTCCGGTTGCAGAGCCAAACTCTGAACTCCGAAGCCGTAAACTGTGGCTTGCATCTGACAATCATTACTTTCTCCCTGTGCGTGTCAGCTTTCGTTTCTGTAAAATGGGGCTTTTTCACCGCGAGCGTCTTGTCTCCGCCTCCTCTGCCATCTTTAGCTCTAGAAGATGGCCGCTCTCGTGAGACTCTGCTGGCGGCTCTGCCTCCTCCGGCCCTTGCAGCCCCTCCTCCAGCACCCTGCACTCTGGAGACTCCGGCTCCCGAACACACACCGTATTCAGTCTACGGGCGCCTTTGGGCACAGGGGCCGGGCCCTGCGGCACTTTGGGGCCCCAACTAGGGTAAGACACGGCCCGAAGCATTACGTGGATTGCGAAGATCAGGGTCTGGCAAACTTTTTCTGTGAAGGGCCAAATATTTTAGATCTTGGGAGACTTAGGGTCTCGGTGCCATTGCAGTAGGAGAGCAGGCACAGACTGTACACAGATGACAGAATGTGGCTGTATTCCAACGAAACTCTACTTAAACAAACAGGCAGTCTGCAGGATTTGGCCCAAGGGCCATAGTTTGCAGACCTCTGGCAAAGATAAACATCAGGAGGTCACAGAACACAGAAGGGAGTGGAGGAAACAGGGTGCACAGCTCACCTAAGACATAGCAGGACTTGGTGAGAGCATTTACAGAGGTTTGCAGAGCCCTCTAGCAGAGGAAGAGGTCGGTTCTGACTCCTGGGATAGGGAGAAAGCTCATGGACCGGCACTTGAGCTTGGCCTTGGAGTGATGGGTAATTTCTACAAGCGGAAGGAGGGGCATGAGCAAGGACACGCAGTGTGCTGGGAATGGGGCATTCAGAGGATTGGAATAGGAGCGGGCCGGGGACCCAGACAGGGAAGGCTGGGCTCTGGGCTTCTCCCATATGGTAGAGAAGAGAACTATAGCCCTTTTTTCTTCTTTTAATTCAACAGATATTTCGAGTGCTTACTTTGTGCTAGGCACTGCTGGGGGCACGAGGATAGACAATATTCCAATTTTGCATTTTCACTGCACTGTGAACATTTTCGAAAAGATTTAGGAGCTGTGACTTTATCTTGCCCTCACAAGCACGGAGAGAGTGAATGATTTGCCAAACTTCTATCTCTAATTAATAGCAGCTGCTCATATTCCGGAGACAAACCACTCTACTGAGCAGCAGATTCTTATTTCTAGCTGCCTAATGAGTATCTTCCACCGCAATGTCTGGAAAGAGCTCCTCCTGCCTGTTTGTTCTACTCCCCTAGATTAGTTTGCTACAGCTGCTGTAACAACGTACCACAAACTGAGTGGCTTAAACAACAGAAATGTGTGGTTCGGGAGGCTGGAAGTCAGAGATCCAGGTGTCAGCAGAGTTGGTTCCGGCTGAGGGCTGGGGGAGGGGGGGCGGAGGGGCGGATCTGCTCCACGCCTGTCCCCTAGCTTCTCCTGGTTGGCTGGCAGTCCTTGGTGTTTATTGGCCTCCACACATATCACCCTGTTCTCTGCCCTCATCTTCACCTGGTGTGCTCCCTGTGTGCTTGTCTGTGTTAACATCTCCACGTCTTATAGGGCCGTTAGTCATAGCGCATTAGGGCTCCCCCTAATAACCTCGTTTTGATTTGATTATCTCTGTGAAGACCCTATTTCCGGATTAAGGTCACATTCTGAGGTAGTGGGGGTTAGGATGTCGACATCAATTTTGGAGCACAGAATTCAACCCCTAGCCCCTCCTTAACACCAACCCCCCCAAATATTCCACTGCTGGTTGAATGTAACCCTCATTTTACAGGCCCCTCACATCTAGCTCCATTCCCTCGCCAGCTGGTATGGTGGGCCAGAAATGCCTGAACCACTGGTACTCGGTCAACTCTAGCTTCAAGGATGTTAAAGAAACTTCTGTGGCATTGACAGTGGATAGGAAGCAGCTGCAGGAGGGAAGAGGGCCAGGGTTGGGGAAGCTGTGCCATGAATGGAAAGGAGGCAGCCAGGGAGCATGGACATTGGGGAACAGAGTGGCTGGGACCCCTGAAGGGGAAGATCGGCCCCGAGGGAAACACGGTGAGTGTGAGGTGGCTGAGCTTGGCAGATACTTAACTCCAGAGCTTGAGAGAAAGGCAGGAGCTGCAAACAAGTTTTCATCGTCCTGAGTGGATTGCATCCCGCTGGGAAAGAGCGAGCTGGAGGTCGAGAAGGGTCCAAGAGGCGAGGGGGAGAACCAGGAGGGCAAGGTGCTCCCCAGGCCGAGACAGGGTGAGAAGGTCAACGGCACCAACCCCAGTACGGGCCGAGGGTGGGCTGTTCCTTCACGCCAGCGAACTGTGACATCTAAGCTGGTTGTGTTCCAGTCAGAAGCAAACTACAAACACGCCTCGCTCATCTTTTAACTGTTTATTGTATAATATAAAACTACAAAAGACTGCTCATTTCCATGTACATTTAATCTGTCCAATTGTTTAGATTACAGCCCAAACCTACATGTGAATACAGCTATCTGGGTTCCGATGTAACGTCTGTAATATTGCATAGAAAAGGCACAGCTCTCAGGTCTGTGGGGGAAAGGTTACACCTCCTTTTTGACAAAAGCCTTCCTCAAAAACCATGCACCAAACATGTCACTATGTACATCTTTTCCAAAATCTTGCATTTGTTTGCTTGTCTGGACTGCACTTCTCTTCCAAACTTGTTATCCCCAAAACGTCTGCAATTTTTATTGGCTTTGTTTGCAACAGCATTTGATCCTGGATAATTTTCAAAAACCATTCAGACTCATCCTTAGAAGCACTGAGGACAATTGTACACAAGCAGGACGCACACAGTTCGCTGCCTTCGGCAGTTATAGGAAGTTAACCATTCACGGCCAGAACTGGTTAAATATGCTCTTTTCAATATTTTCACAAAAGGTATAAAGATCCGATTTGTAACAGCAAGGTTTTGAAATTAAGACAATTCATATAGAGGGTAACAATCGCTGCACAAAGTAGAATTTTTGTTTTGTTTTTTACATCTGTCATTTAAGAAGGCTGCCCTGTGGTATTCATAATTCATTGTTTACCACAAAGGTGGTTAATAAATTTAAGCTTTAAAAACGATCTGTAAGATGATACTTTGGCTCTTTGGAGCTTATTTATTTAAGAAATTTTCCTTGATTGACCTCAGGGCAGTTGGGGTACTCCACGGGGATATGGCAATAAAAAGCTCAATTGATAAAGACACTCGAGGTGTGGTGGAGGTTCTGGCTAGTTCTCACCCTTTGGTGTGAACGAGGGTGTCAGTGTGGCTGCCCCTTCTGTCATCAAGAGAAAGTGTTACTAAAAAAGATTTAAAAATATCAACCCTTTGATGCTTGATTTTCTTAAAAATTTGGAGGTATTAAAACATCCCTCATCCATACCCTTTGCATATTTCAAATAGACCTACGTTAGAGAAGAGGCAAAAACTGGATGTGGACGGTGCATACAATGAGAAGATCCAGGGGTCTGGCTCGGACCCCCTTGGAACACAGACTGACATTCCTACAAGAGAATACATTCCTACTATACATTCTTGCACATGGTACGATCCAGATGTTGTTAGAGCTCCACAGTAAAATAAATATATTTACACAGAAAAAAAAGGAATAAATAACTTATGAAAAAAAATCACTTCAAATTCAAAGCTCTTATGATTCTGCTCTCATCTTGTCATTTCATTGCACATCACTGTCAATAATTTTCCTCTCCCAGCCCCACCCAGCCTGTCTTTCTCCGAAAGGCACCTCAAACCGCCTGGCTGAGTCCGGGTGCCACACGATGTCCTTTAGGAAGGGGGAAGGCACGACAGCCAGGTGGCATCTGGAAGCACACCCCACACTCAGCCTAGGGCTTGGAGATCACACCCAGGCCCGCGTTCTTCCCCGTTGGGGCATCATTTTGTGAAATAAGACAACGGTAACTTGGACACTTGATGTTTTTGCTCTTTGAAAAATGGGCCCCTAATTTCCCACGTCGTCCTCAAGAGACTTGGAATACCGAGCATTTATGGCGAGGGTGTCCAGCGTTAAAAAGCATTTATTTGCCTGCTGTTGTTGGGGGTTTTTTGTTTTGATTTGGAAGCCCAGCCTTACAAATACGAGAGAGTCAGAGAACCATGTTTGGGCAACACTTTGCTGCGCTTATTTGAACTGTTGCCCAACATATGGGATTTGTTTAAACACACGATTTGCTAATCCAACCAAAGTACAGTTGTTCTAAGTTACTGTAAATCAGTTTTTAACAATGGCAAATCAACCGCCTTACCCTGGTATTGTTCAGAATAATCAACACTATTGTGTCTGTCTACGTATGTATGTGTGTGCGGCGTGTGGGGAGTTCGCCGGGGCCTCCGGTTATCAGGAGCGCGGCGCCTGGGCTGCCTTGTTCTCCACAGGAAGAGGAAGCTCTTAAAATGGACAGGCACAGTGACACCGGAAGCATCTACAACAGGCCTCACCTCAGCTAGACGGGCCCTGGTCCTGTCAAAGGAAATGCCCCATCTGCAGCCCGGACGGGCGTCCAGGTGGAGGCTGCTTGTAGGAGAACAAGTGCAATTTGATCTGTTTCTCACTGCTCTACTGAGGGGACGATTAGCCTTTGAAAACACATTCAAGTAGGGGAAAAAGTAAATTCAAATATAGAAAAAGTCAATCATACCATACACAAATCTTTTGCTTAAACGAGCAGTTCCTTCATCACAAATGTATTTGCTTTGCCATGTGCATTATAAAAATAAAACTATCTATGGCTTGTTTAAAGTGCCATTTTATAAAGCTGTCTTTTTTAATTGGCCAGAAAGACTCAATTTTATCCATGGCAAGAAGTGAGCAGAATTGGTGACTGAATATTGACAAATGACCAACAACAAAGACAACAACAATAACACAAATCCCATAATTTAAAAATTCTTAAATAAATATAAAAGTTATTCCTAAAGAAGCCATCTGCATTTCAACAATATAGGTTGTAACCAGCTAAAGTACCATTAAAAGAAAGAAAAAAACTGAAACAAAAAAGCCATCAACAATTTCGGCAACAAGCATGATACATTGCAAATGTTTTAAAATTAAATGTACATCACTAGGAATAAAAAGCTACTTCTCAAGTGTCCTGGGGTGGAGGTGGGGGTGGGTGGAGGGGAAGCGGGGGAGGGGGGAAGGGGGGGGAGGAAGAAGAACATGCATAGAAAGTCCTGTCTGTGTATTTGGGTAAAACAGCCTTGTAAAGTGTAGTTAAAGCAGTTGATTCGAGGAAGCAACCAGATTGGAAGCTGTGATATAATGGTACCAACTCCAGGTTCAAGAGCCAATGGATATTACAAGACAGCACCCCAGGCTGGGCCGAGGTGAGCTGCGCTCACTGTGGTGATCACGAAGATGCCATTTGCAGCACTTAGCAACAGAGGGAACAAAAGCTCTAGGGAAGGGAAGCTGGAAAAGACAACTGAGCAACACAGTGGATGCCTTTTGGGGTAGTTTCTTCCTTGTGAGCCCTAAGCATTGCAAATAGGGTTTAGTTCCACGAAGAGGTCGGTAACTTTTCAGAAAATTTTGTTCTCATGTAAAATTTCAGGTCATCATAAAAATTATGCCAAAAGGGAAAGATCTGGGTTTCTGTTTAAAAAAAATAAGAACAATTAAAAGCACAAACTTGGCATAAATACAGTGAGTATTCGGTAGCCTTCCCCTCAAGAGAGGGAGCTAAAGAGAACCATCACTTCAAACCTCCCCCCACCCCAGCTCCGCAGGCCATCTCCCGCCAACTGCTTAATGCAAGTTTGATGAGCAGACGTGGCTCTGGCTTTGGAAGTCACAGTGCTGGCGGGTGTTCGTGCCAGGGGGTCGGTGCCTGTGAAATTTGGGTGTGATATCGCCTGGCCCTTTCTTAAAGCAGTGTGTGTGTGTGTGTGTGTGTGTGTGTGCACGTGTGTTTGCATTTGGGGACATCAACTGTGGATTAATTTGATCCAATTTTCTCTTTGCACCAAACACATATAAAACATTACAACTCTATAAAAGTACAAGTGCAACTTGTACATCTGAAGTTTGCAGGAACTATGTGAGCAAATCCTATCAAAATAGCTATCTCATATGTATAAACAGCATTTGTTTTTAGAAAAACAATATCATAAACTGCAGAATCTGTACAAAAATATAAAATAAATTTGGGCAGCAGTTTCTAAACAGCCATGTAAATGCAACACTTAGGAGGAGTAGTTAATGCCTCTAAAAAGGCTGAATTGCCAAGTCAACCAATACAGGGCGAAAATGCCAGAAAAGGTACTGAGATTATCTAAATAATATATATATATATTTTCTCTTTTTACCTCTTGCAATAAAACTTATAGAAAAAATAGACAAATATGCACATGCAATTTACAGCTTTTCCAACTTATTCCTTGTGCTTCACTTGAACTGTTTATTTTTGTCATTCAGCATAGCAACATCGTCTTCCAATGTAGTCTTTCCTATTCCAGGGCAGTAGGTCTCTGAGAACCACTCAAAAAAGCATATTAAAAGTGGTCATACGTGGATGAAGGCACTCCAACTCTGCTCAAAGCAAAAACTAGTGTGATCCTTGTGTAAAACGATCTTTTTCTCTGAAAAAGGCAAGCAAGGGTGCATGCACAGTGCGGAGAGCTGGGGGGTGCAGGGACACTCGCAGGGTCTGGGCGGCGTAGGCACCGGTCCGGGGCTCTTAGGAGCCGACCAGCACCTCCATGATGTGGTCCAGCTCCGTGAGGTCCATTTTGAAAGGCTGACTCGGGGCCACCGGCTGGCTGCTGTACGGGGCCAGAGTCTTGAGGAGGTCGTCGGCCGACACTGGGGCCATCTTGGAGGCTGTCCCCGCCGCGGACGTGCAGGGGTCGAAGTCATACATGGACGTGTCGATGTCGGCAAACAGGATGTCGTCCAGGGTCAAGTCCGTCAGAAAACCCGTGGACGTCGTGATTTCAAAGTTCCCGGGCAGAGAGTCCATCAGCTTGGGGTCGTCGAGCCTGGGGACGCCCGGCGCGCCGGGGCCCCCGCGGGAGCTGTCGGGCGCGGGCGCGGCGGCCCCTGGGGAGGTAGATGTGGGACAGAGCTCCTCGATTTCGTCCAGGGCGGAGGAGAAGCTGTCCTTCTCCGGCGGGGGCGCTGGAGCCGGGAGTCTGGCGGGAGCCGCGGGCGGCGCGGCCGGGGAAGTGCAAAACGGGGCGTCGTCGTCGTCCTCGAGCAGCGAGGCGGGCGTGAGGCAGGCCTCCAGGGGCGTAGTGCTTCCGAGGTCGCCGGCCAGCGCGGGAGGAGGCGGCGGCGGCGGCGCGGGGGCGCTGAGAGCGGCCGGCGCCTCCCGGTAGCTGGCGCTCAGCGAGTCGGGCGGGGGCGAGGCGGCGGCCGCCAACACGGGCCTCAGGCTGCCTTCCTGTTTGAGCTCCTCCTGGATCCGCCGCAACATGTTGTTGATCAGAACGGTCTTTTGCAAGCTGGGCTCGGTGAGGGGCCTGTGGTTATAGAGTTTCATAAGGGAAATGTTGAAGATAGTCTGGCGCTGTAAGGTGTAAGACACCTTGGATGGACCATCGGAGGGAGACATGATTTTGCCTTCCAGCCCATCTTCATGCTCATCAAACTTCCGTTTTTCTCCTTTACCCAACATATATCTGCAAAGGGGAAAGGAAGGAAGTGGAATTAATCACATGAAAACGAATTTCTCCCCTAAAAAAAGGCGCTGATTCGGCGGTCAGGAGTTGGGACTTGAGTTCCTTGCCCAAGGTTGGTTAGAAGAGATGAATTAATTGGGGGAAGATCTTTTAGAATGCGGGAGCACTGGGAAATCTACCTTTGTATGCTGGTGGAGCAATTTTTATCACTAGGTAGTCTGGTGAATGTATTTCTTGAGAAATGTGTACGACACAGACAAGTTAAACGTTACCATGGAAACCATGATTTTGACTTTCTCCACTCGTGTGCTTGCGTTTGCTTGCCTAACATTACCATGCAGGTTCGATTTCCCTCCCCCAAACAGATTTATTTTTAACGCCCAAGAAAACACTTGCAATGCTATGTATGACCTAACAGATAAAGGTGTCACAGATTACAGCTTGAACACATCTTGAATGATTAAAAGAACCAAGGTGGAGAAGCGGGGAGGAGGGCATGGTCAATTTTCGTAGAACCCTGTGTGCTTTCAAAATGCCTTTTCCTTCCTCATTATGCACACAGCTTTTCTGCCTGTTTGGTGACATGTGGTGAAGCACTTGGCCTCTGTCAAATGACCACAGTGATGGAGCTGCCACCACTTTTCAGCCTAGAATAAAGTGGAGGAATGTGGCTTTCCCAGCCCAAGTGCCAATGGCTCAATTTGATGGCATACAGTTACATCTGAACGCAACTGGGCAAGTTTACAAGTAATTTGTTCTGATTATAAGCACTGCTGTTTGAGTACGGGAGACATTTCATAACAAATACCTACTGTGATTCCAGAGATACATACATATTTCAAAAAAACAACCACCTCTTATCTCAGACCTTGAGTACTTGGAAATGGCTTGAATTTTAACTCCTGCCCCACTTCACCTGCTGCTCCCGACCTAGGCCGCATCCTTGCCTGCTCTGGCCTCAGTGAAGACCCCTCAGGGGGCTGCACCTTCTGAAGAGTAGTCCTTCCTTTCAGAACTTCTACCATCGAAACAGAACAACTGCAAGCCCACGGCCTCCGCCTCATAGATCTCACTTGCCAACCATTTAATCAACAAGTTGTTCTTAATGCCATCCAGACCAGGAGACGTGGTTCTCATTACACCAGGCCTGTGCTTCCTACCCACCCCCTCACTCCCCCACCCCCGCCTCTGCAGCACTTACCCATAGACATGTGTTAATCCTCTCCTCAGTGCCACTCACTCATTGCTCTCTTCATATACAAGCAGTTTGTACTTATCCAATTTTTCTTCTAAAAGCGACTTGCCTTTTACTGAATTGCTTCAGCTGATTCGCATGGAGCCTCACTGAATCCTTTATATTTTACTCATTCTGCACCTATGCTGTCCTGGGCACTCTACCAGAAAGAGGGTAGTCCCGCGGATGAATAAAGCCTGGTCTTCAAAGGGCTGAAAACCATCTCCTACACCTCATTCTCATGTTGAGTTGAGTCTCCTCCTAAAGGAATAAGGCTAACCATAATAAGATGTCACAGATCTTCCTTGCGACACTTTAAGGAAGGCCACGCTGCCTGCCCCCCTCAAAGCAAACGAACACGCGGGTGGTCATGGGGCACACGAGTTCCACCTGCAGTGACTGCCATCCCAACTCGGTCCCTGGGAGAGAAGGACAGCCGCAACCCAGCAATGTCAGAGAGTCAGCTTGAGGATTTGTTAATGTTCGTAAAGAATGTACAGTTACTTGTATGGGACCCTTTTCCTCATGGAAACATTAAGACAACGGATGTCGATCATAAGGTCCAAAGACCAGTCCCATAATGTTCTCTGAGGCAAGGAAGATATGGTGGTAATAACTCTTGTATCTACTACTTCACGTGACAAAAACATTTCCTACTGTTTAGTGCTAGAAAATCTCATTTGTGTATATACTTTGCATAGAACATTTCCTATCTAAAGTATTTGCTCTCATTTAAACTTGAGTGTGAATCAGAGAGGAGGTGATTTCATTTCACATTACAAAACACTTTCTCCTTTATGCCTTAGAAGTGTTACTGGACGACTGTGTTTTGAAACAGTTATACTGTTTGTATCTGCCTAAAATGTAAGCATTTAAATATTCATTTCTAGGAAAATTTCACTTTTGCCAAAGAGCTCACTGAGTGCATTCAATTCTCATTATAAAGCTGGTAGATGGTCTGTTATAGGTTATAATGTAATGGTCCCCAATACATGTAAATCTGTGTGAGAGGACACAAATGCAGAGAAATAACCCCCAGTGTTGCTCAAAGTGTGGTCTGCAGAAGGTGCCAGTCTGTGAACTGTTACTGGCCCACGATGAGTTAAATAGAGATACTGTATTATTTAGAAACGTTTAACAGCAAATTCACAGCGTAATTGTATGTCTGTAAGTGTAATTTCTAAAATGAGGCTTCTGTTTTTGTCTTTGTTCTTAAATTTCATTTCTCTAGGAAGTATTTTTATATTTTACTGAAGTATTCATCTATGAAGAAGGAAAAAACAAGATGGTTCTTCATCGCAAAAAGTTTGAGAAGCACTGTCCCCAAATGTAAACCAAAAACGAATACCAAACAACTAAACAAATTAGTAAGCTCACTGCCACTTGGAATTTTTATTGGTTTTCTGGAGGAGAGGGAATAGCTAAGACAGTGTAGACTTTATCTTTTTGTCATCGATATAGGATTGTCTTTTTTTTTTTTTTT
>CM052885.1:50069282-50145726 GCA_028534135.1 Potos flavus | reverse complement strand
GGGGGGGGCAGACAGGCAGAGAGGGAGAGAGAATCTTCAAACAGACTCCTCGCTGAGCCTGGAGCTGGACATGGGCCTGATCCCAGGACCCTGAGATCACGACCTGAGCCGAAATCAAGAGTTGGCTGCTCACCCAACTGACCACCCAGGCGCCCCTGCACTTCCAGATTCTGAGTGACTCCCCAGAGCAAGGCGTCTGAGAGGTTATTATGGGCTGGGGTGATCAGGAGAGACTTTTGAGATAGGATTTGAGATTCAAATTTAAGGTGGGATTTAAATTTAAGGCCTGTTTCCTAATCCAGACGGTAAGCACCACGAGGGCACAGACTCTGTCTCATCCATCTCTGTATCCTCAGGACAGGGCAGTCCCGGACACACAGAAGATGCCCCATAAAAAGCTGCTGACTAAATGAATGGTAAATGGAAAGAATGAGGAAAGAGTCTGAGGGGCAGCCAGGGAACTGAAAGACATAGAGATGTGTGTGTCTTTGTCCCTGATTGTGCATGGGAGGGAGGGTCTGAGAAAGAGAACTGAACAGACCTCAGAGGTGACAGCTGTACAGGGCGGGACGTCGGCAAGGCAAAGCGATGGGACAGAGGTGGGACAGAGGCACATCCAGTAGGCTCGGAAGGCTGTCTCGTGAATGCCTGTCACACTTCTCAAACTTGTGCGAGTACTGACCTCACCTTGAGGGTTTGTAACACAGAATGCTGACCCCCTACCCCCAAGATTCTCATTCGGCAGGTCTAGTGTGGGACCCGAGAAGGCATTTCCAGGTTTCCAGGTAATGGTGGTCTGGGGACCCTATTTCACGAACCACAACTTCCTCTTTTCCCCATCCAGCCATTTCATATTTAAGCCTGTGGATATTTTTACCCAATTAATCTTGAGTCCAAAAGTCTTCCCTATTTGTGTCTAAGCAAGTAAGGGAAAAAAAAGAAATGAACAGAGTTTTTGCAATGGCAACTGACAATTGACATTAAAAAAAAAAAAGCTCTATGCAGAATTAAGGTGTCTTCAGCTCAATCATAATGGTAAAGCCCAGCTTCTCAACCTGATACACCAGATCCCACTAGCTCAGTGGGACCCAGATTCTTCTTGCTGTGATCTTAGAATGCAAGTAGTGAGGCCTCAAGCCCGGCATCCAAAAAGGAACTGAAACAGTACCTACATGTTACGTATGTGTTACCCGTGCGTTAAAAGGCTAACATTTCATAGCTTATATATTGTTAAGGCATTAAGGGGAAAATGCAAACTTTAAAAAGAAAAACAAAAGTTCTCTTTAACTCAAGTGTTTTTCAACTTTTTAAAAGCTATGCCTTAAAATTTAAAAAAAAAAAAACCTCTTCTTTGATGCTATTGGAACTGTCAAAAATAAGTGTTACATTTAAATTAAGAACATTAAATCTGCTTTTGCAAACTACTACTTCTGTCATTCTCCCCCCACAACCCGTTGCTTTAACCTGCAGGCTTTTCCACAGCCCTCTGTGGCCTCCCACAGACAGGCCCACAGGCAGTGCTGTTCCTGTGGGCAGCATCCCTGCTGGGTCCTGTGGGGCCTGAACGGGAAGCCTCCTCAGCCCACCATAAGGGCTGACTTTCTGGCTTTCTATGTGCGGGTCAAAAAAGGATGTAAATCATTACTTCAAAACACCTCAAGGTCCCAACTGGTTCATACCTTGTGTACATTTTCAAGAAGCTGTTCCAATTCCCTTCTGTACCAGTAAATAAAAACTAGAAAGCCACTGTTCTCCCTTCTCGGGAGTGCAGCAGGCTTCACAATTAAGTGACATGTTGTTTTAAAAGTCAGTTAACGAGGCACAGCTAAGCTATGGTATCTGCAATCAGGGAAGGGTAGCTACGAGGCGGGCATGGCCTCTGGGGAGCTGGTGACCGGCCTATAGGCTTAGGATCTACGCACGTTTCTGTATGCATGCTGTACTTTAATAAAACACTAGTTAATAGCTCTCAAGAAAAAGGCTCCCAGTTCAAAGGGGAGCTTTGAGAAGCCATGTGCCTAATCTCTTCAACGACATCCTCTAATGTGACCTCCAATGTGACTGGCTGCTGAAGGGCACAGAAGTACCCATGCTGACACTAAAAATCATAAAAATGAGACATTTACAGTGATGCCAACAATTTCGAACAATGGTTTGTCCTCATGGATCGACCTCATTTGAAGAAAAAAGAAGCTAAGAGAAAATGTGTGACAAGTGTCTTCGAAAAGGCTAGCAGGGGCTATTTCCTCATCTGACATCCTGTGCTGCCAAAACCCACAGCCCTTTAAGTGGAAAAACACACTTTCTTTCAGTTTCTTCTGGGGGTAGTGGTAGAAAGAAGGAGTGCCCCTGGCAAAATTATTGTGTGTGTGACAGACTTCCAAGACCCAAAGAGAGGCCGGCCAGAGAACTGGCTCTGAGACAACTTCCGAGACACAGAATATTCTCATTTCTCTTCTCCGCACCCCATTTTCTTGCCTTAAGATGCATTCTGGATCATGTTTTTGAGGTGGTCCATACAGAGAGCTTCTGTGCATAAGAGAGGACACCTCCCACCAGCCACAGGGCACAACTCTGAGAAATGGTTCTTCCGCTGTCAGATTGTCAAACGGCAACTCCCAGGCAGGAAGGAAAAGCCCGATCCAACTTCAATGGGGGGGAAGCCACATTTGCTTAGACAACTTTCTATGCTGTTAAAATGTTACACCTTAAAAAACACACAGGACTCAGAACTCTGCTAATGTCTACGCTTCTAACACGCTCCCTCCCACAAGTAACAACAACAAAACACACTGGGAAAACAAAAAGGCCACCCTGAAAAGGACGTGGTAGGTGGGGGGAGTGGGGGGGGAGGCAGGATCATAGAAACGGCGAACAGAAACAGGCCCAGTCCTCCAAGGGCTCACTATCCACGGCTGTGCCATGCGCCTCACTGCTCCTCACAGTGGGGACAGAACCCCGAGTGCAGGGGTGGGTGGTGGCATGGGAAGGGGGTGGAGATCAGGAGGGTGAAGAAAGGGGGGTGCCTGGGGAATCAACCCTCCCAAAGGCTGCCTTCAGACCCCAGAGTGACTGCCTCTGGCCTCGGGGAATGGCGGAAACGGGCAAAATTCCAACGGGGAGAAAGCCTCTCTGCTTCTTTACAGATAGGGTAAGGACTCCCAGAAGACACTGGGGGGTGGAGTGTTAGTAACAGAACCCCTAAAGCTGCTTGCCTTGGGAAAGGTTTTTTTTTTTTTTTAAAAACAGAGCAAAACAAAACAAACAAACAAAAAAACCCAAGCAAAGCTCATCCAGGATGAGGTCCCTGCAGTAACATCCATGCTAATTGGTAAGTAAGACAAAGCCTTCCCTAACAAATCAGCAATGTAATTATGAAGCCAGTCACTAGATGAAGCCAGTTAGGCGCGCTCGGGCGCTAGTCTGCAGCTGTAACCCGACACCACTGTTGGCGGCGGCGCCTCCTCCCGGCTCTGCCCGCTGCGCAGGGGGCTTGGGGGCTTGGGGCCTCGGGGCACCGGCTGCTCGCCGCTCCCCTCACACACCACATTGCCACGGAGACCCAGGGAACAATCCTCCCTGCCTTCCTGACAGCGCCCCAGAGCCTAGAGATAAAACCCAAATCCGGCCAGGAAGTTCACCTCTCACTCAACGAAAAAAAATAAATAAATAAAAACAAAAAACTTTTACTGTTTGTGAATGTCTTCTAAAGGCCACGTTTCAAGAAACTCTAGCTCTCCCCTCTCAGGATTTTTACCTCCATGCTTCCATTAAATTGAAGACCATTTCAGACACTGTTGGTTTGTCAAATACCATCTTTTCTCTTGGAAAAAGAAAAGGAAAAATGTAAATGCTGACAACTAACTGCATTTAGTAGGCAAACCAGACTTGAATTCTGGGAGAGAACGTTTCAAGTGAATATTTCTTTGGATCATACTATGGCCATACTATAAACATCTAGAAAGAAAAAGGGGCTTTTTAGAATGTAACTGTTAAGTAGTACAAAATGTTTCTAATATCCTGTCTTATTGGTTCCTCTACCAGCTGGGAACTTTAGATTTTAAGGCTAACTCTTAAGAAGCTGGGGACACCAGTCGCCTTCTTCCAAAGACAGTGGAAATGCTAACAATTATTTTATTTTACCTAAGGATTCTGGCTAAAAGCACCACACACTTAAAGTAAAAGATCAAGCAGAAATATATGGATTCTGAACTTAAGTTAAACAAAATCATAATCAATATATGATGCCTGGATTTGCATTTAAATCCTCTAGAAAACTGGCCATGTAGATAAAACAAAATTGACAAAATTGACAAAATGTTGACAATTACTGAAACTGGATAATAAGTATGAGGGGATACTCTTCTTTTACTTTTTTTTTTTAAAGATTTTATTTATTTATTTGACTGAGAGGAGAGAGATCACAAGTAGGCAGAGAGGCAGGCAGCAGAGAGGGGGGGAAGCAGGCTGCCTGCTGAGCAGAGAGCCTGATGCGGGGCTCGATCCCAGGACCCTGAGATCATGACCTGAACCGAAGGCAGAGGCTTTAACCCACGGAGCCACCCAGGTGCCCCTCTTCCTTTACTTTAAAGTGTTTGGAATTTTCCATAATAAAAAGTTGAAACACACACACAACATGTTAATACATATGTTTAAAATGCTATGAATTCGAAAAATCAAATAAGCACAATAAATTATTTACGCCCTCAGCGAGAGCTATTCTATTAACTTGATAGGTTAGTTTACACAGAAGAAAGGTAATATTAATGCTCCATGTAAACAAGCATGCCTAGTACAAGTCAATGCTTTTCAAACTCTGAAAGACAGCACATCACATGCAGCCACGAGGGGGCGCAGCAGAGCAATAAGGCGCCCCTGAAGTCCGATTATTACTGCAATTCTTTTTTTTTTTTTTTAATTTCTGCAATTCTACCTATCGATCTCTCAAAGTATACAGACTTCCGAGGTTGTTCCCAAATTCCAGTCTACACAGGATAGTGCTAAGCAAGCCAAGAACCTTGCCAAAACCAAAGTGAATTATGGTATCCTATGGTGCAGACTCTGAAAATACTGTCCGTAGAAAAGGTTGCTGCCTGTATATAGGTGACACTGATGTTTCCTCCAGGTTAATCCTCCAGGTTAAAACCCCTGGAGGATTCCTGAAGTGAGAACATACAACAGCAACAACAAACATACAAACCCAAGCCATAAGGTGAGGACTTGGAAAAGTCAACAGTTCAACATTGCCAGCAGGGGTCCTAAAGTAGACTCCCAACCACACAGTGAGTTAGTCTCAATGTTAGCATTAAGAATTTTACCAGTACTGAAAAGCTTTCAATAATCCTACTGCCTCTTTTTTTTTTTAAAGATTTTTTTTAATTAATTTGACAAAGAGAGATCACAAGTAGGCAGAGAGGCAGGCAGAGGGAGAGGGGTAAGCAAGCTCCCTGCTGAGCAGAGAGCCCGATGGGGGGCTTGATCCCAGGACCCTGAGATCATGACTTGAGCTGAAGGCAGAGGCTTAACCCACTGAGCCACCCAGGCGCCCCAATCCTACTGCCTCTTAAGAACAAGAAACTACTTCCACACTGAACAGATATGGCTTCAGGCAGTTATTTGGGAAAACTTCATAAAGGATATCAGGGAGAAGCCATTTAACTGTAAAATGTAACGAAGTTAACCTTACAGAGAGAATGAAACCAGTTACTGTGTAACTACTTGCTGAAATTTTTTCTACTCAAATTATAAGTTGAGGTTCTATGTTGTATGTTCCGTACTAATGTCCATAAGCAATTAACTATTATCACCAATCTTTCCATTTGAAACTTTATAAATATAAACATTATTTATAATAATTTATTATAATCATTTAAATTATGATGCTAATTCATACTAATTTGGTGTCAGGAACATCTTTAACATGCTGAATCTAAAGACTTATAATCAATTAAAGAAAAAAGTTCTTAGATTTTAATTTCTTTCTTTCCTTTCAGAGAATGTGCCTGTAAAGCTTAGCCGGCCTTGCCCCACCCCCATTCCCATACATATTGAAAATATTTTTTTCTCCTGTATTTATAATTGCTTGGATGAGACTCTGGTTTCAACCCTCCTGTAGGTCTTTTCCCCAAAGATACCTTGTTTTTCCCCTCACATTAGAGACCCGTAATAAACAATGTCAGGGGGAATAAAAGGCTTAGGGTAGAAACCCAATGCTTTGCCAAAAGTAAGTAACAGTTCTTTATATTTTTTTCTTTAAAGAGGGTCATCAGATCTATAAAACAGTCACACTAAAACAGGCAAAGGTAATTTGTTGGAATGAATCTGTATAAAATGAAATAAACTTTAATTAAACAGAAGGCTGCCTTCCAGGTTTTGTTAGCTAACTACCTGCCACTGAATGAAACTAACAGAAACTAAGTATGTATACTACATCAGGAAGCATTTTTATAGAAGTGTTTCTTACAGACAATGAGTAGTTTTTCATCTTCTTTGTGTTCAAGTTCAGAATGCTTTATTAATAACTGAAAAATCATTTTAAAGAAAACATGTTATAAAATATCAAACATTTCATCTTTTAACTTCCACATGCAGTTTTTTTGTTGTTGTTGTTTTAATTTACTTAAAGAGTAAAACTGAACATTGTACTGTGTGGTCCAAATCTGGATTCCTTAAAAGAAATTTCTAGGGGCGCCTCGGTGGCTCAGTCGTTAAGCATCTGCCTTTGGCTCCGGTCATGATCCCAGCGTTCCGGGATCGAGCCCCACATCGGGCTCCCCGCTCGGCAGGAGGCCTGCTTCTCCCTCTCCCAATCCTCCTGCTTGTGTTCCCTCTCTCGCTGTGTCTCTCTCTGTCAAATAAATAAATAAAACCTTTAAAAAAAAAAGAAATTTCTACAACATGACATACATGAGAGGATAAAAACTGAAGGTATGGGGTAACAGAAATAGACTTAAGAGACATATAAAAGGGAGGAAACTATTCAACTGTGTATATCGCAGTCCCATACAAGCGAATCCATACTCAGAATCAGCATGTGTATTTTAGTTATTCCTAAGAATTAGGTAGGCTAGTGATAAGGTTTTTCAAAGTCAATTTAAACTTCATATCATATACTTGAATAATTCACAAAGTAGAAAAAAGAAATGAGGAAACAAACTAAACTTGAGAGCAGTGAATGATACTTTGTAAATATGCCGGCCATTCATATTTAAAAATAATTACTTTGGGGCTACTTTGAGATAAAATGTATTTCTTTCTGAGGACCTCTGCGTATTGATAATTAATGACCCATGGAACATAGTCACTTAGTCAAAGACAGCAAAAATAATTAGAGCACCACACTGAATGTGATAAATATTTGTTTTCTAAGGAACCAACCTCTCAACACTTCAAAGCTCTTCGATGATTCCTAAGGAGAGCCTGCCTCCAGCCTACCACACTCGCTACCCCTAACAGTCCGTTCACCCTGCCTATCTTCAGGAGTCTCAGAAGCAAGAAAGCTGGTGCCACTTGAAGAATATACACTTTGAATTTGTAAGCCAGCTACCATTAGACCGCTAACAATCATCATCAGGTGAAATCTATTTTATTTTCCATTTCTGGGTGTGGTAAAAAATATTTTTTAAAAATCAGCCTGTTTTAAAAACTACCCAGAAGAGACCATCACCAAGTTCATGACAAGCAGAGAGGCAGCCAAAAATGTCTTCTTCAGCTGCAGACCACAGAACTCAAATTCCTCTGCCGGTTCGCTTCTCTCTGACAGCAGGGAAGACACAGAAGTACACATACATGCACACGGGGATTCCCTCCTCCAAAAAGGAGAAAAATCTGAAAAGCAAATCTGTATCATGTGTTATTATAAAATGGGATAACCACTCAGGGAGGATCAGTTTAAAACAGTTGCCACGTCATTATCTCATTCGCGTGGCTAGAATTTTATGCAAACCTGTTCTAGAGTAGAGATGACCTTGGGACTTTCAGATTCCCTGAGTTTAACTCAGGCAACACGTCTAAACACCAGGGTGGGGTGCTCCGGGTGCCCTGCTCAAAGCCCCAGGAGCTGCGGCGTGCTGAGAGATGATAAGCAGCCAGCCAGGAGAGGAGAGCGAGGAGTTAAAGGTTGGTCTGCAGCAAGTAGCATATCTGCATGTAACTTTCTGACCACGGCACATTCAGGTCGTTCTTTTTCCTTCTGTTCCACAGATTCACACAGCCCACTACAAACATGAGTGTTCACACATAAGATGCCCTGAAGAGCCCGAATCCCTTCCCCTCCACTATTCTACACGGAATTCCCTAGAACCACAAAAAACGCTTGGTTTAGGGGCTTCTGGTCAGTTAACCACCTATGAAGACTGTTAAAGCGAAAGCCTCCAAACCACTTGGTAACTCTGCAAAGTTACAGGTTTCTGCAGAGACAAAAAGATAGTAATTCAGACATGAATTAGTTTTAAGAACTTAGGTTTGCTGCTACCTGGAGTCACTAGAGAAACAAAGCTGCCTCTGGGCACCTAAACTAGTCAGACCTGCTGTAGCAGTTGCGAGGTGGCTCTGGCTCTGCCCTCCACTCCCCTCCCTCCGTCCCCCACCCCACGCATCCGCATAGCTCACTCCATTCGGGGCTGTGCTGTGCCGGGCACACTCACCCCTCGTTCTGCCGTCCCCGCTCAGAGGCAGGGCCCACGCTGCACACGCAGCGAGCATGCAACAGTAAGGGAAGGCCAGCCAGGCCAGCAGAGCCGACTCCCATTCTGAACTGAGAGCAGCCATGGGTACAGAATACAGCTTCTGTGATCCCGGGTTTCTAAAATACATAAATCAAATGGTCATGTTTGTGTCAGTGACTCCCGACAGGTATTTCCCATTAAGTGCAGATGAGGGACAGAAGACCTTGAGAGGAGACAAATGAGCCTTTCCAGCTTTTGGAGCCCTCTGACCACAAAGAGAGCAGAATTTCCAAAAGGGAGTTTGCATTGTCTATATGAAGTGCTTCATTTAGATGACACGCATTTGTTTTGCCCTGTTAAAAGTCATACGTTTTTCAAAGATATTGGGATGTTTTTATTTTGAAATTTTTATTTGTGTCTCAATGAAAATTTTTAGACAGCCAAGCGTGTTTTGTTTGTCTCATGATCTTCAAGAAAAAAAAAAAAAAAAAAACCCCACAAGGCATCTATTTATTACCCAGAATAGGAATGTCATCTTATTGGCCTGACATATGCCATTCACAGATTCATACAAAGAATGAACTGCCACACAGTGCTCATGGAGAAAGACACTGCTCCACACAATGAGTGATGGGCGCTCCAGGGGACAGTTCTGTTCACAGGGTTTCCCAGCATCTGCACAGAGGGCAGAAGTTTGCTTTTCATACCAATTGCATTGGCTATTGGAGACATTTTTTTTTTTAAAGACACGCCACTTTTGGTTAGTAGCTGTTTCCTTTGAGACTATTAAAACAAAATTACATATCCACATACTTTTTAAGCAGGAGTCCTAGCTTATGAGTTTCTATCACTGGTTTAAGTAATGATATCAACAGTAGGTAGAAAATTATGTTTTACGCATATGCAAGTGGCCGCAGAATTTTGTATGTTCTGTTGGTCAGTATTAATTAATGGAAAGACCTATGAAGGTAGGTGTTACCCTTCCCGCAAGGCCACTTTTCACTTAAAACTGAAGCTTGCCCTGTGGTGCCTTTCGCATATATGTGATCTTTGGACTCAGTAATCAAAGAGACCTCTCTCTCTCTCTTTCTGTCCTTGGCCAAGAAACTATTGCAACTAGAGCCATCTCCTACAGGATATGCCATAACAATAAATATGAAATTTCTGTAGAACAAAGTTTTAAAACAATTCTACAAGTGAATTAAAGTTCACACTCCTCAATACCATATTTATCTCTACATGTTTTTAATCTACATATAATACTGACAGTGATCTTGATTTTTCTGATGTAAATGAAATATAAAATAAAGCTCCATGCTTTTACTAGTGTTAACAAGTAACCACAGCAAAAAAAAAAAAAAACTCAAAACGTTTCTGTTGTAGCTTTTACCTTTCTGAGTTAAAGTGTAAAATATTTTGACAGAGAGTAGACTTGTAGTATAATTTGATACTGATAATCTGTGGCATGCTACTTTATTTGACAAAAAAAACAAAACAAAAAACAAAAAACAAAACCCTTTATGCATCTGTCTGTATTTTTTACCTCTCCCCTACCTTTTTAATGTTTTGTGTATATGTCTTTCTAAAGTACTGTTGTACTTTTATTCGCCTGCTGGAGCGTTATTTAAAATAGTGGATGCCAAAAGTATCAGTTGTTACATAAATTTGAGTGAGTTTTAAAATAGCAAAATTTTTACTCTTGTCTATGCTCGTTATTAATAATTCAGTGAGTGGCAACTGGGTAAAATTTATATTTCAGTTTCTCACTAAAAACGCTTCCGAGGGGGACAATTCAGTAAACAGGAGCCTAAAGAATTTCAAAATCTGAATTAATATCCTTCTCTTAGTTCCTAAAGGGAAACAAGCCTGAGCAGCTGTTACCTAAGAAGCTGTGACACTTGCCAGACAATAACACTGTTCCTTAGGACACCTCTTGTTGTACACTTGGTTGGTATTATAAAATGTGAGTCCTCTCTCCTATCTGTTGTAATAAAGCAAGGAACAGACTGTCAAAAAAGAAAAAAAAAAAAAAGTCAAATCCATTACATTGGATTTCTCACCTGACAGCAACATGGTTATGTACATTTTAATTGGGAGGAGGAGTAAAAATTATTTTCAGGGCTTCCAAACTTGATGAACAACATAAACAACTTTACATTATCATGTAATTCCTCTAAGTAAATCAATGAGGCAAAAGGAAAACTTTCTAATACATGTCTCTCTTTTTTTCCTACAAAGAAACTGATAAAATGAACAGGAAAGCAGAGATCCATGAACAAGCTATTCTTGCTCAGGCCAGAAGCTGGGTCTTGCGTCGGGTATTTTCACCCTCACAGCACACCCTCCTTGCTCAAATCAGAATAGACTGCTATAAAAAGTGGGAGCAGTGGGAGGAGCTCCTAGAGTGAGGCATGCCTTCTGGTTAGGTGAGCAACTATCCCCTTCACCCCTCTCAGCAAAACAATGAAGAGCTCTCAGGTGGACTGTCCTCCAGGGGTTGAGTGGAGCCAAGAGCCCACTTCAATCTTGTCAGAGACTAGACCCTAATTATAAAATGCTACTTTGAACACTTACGGCCTCAGGGATCCTATTGGCTGCTACAGCTTCTAGGTTCTTTACACACATTATGGACATTTCTTAACATATATTGGGAAATCAAAAAGCCTATTTCGAGAACAAAGCTTGAAAACACTTACAGTCTTCCTTAAGACTAACTGGGGCTGCCCAATTCAATTCAAATAAAAACTGCTATCGTCTCAGGCTGTATGTCTCACCCTGCTGATTGCCCTTCCTCATTTAGTGACTGTAAAAACTTACTTTCTACCACTCAAAACATCCTGAAACTACCCAGTTGGAAAGCAGAAAATTATTCTAAGACAAACTATACCTAATCTTTTTGTGAATTTTAAGACTAAACCCAAAACACTCCTCCCATCTCAATCTATTACCACAACTTCTGCTTAAGGTAAGCTAACTGATGGCCAAGAATAAAAATTAGAACTTATGGTTTTCTCTAGATGCAATGGCCCTCTGACGGCACCCTCTGTCTTAATGGTACAAAGTCCAGGGCCAGGGACAGCTGGCTCCCCTCAGCCCCCTCCCTTTCAGTCATAGGCGGTTACCACCAAGATGACTTGTAGATTTCTAACTTAAAAGCCAGTGAGACGTTAACTTTAATACACACATATATTCAAAATCAATTCACTTGTCACAGGTGAAAGGAGGGTAGAGAGGGATGTTTTCAAGCTAAAAACACAGAGAAACTCACAGAAACACACTATAGCAAGTTGGACGCAGACCCAGTCACGGAACCCAAAAGTGAAGCAGCCTTCACTCCAGCAATCCGAGTCTTAAAAAAAAAAAAAAAAAAAAAAAGTCTCGTACGTTCACAACAACACAACGGCCACAACACGCACACACATCCCAGCTGTAAAAGCGACAGCTCCAAGCTCCCTCCGCCCCATTGCTGGGCTCCGGTTAGCTCCCGACCCCCTCCTGACCCGGGTCCGTGACTGCCCATCCCCTGCCCTTCCCCCAGCAGGTCTACCCGCGTACGCTGGGGGGTCCCCGGCCCTCGCTCCGGAGGTCTAAGGGTGCAGGGCCGGGAAGCAGTGGGAGGGAGCGCTCCTCCGGGTACCTGCAACCAGGCCAGGTCCCTCTAGCCGAGGCACCCGCGACCCTGGCGGCCGCCCGGGCCCCTCTTCCGCCCTCCCGGCTCTCCCGGCCCTGGCTGGGTCCCAACGCCGCCCCCCACCCATCGGGAGCCCGGCGCATCCGAGGATCCCCTCCAGCCCGGCGCCGGGAGAACTTACCACATGCAGCTCCACCTGGGAACTAACGCATCAGGAGGGGTTTCTGCCCACTCCTCAAGCTACTCCCTCTCCATGCGGAGTCCCCGCTCCGGGGGCCCGAGGGTGGCGCCGGGGAGCGGGCAGGAGGCGAGACCGAAGCTAAGACTCCGCAGTCCTCTGCCGGCGCGCTCGAAGCATTATACAATGGTGGAGGAGGCGGCGGCGGCGGCAGGCAGCGGAGGAGGAAGCGGGAGGCGGGCGGAGGGGGCGCCCTGACCGAGCGAGCGGCAGCTCGTGCTCCAGCACTCGCTGTGCAGGAGTGACGTGCGGCCAGCGAGCCTCCCGCGAGCTCCCGGCCCCGGGCTCAGCAGGCCCCGCCCCTCCCCCGGCCCCGCCCCCTCCCCCGGCGGTCCCGGGAGGCGCGATAAATGCCGAGCCGGGCCCCGGCCGCCGCAGGAGCAGGAAGGGGCAGGCAGAGCACTGGAGACGTCGGGTGGCAGCGCCGCCCACGGCTCCCTCTCCGGCCGGCGCACCCTTTATTTTCTCTTAAGAAAAGGCTTAAGGAGATGGCGAGAGGAGAAGAGACACTCCGGCCAGGGGACCACAACTAACCACCAATAATCCCCTCACACTCCAGAAAATACTCATGCAAATGACCGAGAGGCTAGTGACAAAGGCGGCGGCGAGTGCAGCGCGCGCACAGCCCGCTGAGTCGCGCGACCGCAAATATGACAAGCATCTAAGCTATTCGGCAACTTGGGGCCGGTCAGCAGGGCGGGTAGGGTCCCGCGGGGGAGGGGGGGATAGGAGGTGAGGGGCAAAAATTCGACCCCGAGGCACGGCGTCCACGCTGCCTGCGTGGCTTTCGAGACAGGCGTCCCTGGAGAGCCGGGGCAGCAGCGTCCGCAGCTGGGACACTCCCAGACGCCCCCGTGTCCGGACGCACCAGTGGCCTGCAGAGATGTCCGAACGGCAGGACGGGGGCTCCAGCTGGAGCCGGGATCACAAAATGCCCCTTGCGCGCGGCGGCCACGGCCCAACACTCGAAATGGGTCACCAAGTCAACAGTACTTTCGGAGTAGGACGGAGCCGAGTTGCATTCTTCGTGGCTGGCCGCGACGTGGTGCAGAGCCGGCAGCCGGCCGCCCGCGCTGGCAGAGCCCACGCAGGTAGGGAAGCCAGGCTTGGAGACGCGGCGGGGTCAGAGGCCCCGTCCTCTGCCCAGAAGCTTCCTGCGGATAACCTTTCCCCTCTCCTTAGGAAGGCATCGGCCTCGAACTTCTTACAAGTAGCAGGAAAATTTATACTAATTGGGAGAGGTGTGTATGCCTAAGTGGTGCGAGTTTAAAACACCAGGAAAAGAGAAGACAGTTCCCCTGGAAAATTAATGATTATTTTAAAAACTACATGCACGTTCAGTGTAAAGATGTTACAAAAAGTAATTCAGGCACCTTAAAATTTTGGCTGCCACCCCACTCAATATCTCAGATATCTGGCGTTTAATGGTTCACTGTACTAGTTATATTTAAGGATAATAAAGCTTTAAGACCTAACATAAAGGTGATTATAAGTCGTTAACATCAAGACAAGTTTAGACCTATTCAACTCTTCTGTAATGATTTGTTATCAATCAAATTGATGATCTTAGTGAAATTAAACCTGGGCTAAAATGTTGCTAGAGAAGACCATGTTTCTTGTTTTATCTCAAAGGAGAATAAAAAAGGTTTTACTTTACCCTTAGTACAATTAAAATTGTATAGATTTTTCTTTAAGTATAACCGATGCCAAAAGCTAATTATTTGTGGATATCTCTGGTAAGTTTCATTATAGTGGCGCTCCAAATTACACATCATGGAAATAGTGCTCAGGGCCCTCTGCAGGTCCTGCTCAGTCTGTGCCTGGGTGGCACAGCATTCAAACATTTTGCTGCGAAGCCAAGATATTTTTCATTTCCAGAGTTCTGCCTTTTAGAGACAACACTAACTACTAACAGTTTCCTAACCACCCACTCACTTATACTTTCAGCGCTCACTTTAAGGAAAAGCCATTGAAATAGAAGCTGCAATAATCTCTTCCTGTGATATCTTTGTAGCAGAGGCCAGAGGCTCTGTTGAATTTAAAGTGAATTTAAACTGTTATTCATGAATTGAAGTCAGCAGCGAGTTAGACTTGCAGAATTTTTGTGACACTTGGGTATTTTCTAGCAAATGGATTACCAAACGCTGTGTTCCTGTACCAAAGAACCAAGATCAAAGTGACAAGTTTTGTGTCTCCAGAGTGGACCTGAGATTCTGCTAAGGCACGTTGTTCTGGAAAGGTCGGCCTTCTTAGGAGAGCAACCTGAGTTTTCGAGTGAAAAGGTTTTCACTAGAAAGGTAGTAACCTCTTAACAGTGTACACAGTATATACAAGTTCCACTTCCCCTACTTTTAGATTCTGGTATCTTTCATCAAAGCATGAAGTGGCAGCTTCAACAGCTGCTAATGTGGTCCCACACAAGGTGGTTAACCACCCCTCCCCCAGGCTGAGCCCCCACAAGGCGGCCCAGTAATCCCCGCCTGGCCCTGGGAACCCAACTCCACAAAGATAAGGAAAAGCCCTCCCTGAGCTTTTGAAGTCCACTCCCTTCAGTATGCAGTGCCATGATTTTTTTTTTTTTTTTTTTAATCATTGCTCATTCCTAGCAAATGAACAAGAAATGTTTCGTGAAAATATAAGTGTGGTTTTCACTCTCACTCCTTGGGACATTTAAAAGCCCATTTAAAATAATCCTACCCTCAAGATTTAGAGTTTAGAGTCTCTCCTCACTTTCACATATAAGAAATCAGGCCAGGCATCCACATTTAACTATGGGGAACATATCTGTTTAGGGAAAAAAACAAACATGGCTTTTGTAAGTATAGAATGGTGATGGTAATTTGCAAAAATACTCATTAGTTTAGTCTCAGAGAGGTACTTCTCAACATTGCTTTGTATTCTGGGTACTAGTTTGCACTTCACTGCTTCTCTTTGAAAGTTTCTGGGCCTTCACATCTTGCAAACTACTAGATGACTTTGCTAACTGAAGGCCATTTTAGCACTTAATTAGCGTGCACCCAAGAAATGACACCAGGACAAGCTGGCCATATAAACTGAGAAACAAAGACTTTAAAACAGTTTTAAACTTCACTTTTTCTTTCTCTTTTACTATATTTTATCTGTCAAGTTCCACTTGAAATACTAGTAGTAATCATCCACCTCTGTACTTTGGAAATATTGGTCTTAATGGCAAAAAAATAAAATCAGATAAAATAAACATTTCAGTTCCTGAAACACCTTGTGTGCAGCCAGCTGGGCTCAATTATCTTTTCATGGAAAATACACACATCCTTACTGAATCTGGACTTCCCATTCACTGATAACTTAAAACCATTAACTTCAGAATAAAGTTCTGGAAGTCACATCACCTGATTACGAAGGAGTTGATACTGGACACAGTGATTGGACAATGCAACTGTCTCACGAAGATGGCACAGACACGGTCAGTATTTGCAGCCACTGGCAACTGAAAACTTCCTTGTAGCAATGGAGCGTGTTAACCCTCACCCTAACTCCTCTCTAGCTCTTCCTCCACCTACTTTTGTCAGGTTTTTTTCCTCCTGAGGTCACGGTTCACACAAGCAGAACTTCAACTCCAGGGAAGGGCTGCTTTTGCACAACTTCCCTAATTATCACTGGCCGGCTTTGCCTCAACAGTCCCTTATGTTCTGAGAGAGGGTTACTCTGTCAGAGATACGCCTTCCTCTCTTTTAAAAATCTGACAATATTTAAATCCTAATTTGGGACAAAATCTTAAGGATAATATTTAAAGAAAATGCTTTTAAAACCATTTGCCTCCCCTAAAATTGTCCCCCTAATTGTTGATTAGTCCTTTCTAACCATGACTAGAAAAGATAGCTTCTGTTGGGCATTAGTGTCCTTCTTATTCCATTTGCCACTATTTTCCATTAAAATCTTCAGATAAACTGTGAGGTCCAATTTGGAGCAGCCCTTCTTAGAGACTCCAGCTTTTGCTCTCCCCCTTTTCTCAGCTGGGAAGCGGAGGCCCTTCCTGGTAACAACTCCAGTGTTCCCTTCCTGCTGGCTGCTGCTCTGACTGGTGGTGGCTTCTCGCAAGCCTGTCTCCTTGTCCCCGGTTCCCCTCACAGCACTGCCTTCCCAGGGGCCCCTGCATGCGGACTCTGCACTACTTGCATATAAACCAGCCTCCCTTTTTGAGGAGTTCATACTCTTCTCCAGATACTTGGCACTGCTGGCATCCACAGAAAACATCAATAAATGTTAGAAATCGCATGGCCTCCAGGCCTTCCTTGTCCTGGGGAACCAGCCTGAGGAGATGATGATTCCTGGAGTAGGAGTATGAAGATCTGGTACAAATAAATCACTTGACTATGATTAATCGTTGACTTTTTGGTTTTTTAATCCACTATGTCACAGATTCAGGCTCAGCTCCAGTTCTGGGGAAAAGAGCAGGTTGGTCAGGAGATTTCGGGTCTGGTTCGTCAGCCAGAGCCAGCAGGGAGGCTGAATCAGGCCCTTAAGGCCTGCTTTTACACCCTTCAAAAGGAGGTCCTCAGGCTCAGAGATTTCTGTAGCCCCTTCCCAGAACTAGGAGTCTAGAAAAAAGTGATTACCATGTAGACTACCCCCGGGAGGAGTTTTGGGCTCAAATGAGATAATCTGCTCAAATTGGAAGAATATAAAACCAATGTCATACTCACACATTTCTAAGAGAAAAGAGAAGTACAAATAACGATAATATACTCTATTCAATAGGATGTGTTCTTGGAATTATTTTCGTATCTAGAAGACAGATCTGAGCCAGCTATCCATATTCTCCTGGATCTGTTACCCATTATGGTTCAAGTCACCTATTTGGGAAATCCGAAGCCCACCCCACCCATGTTTGGATAGAAGCAGGATGGTTTACGAGGCATTTTCGTGTGGATTTTCATGTTCACTCTTCATAGCACCTTCCCTGTGCCATAGGCAAGACAGGGACTCCTTCCCACATCTTACAGAAGAGGAAACAGAGGCTTGGAGATGGACCTGCCAACTGAACTCCTTTATCAAGCTGACTCTCAGGGACAGAGAAGGTCTGGAGGCTGTGAGATTTCTAATATTCAGGGAAATTGTTTGTGGAAGCCAGGGAAGATGACGCTGAGGGTCTTGAGAAGAGTATGAACTCCTCAAGCAGGGAGGACGGTTTATAGGCAGGAGGTACAAAGTTGACATGCAGAGGCCACCAGGAGGGTAGTGCTGGGCCCGGGTCCAGACACCATTTTGCTTTGACCTTACACTACGGTCATGAAATAACAACAATTCTATTTCTTACACAAAGAACTCCAAACTTGCCTGTCCTTGGCTTTGTTAGCATCCTCTTTTAGTCCACAGAATTAATAACCCATAAACACCACAATGAAAAAGAAATAAAACTCATCACACCCTTCAGACCCCTCACTCATTTCCAATATGGTTCATAAAACTGGCATTCTTTTTTTTTTTTTAAGATTTTATTTATTTATTTGACAGAGAGAGAGAGATCACAAGTAGGCAGAGAAGCAGGCAGAGAGGGGGAAGCACGTTCCCCACTGAGCGGAGAGCCCCATGAAGGGCTCAATCCCAGGACCCTGAGATCATGACCTGAGCCAAAGGCAGAGGCTTAACCCACTGAGCCACCTAGGTGCCCCAAAACTGGCATTCTTGTTTATCACTTTGTCTTTAGCCTCTAGAACAGTACCTGACACAGTAGGTATTTGTACATTTTCACTGAATGAATAAAGAATGCTGAAGAGTTTATAACAGCTTCATAAACTCAAGGGGTTAATTTTTCCTGCTAATGTTTTCCTCTCACTACGTTTTCACTAAGCTCGTGTGTGTATACACATATAAATAACCATATATATGTATTTTAAAGCAGTATTTGGGAACCTTCATAATTAGAAGGGTCACTGTGAGCAGTATAATATTGTCCTTGTAACTGCTTTTCAGCAATTCTAAAATATACCAATTGGGTGTAACATAGTTACAAGGACAAATGGGCACTCACATAGTACTATTAATCTATACAGTCTCACTACTGGGGGAATAACCATGCAGATAAATTATTGCCATAATTCCACTATTCTGTACTTCTTTATAAAGATTTTCTCTTCCTACCTTAAGAATTAAAAGTCTTGGTCAAATGACATTTAAATCCACAGCAGCATTTGATAATTATGGAGGGCGGTGGTGGTGAAGACTTGCCTACTCAAATCTTCAAGTGATTACCTGAATGGTACAAATGACCACTCGTTACCAGCACCTTCATGGTCTCATGGTCACGGAATTTAAAAGTATGCCAATAATAAAATATGTTATGAATATCATCAACCAATATTAACTCCCAGGAAAACTTGGCAAAATGACGACAGGAAAAATAATTTTTTTGAAAGTATTACTCTAATGACAGCTGTTCTTTATGTTTCGAAATCAAGCATTTATACAACTGGCTAAACTAAATTATATTTTCTGCTATAATAGTCTCATATCTTTTGTAGAAACTATCTAAGATTGTGTACCTTTAGATCACATATGAGTAAAGAAGTCACTTAAGAGAACTATGGTAATTTGGGAAATGTAAATAATATATTTAAGTCATTTTTGAAGTCTCAGCTGTAAAAATTCTACTTTGAGAAGTTAAAAAAAAAAAAAAAATGCAAAGCTTTAAGCTGTGTGTACAGATGCCCAGGAAAGGCCTCTAAGTTCAGGCTATGAAGTATCATTAGAAAATAAACATGTGGCCAGAGAGCCCAGTTTAAATGTAAACATAGTATACAACTAAAAATGCATCAGCTTGTTTGCCACTTTGAATTTTTATTGAGTTTTCTGGAAGATAGGTAACACTTAGGTAAAATGGTGTAGACTTTTCTTTTAGTCACCAATGTAGAACTATTTTTTTTTTTAAAGACCTGTTGCCAGAATAAACAAGAATAAACATTTTTTTTCAAAATTATCCAACTGTCCAATCATACAGGTCCCTTGCTTTAAACTGAAAAAATGTTAAATTTTTAAGTGAAAAGTTGTTAATATTTAAAATTTCAGAAATGCACAGAGTGGGGTCAAGTAGGAAGAACTAAAGCAAGCATCCCAGATAAACATTAACACATTAGATACATGCTTTAAAGATTGAATGAAAAATGTAATCTTGCTAAGTAACACTTGTTTCAAACTGTTTTCTTGGAGAAGTCTTGTTTGAGTTATATGAAACTCCTTAAATGGGCAATTATCAGAGAACCTGGCTTTTAAGGAGAAAATAATAGTGTGAATGAGCTATATGTAACTTCCCTTTTTAAAAACAGAAGTTGAATCTGTGACACCAAATTTAGAAAGGAGCGCAAGAATATCATCTCTATCATAGACGCCCACTGCTGTGCTGGTCTGTTAGAAATCAATGTACACGCTATGAATTTGAGTTTGCTCACACAATACAGAGAGTTAATCATTCCTAAAGATGATTCTTTTAAAAGAAAACATAAATGTGAAAAAGTCACATCATATAAAAAAACTCACTTAAAAAGAGCCAGATTCCCTGACTTTGACAATAGTGATTCATTTGGTCTCATTACCGAGCAGCACGGTCCACACTGGGGATGCAGATAACTAGCTTTTGTGAGAATAATATAGGTAATTTCAACAGCATTTATACTTCCTTTTAACATTATTTAAGAAATTAAGGCCCAAATTACAAAAAGGTTGACAAAATTGTAACGAATCAGGCATTCATTTTCAATTCACTCTCATTTATTACCACTTTAGAACTGTTAGACATCATACTTTTAGTTTTAGTGATAATAACAGTTGTAAAGATAAAGACTCTAGAATAACTATTTTCTCATTTGGCCAAAAATGAAAAGTAAGAAAATAGAAACCTTTCCAAAAGTTCATCAGATGAAAAGAACAGAATTAATGGAGGAACTATACCATTTATGGACAAGAATATTTAATACTTTATAAATACCATTTCTCAGGGTGCTTGGGTGGCTCAGTCGGTTAAGTGTCTGCCTTCGGCTCAGGTCATGATCTCAGAGTCCTGGGATCCAGCCCCATGTCGAGCTCCTGGCTCAGTGGGGAGTTTGCTTCTCCCCTCTTCCCCCACCTCTCCCCCATGCTCGTGCTCGCTCTCACTCTCTCTAATAAATAAAAAATCTTAAAACAAAATAAATATCACTTCTCTCACTCCTCAACTCATCAATAAATTGAATACAATTCCAATTTAAATCCCAATTTTTTTTTTTTCACGGAACTTGGTAAGCAAACCCAGAAATCATCTGGAATAGCAAAGAGTGAAAGATAGCCAAACTAAAAAGTTTAAAGGACAAAATGGGGGATGTGTCCTGTCAGATATCAAGGTTTATTATAAATTTCTAGTAATTAAAAGAAAATGTTGTATCATAGGGATAGATAAATAAATCAACGGAACAGAATCAACAGTACAGAAATAGACCCACACATATACGGAAGTGTTAAATACGACAGAGGTGGTATTACAGATCAGTGGGAAAGAACACGTTATTCAATAAATGGCTAAGAGTCACCTGGTTAACTTCATGAAAAATAAAATAAAATTAGGTACCTAATATTTCTCCAAAAATTTCACATGGACTAAATTTCCGGTGGACCAAATCTAAATATGTAAAACACAATTTTAAAACTTTTTTTAAAGATTTTATTTATTTATTTGACAGAGAGAAAGAGATCACAAGTAGGTAGAGAGGCAGACAGAGGGAGAGGGGGAAGCAGGCTCCCCGCTGAGCAGAGAGTCAGATGCGGGGCTCGATCCCAGGATCCTGGGATCATGACCTGAGCTGAAGGCAGAGGCTTAACCCACTGGGCCACCCAGGCACCCCAATTTTAAAACTTTTAAGGAGAGAATACAGGAGAACACGTTATGGTTTCAGGATAGGGAATGCGAAATTATTGTTTGATTCCTAAGTTTCACTCTCTACTTGCCTCTGCTTTGCTCTGTGCCTTGAAATATTGACCACCTAGGAAGTAAGTTCTTTTGCCAACTAGTTGCCAGCTGGATTCAGTGAAAGCAAGGCACCAGAAGGAGACCAGTCAGTCAGAGGGGAAAGAGGGTGGGGTATTTCTTTCCCTATCCTTCCTGCTTTGAGCCTCTGTCATGGCAGTATCCATCCCTCCACACCCACAGCTTCTGTGGGTGCCCCTTCTCCAGGGTGTCCTGTCTAGTCTCACAAATTCAAGCAAGACCACTTCTCCCCCCTTTTCCCTTTAGACCTAAGAATAGGAACAGCTTCCTACTGTTGCTGGTCTTCCATGCCTCAACTTTTGTCACATCTCTGTAAAAAGTCCCTTTATTAAAGTCTCATGAGTTGTATCATTTGAATGGAATTCTGCTTCCTGCTGAGACTTTGACTATTCAGAAACAAGACACCCAATGCAGAAACCATAAAGAAAAAGATGGATAATTTGATTACATTAAAATTAAACATCTATTAAACAAAGTAAAGGCAAGCTAAAGACTGTGGAATGATATATGTGATTCATATACAACACAAGATTAGTATTTAGAATAAATTTTTTAAAAGTCCTATAAACCCAATAGAAAAATGGGTTAAATAGGAAACTTACATGTCCAATAAACATATGAAAAGACACTCAACCTGATCAGTAATAAGAAAAATGCAAATTATAAAAAGATAGTTCACAGCTACCAGATTGACCAATTTGGAGATGATTTGGCACTATCTGGTAACACGGGAGATGCGTACACCCTGCCCATAGGCATGCAGTCTTTCTTACTGAGGTTCTATGAAAAAATAAGCCCAACAGAAAATGACTCCTTAATTCACCCACAGATGGAATGAAGTTAAAAACCAGTAGTGTGCTAGTCAATGGTTAACAATGGCTAGGTGGATGGGGAAAGAAGCCTTTATTTGTAGAATTTGCTGATTTCTGTGGTGTAAATACCCGCAGCACAGCTGATTTCAAGCCTCCCAAATGAACTCAAGAATTAGAAAGATTCGCACAATCGCTCTCAGGAGCAAGTATCAGTCTCTAGCTCCAGCCCTACACTGGAACCACTCTAGACCTATAGGACTGACGTTAATTCGTTACATATAATAGATGCCTTAGGGGCTTAATTCTCTGGAGGAATTCTGGATGAGAAGAGCTAAACCTAGAATCTAGAGAAACTCTTGCTTTTATCCCCCATGGAGACATAGAAGAATGTTTGTAGCAGCTTTGCTTTTAATAGCTAAAACACTGGAAACAACTTAATGTTCATCAAAATGTGAATAAACTGATACACTTGGAAACTATAGTGGTTAAGAAGTACTAAAGGTACCATATATCGAGATGGTTAAATCTTTTTTTTCCCCAGATTTTCATTTATTTATTTATTTGGGAGAGAGAGAGAGCATGAGAACGGGAAGGTCAGAGGGAGAAGCAGACCCCCTGCTGAGCAGGGAGCCTGATGTGGGACTTAATCCCCGGACTCCAGGATCATGACCTGAGCCGAAGGCAGTCGCCAACCAACTGAGCCACCCAGGCGCCTGACATGGTTAAATCTTAAAAACACAAATGTTGAATAAAACAAAGCAAGCTGTTAGTATGTACAGTATAATATCATTACACAAAATCTTTTAAAA
Source organism: Potos flavus (assembly GCA_028534135.1). Classification (NCBI taxonomy): domain Eukaryota; kingdom Metazoa; phylum Chordata; class Mammalia; order Carnivora; family Procyonidae; genus Potos; species Potos flavus. Next base: position 50,122,578 of record CM052885.1, on the reverse strand, counting down.
CATGCAAAATGCTGCTATACATTGTTTACAGATACATAGGTATGCTACTATAGTATAAAAACATTAGAGAAAAAAATATTTAGGAAAGTGGTTATCTCTGCCAAACCGAGGAAGGCAAGGGAATCAGGGAGAGACACACAGGTGGCTTCTCTTTTATTCATAGTGTTTAATTTCTTTTTTAAAAACATGAAAAGCAAGTATGTTGGAATTAAATGATTTGAATTTATTGATTCATATTTCCTCAGGTTAAAAAAATTCACCTTTTCTTTCTTCCTTATGGTTCCCATGAAATAGAACTTCCTAAGTTTTTTCCTGCGATTTCCAATATCTATTATCTAATATCTAGTATCTATTATCTAATATCTAAAAAATATCTAAATATCTAATACCTATCTAATATCTAAAGCATTGGACAGTATTCATATTTGATGTATTTATTTATCCCCATCATTTCAGTAAGAACATTCCTTTCACTCATTTTGATATATTGTCCTTCTTTCTCTCTTAATAAGAAACTGTAAAATCCAATGATAACACTATAGTAACCTAAAGTTCTTAATAGGAAGCCCAGCTGACAGGTCAGGTTTAAGAGAATAATTGGTGTAAAGCCCGTGTTTGGGGTATATTTCTCACCTTCCAGGCTAACTTCTATCATGCTAGAAAGGGTAAAAGCTTCCTCACAGAATATGGAAGGCTTGTGACTTCCTTAATATATGCCAAGTAATGCATTTAGCACTAAAAAGTGAAATTGTGTGTGTGTGTGTGTTTAAAACAACGGAAACACATTTACCCTTGAAATAAATTTCTTTCACTTGGTCTTGAGGTGACCACTGGCTGCTATACCAAATGCATTTTGATTCTTTCTGGTTTTGTGTCTCTTGATACAGGGACCGAAATAGAGCCCACATGCTCTCTCGACCTCTGGGAACATCATGTTGTCTCAGTGCATGGGTAATGTGACTTTTTTTCAGAGATTGTCTTGAAATAAGCCTATGTTTTAAATACACACTTTTCTGCGTGCTAGCAGGCATTCTGAAGCTAGGTGGTTCTAAATAAAGAACTCTAGTCAACAACAGGAAATAACTCCCACAGAAAAAAGGGGCAGAATACAAACTCTCACCAACTCTTGTACACAGTTCACAACGGCCTTTTGTTCCATGCACATTAAGCCTGAAATCTTTACTTTTCAGAGCATGTCTGGGCCTTTGCAGAGCAATTAAACCTTTCTTTTCCTTTTGCTGGTGTCCCTTGCCTTCTTCTCTCCAAGGAAGTTAGCGTTGCAACTAACTTCTTACTGTGAAGTAGCAGATCAGAAAACAGAACAGTTTCTATTCTGAAGCTTAAAGTTTTTGTTTGTGTGTCGTTTTTTTTAATGGAGCTTCTCATGGAAAAAAAATCAACTCTCAGTTTAAAACTCATTTTTCCTTCTGAGATGTATAATGCCACATAAACACACACATGTTATGTTCTAAAGGAATACGTTCATCTGCAGTATATGTTTCTACACTTCTATGGGCTGATATATCGACAAGGATATATCATATCAACTCGTAAGTCTACATTGATGGGTTATTAAAGCTTTATTAGTGATATGTCAGCAAATCAGTGCAACTGGAAGATAAATTTATATTCTAGTCAAAAGTTCCCATCTTGAGTCTTTTGTGAAAAATTGGAAGAAAAATCCAGATCCCAAGCTAACTAAATAAAAAGACATCTGAATGATAGTTTTCAAAGTCAGAGTGACTCTACTGGAACAGGTTGGTGGCATTCAACTGTAGGACGGCACAGGTACTACTGACAAGAAAATTGGGCCAAGGAAAACAATTGGGCCAAGCTTGAATACGACTGCAAACTGCTATTTCTTCCCTCCCCTCTACACTCAGCCTTGCCCTCTCCACTGGCCCCTCCCTGAAGTCAATAAATTATAGACTCAACACTCTCTATCTTCAATTTTAAAACAAGAAACAATCTTCCTGTGCTTCAGTGCTGCAGGAAGGCTAGGGGCTGCTCCTGTCTCTACCCTTCACAGCTTTAGTCCCTCCTCCTTCCTCTCGCTTCTGCAGGCCAACATTATCGGCCACTCCTTGACCAGCCTGAGAAAAGAGCACCAGTGCCCTCTAAGAACCAAGGCCAATGGACACTTGGTTCCTCAGAGTACTGAGCCCCTCTGTAGCACTGGATATTACTGACCACCTCCAACCACTCTTTCAATGAGTTTGTTTAAACGACAGTCTGCTGGTTCTTATCTCTCTGGACAGACACTTATAATCTCCTTGGATGACTCCTCTTCCTCTGACCGCCCCCGCCCCACACCCCGCCGCAAACCTATAGTTCTTGACTTAAAAAAAAAAAAAAAATCACCTCCTCCAGTTTCAATTTGGGAGCAGAGAGGGTTAAGGAGGTGAATTGGGGATGGGGATGGTTGGTTCGAATCTTCAGGAAAATTTGGAGACCTGTGTGTTTTGAAAAAAATTTGCCAGTTGATAATCACTATCTAAATGTTTGCATTCCCTTTGGTTTTCTTTTTGCTCCTTCCTCTCTTTTCATCCTATAAACTTTCCCCAGGCAACCTCACCCACTCTCAGGGCATCTATATGCTAATGATTCACAAATCATTAACCACATTCCAGATCTTTCTCTTTGAGCTTCATATTTGACCTTTATGTAGAGAGAGACCATATATCCCAGTTTGTCAGGGTCATTCCTAGTTTATGCTTGTCCCGGCATAATTATTAATAGCACCCTGTTTCAATCTCAAAACGATCCTGGTTTGAACAATAAAAGTATATAATTAGCCTCTTTCTATCCCATTGCCTATTAGACATCTCCACTGGGTATCATAAAGGCACCTCCAACTCATAGCACATCTAAAATTGTCCTAATCGTATCCTCCTTAAATCTGTACCTCCTCCTGAATGCTTAAGGGTGGTTAAGGTACCAACAAGGTACCCCTGGTGTCTAGAATAGAAAGATTAGAAATCTAAGATTCAAAGCATCTTTCCACTCCTGTTCCCTCACATTTAACCAGATACACAGTCCTGTCAATTTTCTCTCTTAAATGTTTTTCAAATATGCCCCCTCCTCTCCATTTTTCTCATCCCTGCCCTAGTCAAGACCCTAATCGTCTTTCATTTTGACTACTGCAACAATCCATCTCCCTACATCCAGTCTTGAATAGTCCCTCTCTACTCCATCCACACCACCTACTGCATGACTGGTAGCATGCTACGTACTAAAAATACAAAATGAACAAGAGATGCTCTCACCAAATTCACAGGGGAGACTAACTCATCAATGCAATGCCATGGGTGATGTGGTGATAGAGACATGAGCAGGGTGACAATGGACGCTTCTGAGTGGCCACAGAGCCTGGCCAGTATGAAAGACACGGTGATGGTTTTAGGGTAAATGGGTCAAGGTTATTAAAGGCAGATGGAGCAGCAGAGATGGGGAGGTGAGAAATAGTATAGTATATGGGTGCAGATCTGAAGTGTAAATCGCAAGAAAGGAGTAGCAACATATAAGACTATGGAGTTTAGCTGGACATGTCTAGGAAAACCTTGGATGCCACATTAAAGAGTCTGGACTTCATGTTCTGAAGGCAGTGAGGGGTCATTAAAAGATGTTCCATGGGGGATTAGCATGATGTGATTTTTATTTTCAGATGTTAATCCTATATCTATACCTGAACTTGAGAGAACAATCTTAAAAGTTATTTAGAATAACCAATAAATGAAGAAAAAATAAACTTTATTGAAGACGTTAAAAAGCTGTGATAATTAATAGAGCTGGGTTCTGGCAAAAGAAAAATACAAATAGATCTGCACTGAAAAACTTCAAACAGACCTTAGGATAAACATCTAACATTGTCAGAGATGGCATTCCTGTTAGGGTGAGAGGAAGGTGTGTATAGTAGTTTACTATTTAAGGAGAAAGAATTGGATGTTAGATTTTTGCCCCAAACAATGTGATAAAACACTAGAGATTAACTAAAGAGTAAAATATATATAAAAAAAAAAGCATGAGAACTAAAAGAAATTACAGATAAATAACTGATCTTAAAGGTAGACAAGACCTTTCCAAACATAAAGCAAAAGAAGAGCCATAAAGTTAAAACAGATTACACTATAAAACTATATACCAAGAAACACCATAAGCAAAATTAAAAGAAAAAGGACAAACTAGGAAAAATATTTGTAACACGGTTAACAAAGAGTTAGTAACCTTATTACCTAACGAGGTCTCATGAATCAATTAGAAAAACACCAATACTAAATTAGAAAAAAACATTGACACTAAATTGGAAAAATGCGCAAAGGATACAAACTAATAATCACCAAAAGAAGAAATGCATGAAACAACAAACACTAATTCACCCAATCAAAGCAATACAAATGAAAAAGAAATAGGATTGCCACACACGGAGCTGGCCACAGATGTGTGCGCACTGATAACAATGTGGGGGGGGGGGCTGTCAGAGCCACTGATGGAAGTGGAACTGGATTCAATCTTGAGAAGACAGGGTTTGGTCAGGGTTTGTATTAAGAACCTTTGAAAATATCCATATCCTGTAATGTGGTCCTTTCACTGCTAGGAATTTACTCCAGAGAACTAATCAGAGCTGTGCATAAAAATCATATCCATTCAACAACTATTTATTGAATGCCCACTGTGTCCTAGGTTCTGGGAGTTGGGAATGTGGCAGCGAACAAACCCCACAAGGATCCCTGTTCTCACAGCTCTTACATGCTAGTGAGGGGAAAGAGAAAAAAAAACAGAATAAATCAGTATATTACATGGCATATTAGAAATTAAGTGCTCCAGAGAAAAATAAAACAGGAAAGGAGGATGGGGAATGTGTGCCTGGGTGTGTATGTGTGGGGTGGGGGTGTGATTTTGAAGAGGTGCTTAAGAAAGCCTCCCTGAGAAGATGACAGTAAGTAAAGCCGTGAGGGAGGTGAGAACTGAAGCCAAGCACAGGAGTTTTCCCAGCAGAGGGAACAGAAAATGCAAGCATGCCTGAGGGCTCCACATCTAAAAGGGGGGGAGTTTAGGGGGGAGGAGTGGAAAGAGAGGGGGGACCGGGAGGGGGCAGGTTGTGAAAGGCCTTATAAGTCAACGCAATGACTTTGGCTTTTAGCTTGAGTCTGAAGGGAAGCGATGACTGCAGTACCCTTGACCCCTAACTATGTATTCTCAAGACAGTGGCCAGTGGTCCGTTTAAAAGAATAAAGTCAGGTCATGTCACTGCTCTCTCGAAACCCTGCAATGATGGTGATTGTGTTGTAATGGTGATTTGCTGCTCAGTGTCACTCTGAGGTTTGAATCTCTTCAAGTGTGCCAAAAATTCTAGTGTTTGAGAATGTGCCGCCGACAGTAAACAACTGAGAACCAGTTGTGTCACCAGTGGGTGTAATGGTTAAGAGCTTGAGCTGTACAATTAAGGCAGATCTGCCACTGAGGAACTTTCTGCCAGTGAACCCTGGCCATGTTTCTCAACCTCTGATTCTTAACTGTAAAAAGGGGGAAATATCATCGACCCCATGGTGTTACAGAGATTAAATTAGATAATGCGTTTGTTTTTCAGAGTCAAGTGTGCCACTGGTGGTACCTGAGGTGATTTAAAAGGCTCAAGGAGCTGGCACTAAAGGATCAGCTCAGAAGAGAGAGGTAACAGCTAGGTGAGAGATGAGTGTTGTCTGGAGGAGATGCAAAGGTTTCCCAGAAGGAGGAAGAGGACTTGAAGTTTCTTGCTGCCTCTCATGCTGCTGGAGGTGCCAGGTGACGCGGTTTTGGCTAGTGGGATGTAAGGAGAAGTCAGTCTGCTGGGAACCCTAGGGAAGAATGTTACCACCCGGATTAAAAAGGGAGGGACACGCAGCCTTGCAGAGAGAGCTCTCACTCCCTTTCCGGGCTGTGTGAGGATGTGGTGCCTTCTTGTGTGCAAGACTAGGAAGGCTAAGGACAAAAGTCCAATGCTCCGAGGGTGGTGGGGCGGAGGTCGAGGTGGAGCCTGGGTCCTTAACGACATCACCAAAGAGCTAAAGAGAACCACGGACGCTAGGAATGCAACTTCTAAGGGAAATGATAAATGGCTTACGGGTATGTTTATAATGCTGTGGGTGAGGTCCAAGGACCACAAGCCCATGAATCACCTAGGGACTGGTTTAGCCCCCCATCCTTGGACCCCACCCAGCTCTGCTAAAATATTATCTCTGTGGGAGAGGCTTAAGAATCTGCATTTTATACTTCTCAGTTGTGTTGGTTTCCTATTGCTGTTATAACAAATTTACCATAGACTTAGCAGCTTAAAGTGATGCAAATTTATTCTCTTACAGTTCTGGAGGTTTCACATCAGGTCATAATCTCACTGGTTGTGGGATCCAGCCCCGTGTGGGGCTCCGCGATCAGTGGGGAATCTGCTTGAAGATCCTCGTCCACTGCCCCTCCCCCATGTGCATGCATGCACACACACTTTCTCTCTCTAAAATTAATTAACTTAAAAAAATGATACCACACCTTTAAATCTGTAGAATTACTTATTTACACACTATAAAGCATGTTGACATCATCTTCTTTGCTCCTCTCCCCTTAAAGCCCCAAGAGCCAGCTACTACTATACTGTTTTTCATTTGAGGAACTGAGGTTCAGAGAAAACTTTCTCAAGATGCCACAATGACCAAGCAGCAAAGCCCAGACTGGAATCCAGATCTGATTCAAAATCCAGTTTTCATTTTCAAATTTACATTACTATAAATAGCACTTCACTTAACCATAAAATGAAGACTCTGTCAAAGCACGTCTCTGAAAACAAATTCAGATGGACACTTAAAGTGTGATGATCTATCTACCTACCTCTCTACTTATTTATAAAGCAGAATGAACCAGAAAATTTTTAAGGTGTCTTTAAAAAAATGCATACACACACACACACACACACACACACACACACACACACAATCTCTTTCTTTTTAACATGCCCACACACTGGCTAAGCTTCTATAAACAGCTTTAGCTCCAAGTGAAATTTTATGACTGAATCTCAAACGCTTAAATAAATAGAAAATGCTGAGATGGTCTAAGCTAGTAAACAAAATCATTAGCTCTAAAAACAAAAAAGCTCAAAATGTACAGGTTTCACAAGTATTTGGTTGCTATAAGAAATGCTGCCATTATTCCAATGGTGTATTTTACTCTTATTTGTATTTCTAGTGGACTACTATGTTTCCATGCAATTTCAACCCACATGCACTGATGACATGAGCCAGGCTTCAAATGCCATGATTCATCAAGGCTGCCGCAGTCATGCAGCTCAGGGACAGACCCATCGGATGCGAAGCTGCCCTCTGCGTAACGTACATTCATGTTCACTGCGCACTGTGTGTGACCCCAGACAAGCATAGTCATCCTCCTCTCGCCCACCCTCCCACTTGCAGGAGAGACAAACCATGAAACTGATGTAAATAAAAAAGGATTCCATAAAGGCACCCTTAGTCAGAAATCATCTTTTCTACATTAACAATAGAAAAGTCTTCACTATGATTTAGGCCACTCATACCATTACCTTTTGATTCTTTGCAGGAAAACCAAAGTACAAAATACAGAGTATTTAGAGGTTATTCAACATAGAGTTAAGCAAACTATAATCGACATTTTCTGACATGCCTAACAACACTAACTTTGGAGTCAAAAAGTCCTGGGACAGACAGAGTTTCAAGTTCCCGTTTGACCAGGTGTTGGCTATCTGACCTTAGGCAACTTGCTTAAGCCTCAGTTTTCTCAGCTGTAAGAAGGGGACAGAGCCAGGACCCGAGGCAGGTGTTATTGTGAGAGGTAAGTGACATTACATATGTAAAGAAGTTAGCATAGCCCCCTGAAAATGATAAAGAAAGGTAGCTGTTTTTGTGATTACTAATTACTGAAGTTCAGTACCACTCCGGTGGTCACTGGTGTGGGAAGGAGAGCTACTTTGCTCATCCCCAGAGGCCTAGTAACTGTTGCTATGATGAATCTTCTGTATGGGTTTGGGATACACATTAGATGGAGCTCCACACACTTAAGGCATTAGGCCAGACTGGAGTACAAGCAAAAGACATCCTTATTGAATAAATCTCATCATCTAGCTAGTATTGAAGAAGAACCTCTGTACCTGCAATTCAATATAAAATCAACCCCACTTTTTTTCTTTGCCTAACATTTACTGAGTGTCCACTGTGCCAGGCCCTAGTCCAAGCTTAAGAAAAGATTCTTTCACAAATAACTGAGAGAATGTTAGCTATCTGGATTAATTATAATTCCCTCTCCTTGACTCTTTGCTTTAATTATATTCTGATGCAAAAATGTGTACGTAACATATCATAATAAAGACTAGGAGAGATCAGCTACTTTCTATAATGGCTTTAAAATATAAGTAACAGGAGCAACCAGAATGCATCTTACTACTTTCATTGCTATACCTGGGCTACAATGCTTTCTTTTCCCACCTAAAAAAGTGACAATAATGTTTGCCAAGTGAACCCAAAGAAATAGAGAACATATACCAAAAATGTCAAAAACTTTAAAATCTCATTAGAAATAAATAAATAAATTTGGTGCTCAAACCAAATAAAATGTCAAAAGTTGTAAAGCCTCCTCTTTCTTTAATATCCATTATACTTCTAAGGAGCTAAATCTCAAATCTCTTGAGTTGCTCTGAAAAATACTAGTGCTCATCTCCATTGGCCCAAACTTCTACCCCCAGGTTGGTGGGTTATGGGCTTGAATGGTATGTAGGGATTTACATTGGGCTCTAAGTAAAAAAATACTAGTGGTTGAAATAACAAAGTCTTTCGTTTTTTTTTTTTTCTCACAAAATTAGAAGTGTGAGGTTACACAGTCCAGGACTGGAAAGACACTTCAAAGGTAACTGTTCCACCATCCTCACAGGTCCTCAGGGTCACAAGAAGGCTGCTATCTAACAGCTATTTTATCCACATTCCAGGTAAGAATAAAGTCAAAATTCTTGTCTTCATGAGCATTTGTCTTTTGTCCAAGAAGTGATATCCTCCCCCCAGGAACCTCTACCCACATGTTACAGGCCAGAAAAGAGCCAGAATATAGCCATCTCAAATAGAAGGCTGTCCAAATATCAAGTAGTTAAACTTAGCACAGAGTTACCCCAAATAAAATCAGTGTTCCCTTAACACCAAATGAATGGGAGAGGATTCTGGGAAGATGGGCAGAGTAGAAAGCACCAGGAATCTGTCACTCCAACTAGGCACAAAGCTGCACCAGCAGAATCTGTCTGATGTAACTAATTTGGAACTCTGGAGTCTGCTGAAGGCTTACAACTTCCAGGGGAAGACTTGTACAGTAAATTACATAAGTTTAGTTAATCTCAGTCAAGTTCAGCTCTTAGCACATTAGCAGGTACTCATCCCGCATCTCCACTTGTATGTATCCTCCTGGAGCAGCTTGCAAATAGCTTGTGGGAGCCAGGAGGGCAAAAAAAGACCCCCTCCAAATACTGGAGCTCTGTGTCCTGATTGTTTTTTCTTAAGTAAGCTCTACACCCAACATGGGGCTTAAACTCACAACCCTGAGATCAAGAGTCACATGTTCTACCAATTGAGCCACCCAGGTGCCCCATATGGTTTGTTGATTGTTGTTTCCAGTCATAGAGATACAAAGAGGTAAGCAGACATTTTTGTTGCACCTCCCCATAGTACTGCAAGCCCTTCCCCCTTCCCCTGAATTGATGTCCAGGTGATTTAAAGGGCCAGCAACCTTTCCCTCCACCTCATTTTTTTTTGCTTTCCCTCCTCTACAGAGCCAGACATTAAAGGTTAAGACATTAAAAAAGAAAGAAAGAAAGAAAAGAAAAGAAAAGGAAAGGAAAGGAAAGGAAAGGAAAGGAAAGGAAAGGAAAGGAAAGAAAGAGAGAGAGAGAGAGAGAGAGAGAGAAAGAAAGAAAGAAAGAAAGAAAGAAAGAAAATAAAAAAAATTAAAGAAAAAAGAAAAAAAGACAACTGCAATATACAGGGAAAATAGGAAAGTGACCAAGCATGCCCAGAGAAAAGTTCAGAAAAGAAACCTTGAGAAGACTTTAAGTTTTCTCAGGCTGATTTTTGGCACAGAGAGAGCCTCTAGCCATCAACCCCTCCCCCCAAAAAAAAACAACAAACAAAACAATTAAAAAAAACAGCAAACCCTGAGGAAGGGGGAGAGTGTGATTTCCAGAGTTTTCACACTATTAGATTCAAATGTCCAGTGTTCAACAACAACAAAAAAATCACAAGGCATTAAACAAAACAAAACAGGAGAATATGGCTCATTCAAAGGAAAAAAATAAATCAATAGCAAATGTGCTTGAAAAAGACCTAGCGGAGATATACCAAAGACTTTAAAACAATTGTTTTAAAGACACTCAAAGAACTAAAGGACAATGCGGAGAAAGTCAAGAAAATGACATGTGGGGACACCTGGGTGGCTCAGTAGGTTAAGTGTCTGCTTTTGGCTCAAGTCATGATCCCGGGTCCTGGGATTGAGTCCCACGTCATCCTTGCTCGGCAGGGAGCCTGCTTCTCCCTCTGCCTGCCCCTCTCCCTGCTTGTGCTCTGTCTCTCTCTCTCTGACAAATCAACGAATAAAATCTTTTAAAAAAAGAAAAGAATGTGTGAACAAAATGAAAATATCAATAAAGAGAAACAGAAAACCTTAAAAAAACTAAAAAGAAGTTCTGGAGTTGAAAAGCACAATAACTGAAGTAAAAGTTCACTAGAAGTATTCAAAGGTAGATCTCAGCAGAAGAAAGAATCAGCTGAAGATAGGACACTGGAAATTATTGAGTCTGAGGAACAGAAAGAACAAAATTGAAGAAAAGCAAGCAGGGCTCAAGGGACCTGTGGGACAGGTGGAGCAATAAACCCATCGTAGGAGTCTCAGAAGAAGAGAGAAAGGAAGGGGTAGAAAGAGTATTTGAAGAAATAATGGCTGAAAAATTCCCAAATTTAATGAAAGGCGTGAATATAAACATCAAAGAAGTTCACCAAACTCCAAGTAAGATGAATTCAAAGAGATCCACACTGAGACATATTATAATAAAACTTTCAAAAGACAAAGACAGAATCTTAAAGGCAGTAACAGAGAAGTCATTCATCGCATACAAGGAATCTTCAATAAGATTACCAGTACATTTCTCATCAGAAATTTTAGAGGCCACAAAATAGTTAGCTGACATATTCAAAGTGCTAAAAGAATGAAACTCTCAACCGAGAACATAATATCTGGCAAAACTGTCCTTCAAAAGTGAGGAGAAATTCAGACATTTTCAAATAAATAAAAGCTAAGGGAGTTCATGACAACTAGGCCCATCCTGTAAGAAATGCTCTAGGGAATCCAGCAAGGTTAAGTGAAAGGACTCTGGACATAATCTCAAAGACATATGAGGAAATAAAGATATCAAAACAGGTAAGTATGTGGACAATTGTAAAAGCTAGTATTATTGCAAAACTGGTTTTTTAACCACACTTTTTGTTTTCTACATGATTCAAGACAAAGATAGATTTAAAGAAAACAAAACAATTATTAGTGGAAAAGCTAGTATTACTGTAACTTTTGGTTTGTACTCCAAATCTTATTTTTTCTACAACTTAAGAGATTAATGCATATCAGTACCAAAAAGGGTTGGGATGGAGCTATAAATGAGCAGAGTTTGGGCTGCCTGGGTGGCTCAGTCAGTTAAGTGTCTGCCTTCAGCTCAAGTCATGATCCCAGGGCCCTGGGATTGAGCCCCACATCAGGCTCCCTGCTCAGGAGAGAATCTGCTTCTTCCTCTGCCTGCCACTCCCCTTGCTTGTGCTCACTCTCTCTCTCTCTCTCTCTCTCTGTCAAATAATGAATAAAATCTTTTAAAAAATGAGCAGCGTTCTTGTATGTTATTGAAGTTGGGTTGGTATAAATTCAAATTGGACTGTTACAACTTAAGGATGTTAAATGTAATTCCTATGGTAACTACAAAGAAAGTAGCTACAGAATATACAAAAAGAAATGAGAAGGAAATTTAAACATTTCACTACCAAGAAATCAGCTCGGCACAAAAAGGAAGACAGTAATACAGGACATGAGGGACAAAAAACCTATTAAGTCACATAGAAAACTAATACCACAATGGCAGAAGTAAGTCCCTCCCTATCAGTAATCACTTTAAATCAGTTGCATTTCTATACATGAACAATGAACAATCTGAAAAAGAAATTACAAAAACAATTCAATTTACAAAATCACCAAGAAGAATAAAACACTTAGGAATTAATCAAGTAAAAGACTTGTACGACGGAAACTACAAAACATTGCTAAAGAAATTAAAGAGGACATAAATAAATGGGAATATATCTCATGTTCATGGATTGAAAAATTTAATATTGTTAAAATGTCAATACTATCCAAATGACCTACAGATTCAATGAAATCCCTATCAAAATCCCAATGTTGTTTTTTGCAGAAATAGAAAAACCATCCTAAAATTCATATGGAATCTCAATGGACTCTGAATACCCAAAACAATCTTGAAAAAGAAAGACAAAATTAAAGGACTTACTTATACTTCCTGATTTCAAAATTTACTACAAAACGACTGTAACCAACACTGTGGTATTGGTACAAAGACAGAAATATAGATGAGTGGAAAAGAACAGAGAGCCCAGATACAAACTGTCACATACATAGATAAATGATTTTTTTTTAAAGCTTTTATTTATTTATTTGACAGCAAGAAAGAAATCACAAGTAGGCAGAGAGGCAGGCAGAGGGAGAGGGGGAAGCAGGCTCCCTGCTGAGCAGAGAGCCCAATGTGGGGCTCGATCCCAGGACCCTGAGATCATGACCTGAGCCAAAGGCAGAGGCTCAACCCACTGAGCCACCCAGGCGCCCCAGATAAATGATTTTTGACAAGGGTGCCAAGACTCTTCAATATGGAAAGGACACTTTTTTCAACAATGGCACTGGGAAAAGCAGATATCCACATGTAAAAGAATGAAGCTGGACCCTAAACTTAATACCATATGCAAAAATTAGCTCAAAACGGATTAAGTGCCTAAATGTAAGACCTAAAACAATAACTCTTAAGATGTTTCTTAATAACTTAATAACTCTTAAAAGCTTCACAACATTGAATTTGGAGTTGATTTCATGGATATAACACCAAAGGCACCAGTAACAAAAGAAAACATAGACAGATTGGACTTTATGAAAATTTTGTGCAACTAAACATTGTCAGAAGGGGCACCCGGGTGGCTCAGTCAGTTAAGCGTCTGCCTTCAGTTCAAGTCATGATCTCAGGGTCCTAGAATCAAGCCCCATGTCAGGCCCCCTGCTCAGAAAGGAGTCTGTCTCTTCCTCTCCTTTTACCCTTCCCCATGCTTATGCTCTCTCTCTCTCAAATAAATAAATAAAATCTTTAAAAAAATGTTTTAAAAATAAAAACACTGTCAACAGAGTAAAAAGGTAACCCACAGAATGGGAGAGAATATTTGCAAATCATATACCTGAAAGGGATTAATATCCAGAATATAGAGAGAACTCCTAAAAGTCAACAACAAAAACAACCTGATTCAAAAATGAGCAAAGAATTTGAAGACATTACTCCAAAGAAGATATATGAATGACCAACAAGCACATGAAAAGATGCTCAACATCACAAATCATTAGGGTAATCCAGATCAAAAGTACAATGAGATATCATCTCATACCCATTAGGAGGGCTATTATCAAAAACAAAACAAAACAAAAAAACAGAAAACAACAAGTGCCGACAAGGATGTGGAGAAATCAGAACTCTTATACATCATTGGTGGGAATGTAAAATGGGTGCAGCCACTGGAAAATAGTATGGCAGTTCTTCAAAAAATTAAAAAATAGAATTACCATACGATCCAACAATTTCTTCACTTCTCAGTGAAGAATCAAAAGCAGGGTCTCAGAAAGATATTTGTACACCCTTGTTCATAGCAGCATTATTCACAATAGCTAAAACATGGAAGCAACCCAAGTGCCTATCAACAGATGAATGGATAAGCGAAATGTGGTCTACACATACAATGGATATTATTCAGCCTTAAAAAGGCTGAATATCCTGAAGGAAATTCTGCCATATGCCACAACATGGATGAACCTCATGCATGGACGAGGACATGAGGCTAAGTGAAATAAGCCCATCACAAAAAGACAAACACTATATGATCCTACTTTTATGAAGAAGTACCGAGGGTAAACGAAATCAAAGACAGAAAGAACAATGGTGGCTGCCAGGCGCTGGAGGTAGGGGAGAATGGAGAGTTACTGTTTAATGGGTATGGAGTTTCAGTTTTACAAAATGAAAAGAGTTCTAGGGATGGATGATGGTGATGATTGCACAACAGCGTGAATGTATTTAATATCCCTGAACCGTACACTTAAAAATGGTTGATATGTTAAATGCCATGCTATTTATATTGTACCACCAAAAACAAAAACAAAAACAAAGCAAAACAAAAAAACAGAATGAAGTAGGTGGGGGAACAGATATAACAGATAATAAACAAAATTCACCATAAAAGGTGAAAGACTGGGCTTAAATTTATTATTTCATTGTGGGAAAAATGAATTAAAATGTCAAATGACTGTTAATAATTGAAATGGCTTTGTATTGGTCAGTAATGACCACAACGGTATCTTGGCCTACTCATATAACCCTTTCCTCTGAGGAACATAGCCTTATGTTTTCTACATGTATTAACTTTTCTCACAAGATTAAATGAGAAATTTTCCAGAGGATATCTGTATAAGGTAAAGGAAAAAAATACAGAATACAGAACCACCGAATGAACTCTTGTGCCAAGTACTATGCTAAATGAGTTACATATGTGCCTCATTTTCTCCTCCCAGAGACCCTGCGAGGAATTCGGAAAGGTTAGGTAGCTTATAAAGGCTGTTCGTGAGAAATGCCAACTGAGTCTCCTTAGGTTCACTAAAACTGAGTGTGCTGAACCGAACAGACTCTTCATTAACCCAGTATTCACCCCTTATCAAAGAGGTTTGCAAGGGTAGCCTTGTGAATAGTACGTACAGTGAAACAAACAAGAAGATCTCAATATTGAGGTCGACACACTCAAGTCAGTCAGTGCTTGACTGGTCGAAGAAGGGAGGGGAAAAGGAGGGAAGGAAGCGAGAGAGGGGTCGAGCTTTGATCACTCCCAGAGACTTGCATGAACTAAAACCAAGTACTATTCCCTTTAACTCAAATGTAAGTTCACAGATGGGTAGATTTGACTCAAGGAAATTAAACTTTAAAGAACATGTATGCAACATATTCAAGTCTAGAATATATTCAAACGTGGTAGGGTGTCACATAGCTACCAATTAACATTAGAACTTGCTCCTGAACATAGAGTTTCTAACTCAATCAGAGCTTATTTCTAAGTCTTAGACTTTCCCCCCAAAAAAGTAGTATTACAACATTATTACTAAGCAAAATACTAAAAATACTAAAACACAATGGAAGCTATTCTTCTCTGAGCACATATACAACTCCCATTGTTATTAAGAAAGCTGAGCACACACTGGTTTGGAGAAAAAAAAAAGAAATACCATGTAATGCCTCAGAGCTATTATAAGTGATGCATTAGCTTCCTACAATTAAATAGGAAAAGCAGAGACTGGTTAGATTTACAGATTTCAAATATGTACATGTCCAATCAATTATTTATTTTGCATTAATTTTAATTTAAGAAATTACCCCACATGAAATGGTTGCATCACTGATAGATTAGATCATGACACTGTTTTCAGAAAAGCAAAGATAAGTTTAGTAAGTTTAAATAATATACTAAATAAAGGTTCCCTTCCTCATCTGAGAAAACACGTGAGTTGAAATCAAGTATGGGGACTTCTGGAGTCAGTTTCATAATTACTTACAACCCCACAAGCAGTTAGAGCAAAAATTCTTTATAGGAAAACATTTTTTTTAACTCACAATTATGTGGTTGCATACATATTCACCATTAGTTATGCAGATCCGAAGGTCTCAAAAGCAAGTAAGTACACTCTCTGGGTTTGGAGACCTTGGTCTTTCTTTGAAGAGTGGGTGTGGTGGTTTGGGGTGGGGGGGAAGGCCTGGAAGAGGCCTGAGAAGCTCGCCCAAGACTTGCATTTGAAAAAAGATAAACCAACATTGGGTCCACTTACTGAGGATTATGTGCCGGGCGGAAACAGAATGGATCTATTTCTTTTACCGCGCTGTGCGTGTTGAGGAGGTTGACATGATTTTTAATTGGATATTACCAAAATGAGTTGGGGACACTTTTTCTTTTTAACCAAATAAACTTTTTTTTTTAAACTACAGCATTTTCCCCCCAGTGGACAAGAAGACTTGGCCCCCTAATGGTTTCATATGAGTTGGTTTTTAAAACCTGGAAACTGATTGGGTGATATTTAATCTCCAAGATTAAAATCACTTAGTGAATATTGTATTGTTCCACTGTTCTCACTGTCATTTTGGCGTTCGGGGCCTCGCTCCGCTGCTTCTGCTGGCACACTGACCAGCTCATGAAACCTAGCCCAGGAGCAGCTGCCTGAATCTATGTCAGACTGCATCTGGCACCCATCTATCTTCCAGCCATCTAAATTCACCTCTGAAATCATACAAAAGCAGCGCACAGCTCCCTGCAGCCACACCAACACACCAGTCTTTGTTTCGTCGAGACTGTAAAGCAATTTTAGACACCCCCCTCTTTTTATTTTTTTATTTGCCACACATTTTAGAGTGGCAGCTTTTGAAAGGAATGATGGAAAGATTTTTTTTTTGGTTGTTTTTCTTTTAATCATGAGACTATCAAGTCTTAAAAATAACCTGTTAAAATTTGGTAGACCATCATTAGCGCAGTTTTGGCTGAAACAGTACATTTAGGGGCTGGCCAGGAGAGACACACTGGTGCCGACAGATCCCAGACAAGGAGGCGAGTCTGCTTAAAATTCTTGAGTTGTCACGGTTATTAACTATGCTGTGCCACAAAACCTTCCAATACTCAAGGTTTTCTCCGTATCAGCTCTGCTAAATTATCAAAAATGCTGGTTTTAGCAGGAAAATATTTACATGCGAATTCAAGGAATATTATTTTCAAGGACCATTATACGAGAAAGGTTTTCTTGAGTGATGGAATACTATTTAATACATATACATATTTATTCAATATATATAACATGTTTATTTAATATTATATATATTTTAAAGGTGAACCCTTTTCCCCAAAATAGTAATTAGTTGGATCATTCTGTAACAATTGACTCTTCTCCTGCCCTCCTGATAATGACTTTAAAAGTGAACACTATTTTCTTTTTTTTTTTAAGATTTTATTTATTTATTTGACAGAGAGAGAGATCACAAGTAAGCAGAGAGGCAGGCAGAGAGAGAGGGGGAAGCAGGCTCCCTGCTGAGCAGAGAGCCCAATGCGGGGCTCGATCCCAGGACCCTGAGATCATGACCTCAGCCAAAGGCAGAGGCTTTAACCCAGTGAGCCACTCAGGTGCCCCAAGAACACTATTTTCTTTAACTAAGGCCTATGCCATTAACAAGGAGTGTAACAAGAAAGAAAGAAAAGAAAGAAGAAAGAAAGAAAGAAAGAAAGAAAGAAAGAAAGAAAGAAAGAAAGAAAGAAAGAAAGAAAGAAAGAAAGAAAGAAAGAAAGAAAGAGAAAGAAAGGAAGGAAGGAAGGAAGAAAGGAAGAAAGAAAGAGAAAGAAAGAAAAAAGAAAGAAAAGGAAGGAAGTAGGGAAGGAAGGGAGGAGGAAAAGAGTGTAACAAACATGTATGAAAGGATCTACAAGGAACGCCAAATCTTAGATAATGCCTCCAGCAAACGTAGTTCTTAGATCAGAAATAAGTGAAAAAATAGTTTTTCCTTTTTTGCTCATTCATTAATTTTATTCTAATATATATGTCAGAATTATACATATATATAAGCAATTTCTCTTTAGACAGTATTTACCTGCATCCTAGCCTTTATTTTAATTATGCATTTGCCATCCAAACTTTTTGAGGTGCATGGTTCAGTGGCATTAAGCACATTTGTGTTGTTGTACAACCATCACCACCATCCATTTCCAGAACTTTTTTAATCATTCCAAACATAAAGTCTGTACTTTTTAAACAAATACTCTCCATTCCTTCCTGCACCCAGCCAGCCTCTGATAACCTCTATTCTGCATTGTCTTTACGAATGTGACATTTTAAGTAATTTACATAAGTGGGGTGGTATAATATTTGTTATTTTGTGTCTGGCCTATTTGACTTAGTATGTTTTTGCATGTATTAGAATTCCATTTCTTTCTAAGGATGAATAATATTCTGTTCTGTGTAGATACCACATTTTGTTTACCCAGTCACCTGTCGATGGACATTTTGGTTGCTTCTACCTTTGGGCTACTGTAATACTGCTCTGAACATTGGCATACAGGTACCTGTTTGAGTTCCTGCTTTCAATTCTTTTGGGTATGTCCTAGAAATGGATCATAAGGTAATTCTATAGTTTTTGAGAAACCAAAAAGTAGCTTTTTAAAACAAAGCTTCTAAAAGTTAAATTTGTCCTCCTAATGAGTCATAGATCAGTTTCATGACTGAAATTCTTCCTCTCTGATGTGGGGAGGTTACCAGTGCCCTCCATGTGGCTAAACTCAATAGTCATTCTTAGTCCTGTCTCACTTGAGCTACACAGTTGACTGGCCGATCACTCCCTCCTCCTCCAGGAAACACCTTGTTCACTTGGCTTCCAGGATCCTATACTCTCGGTCTTGGTCTTCCTCTCACTGGTCACATCTTCTCGGCCTCTCTCAGCTGGTTTCTCTCCCTCTCCCTGACCTCTATAGGGTCCCTGGGGCTCGTCTTTGGACTTCTTCACTATTCTCCTCCCATAGAGATCTCATCCAGTTTCATACAGATGCTGGCAACTTGCAAACTTAAATGCCCAGTCTGTCTGCCTCTCCTCTGAGCTCCAGTCTAGAATATCCCACTGCCCATTCAACATCTCCACTTAGATGTCTCAAATTCAACATGCCCTCCTCAACTTTCCCCCAAAGCTGTCCCTGTCCCTGCAGTTTTCCCCATCTCAGTTAATGGCAACACCATTTGTCCAAGTCCTCGGCTCCAAAACCTTGGAGTCATCACTGATTCCTCTTTCCTTCATACCCCACATCCAATCTGGCAGCAAATCTGGCCCTCTTTTCAAAATCTAAATAAATGAATCATTTCTCATACTTCTAATGCTACCACCCTGTCCAAACTACCATCACTTATTGCCTAAAGTAGTGAAATAGCTTTTGAAGTACTCTTTCTTGCTTTTACCCTGTTCCTCTACTGTCTACTCTCAACATAGAAGCCAGAATGACCCTTTTATTAAGTCAGGTCATGTCACTGCTCCACTCAAAATCCTCCAATACCTCCCCATTTCACTCAAGGTAGGACCCAAAGACTACAACATCCTAAAAGGCTCTCTATGCTCTGCATTTTCATTTTCTCTCTAACCATCAGCCAATTATTTTCCCTCACTCATTCTTGTTCCTCCCACACCAGCTTCACTTCCTTGCTAGTCCTTGAACATGCTAGAACTTTTCTACCCCAAAGCCTTCACACTGGCTGATCCTTCTGCCTGGAACTCTCTTCCTCCCCATACCTGCATGGTTTTTCCCTTACTTCCTTCAAAACTGCTCAAAAGACACTATCCTTTGTTTTTAAATCCTGTTTAAAATTGCAAATTGCAACCTTCTCACTCCTGCAGTCTGCTCTGTACTTTCAAACTCCAAACCCTAAACGACCCCTTAAAACTTTTTTCCATAGCACATCTCCTAACATACTGTATAATTTATGTATTATGCTTGTCTTTTGCCCCAGTTAAACTGTAAGCTCCAGGAAAGCAGGAAGCTCCCCCACCCCTGATTTTGTTTACTGTTGTATTTCTGGCATTTAGAAGAATGCCTACTGTGACGTGGATGCGCAATAGTTTTTAAATGAATGGGTCAGCAGAGAGACACCCTTCATTTTGGGATGGGCTTACTACGGCTATATTCAAATGTTGAGCCTCTCTCCCTTCAGGGAACCCACAAACATTTTCAAAGCATCTTCTACGAGTCCGAGTCCGGCACTGTTGGAGGTGCTGTTGTAGGTGTTGTAGGTCACAGTTTAATGGAGTTCTAAGAAGTTCATAATTTTTAACCTAACTTTTTGAGATAATTATATTTTCACATGCAGTTGTAAAAAACAATACCAAGAGATACCATGTACCTTTTACTCAGTTTCCCCCAAGGGTAGCATCTTATGAAACCATAGTACAGGATATTAGCTTTGATACAGTCAGGATAGAGAACTTTTCCATCAGCACAAAGATCCCTGACTTTTTATAGCCATATTGACTTCCCTCTCTCTACCCTCTACCTTCCTTTACCCTTGGGAATCACTCATCTATTCTCCACTTGTGTACTTTTGTCACTCCAACATCACTTTACAGATGGAATCATACAGTATGCAACCTTTTGGGGTTGACTTTTTTCACTCAGCACAATTCATCCAAGTTGGGCCATATATCATTAGTTGGTTCCTTTTCACTGCTGAGTAGTACTGAACAGACTAGTTAGTTTAACCATTCACTCATTGAAGGATCTCAGTTGTTTCCAGTTTGAGGTTACTATGATTAAAGCTGCTATAAACATTCATGTACAGATTTGTGCATGAATCTAAGTTTTTGTTTTTCTGAGCTAACTGCACAGGTGTGCAACTGCTTGGTCGCATGGCAGTGGCAAATTTAGCTTTTGAGGAATCTGCCCAACTGTTTTCCAAAGGGCCTGTGACATTTTACATTCCTACCCGCAGTGTATCTGTAACCTACTGTCTCAGCAGCCTCACCAGTATTTAGTGTCGTCACTATTTTTTATTTTAGCCATTCCGATAGACTCACGTGTATCTCTTTGTGGCATCAATTCGCATTTCCTTAGTCTGATGTCCAATACCCTTTTGCCATCTGTATATATTCCCTTTGGTGAAATGCCTCTTCATGCCTATTACCCATTTTTTAATTGGATTGTTTAGTTTCTTTACTGTTAAGTTTTGAGAGTTCTTTATATATTCTAGATACTAGTCCTTTGTCAGATATTTTCTCCAAGTCTGCAGCTTGTATTTTCATCTTTTTAACATAGTCTTTCATAGAGCAAATTTTATCTTTGATCGTCTAACTTGTCAATTCTCCCTTTCACAGATCATGTTTTTCATGTGTAATGCAATTTATTTTGTAATGGATCTGGGTCTTTACTGAGTAAGAGTTTGCCAGATTAAGAAATGAGGAAGAACATTCAGGGCTAATGTATCAGAATGGCAACACCAGCTATGATGTCAGTTGGCTTAAAAATATGAGAACTGCAGAACTCTCTGACAATCCTATACTTACAATAATACTCTATTTTGTAACCAGAAAGTTCTATACTCTTTATAAGATGGTGAGGATGGGAAGTAATAGCTCATGTTTTTAATATGAAATATCTTGGACTTGGCTAATACACTTTCTTTAAAAACAAAGAAATTACTAATGCCAACCACTCTCAGACAATATATAATTCTAGATACTGGAAATGGAACTCAGAAAGAATTTTTTATACAAATAATGTGGTAGTAATTAGATAAAGATAGAGTATTATAAGTAGAGGGGCCTCTCCTTTATTTGACAGGATCATGTTTATAGAATGTTCTACATAAATGAATTTTCTAGATAATTAATGAAGCCTACCTCTTTTGGAGTGCCAAAATGTCTTCTCTTTTCACCACAATGAAATATTCTGGAGCACTGTTACTAAATCTAAGTATTTTACTATGTGGTAATGTTGTTAAATGAGCAAAGCTTTGCGGCTACTAGAGAATTGGATGCCCCTTTAACAAAGTCCTCTGAACTGCCAACTTTGTTTGATCCTTGGCTTTTTGTATATCCATATTTGTTACTAGACAACCTGCTCTCAATTTTCACAGCTGTCAAGATGCCTACTTCTCACTACACTTCCTCCTAATCTGCAGTGGTTTGGGGAGCCCAATAACTACACTAATAAGAATTCTGTCTAAATTAAAAGTAATAGGCTCTGAACGAGGACATGATTTTACTCACCTCTGAGCAAAATGCATTAGTGCATGGCCATGTGATATCTATTTTAATGTTGTTGAAAGCTTTAGGCAGAGGCTTCTAGCTTCCCCCAATATATTATATATTCTCCTTTTCTTCAAAGACAACGTAATTTTTAATTGAGGCCATGACTGCCCAATCAAAGACTAAATTCCCTAGGCTCTTTTGTAGTGGGGAGGGGGGGCGGTAGGGGGAAAGAGGCGGCCATGTGACTATGTCCTGGCAAATGAGATTTGAGCTGAAATGACAGTTTATGTGACTTACATGTTGTGCCCATCTTTTCCCCCAGTCTGTTTTCCTATTCCAGTGGCTGTTGTAGTAGGTGTTGCACCATCTCGGACAAAGGTAATGCTCCAGCGTAGTGGAGCAAAAAGATAGAAAGTGATATGATAACAGTTCCAGTGTACTGTTCCCTGGGCCTTTATCTATGACATCTTCGAGTATCACCAATATTTTCAAGAAATGCCATAACATTCTTAGTAAAAAATGAATTCTGAGTTAAAATACATCTTCCGTAGACCTTTCTGAGAGGAATGCTTTAGTAGGCAGCCTCTTACATGGTCCCCATTGACTCCTGCCTCCTGGTATTCAGGTGTTTGTGAAATTCCCTTCGCTTGAGTATAAACTAACCTGATGACGCACTTCTAACAGACAGACGCAGCAAATGTGAAGGGAGATGTCGCTGTCAAGATTAGATTTACAAAATGATTGTGGCCTCTATCTTACTCAACCCTTCTTGCCCAATTGCTCTGATGGAAGCCAGATGCCATGTTGTGATCTACTCTAGACAGAGGCCCACAAATCAAGGAATTCCTTCCAACAGTCCATGAGGGACTGGGGCCTTCATTCCAACTGCCTGTGAGGAACTGAATCCTGTTCTCAACCATGTGAGTGAGCTTAGAAGTAGATCCTCCCTCAATCAAACCTTCATATGAGACCAAAGCCCTGCCTGGCACTGAGAGACCCCAAGACAGAGGCACTCAACCAGGCTGCACCCAGATTCTTTATTCACAGAAACTAAAATGATAAATGTTTATTGCTTGAAGCTAAGTTTTGGACTAATCTGTTATATAACAATATATATACATATTATGTTATATATATATATAAAATATATAACAATATATAACAATATATATATTATGTTATAACAATAATATATATATTATATATTATATAATATATAATAAAATATATTATATAATTCTATATTAGTGTAGTAGATAACTAATATAGGTGTTCCAAAATATAAATATCAATGATAAGAGGTTATAATTTCAAAAAGCCATACATAAATTTCATTTCATGGTTTTGCTTTTTATACATATTAGAAATCTGTAGATAGTGCTTATGTGAAAAAGAAAGGAAAACATTATCTAGAGTATGAAAATAACTTCATTTACAGTTATACAATTTGGGCACTGGCAAATCAGATTTTGAAAGTGACCAAATAGGGGCACCTGGGTGGCTCAGTGGGTTAAAGCCTCTGCCTTCAGCTCTGGTCATGATCTCAGGGTCCTGGGATCGAGCCCCACATTGGGCTCTCTGCTCAGCAGGGGAGCCTGCTTCCCCCTCTCTCTCTGTCTGCCTCTCTGCCTACTTGTGATCTCTCTCTCTGTGTCAAAGAAATAAATAAAATCTTTAAAAAAAAAAAGTGACCAAATAATTAATTCTACTAAATATTTTAGGACTAATGCTTTCATATCAAAGTAATCAAGTAATCTATATTACATAGTCATAAAAATTTCTTACTCTTTTCCACCAAAATAGAACAGTATCTTTTTTTTTTTAAGATTTTATTTATTTATTTGACAGAGAGATCACAAGTAGGCAGAGAGGCAGGCAGAGAGAGAGGGGGAAGCAGGCTCCCTGCTGAGCAGAGAGCCTGATGCGGGGCTCGATCCCAGGACCCTGAGATCATGACCTGAGCCGCAGGCAGAGGCTTTAACCCACTGAGCCACCCAGGCGCCCAATAAAACAGTATCTTGATTATAATATAATTTAGGCTCAAACTCTAATTGTGACATTTATAAAATATTATAAAATCCACGAGATACCAATAATAATAAGCAAATTTCTATATGTTCAGATTTTGAAATGTTTATTAATAATTTAAATATTTATATATTGGTAATCCCAGCCCCCTAAGTAGACTTATATGAAAACAACCAACTTTTTTTCTCCAGATTAATTTTTTTTTTTATTCAAATACAACGGGCATTTTTTTTTAACAGCTTTACTGAGATAGAATTCACATACCATACAACCCATTCATACAAAGCATCTAATTCAATGGCTTTTAGTGTAGTCACGGTCATACAATCAACTGCTTTTTGCAGTTGGTGTTTTGGGAGGCCAAGATGGAAAGAAAGTAGAAAGAAGGGACTTTCACAGAAACTACCACCCTTTCCAAAGGCTAAAGTCCCATCTTCCAAAGCTAAATGGCAGGAATTTTTTCAAAGTTTATTCTCCTTCAGACAACTGGGTAAAATTCCTAGATTCCTTTGCAGTCTTTAGTTTAATGATGCTGTCTTCCATCCCTACAGTCCTACAGTGACTCCTGGCCACCAATCTTTCCCCTTCCCTCTAGCTGTGAATCCAAAGGCCTCCCAAAGCACATGGGACTGTCCAGTGCAGAGCTTCTGTTCAGTGTGCAAACATCACCAGTGGGCGGCAGGTACACTGAGATGTGGATCCCTCAATCTGCAGGGCAGCCACACAGGGCCCAGAGCAATGGAAAGTCTTCAGCCAGTGCAGGGGCACGGCTCACCCTCTTCAGTATTTTTCTATGTGTCCCAGCAGGAAAAAGACTGTGAAGCATTATTCCAGTTTGACTTATTCGGTGAACAAACATCAACACCAACCACGTTCCATCACGCTGCTAGGTACTGGGGCAACAAATCAAAAGACAGTCCCTTACCGTCTGGG
Source organism: Potos flavus (assembly GCA_028534135.1). Taxonomy (NCBI): domain Eukaryota; kingdom Metazoa; phylum Chordata; class Mammalia; order Carnivora; family Procyonidae; genus Potos; species Potos flavus. The sequence continues at coordinate 50,097,488 of CM052885.1, read as the reverse complement.
AAAAGGGACATAGAAGTAATTTCAATACACTGTGATAGGAGCCCCAAAGTAACGGTGTCACAGAATATAACAAAGAAAGCTCCTAGGACTGGTTTGAGAAACAAAAGAGAAGAGAGAAGGAAAAACAGATGAGAAATGGCTGCCTCTAATTAAGGAGCTGCTTTCTCTGGGAACCTGGAAGGTAAGTGCCACCTTCTTCACCTTATCACCATATCCCAACACCAGCACAGTGCCTGGCTTATGTCAGGTAGTAAATAACTTGGCTGAAGGAACAGAGTTCACAGGCCTCTTCTTATGCAATGTGACCCAATAACCAAGGGTTCTCTTTTGTCAGACTGCAGAATTACAAAACCGTTGGAAGGCGTGATCTTTGTCTTTAGTCTCCTGGGATTAATTGATCCTTTTGGGGGACTCCTATGATCTGGTATTTCTCAATTCTTCACTAAATGTAAGCACAAGAACTCATTTAATTTAATTCAACAAATAATTAATGAGTGCCCACTATGATAGAAAGCCTTTTAATGGAAAATTTACAGATTTCACAATACTCATTTTTAAAAATACTATCTGCCAAATAAACTTTGTAAGAAAAACTAGGTTCTAAGAAAGTTATGTCCTTTCCTTTCTTTTTCTTTTCTTCTTTTTAATGTAAGGCAGAAGTTCTGAGAAGAAATAAACAAGAACCACCTCGCCTGAGAGGAGACACCTAGGAATATTAAGACGGAAAGCATAGTAAAGAACTTGAACTCAGAAGAGGGAAACACTTAAAACCAACCAGAAAGAAAAGCAAACTGGGTGCAAAGGTCACATTCATTTTCTAGCTCCCTGGTAATTTACGAAGGCTTTCATCCTCTGCAACAACGTGTCTTAGAATTCAAGTTTGCTTGGTGTTTGTTTCCCATTATTTTTTAAATACAGCTCCAGACAAAGAAAAACAAACCCTCCTACTAGAGAGTAAAAAAGAAAATTACAGAAAATACAAAGTGACAGCTATAGCACATTCTCATTATTTTGAACTATAAAAATATCACTGATGCACAGCTGTCACATACAGCAAACTCAAAACAATGTAGAAGGAAGACATTCATATAGGAAAGAGTGCCAACAATTCCCAACAATAAGGGATGTAACTATTACTCTGTCACACTAAATCCCTGGGATCCACAGCACTTAAGGAATTCCTGGCAGCTCAATCTATACAACAGGAAGAATGATACTCCTGCCCTTAAAACGGGCTTTTCTCTGGGCCAGTCAAAAATCTTCTAACTGTGAGCATCGCACCCTAGCTAATCAAACCATCAAAATTCCCCCAGAAAAGGAATCCTAATCAAGTTTTCCTTGAGTCTGCCCTTGCAGTTGACTACCTCTGAATCTTTTGCCTGGGGTGAAGATTTCTACTTCAGAAGGATGATTATCAAAACCAGAAAGAAACTATTCTTGAGAAACAGGTGGACAAGCCTATCACAAAAACTAGGAGATGAATAAATGAAGTTAAAAATTAGAATTTGAAATTGAATTCCACCTATAATCCTGAAATCCTAATTTTGGTTGTTTTATCATTGTGTATCCTTCCTTTCTCCACCCCCACCCCCTACATGAAGAAATCTTTTAAAAAACACTATTCGAATGTAGCAGAACTGACTGGTTTGGTTTTAAGTACTTCTTCCTGTATCTGGGAGGTTCGTAATCAGTGAGGTGTTTCAAAAGATGAAGAGCAAAAGGAAACTGAATGAGGGGGCTGGATTATGTAATTTGATTCGAACAGAAACAGAAAAGCTGCATAATCCGTGAACGGAATAATCAGATAACGAATCATCAAGAAAGGATATAAATTTACCAAAAATCCTAGTGATTAAGTGAATTTTCCCTGATTTTATTTTTTTCTTGGGCTTGTACTCATTAATTTGCTGAATATTATAAGTAGGTACCTTATTATCTTACAATTCAGACAAAATTGACTATTTAAGATCACTTTCATTAAGGACAAAATGATTCCTTACACATTTTTACCTCACTTCATCTTTTGCTTCAGCAAAACTCTGTCACTGAGTAACACTACAAATCGTGGCAACAGACAATTTATCAATGGACTTGATAACTAAAGAGATCAACTATTAAAATTGTACATCATCATTTGGCACATTAATGGTTTGGTCTCTGTACAGTTTTATTTCTTTTGGCAGGTATTTGCTCATCATCTACGGTACTGAATAACACCTTATAGTAAATGTATACTATGAAACATGTTTCTTGCAAATGAAATCTATAAATGCTCAATATGTGTTTTTCAACATCTTTAACTGGATTTTCCTGGAACTTATGTTACTGCTCTTGATCTCAAACTTTTTATTCCGTCTTTTATATATATTTTTTGTTCAAACTGAAGACAAAAGACAGAACTTAGATACTGTGAAGGGTTTTTTGTTTTTGTTTTTTTGGGGGGGGGGTTTTGTTTGTTTGTTTTACAAACACTGTTTCTCCATAAGTATAACTAATTATCTTTCCAAGGAATCTTTCTGAAATAAATTGATCATAACTAAACTTGTATCTAAGACTTCTTTAAATTTTATTATAGCTCAATAACTAGATCTCAAAATAAGACCAGGTATTTTATTTATTTTTTATTTTTTAAAGATTTTATTTATTTATTTGACAGAGAGAGTGACAGTGAGAGAGGGAATACAAGCGGGGTGGTAGGGTGGGAGAGGGAGAAGCAGGCTTCCCGCTGAGCAGGGAGCCAGATGCGGGGCTCAATCCCAGGACCCTGGGACCACGACCTGAGCTGAAGGCAAACGCTTAACAGCTGAGCCACCCAGGTGCCCCAAGACCATGTATTTTAAATAAAAGACAATTAAGCAGTCAACTTTTTAGTTTTCAAAATTTCATTTTAAAAGTGTACTGGGTTGCATTTTAAGGATGCAAACAGGAATCAGACTCACAATACATTTAATCAATGTTAATGTTCTTTGCAAAGAACTAATTGTTGTTTCATAGTTTTTTTAAATATTTTTTGCTCCTTTTTCTATTTTATTTATTGATTTCTCTTTATTTTCTTCTTTCTATTTACTTTAGGTTTAATTTGCTCTTTTTCTAGTTTATCCAGGTAGAAATTTCAATCATTGATTTTGGATCTTTTTTCTTCTCTAGTATCAGCATTTAATATTATACATTTCCCTCAACACTGCTTTAACTGCATCTCACAAAGTCTAATACATTGTAATTTCATTTTCTTTCAGTTCAAAATATTTTCTATTTTCCCTTACAATTTCTTTAAATCATGTGTTATTTTTAAAGTGTAAGGTTTAATTTCCAAATATTTGATAAATTTCCCAGGTATATTCCTGTTGTCGATTTCTAGTTTGATTCCACTGTGGTCAGAGAACATATTCTCCATAATTTCAATCTTTAAAAATTCACTGAGACACTTTCTGTAGCCAAGAATATGGTCTATCTTTTTCTTTTTTTTTTTAAAGATTTTATTTATTTATTTGACAGAGAGAGAGAGAGATCACAAGTAGGCAGAGAGGCAGGCAGAGAGAGAGGGGGAAGCAGGCTCCCTGCTGAGCAGAGAGCCCGATGCGGGGCTTGATCCCAGGACCCTGAAATCATGACATGAGCTGAAGGCAGAGGCTTTAACCCACTGAGCCACTCAGGGGCCCGAATACGGTCTATCTTGGTGAATGTTCTAGTACACTTGAAAGGAATGTGCCTTCTGCTACTGTGCTGAGACCTCATGAACCTAAGTGGAAATTAAGAGTCGGACACTCAACCAACTGAGCCACCCAGGCACTCCCCCTAGCTATATTTCTTACTCTGAATGAAGTCTACTTTGTCTGATAATGATAGAGCCATTACAGCTTTCTTTTGATTAGTGTTTGTACAGTTTATTTTTCCCTATTCTTTTACTTTTAACCTATTTATGTCTTTATATTTTAAGTATATAAATAATATATAATTATAGATGGCATTATATAGTTGGGCCCTTCTTATAGATAGCATATATAGTTGAGTCTTGTTTTTTAATCCAGTCTGATTCCTTTTAATTGGATTGTTTAAACCAATTACACTTAATGTAATTATTAAACTAGGCTGGCTCTAAATCTAACATGTCATCTGTTCTTTGTTCCATTTTCTCCTTTTTCCTCCCTTCTTTTGGGCTGAGCATATTTTACTATTTCATTTCATTTCCTTATTATACTTGCAACATTCATTTTAAACTTAACACAATATACATTCAAATAATATACAACTTCACATATATTGTAAGAACCATTCCTGGTACTACTGATGTCATTCATTTTTCTTCTACATTAAATAATAAGACCCACAATACAATCTAATTGTTTCCTTTAAATAGTCAATTGTCAAAGTATTTTGTTTTGTTTTGTTTAATATTACACGGGGAAAAGTCTTTCCTATTATCCACATATTTACCATATCTAGTCTTTTTATTCTTTTGTGCACATCTAAGTTTCCATCTGGGATCCTTTTCCGTCAGCTTGAAAATTTTCCTTACATTTCTTGGTGTGCAGGTCTACTGGCCATAAGTGCTTTCACTTTTGTTGTTTTGTTGTCTCAGACATTTATTTTGTCCTCATTATTGAAGGATATTCTCACCTGGTATGCAATTTTATATTGGCTGCATTTTCTTTCAGCATCTAAAAGATGTTATTCCACTGTCTTCTGCTTGTATAGTTTCTGATGAGTAGTCTGTGATACTTAAAAAAAAAAAAAAATCCCTGTATGTCAAAGTCTCTTCAAATGTCTTTTTCCCCCCTGGCTTCTTTTAAGATTTTTATCTTCATATTGGTTTTCATCAATTTGGTTATGATGTACCTTGGTGTGGTTTTGTGTTTGTTCTGCTTCAGATTCATTTAGCATCTTGAGTCTGTAGGTTTTGTCTAATTTTTTTTCTCCCTCCATCCTTAGAACTTCAAATACATGTATATCAAAGCACTTACACTGTCCCACAGGTCATTGAGGCTCTGTTCATTTTTCTTTTCTTTTTCTTTCGGCAGTCATTTTAGTCCATGCTTCATATTGAATAGTTTCTGCTATGTCTTCCAGTTCACTGATCCTTTTATCCTTTTATTTGGCATTTCTAATCTGCTGTGAATCCCATTTAGTAAATTTTTCATTTCAGACATTGTATTTTTTAGCTCTAGAAGTTTCTATTTTTAAGTCTTTTCCATTTCTGTCCTTACTTATGATCGTTTTAAGTCCTCAGTCATATTGATAATAATTGTCTGCTATTTCATCATTTTAGCATTTCTAGCCCCCTATATACTAATTTTTTTCTCCTGGCGATGAGTCATACTCTCTACTTTACATGTCTAGTAATTTTTTATTGGATGCTGGACATTATAAATGTTGCATTTTTTAAGGGTCTGGATTTTATTGCTTTCCTTTAAAAACTGTTACTTTGTTTTGACCAGCATTCAAGTTACTTGCAGATCAACTTGATCCTCTAGGCTTGTTTAAAGTTCTGTTAGGATAGCAGGGTTTCTCAATCTTGGTACTACTAATATCTTGAGCCATATAATTCTTGGTCGTAGGGGGCCTGCTCTGTGGGTTACAGGTTGTTTAGCAGCATTCCTGGCCTCTACTCATTAGATATCAGTAACACCTCCCAGTTGTGATGACACAAAATGTCTCTAGATATTGCCAAATGTCTTCTGGACAAATAAAATTGTCCCTGGTTGAGAACCACTGGTCTAGGGTAGCTTTTACTCCAGGGTGGTTCAGCCCTATTTCCCAAGTGTGACCTTTCTGGTACCTCTACTGAATGACCCCCTGGCTACTCAGAACTCAAACAGCAAAATGCCATAGGTGAGGCTCACGGTTCTCCCAGTTCTTTGTCTGGTGTGCAGAAAGTTAACACAGCAGGCCAGACTGGTATCTTTTGAACAGCCTCCTGGGAACTTGGACTTCAGAAGTATTCCCAATGTACTGATAAGAGTGGCTCACTGGGCCTTAACTGTTTGTACAAACAATACGGTTTATGCTGAACATCTGCTCTCTTTGTGAAAGTCTGGAATTTTGGTATGTGTCAGGTAGAACATGCCTACGTGACCAGCTCCCAATAAAAACCTTGGTACTAAGCCTCTAATGAGCTTCTCTGGTAGACAACATTCCACGTGTGTGACCACAGGTTATTTCTGGAGAAATTGCGTCCTGTGTGACTCCACTGGAAGCATACTCTTGGAAGCTCATGCCTAGCTTCTTCCAGACTTCACCCCATGCACCTTTACCCTCTGCTGACTTTTGCTTTGTATCCTTTCATTGTAATAGATCTTAGCAAGGAGTATGACTGTATGCAAAGTCCTGTGAGTACTCCTAGAGAGCCATCAAACTGATGGTGATTTTTGGGACCACCAACACACCCAGTTTGTGGAGTTTAACCACAGACATGCATAGCTTAGTATTCAGCAACAGACTCCAGGGACCCCTATGTAGATGTCTGCATAGCTCTCCCTCTCTAGTACTTGGCCTCACAAATTCTAGTCTCTTCAGCCTCACTGAACTCTAATCTATCTCCCCTTAGCTCAGCTACAATGTGGACAAACAGTGCTCCAGGCAGAAACCTTTGATGATCTCCGGGCTTACTCCATTTCCCTCTCTCAGAGATCATCGTCCTGCACTGCCTGTTGAGCAATTTTGCATCTGCAAAAGCTGGCCACCCATTGTCACTGATATTGAGTATACCCCCTATTACAACTATTTATCAATGCTTTCTTTTATTCATTCAGCATACCTCTCGATAATTTTTTTGCGTCTTACCCGCATCTCATTGAATAAGATTATCTCCTACCACTCCATCCCACATGCCTGTTTATCTGAACTGCATTCATTTATCTGTTCCAATAGATGTTTATTAGGCACCTAGTATAAGGGAACCTAGTATGGTAGTTAAAGAGCACGGAATCAATAGCCAGGATGCCTGGGTTCAAATTCTGTTTCCTCCCCTTAATAGCTCTGTAGCCTTGGACAAAGTACTTAACTTCTCTGTGCCTTAGTTTCTCCACCAGTTAAATGGATACAACAGTATCTCCCACACAGGGTTGTTATGAGGGCATGTGACCCTCTCAACAACCCTATATGGGAAATACTGTTAACAAAGTTCTTAGAATACCGTCTGGCATATAGGAAGATCTACACAGCACTTGCTGCTACTACACTACTACTACTACTATTAATGCCAAGCATTATCGTAGATGTTGGACAGAAGTAAGACAAAACCCCTTTTTTTGTTTTGTTTTTTTTGTTGTTTTTTTTTTTTTTTTAAAGATTTTTATTTATTTGACAGAGAGAGACACAGCGAGAGAGGGAACACAAGCAGCGGGGGAATGAGAGAGGGAGAAGCAGGCCTCCCACCGAGCAGGGAGCCCGATGCGGGGCTCGATCCCAGGACCCTGGGATCATGACCTGAGCTGAAGGCAGATGCTTAACAGCTGAGCCACCCAGGCGCCCCACAAAACCCCTTTTTTAACAAGGCGTTTAGAACTCCTCAGGGCACACATCAAGGAACAATGTAATAATATTTCAGTAGTTCAAATAATCATTGTAAGATAACATTTACTGAGCACTAAATAGTTTTATCTGCCACTTAATCTTCATAGCAACTCCACAAGTTAGAGATTTTTATATCCATTTTACAAAGAAGGAAACTGAGTACTTCAAGGTTCACATCCAAGGTCGTACAGCCACTATCCCGCTGGGATTTGTACAGCATGATACAGTTAATGGATGCACCTACTGGTTGCTAGATGAGCCCACTGGAGCCCACTGGAGACTGGGGCTGCTCAGGGCAGCTGCTCCGTTCCCCACTCAAGAGCTGAGAGGATTGGATATCGGGTGTGAGGAAGAGAGCTGGGGTTCCAGTTGAAATGACAAAAGGATGGAGAGAGATGCCATAACAGGAGATAGAGCATTTAGGAGGGTAAACTAGAGATAAATTTAACTCTGGATATGCTGAGTCAGGGGACTGCAAGACATTTAGAATACTTTGTAATACCTTACTGGAGATCAGATGGAAAGTCTTACCCATTATCTCCTTTTCTTACATTAATTAATTATTACCTTTAGTGTTGTTTTCAACCCACATGTCCAAAGTCTTCTGGATGTATGAAAAAGAACACTACTGAATATATTTGGGGAAATATGTCTATGAGTTTGGCGGGGAGGAATGGAAGGGTTAGAAGGCACTGGAAGGAAAATTAGCAAATTTTTAGGAAAAGTGACAAATACAGCTTCTGCTGTACCCTTATAATAAGAGCAGAGTCAACAAACAGTTTTTAAAAGTAAATAGAAGGTAGCTGAACAATTGGGTTTACTGGGTATTAGGGAAGGTACAATGAAATTGTGCAACACTGGAATTTGACCAGACCACTAGGGTCAAGGAGTTAAATGTAAAAGGTGCTTCTCATTCTCATGAAGGTCAAAATGTCTGCTCTCCTCTGCATTAAAACCAAACTTCGAATCGTACTGACTTTCAGTTCAATTTTTCCTTAATTCTGAAAGTAATTAACCACACTTAGATAAGTTGTCCAACAGAAGGACAGAAAAGATAATACCCAAAAAGTATACATGAGAAAAAATCTTTTAATTAATGATTTTGAAATCATTTAATATGTGTATTAATGACAATAGTTCCGTAAAAAGAAACCATGTGGAGAACATACTAACATTTAGTTTATGTTTTCACAAGTATATGCTGACTGTCTTATAATTAAGTACACAGAGCTCAAAACAGCTAATGCTACAGAGAGCTTACACTGACTGTTAACCATTACAGAGGAGGTTGAGAGATATTTGCTAATGACTACCATAAAAGGAATGGATGACTAAGAACGGAGAGGATGTGTGACTAAAAAGTCCCACTACACTTCTTTGAAAATTCCCTGAATAACTAGGCATGCCAAATGTGGTCTGTCATAAAATTATTTGATGCTAAACTCTGAAGTTAGACAACAAATACATGCTTTGCCCAAAGGATAAAGCCTTTGTATAAATCATTCAATTGCAGAGTGACAAAACAAGACCATCAGTAAGTGAAAGTGTTCATCAAATTAAAGTGTGGCCCCAAGTTCAAATGCTGCTAGGCTAGATTAGGCTAACTCCGCAAATAATTCATTCAGTTCCAAGGGTGCTGATTACACATTGGTCTACTGCTGTTCTTCCCTATACCTGAGAATGTACAGTAAGTTTCTCACAGATCCTCGAACACTAGAATAATCCAAGTCAGCACATTATAGTCTATCTTTGGTAAATCGACCTATCACCCCAAAGGCTCACCACAGCTATACTCAAACCACAGATTTCAAAAGAAAATCCCAGTACACAGGTGGGAATGCATCCTATTTCTCTCATATACACTCTATCTCTGCATATGCTGACATAACTGATTTTCCAAAGGAACGTTATTTTCCCCCAAATAGTAATTCCAAATTGTAATAATTAATAATAGTTACTTTATAAACAATGTCATTTCATCCCTAAACTTGTGAGGTAGATATTACATCATTTTTCAGATGGGGATGCATGCTCATGGTCACATCTTCTAAGATCAGATTGAAACTCGAGTTTGACTGACTCCAAAACTCATGTTTGTTTCACGGCACTTCACGGTTTCTTGATATTTTTCTGTTTGTTACCAGCACTCATGGTAGACAATACACTGAGCAAGTAGTGACTCAAATGGGGAATCAGTTTTGAATAACTACAGAAATATCTTGTAACACACAACAGTGACTTTTCGTGCCATGTAACTGAGAGCATAGGTATTTTTCTTTTCAGTTTTATATTTTTGGTTTTTCTAAACATGTTTATAGCACGTTATCATATTTTAACAGCACGTGGGTTTTTAGTTAAATGTCCATGTCCAGCATGTATGAATCTTGCATCTTTTAGAACCCATGTTTCATGTATACGATGAAAAAGAAAAAGTTCTTTATTCCTCTACACAGCTGTCTTTCATTCAATCTAATTGATTCAAAATGAACGATGAAACTTACTTTCCTTCTTGGGATTTTAATATTTCCTCTATCTAGTGACTGATGTACAAGGGAAAAGAACTTATTTAATAAAAAGACATTTTAATTTTCTGAAACAATAAATTACAAAGTGGCATTTTGCTCTACTGAAAGAATGCAGAATCCAGCATTATTAAAAATGTCAAGTACCATCATTACAGAAGACATCTGTTGCTTTTGTTGCATCTATTCCTATTCTTCCGTAACAGCACCCCACTTTTCTTTGAGAGCCACCCCTCCCTTTTTTCTCAGTCCAGCTGATTCGCCTCCCAGTACCAGGGATAGGCACATGACCTAGGCCTGGCCAATCAAAGCATTCCATCTCCCTTGCCACAGTGATCGGTTCACAGATGCATACATGTCCCAAGAAAGACCAATGAGATCCAATGCCAAGACCTTTGCACAAACGATTGGGAAAGAAGTGCCCTCTTTCTGCTAAGGATGCCAAAATGGTAAGACCATTGCCTCTGGCTGTCCCCACGACCCCATGGGGACAATATACCTAAGAATGAAGGCACCACAGGAGAAAATAATGAAGAAAAGTAAGAAAAGATTATATATTCCTGATGCTACTGAACAGTAGCAGGTTCAGAATGGGAAGGCTGGTGTTAAAAGCCTACCCCTGTCATGTGACTTAACTGTGCTACAGACCACCCAGCTTCCCCTGACCCCTTGTTTCTAGCCTTCGAGGCAATTCATGGTGATTCAGCAGAGCACCTGGTACCATTTATAGCTTAGGTAGAAGAAAAAAGTTGGCTTCTGTTTTTGCAACCAAGAACCCTATCTAGTCCAATGGGCAAACAATTTTATGATCTTAGGCTGGAGAAGGCCTGCCAAAAAAGATAGATCTGACTACATAACAATCAAAAAAATAGTAATAAAGTAAGAAAAAATAAACTACAGAAAAATAAGTATGCAAATCCACAATTCACAAAAGAATACTAGTCAATACATACAGTTTAAAATTTTCAAATTAATGAGAAGAAAAGAAGTTAAGGTAAAAAAGCAAAACGGAAACATTCTGATCTCCCAAAACAGCAAATCCTAGGAAAGCAAACTCCACTTCTGTGTCATTTATTATTGAAGCCCTAGCATACCCCAGCACATAGTAGGCACTCAGGTATTTATTAAATAAATAAATGAATCAGTTTAGGAAATAAGCAATTGGATATAACAAAACAGATCTTCGGATGTACTGTTAGTAGGAACACACAACTGTACAGACGGTGGAAAACGAATCGGCAAGATTATAAAATGTTTTAATGTACATTCTACTAGACTCAGCAAACCTATAACAAATTTATCTTACTGAGAAAAATGGAAAAGTGTGCAAAGATGTAAGTGTAAGTGATATTCCCAGTAGTACATTGCTTCTAGGAGAACAAATGAAAAACAATACAAATGTCTGGCAATAATGGTTTAGTGGGGAGATTATTATACATCTATTCACATTGGAATACAATGCTTCTATTTAAAAAGATAATCTATATTGACATGGAAAGGATTCCCTGCCTGAAAACAACAGAAAGCAAAATGGCTTCTATAGTATGACTTTATTTCATGAAGTTATTAATTTCTATATATCCCCTGGGGGAGGGTCTAGAAGTTTATTCATCAAAATGATGTCAATGGATTCTGAGTGGAGGAATTAGGGGGATTTATACTTTTATGGCTTGGATTTCTTGAATAAACATACATTATCTTTATAAACATACAAAATAATAACAAAATGACACACACACATGCATATACATGGACAATCAGTACAATTTCCAAAGGAATTAAATTTAGTATGTAGTCAGTTAAGATATGAGAGACTCACTCATTATGGCAATGTAAGCCTAAAATTGACCAAACTGGCTTTATCAGGGAATAAAATCCTTCCCCCACCTCATCTTCATTCTAGCAGTATAAGGCCCAAGGGAAAGACGGGTGCTAGAGAAGCTACCCAGGTAAAGCATCCTGAGAAAAGAACTGGTTTTACCTTATAAAGGATGCTTTTCTGAGTTAACACAAAAAGCAAGTAAACTGAGGAACTATGAGGGAAGAAACCAAGGCCATCAGTTGTTCAGACGCTCACTGCATCAGTTCTGACCAGTCAGAAAACCTACGCTTGAAAACACATCCTGGAGCGCCTGGGTGGCTCAGGTCATGATCCTAGGGTCCTGGGATCAAGCCCCATATCAAGCTCCACATCAGGCTCCCTGCTCGGCGAGAAGCCTGCTTCTCCCACTCCCACTCTCCTTGCTCTCGCTATCTCTCTCTCTGTCAAATAAATAAATAAAATCTTTAAAAAAAAAAGAAAGAAAGAAAATAAAACACATCCAAAATGCAATGGAATTCTTTCATCCAACACCACTAGAACTTCTCTTATTTTGCTGCAAACTGAAACATATTCACCCACTAGTTATTGCCAAGCCCTCCAACATATAATCAATTTAAAAAGTAGTAAGTAGGGTCTCCTGGGTGGCCCAGTAGGTTAAGCATCAGACTCTTGACTTCTGCTCAGGTCATGGTCTTAGGGTCGTGGAATCGAGCCCTGCGTTAGGCTCCGGGCTCACTGTAGAGTCTACTCAAAATTCCCTTCCTCCCCCTCACTTTGCCCCTTCCCCACTTGCACATGCTCTCTCTCTAAATAAATAAATCTTAAAAAAAAAACAGAAAAGAAAAAGTAGTAAGTAAATTGTTTGGCATGTAATATAGAAAGTGAGATTGATACAGGAAGAGGTAATATAATACAAGCTGTCAGTCCAATACAGGAAATAGCACAACCAGCACATCTGAAAGTCTTGTTTCAATGGCCTATAATATCCTGAAGTACTTAAAATCTCAAGAATTCTGCCTTTGAACAGAAAACTCTCTGCGGGGTATCATAACTTGTACAATACACCCAAGTTAATATTGTGAACTCTCTCCATTTCTCTTTTCTTTCTTTTTTTTTTAAGAGAGAGCACAACAGGCAGGGGTGAAGGGGAGAGGGAGAGAGATAGGGGGAGAGAGGGAATCTTAAGCAGGCTCCATGTCCAGCACAGAGCCCACCATGGGGCTTGATCTCACAACCCTGAGATCATGACCCGAGCTAAAATCGAGAGTCAGATGATTAACTTGCTGGGCCACCCAGGCACCCTGAACACTCTCCATTTCTTTAAAAAATAAGATATATGGTGAATTTAAGCTGTTGAACTCCATCTTAGAATCTACGTCTTCAAGTATAGGCAGTGTAGCCTAATGGTTAAGGCCTCGGGGGCAGATGGTATGAGTACAAGTCTTGGCTCTCCCACATACTAGCTATGAAATCTTGAGCGAAAATAAGACCTGCTTCAGAGCTTTAATGATTAACTGAGTTAATACATATAAAGCACTTAGAACAGTTCCTTACAAAGAGAATGCTCAATAAATGTATTAGCTACTATGTGATTACCAGGCATAAAGGATTCTCTAGTACTCTAAATGCTGTGGGATAGCCATGGAACTAACCAAGCTAAATTTAAGTTTTAAGGCATTTATAATTCAATTCATTATGGTTCTGACTTTTTAAAAAAGTGGTGAATAATTAATTTTAATTCTTTGAGGTGCTTTGAGACTCTGTGTTAATGTTAACATTATCCATAAGGTTATGCAGTACAATGGTTTCAAAGAGTTCAGAGGCTTAATCTAATTAATTTTCTGACCCAAAATGTGGTAATTTTTTTTAAATAGACAATTTGTAAAACTGAGTATGTTTATCAGTACGGGTTTTATTCTGAAAAAAAAAAATCTTTGCAAACATGACACGCATACTTCAAAGAACTGGTAATGAGGAGTTTACAACAGTAATTACTACAAATTTGAAAGGGACCATTACAAAATCCAGCTACGTGAAAAGCCTAGTGCAAAGAAATGGTCTAATCTTAGATGTACATTTCTCCTCCTTCATTCTATTAAAATTAAGTTTGTTTCATTTTTTTAAAAAGATTTTATTTATTCATTTGTGAGAGAGTGATAGTGCGAGAGAGCCCAAGCCAGGGGAAGGAGCAAAGAGACAGGGAGAACCAGACTCCCTGCTAAGCAGGGAGCCCAATGTGAGGCTTGACCCCAGGACCCAGAGATCAGGACCTGAGCTGAAGGCAGACATTTAAATGACTGAGCCACCCAGGCATCCCTGAAGCTTGTTTCTTTATTTCTTTACCACTCCATTTGGAGCCATCCCTTAATTTCATTATCACATCATCAGACTTCATTTCATTGCCCCTTTTCAATAGGGATTCTCTTTTAAAATAAAGGTCTCTATTTCTGTAAAAAATCATGAGACCTAAAATCTGGCCAACTCATTATATCACTTAATCTGCAAGAGTGCCTTCAACACAGAGTGCAGTTGGTTTTGGTAGAGATGATCTATAAAACATACATTACTAGAAATCTACTTTATTGCAGCATATTTACCACTTACCTTAGTAAAGAGGTCTTTGATGTGATGACTGGTGATTTGTTTTGTTATGAGATTTGAGGAAGACTCCTTTGCGGCGGGTTTGATTATTTAAAAGTCATAAACATGGCCCGCTTTTTTTGGGTAGTAAAATATCTTAACTACAGTATTCTACTCTCTTGAAGATAATTTAGGGCAAGCAAGAAAAATCACAACAGCGTGAGGAACGCCTGGGTGGCTCAGGCGGTTAAGCATCTGCCTTCAGCTCAGGTCATGATCTCAGGGTCCTGGGATCAAACCCCACATCAGGCTCCCTGCTCAGGGGGGAGTCTGCTTCTCCCTCTCCTTCTGCCTCACCCCCTTCACGTGCACACACACACACTCTCTCTCAAATAAGTAAAATCTTAAAAAAAAAAAAAATACAGTAGTGTGAGCTGCATTAGCATGCATTTAATTTACCCAAATTCAACTATATGAGCTCAGTTAAAACAAGGAAACTGGAAAATAACAATTTAAGTAGTCAAGGCAACTCCCCCTGTTTTACTCATCATATGCTCAGAAGTATGGGAGAGGGAAACGAATTTTGTACCTTTATTCCATGTCAGTATTTAAGTAGCCCTCCTTAATGACTCAGGAGAGTATTTAATTAAGAGGAGTGTGGTTTTAGTATTAGAGACATTTTTCAGATAACATTAGTTATATGCAAGTCAACTACTTTATCCATGCTCAATGGAAGAAAACAGTGATTATTCCATTGCTGCCAGGGAAAACTGGCTCTGTGAGGAGATGGAAGGTCAGTCCCCACTGTGCACCTTTCTCGGGGATTTACGAGAGCAATTTTAACCAAATGCAATTTTTGCCTTACATGCTATCTCCAGAACTTCTCTCCTGCCTCAGATGCAACTCCACCCGAACGCGGGAGCGCCGCATGTGCTGCTTCAGTCACAGTGAGGAACAGAGGCCAGATAATTACGGAACGCAATTCATGCTCGTCTAGGCCGTTACTGCAGCGCTATGGTCTCTTATAATCCCTCACAGCATCTGTTCAGTTTTGTCCCCACTGTCCACAAAGTCTCAAATAGATCCGCACCCCACTTACGGTTAGTGGCCAACAGCAACACCTACTTCAGAGAAGATGGGGACCGTGGAGCCATCAGTTCCCTCCACTTACTTTACTTTGACCACACAACTCTGTGCCCTCAGCCAGCCCTTCCTCCTACGGACTGGAATCTTGTCTCACCACGTTACTCAAACTACTCTTCGAAAGCCACTGATGACTTGGTGCCCAAGTCCAAGCACGTTTCAGTCTCCGTCATTCTCTCTCTCGGCCCTGCTACAAATTAGAAGAAAACAAAACAAATGCTGATGCCAGGGTCCCACCTGCAGATTCCAATTTAACTGCTCTTGGGTTGGCAGAGGGCTGGGTCCTTGCTTAAAGCTCCCCCAGGTGATACCAATGTTCAGCCAAGGTCAAGAATCACAGCTTGGGGAGCCTGGGTGGCTCCATCAGTTAAGCATCCGACTCTTGATTTTGGCTCAGGTTATGATCTCAGGGTCGAGACTAAGCCCCACACTGGGCTCTGAGCTCAGTGTGGAGTCTGCTTGAGATTCTCTCCCTCTCTCTCAGTCCCTCCCCCTGCTCATGCTCTCTAAATCAATCAATCAATCAAATCTTTAAAATAAAAAAAAGAACCACAGCTCTACACTGACTCTCTGTTCATCAATTCGTCCCTTCAACTTTAAACTACTGGTCACCATGATAATCTACTCACTGGGAATTTCTATTTCTCCTACTGTTCCTCTTCAATATCCTTGTCTAGAGTCTCTTTCTCTGATCCATTTGCTCTGCCAATTGTTCATTTTCCTCTCAACTTTTTTTTTTTTAAGATTTTATTTATTTTTTGACACAGAGAGAGAGAAAGAACGACAAGCAGGAGGAGCAGCAGAGGGAGAGAGAGAAGCAAGCTCTCTGCTGAGCAGGGAGCCCAATGCGGGGCTTGGATCCCAGGACCCTGGGATCATGACCTGAGCCAAAGGCAGATGCTTAACCGACGGAGCCACCCAGGTACCCCTTCCTCTCAACTCTTAATTTAAGGTCCCTGACCGGGATTAAGATCCGGAATCTTATATCTAATCTTGAACTCAAGCCTCAGCTCCAGACCTTCACCCACATAGATGTTGTCCCTCTGAATTCAAACTCCGCATATCCAAAGTGCCATACTGTGCTAGTTGCCTCTCTCCATTCTACACAGTATCTATTTCAAACTTTCTGCATTTTTCTCAAACCTCTCATTCTACCACATCTCTCCTTGTTCACAGCAGAAAACCTTGCTCCTACTTCACAGAGAAAATAGAAGCCTTCACACTCTCTCAGCTTGACCACAACCTGACCAAGTCATCTACACATGCACTCTGTCTCTGCATCCCAAGCCCTCTGGGGCTCTTGTTTTCAGCCACCATAGAGACCAGAACCTGTCAATTATTCCCATTCTGGATCCTTCCCATCAGCATCTAAGTATATTAAAACCTTTTCCATTTTCAAAAAAGAAACTCAGAAGACTGTTCAACTTCACATTGTCTCTCTTAGATATCACCATCTCTCTTCTCTCTGCAGTCAAAATTCTTAACAAGTGCCTCTATCCACCTTCTTCCCTTCCCATTCACTGCTCACCTCACTACAAATTTCCACGCCACCACTCCATCCAACTGGTTCTCGTCATAGTCGGCAAAGGCTTCTTTGTTACTAAGTCCATGGAAACCTTTCTAGAGCTTAGCTTTTCTGATCTCCCTACGGGACTGCATACTACTGTACTATATATATATTTTTTTAAATGTCCTCTTCCCCTGGCTTCCAAAACACTTCACCATCATTTCTCCCCACTTCTCTGGCCACTCAGTCTCAATCTCTTTTGGAGGCTCAAGTATTTCTGAGGATGCTTTCCTCACCTGCTCACGTCCTCTCCCTGTACACCCTCATCTACTCGCAGACACCAATCGTGGGCTATCTGCTGATGCATCGTAAGTATTTCTTCACCCAGATCTTTAACGAGATTTGGATTTACACACTCAAATGCCTAACTCTACTTCCCTGAGAATTCTCTCTTCTTGGTATATCAAATTCAACATGTCCAAAACCAAACTCATTCTCTTCTCGAGCTTCCCCTCACATCTGATGCTCTTCCTCCTTCTCAGTGAAAGACATCATCCTCATCCATCCAGCTTCCCAAGCCAGAAACCTGGGCACCATTCTCATCCCCTCCTCTTTCTAAATGCATATCATTCCAGCAAGCATCAAGTTCTGCCTATTCCACTCCAACTGCTCCAGTTTAGTTCCAGCTGAGACTGTCCTGCTTCAGATTTTACTGAGACAGAATCCTAACTGGCCAGTGTGATCTCTCTACAGTGTAAATCTCATCATGTCACTGCTGCTTAAGACCATTCCAGGTGGTGCTGGTTATACAGGAACGGGAATAGACAAACAGGTTTATTGGGAGGGACTAGAGTTCAGAAACAAACCCAGAAAAATAATTTTATATGTGATGACATTTATTTATTTATTTATTTATTTATTTATTTATTTATTTATTTATTACTTGATGACATTTAAAGCAGCATTTAAAATCAGTGGGAGAAGATTCGATTAATGGAGTTGGGGTAACTGGCTATTTAGTTAGGAAAATTGAAAGTTGTGTCCTTACCTCATGTAATGAATGGGTATAAATTCCAGATAAATATCTAAATGTAGGGGAGCCTGGGTGGCTCAGTGGGTTAAAGCCTCTGCCTTCGGTTCAGGTCATGATCTCAGGGTCCTGGGATCGAGCCCCGCATCGGACTCTCTGCTCACCAGGGAGCCTGCTTCCCCCTCTCCCTCTGCCTGCCTCTCTGCCTACTTGTGATCTCTCTCTGTCAAATAAATAAATAAAATCTTTAAAAAAAAAATTAAAAAAGATCTAAATGTAATAAAAGAAATCATAAAAGAACTTAGAAGAAAATACATGAGAATATTTTTACTAATCTGGGGACAAATAAGGCACTTGAATAAAAGGCCCACACTCTTTAGAAGGCTGTTTAAGGACCCCTGCTCACCTCCTTAACATCATCTCTACGGCCCTTGCTCCTCCTCCCCAGTTTTGCACCACGTACTCTCTCTCACTTCAGGAGCTTTGCAACATTCTCTTTGTCCTCTCTCTAATTTATTCAACAGTGCATTCTTTTCCCTCTGATTACAAAAGCTGTATTTATCATATCTTAAATTTGGTTCTATGTTTTTTTTTTCTGTATTCTATTCAGTCCCATTGATCTGTTGGTTTCTTCCTGTGCCATAATTTTTTTTAATGTATTATGTTAGACTTAAGGTAGAACTATACCTGGTAGGATTATTCCTTTCATTCTTCTTTATTCAAATTTTGAGAAACAATAGAATCAGCTTATCAAATTCTATTAAAAATTCCATTAGGAGTTTTGGTTGTAATTGCATTGAATCTATAGATCACTTTGGGGAGGACTGGCATCTTCTCATCTAGGAATACGTTTCTCTATATATTCAGTCCTTCAGCAAAATTTTGTTATATGTCTTACAGAATTATCATTATAATTTTTTCCTGGGTATTACGTTCTAATTGCTTTGGTGATTGGAACTTTATTTCATCACATTTTCAAAGTGATTACCGATGATGTATGGGGAAGCTACTGAATGCTGCATATTTTCTTTGCATCTGGCTACCTTACTGTTTTTTCTTACCAGCTCTAATGATAGTTACTCTTACTAATAGTTATTCCTAAAGAGCGAAAGAGTAGTAGATTCCACAGGAAAGAAAAAAGACAGGTAACTGAAGCAGGTTTGTATGCAAGATAATGAAGTCCATACAAGACAGGTTGAGTTTAAAGTGATAGTGTTAAAAAAATTTTTAAATTAAAAAAATAAAGTGATAGTGTTATACTAACTGGAGATGTCCTAAAAGTATACAGAACTGGAACAGAGAGGAGAGGTGAGGGCTAAACAAGATGTAGGAGTCACGTTCATACAGGTAAGAGTTGAAAACACTCTGGAAAAGCAATGTTGATGTCAGGATTAGTGAAAAAAAAAAAAAAATGACTATTCCAAAATGTGCTGCAAAAAATAAAATGACAAAAGACATTTTTTTTCACTGTGTGGTAGTTTCATATTACAATTACTGAGTACGGACCTGTAAAATGTACTTTTCCAAAAAGAATTTCAGGAGACCAAGGGTGGGGCCTCCTTATGGTGGGTCTGACTATTACATTACTACTGTGGATTCATGTGAAAAAAAAAAATCCTGATGATCAAAAGTAAAGGCAGGAAACGGGTGGAGGGAAAGGGAAATGCTGAACTACAAGGTCATGGTCAGGAAACCAATTTGGCGAGGTATGTGGAAAGCCAGCACATATAGAATCAAGTACCACATACAGTAGTAGTGCACAGTCCAAAGGCAGCTTTGTTTTCCTAACAGGACTCAAATGGCAGGAGGAAGGCCAGCACCTCCGATCCGTAGAGGGAACCACCTTGAAATTCCCTGTCAAGCTTGTTTTCTTTTAGTCATTCTTACCACTGAGACAGACTTTCAAATGGAGCTCAGACAAAAGGCTGCCCAGGTCCTAAGAAACGCCTTAGTAATAAATGCCTGGTGTTGATTGCCAGCAAGGTACACAAGTCTCCTTTCCATTCATTTCCACTATTTTTTCAAACAAGTCAATGGATGATACTTATAAATCACACAATGAAAGAAAATTAAGATCTAGTATGTACAGCTAAATGGTAATTTTATGAAAGAGAGGTTTGTGTGTGTGTGTGCATGTTATATGTGTATGTTCATATTACGTCTGTGTATTCACTGAAAAAACAGTGGAAGAGCACTTGTCAAAGTGTAAAAGTATCACTAAATACCACAATGCAGCATAGTTTTTATTTTTTAACTTATTTTTTTCTGCATTTTTACATAGTTTTCTACAATGAATATATGTTGATTTTGTAATTTAAAAATACAAAGCAGGTGTTATTAAAAAAACAGAAATCAGAGATCCAGATAAAATTTTAATATCAAAGAAAAATAATCACAATTGTAATACAGAATTTCAGATTACTCAGGAAGACAGAAATTCTGATTAAATCTCCAGATTTTCAGAATATAAGTATTAAAGGAAGATGTACACCTACATTTCTCCTTTGGAGAAAGCTAAAATAAAAGGGTCTTTTAGAGGGTGCCTGGGTGGCTCAGTCGTTGGGCGTCTGCCTTCGGCTCAGGTCATGATCCCGGGGTCCTGGGATCGAGTCCCGAGTCGGGCTCCCTGCTCTGCGGGGAGCCCACTTCTCCCTCTGCCACTCCCCCTGCTTGTGTTCCCTCTCTTGCTGTGTCTCTCTCTGTCAAACAAATACATAAAATCTTTAAAAAAAAAAAAAGTCTTTTAGGGAGTACTCACACTTTAGGGAGTAAGTGTGAAATCCATAAAGTAAGTGTAGCAGCATGAAAAACAGAATGTAACTGATACTCTCATTATGCTGTAGATTGGGAAAGAGGTCAGAGAAGATAATCACCTCCAAACTGACCCCTTTAAAACAGCAAGTCAAAACAGGGTCTTACTTTCGGGAAATGAATGCGACATCTCTCTGAACCCGATGAGGTGTACAGGGTTAACTGCAGGAGGGAGAGCTTCTGGGCACAGTCACGGGGAAAGGGCAAAATGGATGACAGCTAACCTTGCCTTCCCCTGAGATAGCTGTTTCCTAGGCTGGACTCTTCATACCCTCCAGCACACCTGACCAGGCAGCCTTCCAGGTGCCTGGTCCTTCTGGAGAGTCCCTACCCAATCCTATGACCCAGACTCCCATTCTCCCTTCCGCAGGACACGGACTTCCAAAGTTCAGAAGGAAGAGGCTGGGAAAGCAGCTAAGCACGCAAATGAGAGTCCTCTGATCTGAAGCTGGGTGACAGTCCGCCAGAAGACAGCTGCCTAAAGCCAAAAGCAGTCTACTTGCAATCAGATGTGAAAAATGGGTACGTTTATCACGCTCAATTGAACATATACTGGTTAAGTGTCTTCTACAGATGAGGTACTTTTGAGGGGCTGCAGGCGATATAAAGAAAAATTACTCACCTTCCCTAAGGGAGCTAGTGTTGCAGAAGTGGTGAGGGGAAAATAAAGTCAGTCAATAATAATGTGATACAACAATGAGAAGGAACACTGCAGAGTGGGTGAGAACGGGCTCTGGAGTGAGAGGACTGAGTCTAAATCCATGGTTTCCTAGCTGTGTGACCTTGAGCAAGTCACTTAACTTCTCTGTATCTTAGTTTCTTCATCTGTAGAATAATGATGGTAGTGGTATCACCTCATAGGATTCATGGGAAGGGTGGTTGAAACATAAGAGCATAGAACAGCACCTGACACATGATTTTCTGCCCCTATGTAGTAATGTGCTAATATTTCATATCTTGTACCTTCTATTAAAAAAGGGAGGCATTACTAGCCCTGCTTGTAGGTGAGAAGACTAAGGGTCAGAGAATTCGGTTATTCAGGTAAGATCTGGAAAGAACTGAGTTATGATATGAGCCCATATCTGCCTGAATGCAAAGCTTATGACTTTTATTACTACTACTATTACTAGGAAACAGTAGCAGTCAATATTTGTTTGGTTCTTACCCTGTAGCAACTATTGTATTCAGAATTGCAGTTATTCTCACAAAATACTATGTGACCCCATTTTACCGAGAGAAGAGAGCCTAAGTGTAGAGAGCCCTGTCCCCATGCTGGAAATCATTAAGCTAGTAAGTGGCAAAGCCAGGATGTAAGTCTCTGTCCTCTTCCAGTGCCAGAGTTCGTCACCCCTGTCTGGCAGTACTTCAACTGGGGAGCTTTAAAAGAGAGGGATTTCAGAGGGTCCTACCCCTAGGGGTTTCTGGGGTAGGGAGCGTGGCAGCATGCCAATCTCCTCGCCAGTGGTTCTCATGAGCCTGCAAAAGCATGTTTTGTCGTAGGTCTTAAATGCCAAGGTGAAAAGTTTATACTCAATTCATCTAGAAATGGGGAGTCAATTAAGGTTTTTCAGTGAGGTTTTTCAGTAAGCAGTGTTTTAGGAAAATTAATCTGGGAGTAATGAATAGGATGGACTGGAGGGGAAAGAAAAGTGTGGCAGAAACCAACTGGCATGGAGACTATTCTCAGCCACAAAGCTTATTTTAGTCTTAACATAGCTATATATCAGACACAGAAAATAAGTCCTTGAAAAAAGACCCACCTAAACACGAAATGACTTGCTACTGCAGAAAAATATATTTTAATATATTAGGTCAATATATAATAACTTAAATAAGAATGAGGTTTTTCCTTTATCAAATTAACAGAAGAAAAATATACAAATGTATGCACAAACACCAAAATTTTTAAAGGAGACTCTGAGACACAGTAGGTATGTAAATATGACTGAACTGACCTAGCATATCATGAAGAAAGGAAAAAGTAGGATTTTAAAGGGATTTATAGTTCTTAAAAGAAACTAGGAAGATAAACTTTCCAGAAATATTAAAGAAAAGAGACTATAATGTGTAGGATTTATTTTATATAATAAAGGATATAGGTTATTTAGATAAATTCATGAACTGAAGTTATTTTTAATATATTACAGCTGTAAATGTATTTATGAGAGCCTAATTTTAAGGAAATGTTGTCGATTTGAGGTTAAAAATTTAAAATCAGAGCACCTGGGTGGCTCAGTCAGTTAAGCTCCTGACTCTTGATTTCAGCTCAGGACATGATCTCAGGGTTGTGAGATCGAGCCCCACGGTGGGCTCTGTGCTCAGCAGGGCATCTGCTTGAGGATTCTCTCCATCTGCCCCTCACTCGCATTCTCTCTCTTTCTCTCTCAAATAAATAAATAAATCCTTAAAAAAAAAACTAAAATCAATATTGTAGTAAAATAGGAAAGTTTTATAGTTTCTAGGTTTATTATCATTAGAGCATTGAGCAGATACAGAAAGTACTTGTTTTCAGAAAGGAACTGAGACAAGCACCATAAAGATATTATACCCTTTGACTAAATAAATCTGCTCCCAGGAATCTATTCGAGGGAAATCACTGAATAAAAGCAAAACTCATACGTAGAGGATACACAATGCAGTGTTTCTCTAGTACCTAAAAACAAGGAACAACATAGTGATCCAGTATTAAAAAAATGCTTGATAAATTATGATTAATAAATCTAATAAAACATGTATAATACTAAATGAATTTTTATCAGAAAAGTGATACGGCGATATAAGAAGATGACTGTTATATTTTAAGCGCATATTACAGAATACATCAATTGTATGGATATGATTTTTCCCTATATATAAACATACATACATGGAATAAGGCAAATGTCAAAAGTAAAAACAGTATTTCGACGGCTTTTTAGGAGTGTTTCCTAAGATAAAAACTTTAAACATTGTTCTATTGTCTTTATATCTATACTCACTTTTTTAAATTTCTTTAAGGTGGAAGAAACTTCCTAAGGCAAGGCCACCTCCCACCCTACTCCCAGATGATAATTTCTCTCATGGATGGTTTTGCCTAATTAGTCTCATTTCTAAGGCAGCAGTAACAATAGCCTTTCTTCTCATTCTTAATGTTTAGATTAACTGGAAATAACATAAATCACTATTCCTTCTCACAATTCTTAGTCCAGGGCAAATCCAGGCGAATCTAGGAGAGGTGCCCCCACACCCACACGCCTTCCTGAATTTTTGGATAGCAGAGCTCAGCAGCCACATGGGTTGGCTTGCAATAAAACCCTTCCTATTTCTAAATAAAGTATTTCTCTGTGCTCATAAGTGGAAATGCACTCAGATTCTCCCAGAGTTCATTTTATCTGGGCCATTAGATAAAGAATGCCTGACAAAGGGAGAATGAGATTCAGGGAAGTGAGAGCTGCAGATGGCTTTCCAGAGAAGTCTTTCCACTGCCAGGTTTTCAGAAATAATTTCGGGCTGAGGGAGAATCGGCAGTTATGAGCAGGTTGCAACAGAACACCTTATCTTAAACAATTTTTCCAATGTTCTACACTCCATTTCAAGGAAAAAAAATCTCGGGGGAAAAAGAGGTAGTTTTCAAGAAATTTTTCCAGCTTTTTTCTGCACCTTTGCATCTTGAGGAATAACCCAAATAGTGGTTTGAAATCGGCCAACACAGATATTGCAGACGTCCGGCAACCACAGGTTGAGAAAAAGAATTTCCTTTCCCCTGATCCACCTCCCCTCCCGCTTCCCATTCTCTCCATGTCACCCCACCACCACTGTCCACTGTCCACCACGCACTGTTCCTTCACTCCCGTACGCAGCCTCTGGTGTTCAGAAAAGTGTACGTTCATGAAAACGCATCTCCTTCCAGTCCTCTGTCCTGAGTACCATCAGGAAGATTCACCTTCCCTTAAAAGAGTGCTCTCTCCACATCACCCTCTTCTCCAAAACCCACATAAACTTGCCAGATTCCTCAGCATAAACTTCAATTCTCTCCCCCTAGCTGGCCCATCTACTGTTCCTATATATGTCTTGAGCTTTTCCATCTCTGCATCTTTGTTCACAACATTCCCTCTCTCCGAAATGCCTTTCTCTCTTCATCCTCACCGTCCAAAACCCGATCCCCATCCTTTAAGATTCAAGTTAAATTGCACGTCCTCTAAAAAGCCTTCCCCGCTGGCACGTGAGAGCTTTGTCCGTCCTCTGAGCTGTCATCCTAATTTATGCCTCTATTACGGCATTCATGGTCTGTTGGAGATTTTACAGTCATTTGTAAATAAACTTTTTCTCCACCTTAAAAGCAGTGACAATAACCTCTTCTACACCCCTCCGGACTGCAGACTCAGTGAAGGACTAAGTTTTGGTGAAATTCAGGCCGTCTGTGCACATTCCCATGTGCACAAGCGCGCACACACACGCATGTGTAAGTAAGAAGTTCCCATTTGTTTAGAACTTGGAACAGGCAGGTGTCCAGACTGACCTGCACAAGTATATTTAACCCACACATAGCTCAAGTGCTTCCAAACCCGGGCCACACGTCAGTTCCCGGAGCTGCTGCTGGGAACCTGAAGAGATACAGATCTGAGGGACAGGGGCAAGACCCAAACACGGGTACTTTGCTGTAAGCTCTGGGACTGAATGTGCAGCCAGAGGGCAGATGCAGTATTAACAGTCCCAACCAGAGTGTGGGGTCCTGGCAACAACGTATATGCGGTTCAATAGGGAGGAGGAAAGAATCCACCCAGTCCCGTTTCTTAGTCTTCCTCTCCCCATTGCACAGAAGCTTATGACGCCCTAAATCCCCTGCATTTCCCACCCTGACCTGCCCCTTTGCCTAGCTTCTCTATGCTAAAAGTTACCTCCTGTCCCACCCCTCTCAAAATGTCAGTTCCTCCAGGGAGTAGAGTTCAATTAGATATTTGCAATAAAGGACTGTTCATAAAGATAATTCATGCTGTAGGGATCGTTAATAAACCTTTTAATTTTCTGCATTATGTGATAAGAGCTACTATCTACTGAGAGTTTACTACATCCTGGGCATGCATGTACGTGGGTATATGTACACAAGTCTTATTTAATCCTAGAGTAACCTTGGGAGGGAGTTACAATTATCCCCATTCACAAAAGACAAAACAGACTTGGCAGGTGAGGTAAAGCAACCGGCCCAAAGGTAACACAGCTGGGGAGTGATTGACGCCCAATTTCAAGTCTGAAGTGTCGGACTCCAAACTCATGCTCCTACCCTCCTTGCTATGTGTTAAAGAAGACTCCTGCCTCCCCACACTTGTTACTGTGTTCAGTGGCACTTGATGAGGATAAAGAAGAACCCTGGTAGCAAGCAAGAAGGCAAGAAACTGCCAGAAGCTGACCGGACTGGCTCTGTTCCTGGGGTCCACTCCCCTGGCCGCTGTTTCCATAATTTTCCCTCCTTCCTCCACTCCGACCCTCAGATTCTATGAGCACAGACAATGCCTTAAGTGGCAGCAGCATCTGGGCCTGGTTAGAAGGGGAAAACTGGGGCAAAGCAGCAGCCATTTGTGTGTAGGGTTGCTTATAATTAGACTGCCCTATTTGAAATGCATCAGTAAAAACGCAATTAGTAGACTCATTTCTTAGATTTCTGTTATATCTCACTTGTGAAAGACTTGAATTAAGACCTAAAACTTAGAAATAATACCCTGGTAGGAGTTAATGAGAAAAATATGTACTGAATGTGGGTCCTGGTTGTGAAATACAAGGCCTATAACATCCAAAAAATGTTTTTATCTATCCAGGGACACTAACCCTTAACAAAGGTAAATATTACTTCCAAAAAAAAAATTATTCTGGACAACCTATAAAAAGAGCCTTAATTTATTTTCTAATTACCTCACTCTGTTGCCAGAGAGTCTTAGCCACTTTTGAGAAGACTTCACATGTCCATTTAAATCAGAGCTCGTGCAACGGGCACGCCACCCCCACACCCTCCAGAGTCCAGCACTCTTGGCCTAATCTGTGGCAGCCAAGCTGGGATGATTCTGTTCTCTCAGTGCACACACTCTCACACACACAAACCTCGAGTGTGTGAACCTCTGCCAAGACACCAGGGGACAGTCCGGTCGGAAGATCAGGCACATGTGAAAGTTAATCAGTTTTCTCTGCCGTCCAGCTCCACCTCTCTGCAGCCATCCTGACAGCTAACGCAAGGACAAGAAGCACTCCTCTTGCTTACAGTGCAGGGATTCAGGCTGAAGGCCGTGATTGGCAGCAGAGTATGCATGCACCTCAACGCACTCAGTTTCTAACAGACAAAACTGAAATGATTTCAGTCTTCGTGGTTTTCTAAATGTTCTCATTCCGCGTCTCAGCACATAAGGAATCACAGGAGATGGTGCTGATGTACGTACAGAACACGGACTGATGGTCCCGATCAAGAGTGGGAGAGCCGGGGCTCGGCTTTTGCAGCAAGCGGGCCAAAGACATAAGCAGATAAGAGTCCATGGTGTGATGATGGTCTTGAATTCCTTACAATTCAACTAGCTGCATGGGAAAAGCAAATTCTAGGAGTCATGAAATCTAGACTAGTCCTGGCTTTGCTACAGAAGTAGTTATCGATCTTTTCTGTGCCTCAGTTTTCTTACCTATGAAATACAAGTCTTTAGTACCTCAGTGGGCTTAGTTCCCTGACACGGAGATAAAATTTGACCACTAATAATAGCTTGACCACAAGTAAGATAATCCAGTAATGCTGAAATCTCATTACTATTTCTTATTTCGTTTACAGTCACCAGAGTTTTATGATTTACTAACAGCAGAAGGAGTTAGAAATGGTTTTAGTCTCCACTTACTCAAGTCCTTACTCAAGTCACTTTTCCCTTTGTTCCCTTTCCAGAAAATAAGGATATAGGAACAGCTTCTACAGAAAGGTGCCTAAGTCTCAAATAACTAAGCATTATATAAAGTTTTGAATTAAAAAAGTTTCCTCATCAAAATTCTTACTGCCTTGGCCACATCAGTAACTATGAGAAGGAAAACTCACTTGAAGTATTTGAATTCCTACCTCAGCTGTGATAGAACCAAAGGAACCACGGCCCCCAAAGCAGAAAAGGTTGGACAAATACATCCCGCATCCAATACAAAGAGGGAACACTGGAGGGTGGTTCCCTCCTTCTCAAGACCCTATCTTGCTAAACCAGAGACTAGCAATACTAGTAAAAGTCAGAGAATTGGACTTTGAAGTAACAGAGAAAAGTGCATACATATAAATGGACAGATTTGCATA
>CM052885.1:50056764-50068782 GCA_028534135.1 Potos flavus | reverse complement strand
AGAGAGAGAGAGAGAGAGAGGACAAGCAGGCAGAGTGGCAGGCAGAGGCAGAGGGAAGAAGCAGGCTCTCCGCCAAGCAAAGAGCCCGATGTGGGACTCGATCCCAGAACCCTGGGATCATGACCCGAGCCGAAGGCAGCCGCTTAACCAACTGCGCCACCCAGGCGTCCCGATTTTTTTTAAAACTTGGCCTCCAGAGAACTTTTCAGTGACAAGCTATAAAATAAACTGCTGGTGGCCATGTTTCCAACTATGTGGAAAATGGTCTGCCATGAGAAGGAATGAAACAAACATGCAGAAAGAGGGGAAAGAAGGAGAACTCTGGCCACGCTCAGGCAAAATGCAAGGCTACACTTCCCACAGTCTGGTGACTCAAGCCTTCCTTAGATTCTGTAAATCAAGTCTCTGTTTTCTAAGTTACCTTGATAGATTTCTGACACTTTCAGTCAAACATGCAATGCCTGTTCTTCTCCTCAAGTCTTGGGGGCTGAAGTGATGAATTGAAAATTTAAATACCAATGAATGATGAATTGGGTTCTTGCCCTAAAATCTATGGAACTCCCCAACTCCACCATTTATCATCTAAGAAGGAAAACTGCCACAACTCATAAAAAGCTATAAATATAAAAAGGCTGTTACTAAAATTCAACTTTGGTCTTCACTACCAAAATGAAATAAAGAACACTTTGGAATAAACATGGTAAATGGAGGTAGGACCCTCAAAGCCTCTTAAGTAAAGTACACATACGCACCATTTATAATATTTTGCCTCTGTCTTTCGCGTGATTTGAAGCCAGTGGTATTACAGTAGAAAGGTACTCACAGACCTCAGTCAATGGGATATCTGTTTATTTTTTAAAAGCTAATCCAGGGGCGCCTGGGTGGCTCAGTCGTTAAGCGTCTGCCTTTGGCTCAGGTCATGATCCCAGAGTCCTGGGATCGAGTCCCGCATCAGGCTCCCTGCTCAGCGGGAAGTCTGCTTCTCCCTCTCCCACTCCCCCTGCTTGTGTTCCCTCTCTCGCTGTCTCTCTCTCTCTGTCAAATATTTAATAAAAAAATAAAAGCTAATCCAAAATCATTACATCGAGTTCTTTGGCCCTGGAGACTAGAGGGAGGGCAGAATCGCCTGATTATACCCAAGTACTGCTGAGTGTGATTCAAGGACTTGGGAGGCAGAAATGTGAGAGAATGAAGAGAGAGACTGGCTGAAGAGCAAAACCTGGAGCTAACAGAGGTGAGTACGATCCAAGCCAAGAGCCTGGGAAATTGAACGCAGCTTTTAAATTAAAGAGAAACTTCTATTCCTCTAAGAATATAGCATAGCTTCCTTCTATATCTGCTCTACTTGAGGCTAGTTTGCCCTTGGATTATAAATTTCAATTGCCTTTGTGCGTACCTGAACATTTCACGCAGAATACTGCACAAACTGACCCATTTACACAATGCAGTTTGTTCAGCTTTGGAAATAGCTACTGAGAAAGACAAGTTTAATTCTGATGCAAGTAAGGTCTATAAAGGCATTCCATGAGTGTCTTTGTTGGCAACGTAATCTCTTATATAATGGGACTTGTAATTATTTTGATCATTTTCTGCATTCCCTATCAATTCAGCTTGACTTGGAGTTTGCCCAAATGATCAGAGGTTTAAAAAAGATTCTCCAGGTTCTCAGCTGAACAGCACTAATGGAGGGCTAGCAAGTGTGTGACATGCTTGCCATCAGCTCTTTGAAAACGTATGCCAAGGAATTAAAAGTTATCAGCAGAGCTTTTATAACAAGGCACAATAACATATGATGTTCTCAGTCAAAACCTGTAGGGACAACACCTAAAGAAAAATCTGGTGCTAACAATCTCAGTTTCATTTGCTTTTTTAGGATTTATTTATTTATTCATTTGAGAGAGCGAGAGAGAGCATGAGCAGGGGTGAGGGTCAGAGAGAGAGAAGCAGACTCCCCTCTGAGCAAGCAGCCCAATGCGGGGCTCGATCCCGGGACCCTGGGATCATGACCTGAGCCAAAGGCAGATGCTTAACTGACTGAGCCACCCAGGTGCTCCTCGTTTGCTTTTCATTTACTTTTGATCTTCATACATCAGCTTCTCAGGGATGAGGAGCATTTTTCTGAAACGTTCCAAAGTGGTCACGATTGTCATTTTTTCATACAGATAGGTGGTTATATAAGAAAGAACTTCATAAACGTTTCCAAAAGACTGAGGCCAAATCTGGGTTATCCATGAATTTACCTGTGACAGTCCTAGTCTTTTAAATGTTTGGACACTCAGCACGGGGAGCACTTTACCTTGAATCAAGTCTACCCCACTAGATCCCACCCTCCTGTAGGTCTGGGCCCAGCACAGGGCTCTGCACAGGGCAGATACTCAGGAATATCTGCTGGAAGCTCAAGTCAACTTAGCTCCTGGGATGGGAATTGTAGCCTCTGCTTAGGGAGGTGTATGTTTGTTTGTTTGTTTGTTTATTTATTTATGAAAGATGGAGGAGAGCAGAGGCAGAGGGAGAGAGAGAATCTCGAGCAGACTTCTCACTGAGCGCAGAGCTCGACATGGGCCTTGATCTCACAATCTTGAGATCCTGAGCTGAGCCGAAATCAAGAGTCAGATGCTTAACTGATTGATCACCCAGGCACCCCAGGGAGGTGTACTTTTTATTTTTATTTTTGTTTTGTTTTGTTTTGGGGGAGGTTTTGAGCTGTACTTTTTAAAAGAAAGAGCACACTCATCTGGGTCTGGGTTATGAGCCCTAAGTCTAGTCTCTGCAATTAACTGAAATTTCACTCTCCTTATAGAAATGCTTTACTCTAGAATTTTTTTTTTTTTTTAAGATTTTATTTATCTATTTGACAAAGAGAGAGAGCACATCAGGGGGAGCAGTAGAAGGAGAGGGAGAAGCAGGCTCCCCACCAAGCAGGCAGGGAGCCCGATGCAGGGCTCAATCCCAGGACCCCAGGATCATGACCTCAGCCAAAGGCAGACACTCAACCTGAGCCATCCAGGTACCTCTTTACTCTAGATCTTTAAAAAATGTAATATTAAAACTGAACGGTCCCTAAGGTTCATCCTGCACTATCATTCTGATCATAAGTACGAGGAATAACAAGACTCCTCCTTTTTTATTGGAGTATTAACTTCAAAGTCAATCAAGAAGCTCCCCTTTGATGATCTGTGTGCTCTTACTCTGAGCAACATGAACTTGGTTACTAATCTGGATTTGCTGACTGTGGTTTTCTGTGTAGATACGAGAGTGAGAGATGGGGAAGACCAAAAGTGCTTGTTTCTGGCTTGGTGAAGGGAATAGTGGAGCGAGAGGTCAAAAGCCAGAGATTCCAGTCTGGGCTCTATGCTTATGCTCCTAGGTGCCTTGGACAAGCCATAAGCATTGAGAAGTGTGCTCCTCCTTTAGATGGGCGAAGAGCACTAGCTCAGGAGGCGGCTGTGGGTGTGAAATAGGACCACACCCCCAGAGGGCTTCCAAACCACGACGCAGACGCACCATCCACATCTACGTGGTATCATTACTTGTAACAAATCTGCCAAAACCCTGTTTTCAACAAACTCTGTAATGTTAAAAGAAAAAAGCTAATGCTTTTATGAAGGGTTAAAATTAAACTTCTCCTTTGTTTTCTGCTCAGATCAGATCTCCCGTGGCAGAGGCAGCAAGATCACGACTTAGGAGTTACGATCCAAGCCCCACCTGGCTCTCCAGTGGCTCCACCACTGACTTCCCTGACCTAACATCTGTCCCCTGCCCTTCCTACTCCTTGTTTACCATTACAAACAGCCTCTTGCAGTGATGAGAAACTCCGCTACTGAGAAATGATAAACTGAGACACTTGAGGCATGGCTTTCTGAACTTTAAGCCGGGCTGGGCAGACCCCGTGCAGCCGTTCCTGTAAGCCGTGGGTGCGGGCTTCCCCAGGCTGTGGTGGGGAAGCCCACGCTGCTGCCGCACTGCATGGGGACGCTCACTGCAAAGGCGGCTGCACACCATGGCGGACCCAGACGTCCCGACGTCACTGCACAGCAGAAGTGAGAGAGGCTCGAACTGGAAGCTGTTATTGACTCCTTATTCTTTGTCCGTGATACGAGAGTCACTTGTTTTCTATGTAAAAGCAGATTTTATGTACTTCCTCTCTATTCCTTCAACCTGCTAGAATTTTAAAAGCTGGCAGACTCATCTTTTAAAGGCAAGACTATTTTTTTCCCATTTGATGAGATAAAATGCAAAATCAACAGCTCTTTTGGCTCATTTTAAGTTATACAATAAAGTACATTTCCTTCGCCCCAAATGCACTTTTTTCCCCTTGGGTATATTTTAGTCAGCTACTGTATAGATGTTAGCTTATTGAGGTTGCCAACACAGTTAACTTCTGATTATCACAGCTTCACTTAAAATTCATTTTTGAGTGCCTACTGTGCTCCAAAGTGCAGTGTTAGATAGCAGCTTTTTAAAAAATTGTATTTGCCTTTTTAATACAAAAAGTTTTAGCCATTTTTATCTCTAGGGGCTAAGCTAAAATCAACATCAATTTGCATTCCCTAAACATACACATCAGAATCGGGGGAGCTGACTCAAGCTGGGGCAGTCCGCAGAGAAGCTAAAGTACAAGTAACATCTTGTGGATAGTCTACATATATTTAAACACCCTCCCTGCCTATTCTTACTGTCACACTGAAAAACCAACTCAGAGTCACAAACAGAAAACCAAGGGTTATCTATGAACCTAAAGTATTCCCAGGCCATATATGCATCTATAAATCGTGGAAGGTAAAATTATTCTTCTTCACTTTTTGCAACTGCCTGAAAATACACTAGAAGTGGGCACATGAGAAAGACAACTATTTTACATAACACATAAATTACATTTTACCAGTGGCTCAACTCTTCTCTCCTTCCCAATAAAAATCTGACTTTTAACTAATAGAACAGTTCTTTCA
This sequence comes from Potos flavus, assembly GCA_028534135.1. Taxonomy (NCBI): domain Eukaryota; kingdom Metazoa; phylum Chordata; class Mammalia; order Carnivora; family Procyonidae; genus Potos; species Potos flavus. The sequence goes on along the minus strand of CM052885.1, from coordinate 50,063,833 downwards.
TGGTGGTTTTGTCTCTTCCAGTTAACAACACAAAAGAACTGTAATCATTCATTCTCTCAATTTTATGTCGCTTTCAGAGGCCAAATGAAAAACAGGATCATCTTGTTAATAAATCTTTCCAATTACGCTGGGGAGTGCAGACTTACACGAGATTTTTTCCAAAAGGCTCTCTCTCTGAGGCAAGGGAGTGGGTTACTTTAGTGTCAAAGAGTCCCCAAATGCATCAAGACTATATCTAATTTTAATGCACAGATGCCTTGAGTGGGGGGGGGGGGGAAACAACTCATACATCATCATCTCCACACATTTTAGAAGGGAGAGGATGTAACAGAATAGAACAGTTAACAAATACTAAAGAACTTACTTAAAATAGTGGAAAGAGAGACAAAACCGCGTTTAGAAGGCTTGCATATCAGTCATTCCACCACTTGCTCACTTTTTAACTCTCTGGACTTTTCAGTTAGCTCATTTCTAAAACAGGAGTTAAGTCCAGTTCTCCTGCTCACCACACAGGTTTCTCGTTAGGATTCTGTGTGCAAATTCAGGGATAAATACCTTACAGACTGTTTCAAAGGGCTATCCAGTATTCCTGACATTAACAAATTGCCCTGCATCGCGTTTACTCAAGTGTGGCTGAAGGTGACCGAACCCAGGGACAGGCCTTCAACAGTTCTGCCAGCTGAGAATCTCTAAAGTGGGTCCACTATCACCGCTGCACGGGGTGACGTCAGGCTGTTGTTTACGGGAGAAGAAAGGCTGCCAATTTCCACTGAGCAGAAGACCGCAGTGGCCAGCCTCCCTCAGCTGCTTGTGAGCAAGAATGGACTCTTTATGTGTGGCGTGTGCGTACATGCAACAGTTCACGTGGGGGCGGGGGGGGGAACACACCAAGACACGAAAACTGCTTTGTATATGTGCACCAGCACACACTGTGTGGGTCTTTTGTTTTCACTAAGACGACTAAGCAAAGTTGATCAAAACGCAACTTTCACTTTTGTCACTCTGAAAAAAAAAAAAAGCCTCTCCCAGAAAGTTCGTTTGATTTTTGTAAAGTATTCTTAAAGCAGAACAGTCAATTCTTCTAGTTTTAACAGGCTCCTCAAGTGCAACAACCATTCACTAACAGAAAGAATTATGGAAGATATATTTCAAAGCACAAAATACATTCAGATTGCAGTAACCAAGTTTTATAGGAACGGCTTCATTTTCACAGTGGCTGGAGTTGCTTCCTCCTCTAAGTTCAGGAAGTACTCACTCAAATATTAACATACACCAACTGAATCCACTTTGGGGAGATATTTTGTTAAGTTTATTACTATAAAGGGGGAAAAAAGTCTGGCTTATTAACATATGCCCATTCATGAAATTTCCTGGCAGAAAGCAATCTTATATTAAATCAAATTTAGAAGGGCAAAAGAAAATAGGGACTGCATTCATTATATTCTTTCTTCAACTATCCATCACCTTCTGGGATAGCAGTCAAATCAGGAATAATATGGCAACAGATCATGTTTATAACTGGCACTGAAACTTTTCTTCAGACAATAAATCTAGTGTATATCTTAACATTCTAACACTGAAGAAGAGATGTGGAAAATGTTTTTGGTATCTGAAAATGTTTTTTTCTTTGGTCCTGCTGTCAGTATTGCTAAAAAGAAGAGAAACTACGGCTCAGTAACAATGAAGCTGAGGACGCATTCTGAGTTCTAGTAAATGTTCTTGGCTCTGCTGCTGATTATCGTATAATGCTTGGTCAAATACCTAGCCAAGGCGAGCCTTAGTCTCAGTATCTGAGAAATGGTGATGATAATAGCAGATATTCGTTTCCGACTTTCAGGAAAACATAAGAGCAAAGAAGTTACCTCGCGAAAGTCTTGTGTAACATTACAATACACGACAGGAACTGGAAAATAATAGAAACACGGTCTGGGAACCCAGCCTGATATTGGCCAACTCCTATGAGAGCCAGGGAGGAAAACGTGTTAAACAAGTAGGAAGTGTTATTAGCACTTCTTTCATTTTATAGTTAGACATAACAGTAGCATGAAAAATATGGCACCAGTTCAACTTTTTCAGGGCCAGTTTCGGCAAGTAACATTGGCCACATAGTCTTAAACACACCAAGAAACCTGAAAGGCCATCCTTGGTCTCCTCCTTAACATGGAATGATTAAAAAAAAAAAAAAAAAAAAGGTAACAGAAAAGCCTGAAGAAAAATATGGAAGTAGGTTTAGATTCTACTTGAAAACGACTGTTATTGGCTTTGTTCCTTCATGTGGTGAAGAATACCTGAACACATAAGTCCACGATGGTGCGAAACAATGATAAAGCGGTGGCGCTCAGGAACATGAATGGCCTGACAGTCACAGATGTGTTACAGTGACCAGTATTTTCTTGGCTGAACAGAGCAGTGATTACAGCAGAGCTTCACACATCTGCAACCGGTACAAAGTTCATGGGCTTTATTTTTAAAAGAAATAAAACTGCATATAAAGTAACGCAGTCCGCTGATAAGGCAACCAGCAAGAGGAATAGTAAGGGAAACCAAAGTGATAGACATCCTCATACCTAACGTTTTCCCCTATCCAACTAACTTAAAACCCTAAATTCAACTATTTGGAATTGTATTTTTGTTGTCTGGCCCTGTCACATTGACGGGGTCACTGTAAAGCATGCTGAGAAAATGAGGGCATATGAAGAGTAGACAGTTCTAACTGGACGGACCAGGTGCCTGAGTTTCCACCTGACACGTCCTGCAATAACTGCTACGCTCCAGTATACTAAACCACCATCCGCTGTGTGGGACACTAACTAGAAAAGTCGTGACATATGTGCTTGCTGTACATCTGCTTCATAAACTGCCTCGTTGGGAGGACAAAGGGTTCCAAGGACTCACTACACTAATGCTCACAGGTGACTACTGAATCATTCCAACTCCAAAGACACACCTAATAAAAGAAAACTCAGTTCCATCTCAGTAACTGACTAAACAGGACAGAACTTCCCTTTGCCAAGAATTTCTCGATAGTCATAAACATGTCTCTTTTCTTCTCGTCACATAATAGTGCACTGAGTTTGTACTAATACCTGCATCTAATATTCAAAAGTTAAAGAACAACTATTACAAAGTGCATCTCATTTTATATTCCTCAGGTAAGAAGGAGGGATACTGCTAGCGGGAATGCCAACCACTTGGACCAAAAACCAAACACAAGGCTTTCGAAAAGAGTAATTCTCACCCCAACTATGGCTACTACAAGTGTACAAATGGCTAATAGAAGATGAAGCAGAATAAGCAAACAAAAGGCTTCCAGTTGTTTTAGGAAATGGCAAATCCATTTTTTTAAAAAACACCTTCTTATTCATCAATTATTCAAAAATAAAAGTCACAGTTTCTGCAAAGGAAGTGAAACTTAGGTCACCAGAACAGTTGCCAGAGGCCGTATGAAATGATTACTAGATCACATAGATGAACAAAAAGTAGTGGCAGGGCGCCTGGGTGGCTCAGTGGGTTAAAGCCTCTGCCTTCAGCTCAGGTCATGATCTCAGGGTCCTGGGATTGAGCCCCGCATCGGGCTCTCTGCTCGGCAGGGAGCCTGCTTCCCCCTCTCCCTCTGCCTGCCTCTCTGCCTACTTGTGATCTCTCTCTCTGTCAAATAAATAAATAAAATCTTTAAAAAAAAAAAAAAAGTAGTGGCAACGAGCACCTCTCCTCCATCACCCCTAACATTGATTCTTTGCCCATCTCCCTGTCTAGTCATTACATGAGAGCAAAACATTAATTAAAAAAAAAAAAAAAAAAAGTGGTCAAATGCCTTTATGTCTCTATTGGTGATCCTAAATTAGCCCAAATAGAAGATGCTTCAGTTGTCATCATGTTGCTCTTACGATGCATAAGTACTGCAAAGAACAAACCCAAAAATTCACAACCCACGTCCGCATTGCACACTCACCACTTAGTAATCACTACGTTAGCGATAACATGTGAGAGGAGCCGCAGTGTAACTTGACCATGTCAAGAAGACAGGAGCGTCCCTGTACTACCAGGTTTTCATGCTCAGTTGGGAGAAAGGCAGGCTGCACCAACAGCAGAGTCCATGACTTGGTTCACAATAAATCTAAATGTATGGCTAATTACAGACAAATTTTCTGACAATCAAGTTTTCCAACCATACCACAATTCCAATATTCTCAAATGACCCTTTGATTTTGTCCAGCCACAATTTTTTCTAAAAATCACTTTTCAAAACTCAAGTTGATCATAACTATCCCCAAACACTTCATGACTTAGTCACATAGCATATAGTTAAAAATGTATAAACTGAATGCAGCACAATGCTCAATATGGCAAAATGGACTCAAAGCCCTAAAATTTTCCACAGCACTAGGTCTTCCAGAAATAATAACAAAAACGATTCTCCAAGTATAATCTCTTTTCCGAATAACTTTTAAAAGTCACGGTAAATATATTATTCTTAGCTGGTCAAAAATTTTTCATTGATCATGCTGTGATTTTCAAAATAAGAACCCCATATGAAAAATGAAAACAATAAATGACCTGGGACAAAAGCAGTTTGCCCTTAGAATCTATTCCACACAACTTTAGAGCCCGCACATAAGAAGCTCCAAGACAGAATACAGAAATGATAGAATCGAGAAAGAAACACAGACAAAGCTCCAGCAACTACTCTATCATTAAAGTCCTGGGTAAAAAGAGGCAATTCACACACTGCTCCCCAACCCACTATCACTTAGATTTTTGCTCCATTATCCCAAGAAGCACAGTTGAAACACTTCTCAGTAGGGAGTTATAAAAGTTGAGTCAATCCCAACTGTTTAGCCTTGATTGGTTTTTACGTGGCTGATTGAGTGTCTGAAGACAGTAATACATGCCGATCCAACTACTAATCCCGGCAATTAGTATGGCCAACTGTATAGCTATGAACAAATGTTTCCTACGTATAACTCTTCATATCATGGCAAAGCCAGCCTTATTCTAGTTAGGAAATTAAATTTTAGTTTGAGCTTTTGGATCTCGATCTTTGCTTTCTTTTCATTTTTTTTTTTAACACTGGGTAGTGGAAATAAAAATAAAATCGGGCATTAGATGGGAAACAACAGCCATTTCACTTTTCATTTCAGCCTCTGAACTACTAGTAGCAAACCTTAACTAAACAGTAAAAGCATTTGTTACACAGCAAAGGGAATCCTGTCCACAAGACTTTCCGGCAAGGTACTAAAATTAAAAATCTGCCCAAACAACCAAGTTTCATAAGTTATAATCATATGTCATCCTTTTTTAAAGTAACCAGTAGCAGTTTGAGGAAATGCAATAGAAATTTCAATTTTTTTTTTTTCCAAAACTCTAGCACTTTTAATTAAAGTTATAGCCACAGTGTTCCTTATCTGGCTTCTTTAATAAAATTATAATTTATTTCAGAGTTCTGCTTTGATTGTGCTGCTTCATAATTAAACATTTATAGAACCTTCGTTTGACATGTATAAAAAGCATCAACACACACTTAAGTAGTTCCTTTAAAAAATATCCCCCTGGGGGTGCCTGCATGGCATAGTTAGTTGGACATCCAACTCTTGGTTTTCACTCAGGTCCTGTCCTAGGGTCGTGGGACTGAGCACCACATTGGGTGCATACTCAGTGTGGACTCTGCCTGGAGTTCTCTCTCCCCTCCCTCTACCCCTCCTGCCCTCACATGTGTGCTCTCCCTCTCTCTCTGAAATAAATAAATACATCAATCAGTCAATCGATCAAAATAGAAAATAACCCTCTGGCTGAAATGATTCATGCCAGCAGAAGGTTTGAATTATGGAGGGAACCACTCAAAATCTGGCCATTTTTAGTATTCACAAAGCCTACTAGATCAATAGATACCTCATCAACAAAATTAAAGACAAAGTACAAAAAAAAAAAAAAACTATAACAGAAAGAAGATAAGCCAAGGTTCAGCATCTTCCAGGTCGGGAGAGACACTGGGCTTGTCACCATTCTTCAATTTTCTTGCCATGGAGGTTAGCAGGAATTCAATATTTTACTTGAGGGGTCAAGAAAGAGCAATAGCTTCCCTTTAAGAGTGATCCCATCATTTAGGAAGAAAATTCAAAAACAAGGTGATGATCTTCCCATGTGACTGGGTTGTAATAATTTTGCAGAACTTCATAGGTGTTTCAGAAGTGCCTTAGAGATTCCATAGGGAGAAAAATATGACAATCCTTCTCTACATATTTTGAAAAGGGCATGCCTGAACAAAGACCCTCCACTGTTTACATATCTTGGAAAACAAGATTTTGGAAGATGCCTTTCTCACAGTGGGTGAAAGAAGGTTCAAGACCAAACAATAAAAAAAATTTAAAAAAAAAGATTTGCTGGTAAACAAGACACAATTCTTTTTAGAAAGTAGGTTCTACAGAAGTCAGAGTAGCTAAACTATGATGATAAGCCTAGATTTTCCCAAAGTATCACAGATCTGGTCTATCCTGGACAAATAAGATACTATATTTCAAATATAGCATTTTATTTCTCTTTTTCACAGGTCATGGTGCATTTATTTTAATAAAAGGGGAAAATCTATCTCAACCGTGTTGTTTTTATGGATAGTGACATTAAAGAGATTTTTGCTCACATTTGATCTGGACCTTGATAAATACGTACCCACCATTGACAGTTTCCCGTCCCTGGCTCTGCAGTAATATAAAGTGAAGTTGAAATACATAAGAAAAAATAAGATGGGCCAAAAGAGGTTAATGGAGGTATCTGACCAATCTGCAAAGTTCACATAAAATGTTTTGTCTTACATACTGAGGTGAGAGGACATACAAGAGACCAGTTAAGGGAGAGTTACCTATTATGTGCTTACTAGTATGTAGTGTGGCAGTGTCAAAGGAAGACAGAATTTGTTATAAGATGAAAAGGGGAGAAATAAAACAGGAATTAGCATTACTACACATCAGCTCTGTGTCTATTGCTTTACTTATTTTATGCCAATTGATAATCACAGACGTAGACCTCATTGTTCCTATTTTACAGCAAAGAAAACTGAGGCTTGGAGGAGTAA
>CM052885.1:50010590-50056664 GCA_028534135.1 Potos flavus | reverse complement strand
GCTTGAGGGTGGCTTCTGACAGCATCCTAACTGATACAAGAATTTTATTTCTCCAAGGTCGCCGGCAGTAAGTGGCAGAGCAAGCGTCTGAACCAACATTGTTCTGGCTTGAAACTGGGTTTTTTCCACTAAACCGCACTGTGGCATGAACTCTGGTAAGTGTTTTTTCTCATGACATGATCATGCGATGTGAGAGCTGGGAAGGATCTTATCTCACCATACATTAGGAAAATGCATTTACCTTATCAAAATGTTTTAAGCAAACACAGAGGAGAAACATATCCCTAGCAAGAATTCCCAGAATTTCATATTCTGAAGAACTTCTCATTTCATATGCATTTAATTTTTAGTAGAATATGAATTCATATGCCTTTAATAAATGGAACTGAGCTCTTAAAGAGCATTCTCAGTTATTATTAATTTTCTTAGGTGTGATAATGGTATTGTGGTTATGTAGGAGAATGTCTTTATTCCCAGGAGATGCATACTAAAGCATTTAACGGTAAAGAGCCATGATGTCTGAAACCTATTTTCACATGGTACGATAAAGTATATATGTAGAGGAAAAAAGAGAGAGTGAGCCATAAAGCAAATACAGCAAAAGGTTAATAATTACTGAGTCTAGGTAGAGACAATATGGGTATTTATTGACTTACTCTTCCAAGTTCTCTGTATGTTTGAAAGTTTTACAGTAGAAAGTTTGAGTGTGGGGGAATATGGTATGGGAAATAGTATGGATGCATACTGGAATAATCTGGGGACTTAAAAAATACTTACTTAAATGAGAGCCTTACCCCGGGGTTGTGGCCTGGGCACAGGTAATCCTAATGTGTATCGTTGACACGGTAGAAAGAGAGCCTAAACTTTGAGGTCACAACTCTGATAGTCCCAATCCTCTAAAGACAACTTTGAAAATTTTTCTAGGCTATTTTTTTTATTCACGAAAAATTGCCAGTGTTTTAAACTTAAGCAATAATCCAACGATAAAGAAATTTCCCTGAAACATACATTGGGTGGCAAAAAGGAATATTCAATTAATAGTAAACCAACACTTTAACAAAATATATATTAACCTTTCTGTGCCGTGCTCAAGACCATGGGGCATGAACAGTGGAGCAGATTTAGTTCTTCCTAAACAAAGCTAATCAAAGAGTCTATGGTTTCACATGCCAAAATTTAGTTTATAAAAATGAAAAAAAAAAAAGGAACAATATTTAAGAGGAAGCACTAGCCATTTAACTTTTTTTTTTTTTAAAGGTCTTACTTATTTTTTTGACAGAGACACAGCAAGAGAGGGAACACAAGCAGGAGGAATGAGAGAGGGAGAACAGGATTCCCACAGAGCAGGGAGCCCGATGCGGGGCTGGATCCCAGGACCCTGGGATCATGACCTGAGCCAAAGGCAGATGCTTAACGACTTGAGCCACCCAGGCGCCCCGCCATTTAACCTCTTTTAAGAAAAAGAAGGTCTTAACCAAACTCATGTTCTTTACTCCATGCCGAAGATGAGTCATATTCTGTTGAACTATAAGGAAAGAGGATTTCTTGAAAAATACACAATTTCAATTCTCTAAATTCAAATGTGTGCAATTTACTTAAAGATACTCCAGTGAGCATTACATATAGAGAAAAGCTCTCTAAGGTCCCATATCTAAATTTCAACTGGCACATAGGCCTCCTTAGTTCTATTTGTCTTTCTTAAAATATATGTGTCTGGGGGTATGGGATAGAGGTGAATAAATGGTAGATAAAAGAGAGAAATAAAAAACAAATGACAAACTTTAAAAATATAATTCTTATAATAGGGATTTTTATCTGGGGTGCCTGGGTGGCTCAGTGGGTTAAAGCCTCTGCCTTCGGCTCAGGTCATGATCTCAGGGTCCTGGGATCGAGCCCCACATCGGGCTCTCTGCTCAGCAGGGAGCCTGCTTCCCCTCCTCTCTCTGCCTACCTCTCTGCCTACTTGTAATCTCTCTCTGTCAAATTAATAAATAAATAATCTTTTAAAAAAAAAATAGGGATTTTTATCTTAAAATGTACCTTATGACTTAAGTGGCTTTTTAAAAACGTTTTATTGATATACAATAAATGCACAGATTTAAAATGTATGATTTGATAAGTTGTGACATACGTTTATATCCCTGAAACCACCACAGCAATCAAGATAATGAATATAACCATCTTAGGCAGCCTTTTTAATCAAATAGATATGTGATGGTTCTTGCCCAGATACAGTTTTCAGGAAAAGAAATTCTTTTTTTTTTCTTTAAAGATTTTATTTATTTTTATTTGTCAGAGAGAGAGAGAGCGCGCGCACAAGCAGGGGGAGTGGCAGGCAAAGGGAGAAGTAGGCTCCCCGCTCAGCCTACGTGGGGCTCAATCCCAGGACCCTGGGATCATGACCTGAGCCAAAGGCAGATGCTTAACCGACTGAGCCACCCAGATGTCCCCAGGAAAAGAAATTCTTGATAGAAATTGTTATTTAAAATAACAACAACAGGGGCGCCTGGGTGGCTCAGTGGGTTAAAGCCTCTGCTTCGGCTCAGGTCATGATCTCAGCATCCTGGGATCGAGCCCTGCATCCTGGGATCGAGCCCCGCATCGGGCTCTCTGCTCAGCAGGGAGCCTGCTTCCCCCTCTCTCTCTGTCTGCCTCTCTGCCTACTTGTGATCTCTCTCTCTGTCAAATAAATAAATAAAATCTTAAAAATAAATAAATTAAATAACAATAATAACAATAAAGAAATCTATACACAAGTGTCCAAATACTTTTATCAACAGATAAAATATACACTAATGCTTTGAATTTTTTCCCCTCTAATTTAAATCTAAGAGACAAGTATTTGATGTGTTATTCTATCTTAGATTCACGTCCAAGTAAACAAAGAAATGTATTCTAAAAACAAAGAGATTCTTAATATTGCCAAATATCCAGGGAAATGAAAATAAAAGCCATAGGCACACAGCATTATGTTTGAGAATTTAAATACACACACATATCGAGAATTTTGGCTAATTCTGAAGCAAAACAATTTAGAAAGATTACATCTACATATTATAGCAATATATACAGACTTCCTAAATTTGGCACATTAGGCCCAGAGCATGCCTATCTCACAGGCAGGGCTGCTCCAGGCAAAACTAAAGAAGAGTGCATCTCCAGTAACCGCCAAGAGCCTCAGTTCACCCTTCTTTCCTCCCATCTCAGTGTTTTTTCCGCTTTTCAGGAAACTCCCCTGGTATATAGGGCCCTCATTAATATACCAGTCTTCCCAAACCTATGGAAGATTTTTGGCCTCAAGAACCTAAACCATATCCATGGTGTCTATATATATTCCATTCTCCGGCGCAGTGTCTGCTTCCCACAGGCATTGCTAGTGAATGAAAGGAATGGCTAGGATGTGGGCTCCGTTTCCTCTCCTTTCCCTTCCTTGCTGAGCAGCTACAGTAGCTAGAAAGGGGACTGCACTGCCCCTGGGGCCTAAGGCACAAAGAAAGCCTGCTAACCGTCTTTGCCCCAACTAAACAGGAAAGATGGAGCCCATGAAGGCCAGCCAGGGCCTCCAGAAGCAACTACTTTGGACCTAGGACTCAGCTTACTATTGTGGCCCTCAGGAGACTTCCCATCAACCTAAACCCCATATTGCCTAATACAAGGGAGTTAATGTTCATGTGGGGATCTTTTGTCTCCCCAAATGGACTGTGAACACCATTATGAACAGGTACCATGTCTTATTAGTCTCTGATATCCCCAAGCACTTGGTACATGTATCAAATATTTATGAATAAAAATTTTAAAATAATTATATAATATCATATCATATTAATGCTATTTGTACTGCAAAAACACTTAGATATATCCACTTTAACGTCTGAGGTAGAAATGTATACTAAGGATTTTGTTTCTTTAAGAAATTACATGGTTTTGACAATCACGGAAACAAAAAATTAGTTCTTTACGTACACTAGACAGAGAAAACTTAAGATTTTCTTGTTAATTGTGCAATATTGCTGAGATGACTACATTTCCATTGTGCAATTTTCAGCGTTACACATTTTTTTCAGGCTCTGTCACAAAGAAAACAAAGCAAAGGGAGAAAACAACTTTACAAGTGTAAAGAAGGGGCGTCTGGGTGGCTCAGTCAGTTAACCATCTGCCTTCAGCTCAGGTCATGATCTCGGGGTCCCGGGACTGAGCCCTGCAAAGGGCTCCCTGTTCAGCAGGGAGACTGCTTCTTCCTCTCCCTCTGCCCCTCCCCCCCTGGCTCATGTGGGCCCTCTCTCTCTCAAATAAATAAATAAGTAAATCTTTAAAATAAATAAAAGTATAAAGAAAACCAAGGAGAAATTTCAAACCCTAACCATTAGTAGGTTTCCCAAGGTTCATAAATGAGGATGATTTCGGGATTTCTAGTGGAAACAACCAGCAACATTATAAGTATTTAATATTTCAACTCAAACTCAAATGATAATTGTCCATTCAAATGGAGTTTTGCTTCAGGAGTCGGGACTCCTTTTACACCAAGTCGAAGGACATAAAATCCATATGAAGAAATCTTACTTTTTTTTCAGAATATTACACGGTGTTTAGTTATGACTACTCCATATAGTAAATAACAAGCTCTATACACACCACAATGGTTTGGAATGTAATTTCTACAAGGACAGCAATATTTGTCTCTTTTCTCCACTGCTGTAATATATGTACCTTGTAAGAATAGCTGGTACATAGCAAGTGTTCAGTAAATATCTGTTGAATAAACTGAATAAATGAATGAATGGAAACCAGGAATGGGATATAGGTGTTCCAAAAAAAAGCAAAGCAAAGAAAAAGAATAAAAGATCAAATTTTCCTATGAGGCATAGGTTTTACAAAGTACAATTTCTGGAAAAATCTCTTATTTAATTAACTCTAAAATGAAGTTTATTTAATCTTATATTTGAATTGTTTAAACTAAAAAGTAACAACGGACTGTTATCTAATTCAAAAGGAGGAGTCATTTTGTTTAATCAAATTGTAAGGTTTTCTACCACTGATGTCTGAATAATGTCAGATATTTAGGGAAACTATTAAACATTCTCTCCAAATCAATGGATTTGGGTCCTTAAGAAAGTTTCTATTCAAAGGATTTTTATGTAAATCTCTTTTGTTTAAAAATCCATATTCATTTTCATACCCTTTGATTTTCTGGGTGAAAAGAACTCTTAAAATCAAAACAAAAGTTAACTCAAAGGGATACATTTCATTTGAGTTGAAGCCATGGAAGACAATAAAGCTGATGGTTACTTCACCAGGAACCATTAATCATTCAACAATGGTGAACCCTGGAAAACCTCACGGTGGACATGGTCTGATGTTCTGTCTGGTTTTAAGGAGTTAACGACAAAACAAAACAAAACAAAGGAGCTGCTCTTCCCGTCTAACATGATGTTCTCAGGCCAGCCACCCCCAGCGTGGTCGGGTGGCGATGGTCATTGCTGAGACAGTTCCAGAGCTCACCAGTGCCCTAGATGAGGAGCAAAAGGAGGACAACAAAGCTGGGATGTTGGAGATGTTTCAAGGTAATGTGCACAGAAAAAATGCTGTGGGTATTCCCCAATAAAAGAGATTAACAGAAAAAGCGGTAAATAATAAGTATGTCAGAGTTTTCCCTTTTCACCACCTCATGTAAGCTAAAGCTTGGTTGTAGGTTTACAAAATAGCCCCTGAAGTTTTGTGCAGATAAGATGATCAGAGAGCTCATCTGTTGAGATAAGGCAAAGCAAATTTTCTATACAGAAAATTTTATATTTTGCCTGTTTCATAAAAGCAGAATGAACTAAATGAAAACCCTTACTTCGTACCTTATATTGAGGCAAAAGCAAAAGAGAGCTTAAGAAAAAACCTGCTGTGATTGAGGGAAAAGAAACCAATACAAAAAGAAGATGAGAGCAAATAAGAAAGATGCTGCATTAAAAGAAAGACAAACTCGTGGAAACACTAAGAAAATTGAAAACAGTGGTAGGACAAAGGGAAGAGGGTTGTGAAAACAGATCAAATTTAAATAAAGGATGGACTGTTTTGATCCTTTTATTTAATATGTTAACAGTAAACATTCACTACTATAGAGTTATACACCACCACACAAAATTATAAACATCAATGTAGACTTTAAGTTCAAAAGTGGAGAAGAAATCTGATTGTTCCAAGTTTCTATCAGTTGGAAACTGAACAATAAGAACAAAAGGACAATATATTTTTAAAAATTGCTTTCTACTTAGCAACCTTGCATTTGAGGATCATTGTTCCCTATACTTAATATTAAATGGGATAAATAATATTTCTCATATGTCCCGGTTGTCTTATTAGGTCTTACTCTGAGTACACTGGAATTTCATTTCCACTTTAAAAAAGTGAGTAACATCATGAGGTTGTGAAAACTCTTCTCTAATAACCAGAGAGAGGAAAAGCCAAATTCGAAGAAATTTACATAATGTGCTAACTCTGGGCTTTTGACTTTTAAAGACAACTAAATCACTTTTAGGGACAAGAGGAAAAAAAAAACTAATTGCTTAACACACAGCCTTTCTACATGTGTCTTCACTCACCTTCCTAAATAAAAGATTAGCTGGAATAAATGAAATCCTCCAAGCCACTACACATATTCTGAAATGTGCATATTTCAGTGCATTCGAGGTACAAAATAAATGAGCATAAGAAGAGGTCCTACAGCCAAGTAATCCTTTTGAAATTTAAAAGTAAATAATGTGATTAATTTTTCTCTTTGAATATACTTCTAATGGAATTTGATATATCTGAACATTTTTTTCCTGCAATGCATGAGCAGGTTTTACAAGCTTTAACTTAATAAAATGAGTTATCTCCTCAATACATACTTTGTTCTTCAACATCAACATCTGCTATAACTCAGGATACACCAAAATTCAGTGTTAACATTAAAATCTCATTCAATTAAACCAAAGTTCCTTGTCTCTTTAAAAGGTACCTTATATATTCTTGTGAACACACCAGTAAGAAGTCTCTTCAAATACAAAGTTAAAAGGAAAAATGCCCTTCAGACAAAAGATCTAAAAGGTTACGATTTTTAAAGAATGATAAACAAACATCCATTTCTAAATGCTAATGTTTATTTTGTATTTGCTCTCATTTTGTCCTTCTCCAATGCTTTTAAAAAGCACTTACAACCCCTACAACGTCCTCTCAGACTGAGAGCGGCGTAACTGCCTTCCCTCTTCCCACTGAAAGGATAAGAACATGGAGAGTAGTGGAAGTGAAGTGTAAGGCTCAAGGTCACGTGCCAATCAGTAGCACTGCTCAGTCTAGAACTCCATGGACCTCAATTCTAAGTTTGTCAGATAATGCATATATTATTTTCTTCTTCTTTTGATCACTAACATTACACAGTTACCCATTTTCTTAAAGTTAGAAGACAAGGATATAAATCGTTAAGTCCTAAAAGTTATTTCTATCCCTCCCTCCTCTTCTTTCTACAGTTCTCCATCAGAAAAAATTGCTTTTTTAAAAGTTGGAGACATCATATACATCTGTAAAATGCTAATAAATACTCCAATGCCTTCAGACAAATGTCAAGGGAAAGAGATATGAGCTACAGAAACAATGTCCTGCCAAAATGTGTCAAGCGAAAAATAAGCAACTTTCCATCTCACAGATCAGACACTGAAGTGTAGTTTCTAAGTCCATAAATTAACATTTTTAAGTTTCATTTGAGATTGGCTGCTTTAAAAGTGCAGGGATAAAAACGGGCAAGTTTACTAAATTAATTGTTTTAGCCAATAAAAATGCAATATAGTCAACTAAATTGGGTAACTGATGATTCAGTTAAACAAAGGATTATGTATACACAATTATCGGCAGTGTAGTAGATAGTTCACATATTTGAAAAGTTTTAACAATGTTATGAAACACTGTACACTCCTGAGTAGATTAGTATTCAGGTTTCTTTCCTGAGGATATCTCTTTCATGAAAGCCCTTTCTTCCATTTTATAATTTCAGAGGGCACAGTAATTAAACTGCATTTTATTGACAAGTAAAACAGAATGATTCTATAAATGAAGCAGCTGGTAGGCCCCATCAATTTTGCTTATTTAAAAAATATATATTCCCCAATCGTGTAATGCCTATTAAGTACGCAGTGAAGTTTAAAGTTTAAGTGTTTTACTAATTACATATACCTCCTTTATGATTCCTATTACACAATTTACTATTTCAAAAGTTAAATATTTATTTATTTTTAAAGATTTTATTTATTTATTTGAGAGAGAGAGAGAAAGAGAGAGAACGCAGGAGCAGTGAGGAGGGGCAGAGGAAGAGGGAGAGGGAGAAGCAGACTCCCCACTGAGCAGGGAGCCCCGACAGGACACGGGGCTGGATCCCAGGACCCTGGGATCATGACCTCAGTTGAAGGCAGATGCTCAACCGACTGAGCCACCCGGGTGCCCCAAAAGTTAATTATTTAAAGACTGCTCAAAAAAAAGAGTTTTATTCTTGAATGGAAAAAAAAATAAAGATTTGGTCCTTAAGGAAATGATGCTGCTTTATTTTCACAGTGTGAGTGTGATAAATTCTCTTTATTATTATTAATTCTGAAGCCAATAACAACATCATATCATTATTTGGGACATTCAAAATAGAATTTGTGTAATTCATATTAATTATAATAACATCCAACTTAGTAACAGAAAGTTTGGGAGACAGAAGGTCTTACAATAAAAAAAGGACATGTCAGATAACAAAGAAAGATATTCAATATGCACTTTTCAGACTATTTTAAGTTTAATTTTCAAAATGAAAATATGTTCTTAAAAAAATATGTTCTTAAAACATAAGTTATACTGTAATTCCCCTCATTTATTCCCTATTTACAAAAATAATAATTGAGAATGTAAAAACTCAATTCAGCAATACTAATAATAGTATTCTCCACACTATCACTATCACTTATGTCACTCAACTACTCATAAACAACTTGAGAAGAACAGTATTTAATTTATTATACAGCATTCATTAAGCTTCTTTATGTACCCAATACTCTGCTAGGCACTAGAGATTAAAGTACAATTGAAACACTATTCTTACCCTCAAAGAGCTTTCTGTTTAGTAGAGGAGAAAATCACAGTTAACAGCAAATGTGTGATAGGTACCATTATAATAGAGGTATATACATTGTTATGCAAATTTAAATGAAAGAGGGACCAACTCAACTCATCCAATAACTAAATTTCAGAGAGACTCACATAAACTCCAGTTTAAAAGTATAAATCCAACAAAACATCATGCATAATGATAAGAATTCTGCTTATTTCATTGACGGCAATAAATCTTTATCTTTACCAGAAATTTACTTCTAAAAAATATAGTCAACCACGTTTCAAGACATGCAAGGAACAACAGAGAATTAAATTTGAAAAGACGTACCAAACACTAGTCAAGATCTTTGCATGTATTAACTCATTCTAACTTCACAGTAACCGTATGAAGCAAATGCTGCTATTATTCCCATTTTACAGATTGAGGAATCTTAAGTTAACTTGACCAAGGTCACAAAGATAACAAGAGGAAATTCTGGGCCTTGAACCTAAAGAGTCTAGTTCTGAAGGCCATACTTATAATCACTACACCAGACATCCTCTCTGCAGATGGTGATGATGATGGGACAGCTAATACCCAGTGCTCTGTGACATGCACTCTCTTATTTACCTTTATAGCAACCTTTTGAAGGAAAGTCATCCTTTCCACTTGCAGGAGAAAACCAGCACAGGCCAGATTTGAAACTTGCCCAAGGTCAGACAGCCATCAAGGGTAGGTGGCAAGATTCAAACTGAGGCAGCAGGGCTCCACTGTACTATAAGGCCTCTCATTGATTCAGTCTTAGACTCATGAAAAAGGCCACAAGAAAAAATTTATTAAACAATTCCAAAAGGCTCTGTATAAGTCTTCCTAAAACACTTTGCAAGGTTTTGGGGCTTATGACAAGTATTTCCTTACGATAGCATTTACATTTGAGTCAACATTACTACTTTGGGTTGATCATAAACACATTTCTGCTCTTTAAAAAGAAATCTTTCTGTAGAAACTTGGCAGATTTCAGAACAGGAACAGTCTATTCTTTAAAATTAAATTTAGTAACAACTTATTCTGGTTAGTCTGAAAGAGAAGGAGAGAATGAACTACTCAGAGGCCTTTCCTTACTTTAATATTTCAAAACATGTTTGGTTTGGCCTAATTTGAATCTTGTGGACAACTAGACCAGAACTTGATTCAAAAAGAGTACTACCATTTTTAAATAGGCTGAATTCTCACAAGTGACCTCAGAAGCTGATTCAGAGTAACTATTCTCATAATTTTTACTTTTATCTCAAATTAAATATTAAAGATGCATAAGGCAAATATTAAAGATGCATATATTCTCATAAAGCATATATGGGCAGCAGGTACGTGTACCTTTGAGTCTTCCAACACCAAGAAACCAAATTAAATTTTACAAAATTCTGTAGCATGACATTGCTTAAAAGCCATGAAGTATACAAAAAATGGATATCAAAAGAAAAAAAAAAATCCATATTTATCCTTAACACATCCCACTGTGCCCAGAGACTGAGAAATAAAAAATTCTGTGTGGTAATGCCTCGCTTGAATAGAGGTGAGATAAAGATGAAATGTCAAGCTGGATTTCCATCTTACCTTGCTTTCCTCCAACAGGTTCAAAGACTTTATAGTCTTTAATACTGAATTCATATTTTTTTTCAAAAGGGAACCCATAAAACTATTTTAAAATAAAAATACTAAGCCATCCCACTAGGCAACCTGTCTTCCCTTGCTCTATCCCCACACATTCAAATTAGAAATCTCTTTTGCTTTGCCTTTATTAAATAAAAGTTTAACTTTGATTTAGAGTAAAATGTACCCATTAGACGTTTTACACTTTTTGCAGGTCATAGAGTCTATTAGATCCCATCGCTGACTATTACCGCTCACTAAGCATCCTAAAAACAGAAAACATGCCATTATCGCTCATTTTATAAGCGTTATAATGCCCCGATGGTGGAAGTCTGGCAATACCTAGAAATACAGCAAAGCTGGTGAATAAGGAGTCGAGGGGCGGAGGGAAGAGGGAGCGAGGGAGGGAGGCAGTCGCCACCTCAAATCCACGCCGGACCAGGAACCTCCTGCCCACAACGTGATCCCTGCCCTCCCCAAAGTGGACCGGCTACATTTTTCCAGATCCCCCCAAAACCCAAGACGGTACTCACCCTTCTGCGAAGAAGTCGGCACCGGGTCCAGCTCCGAGACGGGTCGGGGTGGCAGCGAGGGAGGGGACGTCTGGGCTGTGGGCGGGGGGTGTCGGTGCGTCACTCGAGTGCAGGACGGTGAGTTCGAGGGGTGGGAGCGGAGAGCAGCAAGGCAATCAAGTCACCGCCGAAAAAGGAGGAGGGGAAACGGGGGTGGGGTGGAGAGCCCCTTCCCTAAAATAAACCCACCGGCCCCTGCGACCCCCTGCCCCAGGGAGGGAAAATAAATCAGGGGAAATAATAGACTGACAAATAAATCTCTAAAACGACGAGAAGCGAGGAACAGACTTTAATTTAAAGAGGGGAAATTGAGCGAGGGCTGGAGGGGAGATAGAGAGAAGTGGCTCTGGATCTATCCCATGCCTTTGCAGTCCCCAAGCAGAGGAGGCTGGCAGAGGAGAAGTTGCCGCGGCTCCTGAGGAGAGGGAGGAGGAGGAGGAGGTTACACCGTAACAAGTACAGACAGACAGCCATGGATCAGAGGGGCGCTGCGAGCAGGGGCGGCCGCGGCGGGGCGAGCGGCGGCGGCGGCAGCACCCCCTGCTCGGCTCGCTCAAGACATTTAATTGGATTGATGGGTTGTGCAGTGACTCACAGACTTTACAGAGTCGTACAGCAGTCCCCGCCCAGCTGGACAGGGGAGATGCGGCGGGGACGGGCGGGTAAAGGGGGCCGAGGAAGAGCCGGGAGGGGAGGAGGCGACTGAGAGGGCGAGGCGTTGGGGGGGCGGGGAGCGGAGCGGAGCGAGTGGCGAATGGCGAATCCCGCCGCTCCGACGGGCGTGGGCGTCGGCCAATCACGGCGCGGCTCCATAGGCGGCTGGCTTCGCCCCTGGCCCAATGAGTCTTCTAAGGACACTGCCGCGAATGGGGCGGGGGAAGTGGAGTGGGGGGTGGGGAGAGGTGGGTGGACGTTGAAGTGGGGGGTGGAGGGAAAGATGAGGCGCCGGAGACCGGCGGAGTCACTCTGCCCTCCTAGCGCCAGAAGTGCGCTTTCCGCCAATCCGAAGACTGCGTGGGGGTGATGGACGCAAGCGTGTGACCAATGAGGAGGAGAAGGTGCCGCCCCGAGCCAGAGGGGAAGGAGTGGGCGGGCCAACGCCTTCCCCTCCCGCCCGCCCGGTTCGGGTCAGTCACGCAAATAACAGTGTGAGGGCTGGGGCCGCGCGGGGGAAGGGGGGGCGGCGGAGGGGCCGCGCTGCTGGCGGCGTGACAGCGATAGGGACTGGCTGTGCTGCCGACTCCGCACCGGCAGGAGGAGGCGGCGGCGGGGGCTGGCTCCTTACTCAGCTTGCAGGCTGCTGCTGCTGCTCTGCCTCTGCCTTGCGCTGCTGGGGAGCCCCTGCGGCCAAACCCCACTCCCGAGGGGCAGCCAAATTTGGAGTGAATCGGATCCAAACTTTGCCCCATATCCCTGCAGTGCCCACCCTGAGAGACAGCTCCTTGTGACCTCCTACGGGGCTGTGCTCTGGGATCTGAGGAAGCTGGAAGCCAGAGACCCGAGGCTTGGCAATGGCATTAGCCTCTTTGCTTGCCTGTTTTCTGGGGAAGTCAGGGTAGGGTGTGGACAGGTTGAAACAGCTCCCGATTACATACCATTTCTTTATTGAGCTTCTGGAAAAGACACTTCTTAACCTGGCAGGAACGAAGCTGTATGGGCTTTGCCTTTTAAATATGTGTATGTGCCTTACCTTCCCTCCCGCACTACTCTTTCTCCCACTTCTCTGCCCACCCTCCTTACCTGGTACCCTGAGGGCAATGCTAGGGAGCGCTCACTGCTAGATCTTCTCACTGCTCATTCCCAGGAGCTCTGGCTTTTTCCCCATTTCTTGCCTACTGTCCAGTAATCATTTTACAGACCTTAACACTTTCCATGCACTTTTACTTGGAAGTAACTTTAATTACCAGTAAACCTGACTAGAGATGCTCACAAAAGCAAAGACACTGGCAAAAATTCACTTTCTTTCTTACAAGGTGCATTTTTGTGCACTATTTGAAATTTACAATTGCTTCCTACCAAGAAACCAAGGAAAGACAAATTATTGCATCCCTACAAAAATATTTTCAAATCCACTTAGAATACCCCATATCCGTTTTTCATAGGCAATTCAACTAGAGAGACTTAAGAGTTGATTTCGGGTCTTGAAGTGAGCAAGATAATATTTTTTTTCATAATTATGAGATTAAAACCTACAGTGGTCTGAAATTCAGAGAACAGATAATAAGCGAACACGAAGGCTTATTCTAGCCATATTCAGACTTTTCTTGATTATTGTCATTTTAAGGTACTGATCCTTCCCCTGAGCCCTAATTGTGATACTCAGCCTGACACGTCTTACCTCTTCTGTCTGATTTTAGCCCTACTCCATGAATTCAGCCTGTAGTCTTTTTTTTTTTTTTTGTAGATTTTATTTATTTATTTGTCAGACGGATAGACACAGAGAGAGAGAACTAGCAGGGGGAGCGGCAGGCAGAGGGAGAGGGAGAATCAGGCTCCCCGCTGAGCAAGGAGCCAGATGGGGGACTCAATCCCAGGACCCTAGGATTATGACCTGAGCCAAAGGCTGATGCTTATTCGACTGAGCCACCCAGGCATCCCATCAGCCTGTAGTCTTGAGTCCTGGTTAAAGTGTTATCTCATATACTGTATTAATAGCAACAGAAGAAGATTTTGAGTCTAGACTTACACTAGGATCTTTCAGAGAATCTCCAAATACCCAGGTTTAGCATCCTGTGGCGGAAGTTGCCCCCTTATTCCCTTATTGGCATGCCTTCAGTCTCTACCATGTATCATTTTCTAATTCTGTGCTCTCTCAATTCCAGTATTTCTTAAATGGTTGTCCAAGGCCCACCCAGATTCCTGGGTCTGCATTCAGATCTATTGAATCATCATTTCTGTAGGTGGGACCGGGGCATCTGCTTTTTTAACAAAAAACCCAGGTGACTTGAATAAATATTAAATTATCAAAATGAGCATTTGATTTGAGAATTCCTATTTTTCTTCCTTTTGAAAATTTGAGCACCGGTATTTATTTCTTTTTTCTTATTTTCCTTTCTCACACATACCTATTTCCTTTCTCCTATATATTTCCAGGCTCTTATTTTTATGATCACTTCCCTTTCTACATTTCTCATATACAAGACCGTATTATACACTGGGAGGGCGATGCCTGAAAAAGAGGATAATGCTGGCAAATTGTCTTTCATAAATATAGGCATACCTTATAACCATGACACTTAAAAGTATAGAGAAGTCAGATAATTTCATAAGCTTAAAAAAATCATCAATCGATGTTATATATGAACCTATGATATGTGTGAGATTTACTAGTTTATAGTTTCAAAGTGCACAGAGATAGAATTTTAATATTTCATATTTCAAAATTGAAATTTCACCATACAAAAAAATATATCGTTATCATAATTGTTCTTCCAACCAGGGGAGTGAAACAAATGATGTACCAAGAAGTGTGATGATTACAAAAAAAAAAAAGTACTATATGAGATTTTTGTTGCCTCAGACTTAACTCAGAGGCTCAAAAGTATGCATATGCAACATCTAAATAGGAACCTGGGGAAAAGTCTAGGAAAACTTTAAGTGTGTTTGTCACAGATAAGCAGGATTTAGTTCATTTTTATCTAGTTTTCCTTTTGCTTAGTTATTTTACTTTCTAATCTATTATGATTTAGAGTCACATGTATAATTTTTAAAATCTAAAATAAAAAGCATATGAGCAATATGTGATTATAAACTATTTCCCTTTTACTGCTATTTAGATATTTATATGATTGTAGCTGATCTCAATTAGATTATAAGCTAGTTATCAATTAGTTTGAATATATACTACCCACATGGATCAGGAAGCTAAAGCACATCCTTTACTGAGAATAGAGAATTCAACTCAGGACTCATAGAATTCCCACAGATAGAGACTAGAGAAGCATGAGCTCACATTCCAAATTACAAAACAAATGAAGAAAAAAAACCAGCACAAGCAAAAGGAAGCAGAAACAGAAAAAAAGGAAACTAGCAGAATTAGATTCTATATCTGAAAAAGGACAGTTTGAGAAAAATATAGGCCTATTTCACTTATGAATGTACAAAAATTTTAAATAAAATATTAGCTAACCAAATCCAAAATGCCTACTCCAGTGAGCTAAAAAACCTTGAGCTTCACTTTCCTCTCTTTAGTTTAGACATCTCTCTAGCTTCCTATCTAGTCATCTATCATGAAAATATAATAAATCAAGTAGGGTTTATTCCAGAAACTCAAGCAATGATTTAATATCAGAAAACCTATTGGTAATCCATCCCAAAAAGACTAAGAGAGAAAAAAACATTTGAGAAAGTGCATCACTTATTAATAATAAGAACTTCTAGAAAATTAGGAATAGGAAGAAATTTAGTTAACTTTATGAAGGACCAAAACATACAGCAAACTATTACTTAATAGACTTACTTAAAACACATTCTGTTTAAGTGTGGAATCAAGACAAACTTGCCACTACTGTTTAACATGATACTGAAAGTCCTGGCTAACAGGATAAGGTTCGTAGAAGGAAGAAGAAATTAAACAGAAGAATCCAAAGGAAAGAGATAAAACTGGGATTGTTTGTAGTAACTTGATCAACCATATAAAATACCCAATAGAAACAAGCTATTAGAAATAATCAGAGAAATCGGCAAGGTGACAGAGATCCTTTTCTCCCTTTCTTCCATTGTACTACACTTTTTTTTTAGCATGACACATGGCCAACCAGAACAAAGACATCATTTGCCAGCATCCCTTATAGGTAAGTAGTGCCATGTTCCAGGTAATAGGTTAAAAGTGGCATAGGTACATAAATCCAGAAGGGAGAAGTTATGCCTCATCCTTTTTCCTTCCATCTGAAATGAAGACATTATGGCTGGAGCTTGAGCAGTTATCTTAGACCATGAGCTGACCTTGGGTATGGAAGCTGCACACAGTGGAGCAACAAGACAGAAGCATCTGCTATACCAGCATCTGCTATACCAGCACTAGCCTTAAAATATTTACCTCAAGTCTTCTTGAACTTCCTGAATAAACCTCTAATTCATGCTACCGTTATTTTAGCTTATGTGCTTATGTGTGTATGTGTGTTGTGATGTTACTTATAGCCAGACCCCATCCTAACTGATACAGCAAGATCCCCAAATACAAAACAATGCATGAAAACCAAAAGTATTCCTACACACTAGTACTAACAAACTAGAAAGGAAGTTACTATTTACAAAAGTGGCAAAGCTATAGTCTCTAGCAGTTAACCTAAAAAAGAATGCACAAAACCTTTATGGAAAAGATGTTAACTCTGTTAATAGACTTCAAAGAAGACCTAAATAGGGTTATGTATAATGTTTGTAGACAGGATAATGATATTATTAAGATATCAATGGTCTCAAAATTTATTCATAAACTCAATGCAAACTATTCAAACTTGTAGCAGAATTCGAGGAATTTAAACATTTTAAAATGCAAATGGAAGAATAAATTCCATATAATCTGGTCATTTTTTAAAAAGAAAATCAGAGAGGGGAAATCTACCCTCCCATATAGTAAGACATATCCTAAGTGATAATAACAGACATGTAGAAAAGTGGGACAGAATAGAGAACTCAGAAACAAACCATTTGCCTACCAGGACTTGGTATGTGATCATGGTGACATCACAAATCTATGAGGAAATCATATTGAGATAGTCAACTATTGCTGCAATAATAATACTACATCACAGACAATCCCAGAAAATCAGTGGCTTATAGCAGCTATTGTTTTTTCTCCTTTTTGGGTCTGTGTGTGAACTGAGATTTGCTGACCTCATCTGGATTTATCAAGACTTGATTGGGCTCCACTGAATTCACTGGGCTTAGCTCCAGGACACAGCTGAAGTTCAGGTCTACATCCCATGTCTCATTCTGGCAATTACAGAAGCTCAAGAGGTAAAGTTAAGTCACTCACACACTTTGAGTACCTCTGCTCCCATCACATATTCTAACATTCCATTAGCCAAATAAGTCACACGGCCAAGTCCAACATTGGTAGTAGAAGGTGCTACAAAATCACATGGCAAAGGGCATGAGTGTATATAATTCAATAGCACAGAAGACATGAAAGATTGAGAACAATCATCCAATCTAATATAGAGGATCTGTTTCACAGATAATTTTGGGAAAATTAGTTCACCATGGAGAAAACCAAAGTTGCATCCGTATCTCATACTATATGCAAAGGTGAGCTCATGATTAATTTAAAAGGCCTAAAAGGAAAGGGAAACCTGTTAGGCTAATAGAGATTAAAAACAGAATAGCTTTAGAGTCTAGTCTTTTTTTTTTTTTTTAAAGGTTTTATTCATTTGTCAGAGAGAGACAGACAGACAGAGAGACAGAGTACAAGCAGGGGGAGCAGCAGGCAGAGGGAGAAGCCTTGGGTAGGGAAGCCACGTGGCAAGGAGCCCAATGTGGGACTTTATCCCAAGACCCTGGGATCATGACCTGAGTCGGCGGCAGACACTTAACCAACTGAGCCACCCAGGTGTCCCTAGAGTCTAGTCTTAAGATAGGAAAATACTTCTTAAACAAGACTCTAAAGCACAAACTATAAAACCAAAAGAACGATGAACTTGGTTGCATCAAAATTAAAGTTTTCTTTTTTTTTTAAGATTTTATTTACTTATTTATTTGTCAGAAAGAGAGAAAGCGAGTGAGTACAAGCAGGCAGAGTGGCAGGTAGAGGCAGAGGGAGAAGTGGGCTCCCCGCTGAGCAAGGAGCCCGATGCAGGACTCAATCCCAGGACGCTGGGATCATGACCTGAGCAGAAGGCAGTCGCTTAACCCACTGAGCCACCCAGGCATCCCGAAATTAAAGTCTTCTGTTCAACAACAACAACATCATAGACAATTTAAGAGAGTTGATAGGTTAGAGGATATTTCCAAAGGCTAAAACTAACCAAAGATTAATATCTAGAATATACTAGGAATTCTTGCAAATCACTGAGGGGGAAAAAAAATAAACAAGCATGAAACAGAGTAGCAAAATAGCCAAAGGATATAAACAGGCAAATTTACAGAAGGGAACCTTGAGAATAACAAGTAGATGAAAAGATATACAACCTCACTGATAATCAGATAGATGCATAGTAGAACAACAGGATACTTCTTTACATCCATGAAATAAACAAACATGTGAAAGTTGGATAATAACACCAAGTGTTGGCTATGATGGGAGGGAACATGAACCCTTGTACATTGTTGTTGGGAGTTAAGCCCCGGTACAGCCGTTTTCTGGCAATCCGTCCTGAAATGTAGCGGATGTTTCCCTGATGGCCCAGGAGTTCCGTTCCTGGGGATATACACCGCTAAGAAAGAAATTCTTGTGCAGGTCCCTAAGAGGACACAACTGACGATGTTCATCACATCAGCACTTGAGGTAGCGGCGTACTGTAGGCAAACAAGTACAGAACACCTGTACTAGGGCTAAGTAAAATGTAGCAGATGCTATGGAATAACACGAAGTGACGTACTAAATGTACATCTCATACCATGGATAAATCTTTAAAATGTTTTATAAGTGAAAAAAAGGTAAGAAACAATAAGATCATGTAAGCCACGGGGTCTCTGGATGTTTTTCATACAGGGATGTTTTTCTTTTCTGCTCTTAGCTGGGGCACTTTGAGGGAAGGGTAAGGAAGGTGCCGCGATAGCTCACTTCCGACTCAAATATGGCCTTCCAGTTTTCAGGTGAAGCTGTGGCAGGTTTTCATACAGTGCCTGCCCTGCTCCCCAGGTGGACTCCTTCCGCGGATTTCCACTGTGTCTACCGCCATGGCATTCCCTGTCACCTCCTCGCTTCCCTATACATATTTAATATACGTGCATCTGGTTGTAAGTTTCCTTCTCAAGCCAGGTGGGAAATGAGCAATGGCTCTTGAAGAGTGAGCCCCGGACATAGATACAGAATACCACACAGACTTACTTGCCACTCAGCTACTCACTCACATCTGCCCACTTCCCCGTTTCCAAGGGAGAAACACCCAAACATTACTGGATTTTTAAAAAGCTTTATTTCAAGACTGACCTAAAATGTGTTTGCTTGTGTATTTTTATATACCTCCTAGTGTGCTGCCGTGCTAATAATAACCATAAGGATGAAACAATAGCGGTGATTGTAATATTAGCTTTGTGTCAATAAGCAGTAGACACAAAAGCCTTTTAAAGTTGATTGGGAGGGAGGAGATGAAAAAAGATAATGAGCTGGAGAGATCTAGGTTAGAGATCAGAAATAGCTCCCTGGAATCAGGGTGGATAAACAAGGGAAGGAGTTACCAGAAGGTTTGGGGAGAGATAGGTAGTTTTCTGAAAGATTTGGGGGTTTTCTAACCCAAACACAGGGGAATGGATGCAATGGCTCTCGAAGTTTCTCTGAGCCCTGTCAGGTCATGAATCTCGAGCAGGCATGTTGGAAGCACCATTGTTTCCCACAACAGTATACTGAGAATAGCCCCTGCTTGGATTATACTGCCTTAAAAGCCCGTCTCTGCCCAAAGCTTTCCTAATGGCTCATTACTAGCATATGAAATTCTGACCCTTAGTAATGGCTATGATTTCAAGGCCCTCAAAATCCCATATGCGGGAGCTTGCCTGAGCCCAGGTAGGGAGCTCCGCAGAGCAGCATTATGAGGCCCAAGCGGACCATACCCCTTCCAGGTGAGTGAAGCAACAGATGCAGGCTTCTCTCTGCCTAGCTTTGCATCTCTGATTTTTGCAGAAGCCACAGTGTGATCCCGTGGAGATGACTCTTCTCAGGATCGCACATCTTATGTTTACCACGTGGGGGCTGAAACCCTCGGTATTCGTGCATCCATGTTAGCTGACTTCTATTACATAAACCTCACCCTAAAAGGTCTAATGATTTACCCATCTGTAGTTTTTGTAACTCCTAGAAGCTGTGTAATCCAATCACTCCATATTTGTTCAACAATTACTTATTGAGTTGTAGGGAGTCTTAGGAGATGTATTTAGAAAAGCAGATGGAGCCCAGATTATAGAACCTTAAATGCCTGGTTAAGAGTGTCAGTTTATAGGATAAGGCAATAGGGAGCCTTTGAAGGTGTTTGAGAACTGGCATAGCTTGATGAAAAGAGTGTTTTAAATTTAATTGAGCAAACACTGAGGAAAAGGACAAATAGTTATTAAGTCCCTATTACAGGAAAGCACTATAGAAGTGCTTCTTTCTCTCGAGGGAGAGAAAGAAAGTCCTTGCTTTCAAGAAATTTATAGTTGCTAGGTGTCATTCTGATTTTGTTTTTTAATAAAGAGGGTACTATTTTGAGATATTAACCAGTGTGCTTTTTCCCTTCATTTCCCGTACCCCAGTCCCTGCTCTCAGGGTGTGGATATTGCCCAACAGAGATTCAGAAAGAAAGAAGAGTGAACTCTTGACTTCCAGGTCTCCAAATGGGATTTAAGAACATACCTCAGAGTCGATAGTTTTGGAGAAAACACCTGAGTTTTCATAAACTACCAGGCAACATAAACCATAGACTTGGAAGTACAATTTGTGGAGTCCAGAAAAAAGGGCTGTTAAAGATACTAGAACGAAAAGGTTTTCTCTTTCTTCCATAGTCTCTCTCTCTCTCTCTCTCTCTCTCAACTTGTCACATTTTTTAAAAATTTATTTAACGGTATTCTAAGTAAGCAAAAATTTTAAAAATTAAATTATTAGCTGAATTTTACTGTTCATTTTTCTATTGTGAAATACCGATTTTAAATGCAAATATAAGAGCATTTAACTTATAAGCAGAATCGCTGAAATTATCCAGTTTGTATGTTGCATATGTACTTCATTCTTACCAGAATAGGGGACACACGTCACAAAACTAATCCAACCGTTTTTATTTCACTTGTTGATATGTGCACATTCTACCAGCACTCTGCTTCAACTTAGGTGTGTAAAGGGAAGACTAAAAGGAAAAGGAACCATGTGGCACCCTGTATTTCTCTTTCCTTCTCTGTCTTCCTTTTCAGCCTACATGGTTGCTTAGTAGAGACAGTATCAAAAGTAAGAAAGGACATGATAAGGTTCTTTGCCTGTTCATGTTTTTAGAATGTCATTGCCCTTTCTTCTGCCTTCAAAACAAGTTCTGGTTTGAATAGAAAGCCTGACCTCTCAGGGCTGTCAGCGCCCCCACTTACTCAATCAAATATGAAACACGCTTGCATCTTGCTGAACTCCTGAGCCTGTGGGATGACTGGAGTTCTGTGCTCATGGGGGGGGCAAGAACAGCAGACATCCATGTCTCCTCTGCTCATGCCCCCTTGTCCCATGGCACTTCACATGCAAAACATAGGTTCAAAAATAAAATCAAGATGGTTGACACAGCAGAGAAGCAGAGAGCCCTCCGAGTGTAAGGCCCCATGTGGCTGCCCCAAAGTCACATTCGTGATACTGGCCCCGTCTGGAAGGACGGATGAAGGGCCAGGCTGTCCTGCCTCAGCTGAGAGAATGATGCGGGGGGTGTGGGGGCACGTGAGAGAGAGAAAGCAGAGGCTGTAAACACGAATATGTCTCTGAGAAAGGGGGCTCTGTGTTCTGCTCTCGGGCCCCACACTCCTAGCTTTCCACCAGTCCCACCCCAGAAACCACTGGGAGGTGGAAAACTAAAAGGACCTGAACCTCACTTTCAAGTTTTCATATTATTCATTGAAAAGGTGAAAAATACAGAAAATCACCAAGAAGAAAATTAAACTATCGATAATCCTATTGTCCAGAGAGAACCACCGTTAACGTTTTGGTCCAAATGTGATTTATAATATATGTTTGTACAAAATTTGTCAATGTAACAAACATTTCTCACTGAACATGCTGCCAGAAAATAGTTTTACATGTAACTTCGCATTTTTAAAAACATTTTTGAAAGATTTATTTATTTATTTATTTATTTGAGAGAGAGAGAGAGAGAGGGCGTGGTGGGGGCAGAGGAAGAGAGAAAGAGAGAATCGTAAGCAGACCCCCAGTGAGCACGGGGCCTGATGCAGGGCTTGATTCCTGGACCCATGAGACCACAACCTGAGCGGAAACCAAGAGTTGGATGCTCAACTGACGGGGCCACACAGTCTCCCCTGTAACTTAACATTTTGGGGTGAATATTTGGTGATGGTTTGCCTAGCGAATTCTAGAGTGAAGACTCTGTCAACTGAGAGCTTGGTCAAGAGATAAATGTGAGAATCCCAGAGGGGATCTGGGGTGGAGGTCTGCAATGAGGAAAGAGGAGAAGAGGCTGGGTGAGGCTCACAAAAAGAATGCTGAGTGAGGAAAGCAAGTCATCAAAGAGTCCCTCTATTTATAGTTCCAAGGTGGATAAATCTAAACACTGTTATTCAGGAATATATACAGAGCCATTACAACTAGAAAGCAAAACAAAATTCAGAAAGGTGGTTCCTGAGAGAAGCCAGGGAGACGAATATGTTCAGAAATGGACACACACACACACACACACACACACACACACACACAAAAGAAATGGACACACAGGGGCTTCTAAGGGGCTGGTGATATTCTATTTCTTCAGCAGGACACATGACTGTTCAATGAATTATTTTTTCTAAAACTGCACTTTTCATATATTCTTTTGTATTCATGGTATCATATAAGCTAATATATCTTGGGCCAACTCTGTAAGATAAGATTTGCCACAAACTCTCCCTTCTGCATCCTGTGGCTTTTCCCAGACAGGTTACACATACTGGGGATCTTCCCCCTCAAAATACTCCCGCCCTCCCCAACCTCTTCACTACCAGGATACTTTGATCTCGTTCTGAAATAGTTGACTGGAGTACATTCATCTGAAAGCGTTGTTTCTGAGCGCGGACCCAGCAGCGGTGTAAGCGTCCCCCGGAATACGGATACCTGGATATACGCAGATGCCTGGATATACGCAGATGCCTGGATATACGCAGGTCTAGTCACGCGTGGCCGGGGACTGCAAGAGCTTTCCGCTGGCGAAGTGTCTGCCTTGCAGCGTGAGCAGCAGGTGACTATCACATTCTTCGGCTTCCAGGGCAGCCACCCCACACCAAATCGAGGGTGTTTGGGGGGAGCACTAGCTGCCGAGGGTCTCACAGGGTCTTCTGCTGCTTGTGACAAAACCGCCCGAGACAAAACAGTTGTGTGGTGAGCTCTCCTTTTCTGCACCCCAACAGGGTAGACACGCTGCATGGCCCACAGAATGGTTTTTATTCTAATATTATATACATAATATATTTTATCTAATATTGTATATTAGATAATACACACACACGCATATATATTACCTAAAAGCCATGACTATTGCTTAGAGCAAAGCAAAGGTAGAGAGCAAAGTTAGCTTGAATGAATGTTTTAAAAAACCCTCTAGAAATAATAATACAGCTGGTGCCTAGAGATAGTACAAAGCATGAAAGTGGTTTCTTTGGTGGGACTTGAAGGTGGGAAACATTGCAATGGGGACTTTGCAGTTCTTAAGAAAGTGGCATATGGTCTGTGGGCAGCCTTAGCCTACGACCCCAAACGAAACTTGTGACCCAGGAGACTATGGTAAACCTCTCCCCATTCTGATAATAATTCTATTTTGAGCCCTTTTTAACTGCATGACTCTGGCGTAGTGCTCTACGTACATTAGTCTGTATACACAAAAATGTGAAATTTTTATTTTATTTTATTTCTAATAGAGTGAGAGTGAGAGAGCACAAGCAGGGGGAGCAGCAGGCAGAAGGAGAGGGAGATCAGGCTCTCCACTGAGCAAGGAGCCCGATGTGGGGCTCAATCCCAGGACCCTGGGATCATGACCTGAGCCGAAGGCAGACGCTTAACAACTGAGCCACTCAGTCGCCCCAAAAATGTGCAATATTTTTGCCTGTACGAAGACACCCTTCCTTCTCCTCCTTGTCTCCATCATTACCCTCATCACAGAGCATCGGTGCTGGGCCTTCTAAAGGAAACCACCCTGGCAACACCAGACCTACCCCATTCCTGTTGTTATACTGAAGAGTAACAACATAAACTTAAATAAGCTTAAGTAAGAAATACCTACAATATCACTTTACAATATACATGTGTATCAAATCAACAGATCGTACACCTTAAATGCAGTCAGTGTTAGATGTCAACTATATCTCGCTAAAGCTGGAAAGAAAAAAAATTACCTGCAATGAAATCGAAAATATAAATAATTTGGCTGATCTCTGGTATAACCTCAGAGTGCACCTTCCCTTCTCTCCCCCCAAGGCCTCTGTTTTTTCTCTTTTGTAATGAAGGCACATGGACTCTATGCACATTACCTCACTAGAATATTGTGAAATCTAACCAATTGATCTTTCTTATAGGAAATCATGGGAAGAAGTATGAATTCTGTTAAATAAGACTTTGTTTTAAGTGATAGCCTGGTGCAAAATAAAATGGATGAATTATAAATCTCTTTAAATAACCATTTTATAATAGATTCTAAATAGACCTCTAACTCTGCCACTGCTCCCATTCATAACATGCCCCAAGAATAGAGAAAAAAAAAATCAACAACAGAGTGCTTTATTTAAAAATGCTGGTAATAGAGTTCTAGCAACCTTTGGGCAAAGCATTTCTATGATGATTCATAGATCAGGTAAGGCTAGGTTAAAAGAGTCCTGAGGATAAAAGCTTAGCTTAGCATTCTTTGGTTTTGCTTTGACACAGTAAACTTCTCTAAAATGACAATAATCCCACATATAGAACTGCTACAAATTACATTTATAAAGAAATTCAAAGTTATTTTTAGTTAAAAAATGTAACAGATGATGCATATTCAGGGAACAAAATTCAAAGATACAAAAGGATAGATAATAGAAAATGTTTCTCTCCGATTTTATTTATTTTTTTAAAGATTTATTTATTTATTTATTTGACAGAGAGAGAGATCACAAGTAGGCAGAGAGGCAGGCAGAGAGAGAGAGGGAAGCAGACTCCCCACTGAGCAGAGAGCCTGATGCGGGGCTCGATCCCAGGACCCCGAGATCATGACCTGAGCCGAAGGCAGAGGCTTTAACCCACTGAGCCACCCAGGTGCCCCTTTCTCTCTGATTTTAGCCTCCCTGTTCCCTCCCGAGAGTCAAACATCGTTACCAGTTCCATAAATATTTCCATATATATATACACCTTTGATACATATAAAAGTTAATATGTGCACTTATATTTATTTTTTAACTATTAATGATCATATTTTATATATATTCTGCATCTTTCTTTCTTCACTTAAAAGCACATCTTGGCGATACTTCCCTATTGGTACAAAGAGGGATTGCTTTAATCTTCTTCAAGGCTCTGTAGTAGTTCATCATATAGATGTACCATTATTGCAGGACATTTCTAGGTTTCTGACCTTTTGTAAGTACAAACGCTGCAACAATCAACACTTCACATGTACGTGCTGCCTCTGTAGCATAAGCTCGCAAGAGTGGAATTGATGGGTCCAAGGACATGAGCATTTTAAAATCTGATGGCTACTGCCAAATTGTCTTTCACAAGGGGCGTTTTGCAATGTCCTGTAACAGTTGCTATCGAGGTCATTCTTTAACTTCATCCAATACTTACATAGTATTAGAATACGGTACTGTGCACAGCAAAATCATGTTATAAAACAGTTATTACAGACATTCCTCACTTTATAGACTAGGTGTTAGCAAGAATGGCATATTGACTATGATTTGGCTAGCAGTTTGCTGTCTTAGAATTACCTGCATGGTAACCCATCTGTGGTTTAGCTATGCTTTTAAAAATAGGCCTGCACAGAGCTCTGAAAATTTGGGGGGGCGGTGAAAATACTTAGTATGATATTATAAAGACTAATATATGTCACTATACATTTGTTAAAACCCATAGGATGTACAACACCAGGAGTGAACCTGAAGGTAAACTAGGGACTTTCAGTGACTATGATGTGTCAAGGTAGGCTTATTCTTAGGAACAGATGTACCATTCTGGGGAGTGACATTGATCATGGGGGAGGCCATGCATGCTTAGGGGTTGGGGGCATACAGAAAAATCTCTGTATATCCCTCTCAATTTTGCGGTAAACCTAAAGTTGCTCTAAAACATTGCCTTTAAAAAGGCCTATATGTGCCTAAGTCTTTTTCCTTAATAAACCTAAAAGGCAGTAGTATTTCGTTGGTCGACTCAGGACTTTAGAAAGTGAAACTGAATAGGAACCGAGATGAAAGATAATCATCAGGCTTCCTCTTCAGTTGACTGCAACACAAACAACCAAATTATAAGAAATAAATTACGGTTTTAAAAAATTCCCTGTTTTAATTACTGCAAATGTTAATGTGACTAGGTAAGAATTACTTTTAATCACCTATAATTATATAGATAGCGTACATCTGAAAGCATAAAGTCAGTATCCGAAAGCCGCAATTTCCAAAAAAAACCCAAAAAACCCTAAGACGAACTTTGCTTTTGTTTGAAATGTGCAATATTTTCCCTTTATATGCTTCCTCTCCCAAATAAATTCTACGGTTAAAAGTGCTGGCATTTAGCAAATACAGAAAGCCAGCAAGAAACATCTTTTTCCTGAATTCAGCTTAACCCGTTTGAGCAAATTTTCGGTGCATATTTCATGAACCCACAAGAGACAACTTTATTTGACATGTTTAGGAGACACGTAAAATAAAGTCGTGTAGGTTTTAAAGCTTCAGAAAATCGGGAATTCCCTGTGCCAGAGAGAGTTCACTAGACCTGCAATTAATACTTGGAGTAATAAAGGAACGCACAGAATAGAATTCTTCCTTATCACTGTGCATGAGGATCTTCCATTCTAGGTAGGATTTTTCGTTCCCTCCTTCACGAGAGAGGGAAGGAGAGAGAGGGCGAGCTGGGTCTGCGGTCGGAGGAGTGTCTATAAATAGAAGGTGAAGTGTTCTAATACCGGGAGGGTGCGTCATCGCGTCCCTCCCCCGAGCTGAGAGCGCCCGGGCGGCCGCGGGAGCCTCTGCGCTGCACCGGGACGCCCGCCCCGGCTTCCTGCTCCCGGCCCGCGCCCGCTGCCTCCGGGGAGCTGGAGACCTCCGGGAAGGGCAGGGGAACCGGCCAGGGGAACCGGCCAGGGGAGACGCCCAGCGGCCTCCGCATTCGCTCAGCCTCAGGTTGCCGGAGAGCCACTCCCGGGCGCACGGTCCTCAGCGGAGAGGCGCCCCAGCTCGGGTGCCAGCCGCGCGCCGCCGCCGCTCTCCTCCGGCCGCTTCCCCCACCCCGTCCCACCCCTCCTCCCTGCCGGCGAAGGCGGAACAATAACCCGAGCGCGCCTGGGAAGCGGAGACTCCCCGGCCAAGGGCCAGTGCGAGGGGAGTTCCGAGGGGGCAGTCCCCGCGCAGCGCGCGCTCCCGTGGGGGTCCCGGCCTGGCGGGACCGGGGCCGCTGGCTGGCCCCCGGGAACGGGGGGGCCACGTGGACGACGATTTAGGTCTGTTGAAATCTAAAATCTTTAAAGTGCCTGTTCAAGGCCGCCGAGAATTTCCTCTAGTCTAGATGGAACATCAGCAGTTGGTGAAAACACCCAGAGAGCGTTGTGTGTTTGGGTCCTTTTCTATTTCGGATTTGAATCTCTCAAGTCACTTGTGGAATTTCCAAAGGCCTATCTTTTTGTAAACAGATTGTTCTGGGATTCCCCACCCTGTCTCGCGCCTTACTCTGCCTGTTCTTCCGGCTTGACCCGGTCTAGATCTCGAGATCTCTCTCTCTCTCTCTCTCTCTCTCTCTCTCTCTCTCTCTCTCTGTCTCTCTCTCCCCCCCTCCCCCTCTCCTTCTCTCCATTCCTCCCTCTCTTCTACACACACAAATAAGTTGGTCCCTTTACACTTTTCCTTTAATTTTAGTCTGTATGTGTTTGTGTGTGTGTGTATCCATGTCCTAAGGTTCTTTCCCCTTCTGGTTGGCGCCTCAGTTGGGTTCCCTTGCCTTTCCTGTGTTGATTCTATTTCCAGCTCTCATAATTTGCTCTTTCCAATTCCCACTTTCTTTTGTTTTTCTTTCATAGGTAATACATTTGCCTTTTTTTTTTTTTTTTCTTTCCATTGCCTTAAGTTCTGTCCCCTTAAGGACTCAAGAGTTCCTGGAAAAAACCAGGAAGGTTTCATGGCATTTTCCCTCAGGGAAGTGTGTTTTACAGTTCCACTTTCAGAAAGTCTGGGCTAGCTGGGATTTTTATACTTATATATAGGTCAAGCCATCTTAGCCGAAGAAATCACAAAATGGAATGTCTTGGGTGCTGGGCTGCTTGCTTATAATAAAAAGGCATGCAGGAAAAGCAGGAAAAAAGTATTTTCAATTTGTCTCTTGAGTGTGGATTTTACACCCCCCCACACACACACACGTACACACTTAATATAAAGTTTTATTTTTGTTTTAGAGAGAGAGAAAGATAGCGGTGGAGTGAGGGGGGTGGGCAGAGGGAGAGGGAGAAAGAGAATCCCAAGCAGACTCCACACTGAGCAAGGAGCCCAATTCCGGGCTCTATTCCAGGACCGTGAGATCATGACCTGAGCGGAAATCAAGAATCACAGGCTTAAGTGACTGAGCCACCCAGGCGCCCCCATATACACTTATTACAAAGCAAAATTTTGATCATACAGTATTTGAAGACCCTGACATCTTTCATTCACCCATAAAGAGCCATCTCTGTGGTCATCTTTTCACACTTGTTCCCATCTGTGAAATGTCTGACCACTTGGGGCCTTCCTCTGAGTCTGGTTTGGAGTGTGAAATACAAGCATTTATCAACAACGCAAATTGGAAATAGCTCCTACACTTGGGACCTGAAAAAAAGAGCCAGGTGAAAGAATGGTTGAAGTTTTAACAAAAAGCATACCTTTTGTGGCTAAAATACTAGGAGGCAAGAATGGATATGAGTGGTGGGAGGTGAGGTAGGAGTAGGGGTTGTTGAGAAACCAGTGTTTCTCCAGCCAGGGCCTAAATTGAAGGTGGATCAAGAGCAAACTATAGATTATGAGCCATCCTATTCACATAAGCCAACCTCAAGCCCTTCAAAAAATTATAAGGATTTGGGGGCCCAAAGGTCAGGCCTAGCCACCAGGATTAAGACTCAAAAATGTTAGGGGTGCCTGGGTGGCTCAGTAGGTTGAGCG
Source organism: Potos flavus (assembly GCA_028534135.1). Classification (NCBI taxonomy): domain Eukaryota; kingdom Metazoa; phylum Chordata; class Mammalia; order Carnivora; family Procyonidae; genus Potos; species Potos flavus. Next base: position 50,027,189 of record CM052885.1, on the reverse strand, counting down.
TCTGCCTTCGGCTCAGGTCATGATCTCAGGGGCCTGGGATGGAGCCCCATGTCTCTGTGGGGAGCCTGCTTCTCGCTCTCCCTCTGCCTGCCACTCCCCCAGCTTGTGCGCCCTCTCTGTCAAATAAAGAACCTTTTTTTTAAAAAAAGACTAAAAAATGATAACGTCCTCATTTATTGAAATTTATTTTATGCTAGGCACTCTCCTGTGAGGTTTAACGTTGTATCTCATTTAATTTTCACAATAATATTGTGAGGTAGATATTACTACCCTCACTTTAGACTTAAGAAAACAACCGAGTAGTGGCTACGAGTTTATCTGCCCAATATCACAAAGCTGGTGAATGGTAGAGTAGCCCTCAATTCCCAGTCTAGCCCCAAAGCCTAAACTCTAATCCCCTCTCAACCAGGGGAGGAGATAAAGGCTGTCCCCCACTATGAGGACACAGGAACTCATCCTGAGGTGGGGGAGAGTTGCAGTATTCCTCCCCGTGTGTCACTAGAGGCCAGGCCTGTGTTTATGGGGGTGTGCATAAGTCCACCCAGGGTCACTATGACAATCACCTTTGCCCCTCTGGACCTCAATTCTGGTTTTCCCAAGGAAAACTTCTAACCTAAAAGAGCAAGACTTCCTTGAGAGGAGAAAAGTACTCCTCCCTAACCCATGCCATCAAGGTTGGGGAGCAAACTTCCATCCACTGTGGGCAGGAAGAGTTGGTTCTTTACAGCAGCGGGAGGGCCGAGCCATTCCCAGGAACAGCCCCAGCAGCAGCCTCTGTGAGCTGCGATGAGGGGGGGCCCTGGGCAAGTCACAACAGCGCACGCAGCAGTGGTAAAAGACAAGGGCCTGGAGAAGCAGGCTTACAGTGGGAGGGGCCTTGAGAAGAGACGGGCTGGCAATGGCTCCAGAGATGAGCCAACTCTAGGTCAGCAGGCATCCAGAGTCCCAGACACTAACGGGGCTTAGTGCTGGCAGCCCCAGGCTGGAGGTGTTTATCTAGGAGGGAGTAAATTGCAGTGTTTAAGAGCAAGGGCTTTGGAGCCAGACTGCTGAATTCAAATCCTGCCTCCCTCCCTTCCCAACTCTGACTTGAGATAAGCCAATTAACCTTCTATGCCTTGCTTTTCTTATCTGCAAAATGGGTATCATAATGCTACTAATGGCTCTTTCCTAGAGCTGTTAGGAGGGTTAAATGAGAGAATGTACACAAAACACTTAGAACAGTCCCTGGTGCATTTTAAGTCTTCTCTCAGTGTAAGCCGTTACATGATAACCATCCAACGTGACACAGGGTGAGCCCTCTGGGACTGACAGGGGCAGAAGACAACAGGGAGACTCCTGCTTCAGGTGCACATTCCTCCAGTAAGAAAATAAAGCAAAACCAGACAACAGAAAGACTGCTGGAGTTAGAACTCCAGCAAAAAACTGGAAAGAAGTTTCAACATAGCATAAGACCCTTAATCCCACTCCCCTCCATCCCACCTGCTATGGTTCCTGCTGAAAGAGCTTAAATAAGGATGCCACAAAATGAACATCAGTGTGGGTGAGTGACCCAAGCATTTGACTAGGTGCCAGATGACTTGAGTATAAGTACAAATTGTAACCTTGAGTAAGTCACCAAATTTCTCTGAGCCTAAATTTCCACATCTGTAAAATGAGTCAGTGGACTTTTTTTTGAAGGGGGCAGTCTGCCCATCATCTTCCTCACTTCTTCTGGGAACTGTTTCTTTCCCACACCCCAACTGTCGTGACCTCCCTCCATTTTCTTACATGACTCCACCTCCCTGGTCATAGTTGATTGGTCCAGAAGGGGGCACCTGAACCGAGCTGGGCCAATCAGAGTGCTTCCTTGAGATTTTTGTTTTTGTTGTTGCACTGGAACTGGGATAAGAGTCAGCACTCCTGGGTCGAGTGTGTAAAGGGGACTCAGGACCACTTGGCAGTTCTGTTTCCACCACATGAGGGCTTTAGCTTAGTCTAAGAAGCTAAAACATGCAGTGGAAAGCAGAGATCAGAGATCGTTCTGGTGGCATTTGGACCAGGTGTCTCTGGGACATACGTGTACCCTTGCCTTGCCCACAATTAAATGAGACACTCAAATTGATTCCAATTACTTCTTCCTTTTGCTTAACCTGGTTCAAATTTGTTTTCTGTCATTTGTACCTCTCCAAAATCCCTGATTGATACAGACTAATTTATTTCTAGGATTTTTTTTTTTTTTAAGATTTTATTTATTTATCTGAAGGTGAGAGGGAGAGAGCACAAGCAGGGGGAGCAGCAGATGAGAGGGAGAATCAGGCTCCCTGCTGAGCAGGGAGTCCAATGTGGGACTCAATCCTAGGACCCTGGGTTCATGGCCTGAGCCTAAGGCAGATGATTAACCAACTAAGCCACCCAAGTGCCCTAGGATCCCTTTAACTCTAAATGTCTATGGTTTTATATAAACAATAGATGAATGGTGTGCAAATACGGCTATGTGTCTGAACCTGGGATAACTGCATGAAATATCAAAGATTTAAAAAAAAAAAAGAAACACCACTTAACTCACTTAAAAGTGTAGAATAGGTTCAACACTCTATATATCCTTTTATACCTAAATGGAAGAAATAAATAGGTCAAGAGCTGGTGTTTGGGTGAACTGTGAGGAAATCAGCTATTAAATTATAAAAATTGATTTCAAAACAGTTGATGTAGTGACCTGATCTTGAAATTGAATCCATTTTTCCTAGTGCCTAGTGTAACACAAGGAGGAGAACAGTAACTTTGGCTTGGTGAAGACCAAGAATTTAGAAAGACTTGGTCACAATGCGGCAATTTTGGCCTAAATTCCCTAGTTTGTCTGCACTACCTAGTTAGTAATGAATGAGTGAGCTCTTTTCCTTCTTTTGGTTGAAACAGATAATGTATGGGGCACCTGGGTGGCTCAGTGGTTAAAGCCCCTGCCTTCGGCTCAGGTCATGATCTCAGGGTCCTGGGATCGAGCCCCCTATTGGGCTCTCTGCTCAGCGGGGAGCTTGCTTCCCCCTCTCACTGCCTACCTCTCTGCCTACTTGTGATCTCTCTCTCTCTCTTTGTCAAATAAATAAATAAAATCTTTAAAAAAAAAAAAAGAAACAGATAATGTAAATAGCTATGTAAGTCTCTCATTTCTGATTTCTATTCTAATCCATGCGCCTGTCTGTGTGTTATTAAAAATAACTTACGTTTTAGCTTTCAATAAGTAAGATATTTTTTATTTGGCTTCTTCAGCATTTATGGATTTCAATGTATGAAATTTTGCAACTTTTCCCATGGTAAGATAACTCAGGAATATCCAGTGACAATAAATCTTTCTATTTCTAATGATCTTTTCTCAGTATTAAACTTGAGATGTATGTATATGTGTCTATATGTATACCTGTAACTATTCTTATTCTCCTATAGTTAATTCTTGATAATTAATGGTATGAGGGATGGTATTTTCATATCATGTTGAAATCCACAGAAAGTGATGAGATCTCATTTTTTGCTATTATTGTCATTTGAATCGCCTACCCAGAAAAAGATCTTAAATCAGAGCTTACACATATAGTATAGTACATGTATAGTAGTAAAACTATTTCGAGTTATTCAGACTCCCTTAACTCACTTTTTTGTTCATTGAAAACTTTACAAGATCGTAGGTAAGCAAGAAGAAGTGAGAAGAGGTAGGGGAGGCTGGAGCTTGTATAAACTACGACTAAGATATTAATACATGTGAATACCAAAACAAAGGTGATGTGGGATGGGTCCGGAATATCGGTGGTGCCTCATGCCAGGCTCTGACTCCCGAGTTCATCATCTGGAGCCTAGCAGGAAGCTAGCTGTCAAGATTACCCCTCCTGAAAGGTAGGAGCCATGTATCTGGAAAGATTTTCACCTTATTCCCACTTGATAACCTCCTGGGCAATCCTTCCTGTCAGGAAATAACCAGGCACAGACTGAACTCAGCGATGTGGTGTGTGGTCTAACCCATAACACACGACAACCCTGTCACCCTCTTCTTTGTCCCTAGCCCTTCCCTACTTTAAACCCTTGCCCAGGCACCTCCTCACCTGCCCTCATGGCCACTGTGTTTTGACCACAGAATATCCTGCTGCCATTGACTATTTCTTTCTTTATGTCTTGGTACCATCTCATTAAAATTAGAGGGACATGGGGGACAGGTTTCCTAGGAGACAGCACATGGGCAGAGTCTCCTTGGGGAGCTCCCCTGGACACTTGGCTGATGTGGCCTTTAATCTTCTTTCACTCGGATTACTGTGTGTGGCCACCAGACCCCACCAGTCATGCCTGATCTTGGTACAGTTCCTACTTTGGTCCTGGCCCCTTCGGCTTTTTCTCAGTTCCCTTTTTCTACCCTTTCCTCCTTACACAGCAGAGAGAAATGCCCAGTTCTACCTGACAGAAATACCCTCAGTAGAAGACATGAAATCGCTGTACACATCTGCAGAGTTCCACACCTTCGCTTCTTAGATACGCATATTTTTTTAAAGATTTTATTCATTTATTCGACCGAGAGAGAGAGAGATCACAAGTAGGCAGAGAGGCAGCAGAGAGAGAGGAGGAAGTAGGCTCCCTGCTGAGCAGAGAGTCCGATGCGGGGCTCGATCCCAGGACCCTGAGATCATGACCTGAGCCGAAGGCAGAGGCTTAACCCACTGAGCCACCCAGGCGTACCCTAGATACGTATTTAATAGAGGAAACAGAATCCCAGTATGCCTCAGTGGTGGCTCGCTCGCATTTGGTTCAAGCCAAGGATCAGAAGATGGACAGACAATAGACCAGCATAGGGATGAGCACGTGATGGACTGCGGACCCTGCACAGATGAATGAGCTCAGAATAAGGTGTAAAATGTACTTTTGGTACAATGTGGCAGACAATTCCTACAACAATGTTAGTCAACAAATATCGCAACTTGGTATAGACTTTTGTACCACTTGCTGGAAATGTGTTAAATACTAAAGAAGTTCCATCCAATGCTAGCATATGGGTTGATGTATGGTCAGGGAAGTGGACCTCTGTAGGAACTGCAGAGAATTTTCTATTACTGGGAGACATCCTTTGTCATCACTGGTCACTTCTTTAGTCCCTCCTTGAACCTTTTAATCTCTTCAAAGGCACAATCAGATTTTCAGGAATTTGAGGAGTGCCTGCCTGGCTTGGTCCGTAGAGCATGCGACTCTTGATCTTGGGGTTGTAGGTTTGAGCCCCATGTTGGGTAAAGAGAGTTCTTAAAAATAAAAATAATAAATAAATAAATAAACGTCACTTGAAGCGGTGGTCTTGTCATGCCGAGAGATCATAGGAAGGTCTACCGCTTGGATTCCTAGATTTTCAGGAATTTGAAAATGTGTCACGAGTATAAAAAAGACACTGGATGATTAGAACAACTGCGATTAATTGTATGATGTGGACTAAGCCCCCACAAAACCAAGAGAACTAGCATTGTTGGGTGAAGAGGAGCAGAAGAAAGAAGAGATTCTGGCATGTGTTAGATGGACACCGCTGTGGACCTATTTTCTGCAAGAGAATGACGTGCAAAGTCCCAGACCTCAGGAGAGGCCCCCTCACCTATAATGACAGGGAGGACTGCATCTTAGAAATTACTTGCTCATTCATTCATTCACTTAAAAAAATTGTATCAATAAACGTTTACCAGGAACCTAGGATATGCCACATAATGTGTCCTGGGCCATGGAGGTACAATGATAGGTGATATTCTGTCTCTGCCTTCACTGAGTATGTTATCCTAGTCCGGGAGAAGGACAAAACAAAGTAATAGAGAAAACAGTGACAAGTGCTGATGTGTTACGAAGGAAACACAAAATGAGAGTGCCGTGTGTTTGGGAGGAGAGACTCTTTTTAGAGAGAGCAATGTCTGAAGACCTCTCCAAGGACAGGACGACCTTCTAATTTTTATTTCTCTCATCAGCTCTTAGCAGCCCACAAAACAGCCTCTGAAGTTACATAGAGACTTCAGGGAGAGAAGCTCTGCATGTTGCCCTGTATGAAGCAAGCTCTTTATATTTTTCAAATGACTAAAGAGTGGTATGGAATCACCACTCATAACTTAATGAGAGCTCACAGTCTCTCAGAGGTGAAAGAAAGACAGTCTAACCCTTAAGAGAACTGGGAGTGGGCAGTGTCAAAGAGGAAAAGGAGGGGATTTCAAAGACAATCACACATGAATTGGAAACTTATATCCACACAAAACCTTGCACAAGAATTTTTATAGCAGTTGTATTCATAATTGCCCAAACTTGGAGGCAACCAAGATATCCATCAGTAGGTCAATGAATAAAAAAATTATGGTACATCTGGACAATGGAATATTATCTGGCACTGAAAAGAAATGAAATATCAAGCCATGAAAAGACAGGGAGAAACCTTAGGTGCATATTACTAAGTGGAAAAACCAATCTGAAAAAGCAGGTATGATAGTGTATGATTCCAGCTCTAGGACATTCTGGAAAAGGCAAGACTATGGACACGTTACAATGATCAGTGGTTGCCAGGGGTGGTGGGGAGGGAGGGGTAAATAGGTGGAGACAGAGAATTTTAAGGCAGTGAAACTATTCTGTGTGATACTATAATGGTGGATACATGTCATTATACATTTGTCAAAATCCATAGAACCGTCCAACACCAAGAGTGAACCCTAAGGTAAACTATGGACTTTGGGCGATTATCATGTGTCAATATAGGTCATCGATTGTAACAAAGTTATCGCTCTGGTGCAGGCTTTTGATATAGGGGAGGCAGAATATATGAGAAGGCAGGGGATATGTGGGGAATCTCTGTACTTTCTACTCCATTTTGCTGTGAATCTAAAAGTGCTTTAAAAAATAGTCTGTTTCCTAAAAATTCAAATGGAAACATTTACATCAGTCATTGGGAGTCTGGCTAATGTGAGTCCACTCCTGAGAGATGGCACCCTAATGGTGCGCCGGGTCTGCCCATCTCCCTGGACTGAAATGAACGGACCCAGGTTATTCTCCCTGCTTCTGATGTTGCTCTTTTCTTTTCCACCGAAGAATGGTTTCTCACCTGTTAAGGCCTGGATGTACTGCAACGTCCTTCCGTCTTCTCCCTACTTGGCCTTGCTAAAGGGCTCACCCTGCACTCCTCTAGGGATTGGTAGAGGCTGGGGCCCTCCTCTCTGGTGGCCACGTCACCTGGCGCGGCAGGTCATGGCTTCAGTGCGTCTCTCACTAGACTATGGGTTCCTCGAGGGCAGGGATCATGTTTCGATCTTCCCAGCATCTGGCACATCAAAGCTGTCTAGAGAACGGACAACATCCAACCTTCATTTTAAAGCAATTACACTGTCAGGGATGTGGAGGAAGGCTTGAAGGGTGAGAGGCGAGGGGCATGGAGACCCCCCCACCCCAAGCTGCTTGGCGATGCTTCCACTGAACAACGATGAGGTTCAGCGAGAAGTCAGCAGAGGGACAAGGGAGAAATGTAGGTAGAATCATTAAGCCTTTGAGATGGATTAGATAGTGGGGAAGAAGTGAAGGAGGACTGGAAAGCTAGGAACTTCTAGAGACTTCTAGCTGGTTTTTTGGTATCAGTCCTTGCTCACCTAAGAGCTATGTAGACTGTTCTCAACACAGTGGCTGGTGAGCTGATTAAACATTAGAATCATTTTTGTTGTCCACTCAAAGTCTTTTGTTAGCCTCGAGCTAGCGTCCTGGTAAGGCACGGTTCTTCCAGTGTTCCCTGAGGTCCTGCTTGCTCTGGCCTCATCCCTCGCCCCCTTCCTCTCTGGACTCAGTTCCCACTATCCTCTCCTCTGCTTCCTCCTGTCCCAGGTTCTTTGTGCTTGCTGTTCCCTTGGCCTGAAGTCTCTTCCCCTAGCTCATGCCCTCACTCCCTTCAGATGTGTGCTCAGTTGTCACCTCTTCCCTGAGGCCTTCCCAGGCCACCCTATTTAAAAGTGCAAAACTCTTCCTCAGTTCCTATGCTCCTTCCCCTCATTACACATCTCTTTTCCTTCTTCCTAACTAACACGCTATATATTCTAGTTACTCTTCTGTCTCCCCCAGTAGACTGTAAGCGCCATAAGGACAGGAATTTTTGCCTGTTTTGTTCACAGCCTTGGCCCCAGGCCTAGAACAGGCCTTATCCAACGCGTAGTTGAATAAATGCTCAGTAAACCCTGCTTGGTTGATGGAGAGGTTTTTCATGACTCATCTCCTGAAGAGGTCTCCTCATAAGGATTCTCTTCTGTCCCCTACAGCACCCAGCAGGTGGTGGCTACGTGGCAGGTGGCCAAGTGGATCCTGGGGAGGTGGGCCCTTTCCCATGCCCTGGACCTGACCCCTCCCCCCACCAGGGCTCCTTTGATCTCATTTGCTCACAACTTCCTGACCTGCTTACACCCTGACAGGAACAGGGTCTGTGTGGGTGACAAGCTGGGGTCCTGTGAAGAATAAACCCATACAACACAATCCAGCAAGGGCTCCACCCCCAGGTAGCTGCACAGGCAGCGCTGAAGACTAAAGTCACTGATGAGGCCAGGATCATGGTAGATTTCCCTTTTTGGTAAATGAAGCAGATAAAGCCTACCTTGCAAAGTTGTAGGAATCAGGCATGAGGAATGGGACGGCGTCATGGGAAAGCTTGTACATAGTATGAGCCCAACAAATGAGGGCCGTCAGGGGGAGGAGTGGGGTCAACACTTCCACCCGCCCTCCAGTGCGGTGACAACGTTGATGGCAATGAAGATGGAGCCCATGATGAAGCCCCAGGCTGCTTGGCAGCCTTACCTGTTGCAGGTTCTGAGGTCACAGTTCTCTCTCTAGGCTGCAAGACCTTGCCAAGGCCCACTCAGACATTTCGCGCAGATCGTTTCCTTCCTCATCCAGCAGCATCGATGACTTTAGACCTTAAACATTAGAAGAATGCATCTGTGTCATACTTTAAAAGTGATTAGGACTGGGTCCAAAAATAATGTCAAAAGAATTCCCCAGTTCCCAGATGATAGCTACTGTCGTGTGCTGTGGTGATACAACAGTTAAAACAAGAGGGGGCTGCCATCTTTCTGACAGTGAATTCTCCTCTTCACAGACGGAGGGAAAATGGCGTCTCCACCATTTGAAGGTGAACTTCAAAGAAAGCCAGTCATCAATCAACCCCAGGAAAGCCTGTGTTTTGACGCTGCCTGACTTTTTCTCTGAAAGCTTTCCTTTTCCTTTCCTCTCTTTCACGATTCAAAATTTCCCCTCCAGTGATCACTTCCGTTTGGACCCTCCCTGTTATCCACTTCCTGTTTGCCTTCTTTTTGTTCTGCTGTGTTTTCTTCTCTCCTCGCCTGGTGCTCTTGACCTTCAGTGAGTTCCTCTGTTTCATCTCCTGCCCACCCCGCAGCCCTTCCAAGGAGGATATTAAGTTCCTTAGCTCCTCGCCCCTCCTAGGTTGTAGCTCTTCGGGCCTTTATGACACAGCTGGTGCCACCTTGGCTCAAAAAGTTTCTAGCTCTCCTTTCCCACTAAGTCCACTGGGTTTAGAGGAAGCTTTGGTTCCTTCTAGTTAATGGCTAAGGGCTTGGAGAGGCACTGGGGCCAGGAAAAAGGCATGTTCAGTGCCTCCTTGCTCCCCTACGGCCCTCAAGAGTTGCCTGCAAACAGTGCTCAGGAATACGGAGGAGAGACTGAAATACCGGGGAAAGAAAGTATCTGTGTGCTGCCATCTCCTTGAGAACAGTGATGAGGCCAAGAGAGCTCAGAAGGCTTGGCGGCTGTGGATAACGCCTCAGGCCATGGGCTTGATGGGGGGCTCCTGCCACTCCCTCTCCTGTTGTGTACCCCGTCCCTCCCCACCGACCCCGAGTGCCCAACCGCTCCCACCCCTTGGCAAACACAACACACTCCACAGAGTTGGACCTCGGCCCACTGCTTCTCAGTTGCCAACCAGCCAAGAGAACACCTGCTTTTCATTCTCTTCAGGGGAAGTGTGAATTTTTCCCATGGGGCTGTAACCTGTGCTTGGGCCATAACCCTCCTCCCTGTTTGCTTTTCTGACATCTTCTAACCCAACTGCAGAAGGTGTCCCAGCGAGCCCGGCATCTGCTCTTCACGGCCCGGGGTCACCCCCCGAGGTTTTTGCAGCCAGTCAGGGAGGGTGCGTGGCAGAGGACATTGCTGCTACGGTTTTCCTTTGTCTACGTCCGGCTGGCAGAAACCCTTCTGAAAAATGGTCTGCAGCTAATGCCTTTTCGTTTGGTTCCCTTTAACGAGGGGTTTATAAAACGACTCTTACTATGCAGAACACATGTTCTGAGTATACAGTTACTCGATGGCTTGAAACAGTGCTGAGGGGGGCAGAACACATGTTTCAAAATATTCCTGAAATGCATAATTACCCCGTGGACCAATCGGGGACATAATATACATTTTAATACACCATTTAATTGCTGTTTACCTAGGAGACGGGAACCTTTCTGGTCTCTTGGGCTAAACTACAGATTTTTAGAAACTGTCTAAACACATATTTACTTGATTCATTTTGGTCTCTTGGGCGAAGAATCCTTTTCCAGAGAAGTGGCTGCACATGCAGAACAAGAGAATTAAATGCTCTGAGGCGGTGGCTGCCAGTGAGAAGACAAAGGCTTTCTCGTTCGTGATTCGGGGGTAACAATCCCAAAGCGTAGGCGGAACCCAAGAGCCCGAACGACAAGCCGTCCCAGTAATTCCACATCACTGAAACTCACCTTCTCCCAACACCTGCATATTTTTTCATTGTAACCCTTTCTGATAAAAATGTGTACATCGCATCACAGTGGCGTCTCTGAGAAAGAACATGGATCTACAGCTGGAGAGGGCCACCTCTCGAACCCAAGTGTGAGGGAAAGCGCCTTGTCTCTCTCCCCCCAAAACCTGCTTCTCCTCACCTGTCCCCGCTCTCAGCAAAGGGCACCAAACATCCCCCCCAGCACTCATGTCAGAAACCAAGTGTCGTCTTTTACTCTTTCCTCCCTCCCTCTTCTTACTTTCAGGCAGTCAGAACCCCTTCGGCCATGTTATTTCGCTTCTCTGTGCTGTCTGTAAGCCCGGGAGCCAGACCTCATGGGACCGTCACAGTAAGTTTTAGATGTCAGTGTTCAGGACGGTTCTTAGTGCTATGTAGGTAGGGTCTCCTTTTTCCTTCTCCCTCCATATTTAATAATTCTAGAACCTGTCCGCTGCTCTCTATCACCACAGCAGTGCCCTCACTCGAGCTGCCATTCTCATTCGCCTGTGTTCCTAACTGGTTTTTGAGCATTCACTCACTCTGACCCTGCTCGGCCCCACTCCCATCCATTCTTTGCGAGGAAGCCAGAGCTGTCTCTCACTTTCGAAGCTGAGGGTGGCGTTCCTAAGCCTAAAAGCTGTCCAGGACTCCTCCATCATTCTTAGGATAAAGACCAAATTTTAGAAATGGCTTTCAAGGCCCTTCATGATCTGGTCCCGGCTCCCACTCCAGCCCTGGGTTCTAGAAGGTTGTGGCTATCGGGAGTCTGACTTCCGCCTAGGGGGCACAAAACTGTATGCATGAGGCATGACAAAGTCCGGTCCCTTTTCTGACAACAAGGGGACCCTCTCAACATGATGGTTTTAAGAGAACCAGGAAAACTGTGCTGTCTCCCCTAAATCTTTCTCCTAGCCAAAGCTCGAGATCCCACTGTTAATATCCTTGGCCTCATAAAACAACAGTACCTCTGAAAGGAGCAATACTTTTTTTTTTTCTTATCTGTGGTAGATACCTGACTCACAACCAAGTACAAAAACGTTTGGCTCCTGCCCCAAGACAGATCTGGGCAGGGCTGACAAGGGTTGGCCACCTCATTTTAAGTGACAAACCACAGCTACCCAGGAAAAAAAAACGCTCTGACTTTTGAGGAAAGTGGACCTGTTTCCTCCAAGGAGAGAGAATCAGAAGGAGCCACAGGAGAATGGTTCTCAAACTTGAGCATGTGTCCGACTTTCTCAGGAGGTTTGTTAAAACACATCGTGGATCCCATCCCAGGGATCCGGATTCCGCAGGTCAGGGGGGCGGGGGGAGCAGGTAGGAGGGTCACCAGGCCTGTGAGAAACCACCTGGAACCTCTGCCCAGGCTTCATCCTGAGACCCCGGCGTCTCTGTGACCAACGTTGTGGCAACTTTTTTGCTTTCTTTGCTTTGTCTGCCCTCAAGTCAGTGAGGCCTTAGGTGACGAGGTCAAGGAATGAAGACCACACGCTGACAGGCCAGGAGGCCAGCTTTGGGAAGGGTGTGACCATGAGCAAGGCTCCCCAGAAGTAGCCACACGGAGGGATTGCTCAGAAAACAGAGCCCTTCTTTCTTGGCCCCTCAGGGCAATTCGTTCTGCCCTGGGAAAACCCTTAGCTTCCAAAGATCTAGGGTCGGACCACAAGCCTCAAATTCTCTGGAGCGAATGCCTCTCTGCCCCACTAACAACCGCCAGTGTCTGCGTCTGTGTTGATCAGCCGGGGCTTCTCAGCTCACACTGGAGTCCTGCTCTCCCTAAGGAAGACTGAAGACGCTGGGCTGAGGGCCCACATTATGGGCCATTTTCACCTGCACGTGCGTGAGAGAAGGTTTCAATGGTAGGAAGGTGGTCCAGGGGGAAACTGAGAGGGACAGAGCTCCCTAGAAGGTAAGCACCTGGAGAATATGAACCTCCTGGAAGGGGGATGTAGTTCCTCAGTGGCATCTGTTTCCATGGTAATGGTCCAGAAGAGGGGCAGAGGCCTCACTGGTACCCAGCCCTTGCTGCCTGCTCCAGGCCAACGGGGAGACCCAGAAGGAAAGGGTGATGATTATAAAGTCTTTCTGTTGGCTGTAGCAGCAGAGAGAACGGGTGTCCAGCTGGAGCCTCAGCGAAGCATCGGAAACGCTTCACGACTGTCAGTTCCAGGAGAAGGTGCCGGGTAAGGCCAGCTTATCCGAGCAGGGGTGACAGATGCTGGGCCAAACCCACTAGGGTTTAAGAGAAATTTAGAGGCAGAGAGAATGTAGGGACCCAGAGGCAGGTGCAACCGTTGGGATGGCACTGAGACCGCCCTCCCCACGCATACTAAGGCAGCTGAAGCCGTGGGCTCTACGAGACAGCCAGCAGTCCGGTAACCAGGGAGACCCCTTCAGTTTCCACGGAAGTCTAAGAGGTCGTGATGCAAAAGTATAGCTCATCTGGTGCAACAGCCGATTAGTTCCTGGTGGAAGGGCTGCCTGAGGACGAGATTTCCAAGGATGTCTATGTGATAGCAAAGGATGCTAGCAAACAGTGAGGTCCAGGTACTGGCAATCTGGGTTCAAACCCTAGCTCAGCTACTCACCAGCTGTGTGACCTTGGATCAGTCACCTTAGAGCTCCATCTCAATGATGTTTGTCATCATTTAGAAAGGAAATTAATAGTACCTAACTAAGAAGGTGGTGTGAGAATGACATGAAATGAAAAACGTGGAAAGTGCTCAGAACCTTGCCCAGCACAGCACAAACTCTGCATTTATTATTATAATTGACAAGCAATGATGTCTATGATATATTATTAAATGAATAAATAAAACACACGTAGGGCACAGTCCAATTTATGTAAAAAGGAACCACTGTATTTCCCTCTGTGTATGTGTTTATAAACACACAAAGAAAAATCAGGAAGGATCAAATTGTTAAGGGTGGTTAATTTTGGGGAGTGGAATTAGGGAAGCAGGTGAAAGAGGGTTTCGCCATTTCACTAACAAGCATCTGGACCGTTTGGGTGTTTTGGGGGTGAGGAGGGTGAGGGATATGACAGTGGAAGGCATCCTGCCTTCAGGGGCTGCGGTCTGCAAACGGGGCTTTGCCAAGTCTTCGGTATTGATTTATTGGTCCAAGAACCTCATGTGTGCCCTTGGGTAGCGCTCACTGAGATTTCTCACTATGTGCGATGCTGTTCACAAGGCCCGGCCACCTGCTGCCTTTGCTGAGTGGCCATGTTTTCCCCACGGCCAAGGCTACCTGCCTGACTTGGCTCCAGCCAGGGCATACCCCAGCTCAGGCTCCACACCAGCCTGGAAGCAAGCCAGGAAAACCTGAAGAGCTAAAGACGAATTCTTTGGTGCTTGGCGTTGAGCGAGGTAAACTGCATTGACCAGAGTTTCCTGATTCTGATTGTTGAGTGTTGCAGAGGCCATTTCCTCCTTCTTCTTAGCATTGAGCACCTCTGTGGCAGGCTAGATAATACACGCCCCCTCCCCAGCCCAAAGATCAAGTTCTAGGGCGCCTGGGTGGCTCAGTTGGTTAAGCAACTGCCTTCCGTTCGGGTCGTGGTCCCGGAGTCCCGGGATTGAGTCCCGCATCGGGCTCCCAGCTCCACGGGGAGTCCGCTTCTCCCTCTGACCTTCTCCCCTCTCGTGCTATCTCTCACTCTCTCTCTCAAATAAATAAATAAAATCTTAAAAAAAAAAAAAAAGATCAAGTTCTAATCCCTGGAACCTCTAGGTGTTACGTTACTTGGAAAAAAGGTCTTTGCAGATGTGATTAAGTATCTCAATGATCTAGATGGACGCTCAAAATGCAATTACATGTATCTTTATAAAAGAGAGACAGGGAATTTTTACCTGGGCAGAAGAGAAGGCAATCTAATTCCAGAGGCAGGGAATGGAGTGATGTGGCCACAAATCATGGACGGCTGAAAGGCTGGCAGGTTTCAGAAGTTGCAAGAGGCAAGGAAGGCATCCTCTTCTGGGAGCTCCCACAGGCAGACCTGCCCTCACACCTTGATTCCAGCCCGGTGATATCGATTTTCTACATCTGGCCTCTGGAACTGTAAGAGGATAAATTTCTGTTGTTTTAAATCACCGAGTTTTTGGTAACGTGTTACAGCAGCCACAAGAAATGACTACTGGCACCCTCCTCCCTAGATTTGAGCTGGACACATGCCCACATTGGTAGGGACGACATCTCCTAGTCCCTCTGACAACCGGGAGCGGCCACGTGACAACATTTGGCCCACGAGTAAAGTGATGTGTGTAACTTCTGCTTCCTGAGTTTCACGATAAAGTTTCTGGTGCTCCATATTCTCTTTCCCCTTCCGGCAGCCTGGAATGCCATCACAGCGCCCGGCAGCATGCTGTGGCTGACAGAAGAGAATGGCTGGAACCACCATCTCAGACACAAAGGTGGATGCAGTGAGCAGAGGGTTCCTGGGGCTCCGGACAACCTCACGGAGCCGGGGTGTCTTTCCCATTCTGCGGTTGCATGAGAGAGGAGTGAGATTCGATATTATTTAAGGCATGCTATGTTGGGTATCTTGGTTACAACAGCTTTACCCAGGTTATACTCCAACTAAAACATGGGAATTCTGTCTTGTTCTGATAACGTGAGCTTCTCCCTGCCTCTAAGTCCTCCCTACAGCCTACACCCGGGTCCTGGCTCCTGCTGATCTACCTCCCCAGTGTAGACGACCATCTTCCTGGATTTCCGAATACCCCCAACTCCAGGATTTCTGACTGCCAAATTTTGCTTGTCTTCTGAGGTACCTCCACTACTCTGTGGGGCTGCCTGAGGCAGACTCCTTGCTGGTACTACCGAAGGTTGCCCCATAGCATATGTTCCAGAGGCCAAGCTCTACCTTCACTTCCCCTTCCACTCTTTGGGTCTCCCTGGAGCCTGGAGTCCACTCCAGGAGGAAAATTTGCTTCTAGGTCCTGACTTTTCCTTGTCCACCCTATCCTGTAGCAATTAGCTAGACCACACCTGGCTCGGTCCTGAGATATGTGGGGGAAGGGTGCCTGGCTCCCAGCAGGAAACACAGGTAACTGCCAAGTCCTCCCTGACACCTTCCCTAGCTAACCCCGAAGCTGCGCAGAGTTTCTGCGTACGGTGTAAACCCGCAAATGACTACGCTGGGCTGTCATAATAGAGATACATTTCATTGTTTGTTGACTTACCCTTATGTTTGTTTTCCTTCACACAACCTTACGGTTGATAATGTATATCATCAGATATGATGCTGGCCTGAGGATGTATACCGTTTCAGGAACACACATTTTAAATTTGGAATGTGCACAGGCCTAACTTCAGGTAAAGAATCACCTGGGCACATGGTGAGAAATGCATTTGATTAACTCTGAGCTGCGGAAGGAAACTCACCCAGTGTCCTGGATGAGGCAGCCACTGTTTATTTATGCAAAGAGTAAGAGAAAGTCATTAAAGCCCCCATTCCTGGTAATTGTCTCAGAAATTGCATTCCCTGGCCTAGCAATTAGTTTTCTACAAAGCGAGAAGATATTTGGGTTAATAACCTTGAGTTTTTATGACTCAATCAATATTTTGGTTGCTGCAGGCTGCTTTGCTACTGTAAATTTTGAGTACAGTGGCTGTGGGGTGTATAAATATTTAGCTAGCCATTGAAGCATCAATTAATGAAATCATTTCTTCTGTTCTTTAATTTAGAAGATACCGTTGGCAGTGTAGTGGTACGAGGTGTTTATTTTAGCTGCTGTCATAGATGCGGAAACTAAATTGCTGTTGCGCTTTATGGTTTATTACTGTGTCAGTTTGCATATCCATATTGCAAGCATCTCTTTTAGGTTCATCTCCTTCCAATAGAT
>CM052885.1:49992100-50010090 GCA_028534135.1 Potos flavus | reverse complement strand
CCCAGCTGGCCTAATGAAACCACCAGGGTCCTTAGGAGTTAAGAAGGAAGCAGGAGAGTCAGAGTGGAGTGAAGTAGGGTTAGCCACTGTTGGCTCGGAAGGTGGAGGGAGGCCACAGGCCAAATAATGCAGGCAGCCTCTAGAAAACAGAAAAGGAAAGAAAATGGATTCTCCTCCAGAGCCCCCAGCAGGGAACACAGCCTTGTTGACATCTTGCATTTAGCCCAACACATCCCATTTTAAACTTCTGACTTCCAGAACTATAAGATCATACATTTATGTTGTTTTCAGCTGCTAAATTGCTGGTAATTTTATGCAGCTGCAATAGTAAACTACCACAAGCAATAGAATGGGGCAGAGCGGTGCTCTAAAGCTGTGCTCTAAAGCTGTGCTCTACAGGGAGCTGTAGCTTCTAACTTCGCCCCTCCAAAATCCACTGCCACGTAGACGTCCACTCTGGCGAGTCCCCATGCTGTGAGGAAGCTCAAGTTAGCCAGATGGAGGAGCACCAAGTTGCAGGGCGTGAAAGGCAAGCCTTCTGGATCCTTCCATCCCCACCCAGCCCAGCCGCCTGAACGCACCGGAGTAAATGACCCCAGCTGATGGCGATGGAGCAGAACCACCCAACTGAGCCTGCCTCAGAACTGTGAGAACGGTTGCTGTTTTAAGTCACTAAGTTTTCGGGTTGTTTTTTTATGGTGGGAGAGATAATGCAAACTCCCGGAAAGCACTTAGAATAGTGCCTACCACATAGAAGTTGATTATTCATTCTACTAGTTTAGTTAGACATACGTAAGCTTCTCAATAAATCTTGCTAAATGGGCTGTCCCAGCCCGTTCGGGCTGCTGTAACAAAAGTACCACGGACTGATATTGACAAACACAGGAATTTTTCACATTGCTGGAGGCTGGGAAGGCCAAGTTCAAGTCACTGGCAGGTTGGGCATCTGGTAAGGACTGGCTTCCGGATTTGTAGATGGCTATCTTTTTCTCTGTCCTTACATGACGGAAGGGAGCTTTCTGGGGTCTCCTGGGCTCCACCCTCACGACCTAAACACTTCCCAAAGGCCTCACCTCCAAATACCATTGTACTGGGAATTCGGCTTCAACACAGGCATTCTGGAACATAGGAATTCCCAGCATTCAGTCTATAGCAGCAGGTCCTGCACCGTGTGTGATAGTTGGAATTATTGTTGGCTATCCCCTCCTTTCCCCCCTCACTGTGAGCAGAGGGTATTTCTCGTGCCATTGATGTGGGGCTTGGCCTTCTGATTTGTTTTGGTCTGTGGGATGCTAGCAGGTGTGATGCGTGCAAAGGCTTTAAATGAGCTCACATGGTGGGGTTTCCCCACTTGGGCCTCTGCCGTGGCCTTAAGAAGAGGCCTAGGAGTCCTGCATTTCTCAAAGAGCGA
The DNA here is from genome assembly GCA_028534135.1 of Potos flavus. NCBI lineage: Eukaryota > Metazoa > Chordata > Mammalia > Carnivora > Procyonidae > Potos > Potos flavus. The sequence continues at coordinate 50,008,679 of CM052885.1, read as the reverse complement.
GAGATGCGTGGAGCAGAGGCACAGGCCTCCCTGCAGACCCGGGAGCCCGGGAGTCCATGCCCAGTGTTTTGTGCCGCCGAGTTATGGGGTAGTTTGAATGCAGCAGGAGCGGACTAATAAACCATCTTTAGGTGAGAAAATTGAGGCCCAGCGAGCTTTGTTTAAAAACAAGGCAAAGCCCGTGGAAATGTTCATAATAAAAGAAGCTTTTTATTTAGAGAGCTAAATGAGAGTCCCCGTACTAGTTTCCTAGGGCTGCCAGAACTAATTACCACAAACGGGTGACTTCAAACAACAGAAATATATTCTCTCACAGTTCGGGAGGCTAGAAGTCCAAAATCAAGGTGTCGGAGGGCCATGCTTGCCCTGAAGACTCTAGGGGAGAATCCTCCCTGGCCTCTTCCAGCTTCCCGGGGGTCCCAGCAATCCTCGATGTTTCTTGGCCTGGAGATACCTCACTCCAACTCTGCCTCTGTCCTCACGTGGCCTTCTCGCTCACCCGAGCAAGGAGGCACCAATCATTGGATCTCGGGCCCACCTGAATTCAGGATGACCTCATCTTAGCTAATTACATCTACCAAGACCCTATACTAGAAAGCTAGGGATATCATTAGACAGACTATTGGTCAAGTGAGCGCTTCAGGCAAAAATCCAGAGGGGGAAGGGTTCAGACCTTGAGGGAAACAGGTTGGAAGGACTTCAGGTAGAAGGTAAGACTGAAGCTCCACATAGACATTCCATAAACGTTTGATGGTTTTGGAGCTATGAGGAAAAGGTTTTTTGTTTTTTTTTTAAGATTTTATTCATTTATTTGACAGAGAAACATCACAAGTAGGCAGAGAGGCAGGCAGAGAGGAGGAAGCAGGCTCCCTGCTGAGCAGAGAGCCCGATGTGGGGCTCGATCCCAGGACCCTCATGACTTGAGCCAAAGGCAGAGGCTTAACCCACTGAGCCACACAGGCACCCCGAAAAAGGTTGTTTTGATTGTTTTTTAAGGATTTTATTTATTTATTTGACAGAGAGACAGCGAAAGAGGGAACACAAGCAGGGGGAGTGGAAGAAGGAGAAGCAGGCTCCCCACTGAGCAGGGAGCCTGATTCGGGGCTCGATCCCAGGACCGTGGGATTATGACCTGAAGGCAGACGCTTAACGACTGAGCTACCCAGAGGCCCTGTGAGAGGAAGGTTGTTGAATGCTCTTGCTCTCAGCTAACCATGAAGGTGAGCACTGCTTGCTTTCAGTAAAACCTTTAAGCCATTGTAGGAGCTCGCGTGACGAGGCACCCTTTTCTATCCGCTGGTTTTCTTGTCCATACCTGTTGTGATGCGTGTCTATCCTGATGAGGCCCTTGCTGGAGGTGGGGAGCCCCTGTACACAAGCTCTCTAGTACCTGCTCTCCTCTAGGAGAGTCACTGTTGGAGGAATGTATTTCAGAAGTTTGGGAAAACAAACACGCCCACGTGAGTCTTGGCAAAGCTACTTTCGAATAGCTACAATCCGGCTATTTCAAAATCAAATCTGTGTGTGGACAAGACAAAGCTTGAGGTCCTCAGCTAATCCGTTGTGCACGCCAAGTTCAAAAATAGAAAACACCCCTTCTCAGGCCAGTCAATCCGAATACAAAGCAGAATGTAAGATGTTATTACTATCAGAAATCCTCCTGGATTCTGCGGTGAAGCAGACCGGGGTTCAAATCCCATTTCTGCTACTTGTAGCAGGGATGAAGCCTTGATAGGTACCTGCTCTGAGCCTCAGTTTGAAAATCTCCAGGATGGTCCTAACATCCGGGTAGAGCACTGCCGTGGGGATCAAATGAAAGAGTAAAATATAAAATGCCTGAAGGGCACGGGCTCCGTAGCAGGTCCTCACTGGGAAATTGTTCAGTTCTGTGGCTCTCGTCTTCCTGCACAGATGTGGGTGCCAGCGGATAGAGATGTGTTAGCCATCATCAATCTCAAGGGAGTCCCCAAGGGTCTCTTCTCCCACCAGACTGCCCTCGGGGCACACGAAGAGGAGAGAGGCAGGGAGACCCTGGAGTTGGGACTTTGGAAGGAGGCTGGACAATGCAAAGACCCAGGGGCCAATGAGACACAAAACCACTGGTGGAAGAAGTTGTTTTATGTTCCTTGGTTTGCAATGGGCTTTTTGCCCCTCCTGAGAGGAGGGCCAAGCCGTGATGATCCTGCCGAGGAAGAGTAAAGAGGGAAGGCTTCCTGGTGGAGGCAGCAGGCAGGAGGCAGGGGCATGAACGGGGGTGCAGAGATTGGAAACTGGCTTTGGCAGGGAAGGCTGAGCTGTGTGCTCAGCAGAGTCCTGAGAGCCAGCCAAGTCACAGGGGGAGGAAGGGAGCAGGGACAGAGCTAACATGGCCACTGCTAATCAGTGCTGGGGCCACTGTGTCTGGGCCACCTCATACAATAATTAGAGCTAACGTTTATAGAGCGCTTACCGTGGCTGTTTATCAACTCACTGCATCTTTATTACGACGCTCCAAGGAGGTCACTGTTGCTGCCTTCACTGAGGCTCAGAGAAGGCATGGTTGCTGGTTCCAAGAGGTGAGGCAGTCATCCTTCTCTCCAACACTAAATAAGGGCTTCCCCGTCCCCACACTTGTCTGTGACCCCGCCTTTGGAGGACTCGTTTCTGTAGCTCCGCCTTGGCACCGCTTTGCACATAGCTGGTGGCATTGGCCTCTCTGCTATAGGTAAGGGACATGGAGACAGTCCTACCTCACCCTGAGGTCCTGACCGGCTAGGTCTGCCCCTTCCTGCCTGTACCCTGAAGGCCCGGAAAGGACAGGCATGATTCTGGTAGTGAAGGAGGGAGGAGATTGCCCCAACCCCCCAATATATAACTGTTCCTTCCGTCAGGGAATCAAAAAGCCTTAAGGAGACTTGTTCTATAAATGGGGTAGGTAAGAAACTTAAAGAGCAAATGCCAGTAGGAAAAAGAAGTAGGCACCAAGTGGAGCTCGCACAAAGTCTTAACGATTCTGAGAGCTGAGTTCAGAGCAGAGAGGGCCCAGAGACTGAGGCTGAGATTGGAGGTAAGGGATGAAAAGACCCAAAAGGCAGGCAGAAGGGGAGGGCTTGGCTTAACCAAAATGAACAGTAGCTCCTCTGACTAGTCCCGTCTGGAAGAGCTCTTGAGATCCATCTTCCAAAACCTCCGGCTCTCAGCCAGGACAATGCTGGGTAAGCAGCTGAGTGAGGGAGGGGGGTGGGTGGGTGAAAGCAGTTGGATTCATTCACCGGATGCTGATTTGCCAGAAAAGGAAGTGGGGGTGTCAGGGACATTATTTCCACTTCCTGGATACATATTCAAACATGGAACAACTGAGTCCTAACAGGACAAGGCAATAAAAGAGGCGACCACCCCAGGAGGTACCACACCCAACACATCTCAGAATTGAGCAGGAACTCGAAGCAATATTTTTATGGCTTCCAGAGAGCAGCCCCTAGTTGCCACCTTAAATCTAAAGGACAACAAAAATACCTCAAGAATACGTATTAAAAAAAAAAAAAAAAACCCAGCTCCAAAAAGGTTGAACACAACCTCTTTGCCTTTTAATAAAATTAAATAAATTGTGGTACATTCAGACAATGGAATGCTACGTAACCACTAAAGAAACCTAGCTGCTTTCTATGTAGTGATACAAAATGATCACCAAGACAAATGTGAAAAAAGCCAGAGGCAGACCATCCTGGATAAGACGCTACACAGTGTGCAAAATACATTTCTGCTACATTTGTGTAAAATAATAACATCCGTATTATTGCATGTGTGTAGAATGTCCCTAGAAGAACACACATGAATGTTTATGAGCTACTAAAAACGGTGAGGTTAAAAGTCAGGATGGCGATTCTCCCGAGGGTGGGGGGCGGGGGGAGGTCTGGGGTGCCGCTGATATTCTGTTCTTGACCCTCACGCTGGTCACATGATGTGCTCAGTTTATGAACCCTCATTTACCTGTACTTAACATTCATGTACTTTTCTATGTTATACTCAGATACAGTTTTCAAAAAAAAAAAAGTTTTGGGTCATAGAGTAAGTGAATGGATGAAATAAATAAAGTCATTTTGAATAATAACGAAATCATGACTCCAAGCTCAGGCCAAGAGGCTCTCTGTCCCTTTCCCTGCAGATTGGTCCTGATTGTTCCTCACACACCCACTTCGGGGCCCGGAGGGGGGGAGGGGGGGAGTGGGGGGGGAGCGGGGGGAAAGGCTTAGGTTTCAGCATTCCCCAATCTGGCCTCATTTACTCTTCCTTCACACTGACCTCAGCCTCTCAGCCTCTTTATCAATTGCTTCAGGACTTTTTTTTTCCTTTTTTTTCTTTTCTCCAAACAGATTAAGCCACAGTTGTTCATCTGTTGAACAAAGTCTGCCCGCTGTGCAGTCTGTGGCTCTCTGGGCCGGGGTGTTGAAGAAAGTCTGCTGGCTGTGAAACAGAGGGGAGTTGTTTTCTTTCATGCCGCTACTTTTCAGTGTGAGCAAGCATATTTCTGGTTAAAAAAAAAAAAAGGCGAAAACTTCATCTCCCAATCCCTTAAACTGAGGAGAAATTTTTTAAAAACTTAAAATTTTCCTCCTACAACGTGGTAATATTTTTCCCAAGGTGGGGGCACAGGTTGCCCCAGAAAGAAAAAACAATCAAGTTCTCCCCAACCTCATTTTCAAATTCAATCCCAGACATTCCCTTTGAGGGCAGATTGGGTGTTTGCCCAGGGAGTTCAGAGCAGCAGCCAAGATTCACTCACACCTGGGATCTATAACCTCCTGGAGAAGGGGCGGGAAGAAGCCTGGCGTTTATGGAGGACCTACTGTGTGCCGGCCACTGTGCTCAGCCCTTCGCCATCATCGCATTCATAGCACGAGCACTGGAAGTCGTCACGGCTGTTTTGCCCGTTTTGCAGAAGGAGAGGAGACCTCGGAGGGGCTGAGTGCCTCACCTGAGGCCATACTCTGTACACACCCCAGTAGGCAGAGGCCTGAAGCAGCACTTGGGGTTGCTGCTGGTTCTCGGGAGGCGTGTGGGTGGTTCGCACTTGGGGCCTCAGGCACCTGCTGTTAGATGCTGGCTGGGGGCGCGGTTACCTGCAGGCTCACTGAGCTGGATGTCCCCCACCCCTTGGTTGAACAAAGAAAGCTGGAGCTGTCACTCAAAGTGTCACGGGTAGCCTCTCTGCGAGGGGATGTCCCTAGAGCGAGCACTTGGAGAGGCCAGGGCAGAGGCTGCATGTCCCCTCTGGTGCTCGCCCGCCACCACTTCCATGGCACGCTGCTGGCCAAAGCGAACCACAGACCCAGCCGAGGGAAGGAAGATGGGGAATAGACTCCATCTCGTAATGGGAGGAGGCGTGAACAGAATTTGCTGCCGTCCTTAATCTACCATACCTGCAAAGTGGTGAAGCCAGGATCTGAATCCAGGTCACCTGGCTCCTTCCTTTATCGTCACCTTTGGGCTTCGCCGTGCACCTGCTCAGCTACTGGAAATGGCCATCACTGATTCTGGTGTCTGAAAAGGCAATTAGGTGGCAGTAGCAACACCACCTAGAGAGCTCTTGTTAAGGATGCTGGTGTGGTGTGCCCCCACTCCGGTGAGGAGTCCTCCCACTGCCCACAGGAAGCTGCTGTCTTTTCTAACAAAAGGGGAGTGTCTTCAGAACCATTGAACCCAGGGCCTGCAAAGCTTCAGGGGTGCCAAGTGTCCTTCCTTCTGAGGGGGCTGATCCTTCCACCGTAAGATGATGGGCCCTCAGGGTGCCTGGCTGGCTCAATCGGTTAAGTGGCTGCCTTCCGCTCAGGTCATGATCTCAGGGTCCTGGGATCAAGCCCCCTGTTGGGCTCCCTGCTCAGGAGGGAGCCTGCTCCTCCCTCTCCCTTTGCCAGTCACTCCCCCTACTTGTGTTCTCTCTCTCTCTGTCAAATAAATAAATAAAAATCTTTAAAAAGAGAGAGAGAGAGATGATGGGCCCTTGCTGAACCCAGATGCCTAGGTTAGGAGTTCTCTGGAGGCTAGTAAGTGTTATTTGGCATCCTGAGCAAAAGTCTGTGAGCTCCAAAACTAACTTTTTACCATGGTTCCTTTTAGAAATGAGAGCCCCTGCCACTCAGCCTTGACTACTATCCCTACAGTAACCTGCCCTTTCCAATAATCCAACTGCACACTTATCTTTGGTTTATCTCTGTTGTGTCTTTTCTTCTCCAGATTCCTCTGCCGTGCTGTCTGGCACTATGATACCAAGGTATGATGGGTTTCCCTGGGGTCTAAGAAAAGCCCAGTCATCCTGGGGCACCAAGCTTTGGTCAAGACAGGTTGGTAAGGGAGCCCTATGGAAAATGGGGGCATTGTCCCCAGAGGGACTAGAGGATATTCTATTCCTTTTGCTCCCCTCCAGTTTCTGTTCCTCCCTCAGACATCTCGCTGGCGCCTGCCCCAGGCCAGGCATCTTCTCCTCCCACGTTTCTAAGCACCCCTTCCCTGGCCCCCGACCCTCTCTCCACTGTGAGGCTCCCAGAGCCCCCCTTCGGTGCAGAGCCTTCTGCTTCAAGTATTTATTGACTAAAGAAACCTTGCTGTTAAATTTTAGAAAGAGATTTCAAAGCTGAGGGGAGGTGGCAGCTTAAAGAATCTCCATGCTGCAAATTGGAGAGTTTAAAACCTAATTACTGTCTGCTCTCAGTCTCAAAAGGCCTCCGTCGATATTTATTGAATGACTGAGCAAACTTTACATTCACACTGTTGATAAATAAAAGGATTTTCCTAATAAGCAAATCATTAGAAGAGATTGCAAGGAGTTTAACGTAATTAAGAGGATACTTCTCCAACCTTTTGTTTTATCCATTCTGAATAATAGGCTTCCTTACAATTTTTAAGTGTGCCTTAGGTATTTGTTAAGCAAAGTCTAAGACTTGTCTCCATTAAATAAGATTTCGTATCAGTTAGTTTGTGTCGGTACTTGAAAGTAGTAACAGTGAATGTCTTGTAAATGGCCCTTCTCCCAACTTTCTACCACTTCAAAATGGTAATAACTTCTTTCATTCACCAAACACCCAGAAAGTATCTTGGCAAAGTAGATCTTAAGAACACAGCTTAGTGTCTTCATGCGTCCAGTAGAGATAGTCATGGCTGCATCAGAAGGCGGCCATTGAGAACTCAATGAGATCGTGACAGGAAAATATTTTTTGTAAGATTTTATTTATTTATTTGACAGAGAGAGAGATCACAAGTAGGCAGAGAGGCAGGCAGAGAGAGAGGGGGGAAGCAGGCTCCCTGCTGAGCAGAGAGCCCGATGTGGGGCTCGATCCCAGGACCCTGAGATCATGACCTGAGCCGAAGGCAGAGGCTTTAACCCACTGAGCCACCCAGGCGCCCCGACAAGAAAATATTTTGACAAATTTACAAATTTTTTTTTTGATTGTGTATTTATTTCCCATTGTCTATTGCCCTCCTCCTGATCTGGTCAGTAGTCTCTCCTTATCATCGCCTTGAAGTCAGCTAGCTTTTATTGCCTCAGGGGAGGAGTGATAAGGTAGAAAAGCCACAGAACTACTTAGGAGTGGTAAGAATGAGGCCTTTAGCCCTGCAAAATTTAACCCTTGAGTAAAGGAAGCATCAAGTTTGGGGCATAAATATTAAAAACAGAGAGGTAGGTATATAAAGATTATCAAGGCTATGGAAGGGAGGAGAAAAACCAAGAGGAGACCAAATATCAGTAGCAGTGTCCCTGAGAAAGAGGCCTGCCCCGGAAAGGTGGGGCAGTGGAGCCTCCTGCTCCTGGGCGGGACACTTTGTGGGGCAGAAGGGCTGAGCGTGGGGAGGTGGGAGTGTTAGGATCTCTCCAGGTGCCGGAAACTGTGGCTTGTTCTTGGTGAAGTGGGAGGTACTTTTGAGGTAGCAGAGAAAACCATGGCTTTGAGCCATGGAGTAACTTAGGTAGGGGCCTGATGGAATGTCAAGTCTGGCAGTTCAGATTGATAAAGTTAATTTGTACATCGGGACCCACAAAATGGAGGCTCATATCACACATCTAAGTCCAAGTCAGCCTGTGCTTAGGAAAAACATCTGTCAAGGAAACCCGACATGCACCAATCACAGTCCTCCAACTCAGCTTCAGCTGGCTTACCTTACCCTAGGAAACAGGACCTGCTAGCCTTACAAGGAAACCCTCATCAATCATGCCGTTTCCGCATTGCCTCTTCTAACGCCCTGTAAAGCTGACTCTCGCCCAAACACCCTCGGGAACAGTGCTCTGCGGCTAGCGAGGCAAGACTCCCCCGGTCTGTGGATTTCTTTGCCTTGAATAAAGGACATTAAGCTCAAATTGTTTTAGTTTTGTCACTTGACAGGATGTAATGGCAGATGCCTCTATGGATGGATGAACATCAGGACGTCAAATCCCATCACTTGGAAACTCGGACAAAACCTGCGATAGGGCAGGAGCCAAAATCAACTGGAATTAAGTTTCTGCCATGCAGCAGAATGGGCATTAAAAATAAAAGTCAAAACCACTTATTCAATTCTACCTATTTCATCCAGACCATGAGATTTGCCCCCACCTTAAGATAATGATGTAAGTGCCTCGTTATATAATATGTGCTCAATAAATGCTAGTTACCATCATTACCTTCAAGACAAGACATTGAAGAAAGTCATATTACACACTTTAAAAGAGGTCTATTACCAGACGTGAGGGTGATCTGGCTGAGACATCTGTTGTCCCAATGATCACCAGGGTTCATTAGGCTGATCTGGCTGGCTAGGTGGGTGTCCTCTTTTTCCCTCACTACTCAGCGTGTCCCTCCCAAAGCTGTACACTCAGCCGAAGAGGACAACCTTCCCCCATAAAGAAGGACTGTTCTTCAGTCAAGGGTCTGTGAATAGCTGTGCTCCCCTGTTAGAATCTCCAAAAAAGCTCTCAAGGTCCATTGGCAGAAGAACCTAGGATAGTCGAGCTTCCACAACTCCAGACACGTCCAAATGAGGTGCTGCTTGTGGCAGTCTACTTTTCTTTGAAAAAGAAAGAAAGAGGGGTGCCTGGGTGGCTCAGTCAGTGAAGTGTCTGACTCTTAGTTTTGGCTTAGCTCATCATCTCAGGGCAGGGGAATCCAGCTCACATCGGGATCTGAGCTCAGTGCGGTGTCTGCTTGAGATTCTCCCTCCCTCTCCCTCTGCCCCCACCCCTGCTTTCTCCCTCTCTCTCAAATAAATAAATAAATCTCTTTAAAAAAGAAAAGAAGAGAGAGAGAAAGAAGAAAGGAAAGAAAGAAAGAAAGAAAGAAAGAAAGAAAGAAAGAAAGAAAGAAAGAAAGAAAGAAAGATCTATTGCCTTCTCTTAGAGAACCAGAGAGGAGTAGGGGGGCTCATGTAATTCTTGCCAAAGGACACTCAAGTTAGTACTGTGAACAGTCATGGTGGGAAGATGGGCTGTCAACAACCCAGAGAGGACAGCAATGGAGAGCCTCCATGACTGGTAGGGTAAATTTCCTTGTCACGTGTCTTTTTAAAGATTGACTTGGCTACTTATGGTCTTCTGTAGAAACCACTATATAGTCATCAAAATGGACTTCCTTTTGGAAACACAGGGAGACTACATTTCCCAGTTCTCCTGGGAAGGTGGGTGGGATCATTTGACCAATTCTGGCAATAGAATGGGGTAGAAGTGAGATGCTACTTCGTGCTCCTTTCATGTGATCCTCTACAACTGGAGGAAAGGTATTCTGAGGACCTAGGAAACAGGCAGAGCCTGGGTTCCTGAGAAGCCCCTTGGAGGAGAGCCATAGAAGCAGGAAACTTGGGTTGGGCTATTCCTAAGTGAGAAATGAACTTTCCTTTAGGTTAAGCCATTGATGGCTGTTTGACATAGCAGTCAACTCTAATGCACACTGTATATGTTTCGTAAGATTGTTGAGTTCCTTCCAAACGTGACTGTGGCTCCCTACCTTGGAAACCCCACATTCAAACCTGTTGCTGCATTCGGTCTTTTTAGCAGCCTTTCCAGAGATCCATACAGCAGCAGCTTGCTTGCCTTGTTCTTCGGGATTTAGGCATCTAAGAGAGTGAACATGAAATGGTTTCATTGTAAGAACTTAAAAAAAAACCCTAGATTGAGAGAATTTTAGTAAATGGAAGGCGCATGTGTAGTCATCTGGTTCAACCATTAAAATCAGAGAGAAGGAAACCAAAGCCTTGGAGGCAAAGTCCACTGACTCAGGGCCATAGGCTGGATGGTACTAGAACCAAAGTCAGCTCCCACTTCTTCGGAGCTCCCTCCAAAGTGCCTGTTGACACATCTGGACATAGAGCCTAGCATCGCATTCACGACTCAAGCTTTAGATTTGGCCCAGACTGGGTTAAGGTCCTGGCTCCCCCTTCTTACCAGGGAGAGCATTTTACATCTCTAACCATTTCTAACCTTGTCTGTAAAATGGAGAAAATAATGACAGTGCTTTCCTCTTTGTGTCATTATATCCGCTACACAAATTAATGCTCACAGGAGGGGTTAGCTGACCCTAATAAAATTTTGTTAGGTTGCCATTATTTAAAAGAATACTGAACTTGTGTAAAAACAATGGCGCAGCCTTAACAGAACAACATCCCACACAGCTCGAGGAGTACTTCTTTCGTGCACAGAACTCGCATTTTCTGCTCATACTTTTGAAGGAGTTCAAGAATAGGCTGCTTGGGTATATTGATTCTTCTGAGCCGAAGGCGCTTGAAAAACAGCAGATGCAGGGAGAGGTTCTCCTTGAACTGCCCTAATCTGCCTAAAGACAGAGCCTCCAAAAGGAACTCGATCGTCCTATATCCCCAACCTGGGGGTTTCACCCACCAGGGAAGACTGACTCCTATCCCAGGAGAGGAGACCACACGTCCACACCGCCCCAGGCAAATGTTGTCACACCCTCATACCTCCCGCCTGTTCTTCTGAGGGCCCATTCATCTTTCCCCAAATCACTGACTCTCCCCAATGTGACCTGCATCTCCCTCCCCTTCTCTATTAAGATGGTATATAAGCTCTCAAGACTCATCTCTTTTTCAGGTGTTCGCTTTTTTTCATCTGTGATGCCCTCGTCCGTGTAATATTAAAAATTAACAAATGCATATATCTTTTCTCCCGTTGATCTGCCTGTTGTCATTTATTTCATGGACCCAGCTATTGAATCTAGGAGAATAGAGGGACAGTCTTTCCTCTCCTACACTTTATTTGGGGCATTGGTTCCTTTCCTTATATGCCTGATTCTCTGCTCTACCAGATGGTAAATTTCTTGCTATCTTATCTTTTTCTCTTTCCCTCAAGGCGTAGGAGTGTGACTTGCACAAAATGGGTGCTTCCTGGAAGCTTGTTGGGGAGCAGAGCCTAGCATGGGGAAGATGAATGTAAAGAACTTGTGAAATCTCTAATACCCCATTCTTGGCCAGGGTTGACCAGGCCCCATTGCTGCCTCCCACCCAGCTCCTGCTCTGATGAAAGAGAAGGCAGTCACTGCTGACTAACTGACTGGTCCTTATTAGAGAAGACCTTGATCTCACTGAGCCCATTTTACTCTATACAGCAGCCCCAAAGTGGGGAGAGCCGGCGAATGTGAAAGTCAAATTAGACTGACTGTAGTTCCGGGAAATGGGAAGATTTGAAACTACTTCTCTAAGACTCAGTCTCACTATTCGTTGGTTGGAATTTGAGGATGATCCCGGTGAGTGAGAATTTTCCAAGGCTTCTAGAGTCTAAAGGCCCTGAGAGGACCCCCATGAGCAATAAAAACTCCAATTTCCTTGGCTTCCACCCCCACTCGCCTAACACAGAACGTTGGCTTCCTCTGGCATGGATTTTAGGAGGCCCCAGGGGAGCCCGTGAGCTCACTGTCTCGGCCCTTGAAGTCCAGGCAAGCGTTGGCATCGCCACTCCTGCCAAAGGCTGTGAGGAGGCGGAGGTCCCAGCCCAGAGCCCCGGCCCCCAGCCCCCCAGCGGCCACCCTGCAGATACCGGCTTTACTGCCTTCACCCCCAGAGGTCCCTCCCACCCAGTGAGCCACACCGGGTACCCCTTAGAGGGAAACGAAGTGGCCCTCTCCCCAGCCCACGTGGCACGGAGGCCCCTGCACACCCAGGGTAAACTCTACCCGTGCTACCTGTGCAGTTGTGACCCGAGGCCAGTTCCTGTCCCCTGGCAGGCCTGGGACTATTGGGGGTGAGGGGGCATGGTTAAGCAAAGCTGATATTCTTCTAGCCTCTGAAGCCGTAATTTAAGGGCTGCCAGCTGCTTCTGGGGCTTGGTGGAGGCAGGAAGTCTCTTGGAGCAGATTTGCTGTTGTTGTTTTAGGAAGATACTTGGAGTGGCCCCTCTTGGTCACGTTAGTGGTTAAGTCCGCTCTGGGGGGGAGGGTGCAGCAGGCTCTTCCGCGGAAGACAAAGTCCCCTCTTCCAATTCTTTCATGTGCAGAGCTGATCTCAAGGGAAGGAGGAGAGCCGGCTTGCAGAAAGGTCCAGGAACTTTCTGGAGCTCAGGGATGCCGAGGCAGCTGAGTCGAACAGGAGCCCCCGTCCAAGGAGGCAGACTGGATGTGACCTGGGGTCGATCAGAAGCCCCAACGGTGCGAGGGCTTGCCTGTCCTGCCACCTCCTGGCTTCTCCCGCTGCCCTGTGAGGACGCCCGACTTTGAGACTCAGGACGGAGCCTGAGGAGCCTCTGGACCAGGGAGATCCGACCCCACTGCATGTTAGTTAGCATCAGCGGAGGAGCATCTCAATGTAAGGACACCGTAGCATTCCAACAGTGATCTGGGCTCCCACGATCCTAACAGCATTATTCACGATAGCCGAAGGGCGGTCACAGTCAATGTCACAGATGAATGGATGAACCACACATAGTAGATCCAAACAATGAAATAGTATTCAGCCTTTAAAAGGAAATTGTGTAATCTGCTACGACGCGGATGATCCTTTAGGACATTACACTAGTGAAGTCAGCCAGGCACAAAAGGACAAATCCCGTAGCATCCCGCTTACTGGAGGCCCCTAGAGAAGGCAACTTCACAGAGACAAAGGAAGGTGGTGGTTGCCGGAGGCTGGGCAGGGAAGGAGAGTCCCCACGCCGTCGGTACTAGGTTTCAGGTTGGGACGCTGAAAAAGCTCCAGAACATGGGCGACGGTTTGCACAACAGTGTGAATGTCATTAATGCCACCGAACTGCACACTTACGAATGGCCGAAATGGTCAGTTTTGTGTTACGTCTATTCGACTATACGTACACAAAACAACAATATCCAAGAGGTAATATGGGACTTTAAAAAGCGGGTGACAAAAACAGCTTTCTTAAGGAAAGGTGCTGAACCATCTGGGAAGGACTGGGCAAATGGGAAGCACAGAAACACCCGAGGCAGGGGCAGGCCTGACGCCCTAAAAACAAACACGCACACACAAACAAGGAAACCCCACCAGAGTTCTGCTCTTCTGAAGGCATCAGGCACTGGTCCTCAAGCCATTCATTCTAAATGTCAGCAGCAAAGACCCTAGGGAGAGTTGCCCTGGAGTGCTGGGCATTCTCCTTCCCCCCCCACCCCCGAGCCATGGGCAGGAAGCGGAAAGTGGTCCCAGAGCCTCCACAGGACTCTCCTGGGCAGAGGAGCAGAAGACGCCTCCCCAAAATATGCCATTTGGGCCTGAGGTCTATTTTGAGCTAAAGACAAGTGAGAAGAAGCAGATACAGGAAAAGCTCTCAGTCCTCCTGCTATTTGCCCAAAAAAGCAAGAGAGATTTGTAAAGGTATTGTCCCTCACCACCGCCCACACCCCTTTTCTGTCAGGAAGGACAGAAGTCAATCGCCGGAGGCTACTCTAGACCCTGACCAGCCCAGACGAATCTGTATCACAATACTGGCTAATACTAGCCCTTATCTTCCATTAGTTCCCCAGGGTATTGGCCTTCCCGCACTCTGCCCTTAGAAATTCAAAGTCGTTTTCCTTTGTCTTCCCTCTTTTTAAAGAAAACATTGTTACTTTGCCCCATGTGTATGCATGATGCTTATGTTAATAAACTTTTTTGTTTTTCTCGCCTGATTCTGTCTTTTGTCAGTCTAATTTACAGAGTTCCAGCCACCGAACCTAAGATGGATAAGGGCAAGAATTTGTTCCTCGCCTACCCCAGCAGTTGGGAAGACTAGAAAAGTTCGAGAGCTGCTGGCTGCCCCTTGACTTGATGAGCTTTGATATTTGGTATTTGAGGAAAGGAGCTTTTGGAGTGACTAGAGGCTTTCACATCTCAAATATTGATCTCAGTAGTAGTTGCCCAGGTGCAAAAATTCATGAAGCTGTATACTTAACATTGTGTATTTTGCTCTATTTAAGTTATACCTCAATTAAAAAAAATACCAATGGCCAAGTTTAGCCCTTGGAAATTCTAGATTTACACGGTCTGGGGCAGGGCTCGGGCATCAGTATTTCTAAAGCTCCCCAGTTAGTTCTAATAGGTAGCCAGCACTGAGAAACTGGAGCATATCCTTGTGCGGGCTGCCTTATGACTGGTCCACGCCTGGCCTTTGGAAGCAGGACTAGCCTATGTGGACTAAAACTCAAAGGGTTCTAGGGCAATTCATGGGGAGGGAGAGAGGAGCATCAAAGTTTGTGAACTCCCCCTGTCCTCCTAGATCCTTCTAAGACCTCCTTCTCCACTTTCCCCACATGGATCAACTTTGCAAATCCATCCTGCAGGCCACCACTCAGGGACTCATCAGCTCTGCTTGGGTATCTGAACCCCAATGGCAAGGGCCTCCCAGAGTAAAAGCCAGAATCCAAGGCTTCAGTACCCTCCCCCCTCCGCCTGTGCCTCTGGCGGGAGCATCACCTCCCAGTAAGCCAGAGAGCCCGAGGCTTAGTGCTGAAGGAAATCAGGGCCCACTGCTTCACCCTAGCATCTACATGCATGGCCTGCAAGGGAAGGGGGTACACAGCGAGCCAGGTGGTGGGAGGACACAGACATTTCCAAGGACCCTGGAGAAGCATGAGCGAGATAATTTTGGCTGGGGAGCTCTGAGTAAATGCAGTGTAAAAGCTTTGTGACTATGGCCTGGGGAGTCGTTGGAATGAGTATTTATGGCTGTATTTTTCATTGAGCTTGGCTAGAAGACTTCAGAAATGAAAGATTTTTTGGCACCAGAGGCCTTGCACCAACCAGCATATCTCTAAATTAAGTAGTGAAGCAGACAGGCTCTGAGTTACTGGACACAAATTTCATGCCACGGCATGAACATTCAAGCTTCTTGAAATGAGTTCTTGCAATTAGACATTTTAAAATATCTAATGAATACCAATGAAGAAAGAAAAAAATGAAGTGATGTCTACTCAAGTAGCTTAATGGGAGAAAGAGAGCGTCGAGTTCATTTGCAGGGCAGCCCACGGCAGGGACCCCCCCCTTCCCTTTCTTGAAGGTCAGAGTCACCCTAAACCACTTGTAGTTTTCCTGAATAACTTCCCAGTCTCCTAAGCAGTTGGGGTACATTTGAGAAACACCATCTTTCCCTTGACCCCAAACATAAATGCTGGACCCCCTCCCATACCTCTAGGGCCTCCCCCCTCGCTGTATAGTCTGCATGGCCTCACCAGTGCTCCCTGGCCCCAGGCCCCCCTCACCTCCTCTGCTTCACCCCCCCCCCGCCGCCTCCCCCCACAGCGGTTTCACTTCTCCCTTTCCTGCTGTTTTCTTTCTCTTTTCTTCTTTGTCTTCTTCCCTTTTCTTCTCTGTTTCAGTCCAAAATTCCAGTCATTTTGTGCCATCCTCGTGATTTTTGCATATCCTCAATTTACTTAAATTTTTCTGACATTGACTGATGTTTTTTCCCTCTTGACTCCCTTTTAAAAACCTGAACAAAATTACCTTTAAGAGAAGCTTTCCATCGGTAAGAAAAAAAATCGGTATTCCTTGCTATAAGCAGGAGGAAATGATAAAACAATAAGATATATACCATGAAAACAGAGCAAGCGTATGAAATTCTAGCTGGATACTGTTGGTGACTGGAGGCTCAGAGCCGGAGGCCTTACCACCTTTGGTTAAGAGGAGATAGGACATGGTAAGAGAGGTGTTGAAGACAGACTAGCACCAGGCGGAGGCTCTCTTCTCCACGGAATCAGAAGTGACACAGGGGCACTGTGAGTTAATGCTGGGTCCTTGGATCATTTCGTATAGCCCAAGGAACCATGGGAAGTCTCTGAACCCTGCTGTCCTTTCTTCTCTCTCTCTCATTTCTTCCTGCTTTCCTGTTTGTTTCCTCATTTCCTCCCATCTCCTTCTTCCTTTCCCCACTGTCTTTCTAGTAGAGTAAGCAAGTACTTCTGTTATCTTCAATGTTCTAACAACCCATGAGCAAAAAGACAGAGAAAAGAATTCAAACCCAGGAAAGATGACGCAGAGAGGTCCCTAGCCAGGCCATCTCCCAGTCCCAGGAAAGCCTTGCTTCCCCGGGCTGGCCCTCTGCCTCTCCCCTAGGACAGCATCATGTCCTCAGAACTGGGTACGACTTCCTCTCTGACACAGCTTTTGGATACAGTGTCAAAAGAAGAATACCAATCAGTGAGTGGAGATG
>CM052885.1:49956783-49992000 GCA_028534135.1 Potos flavus | reverse complement strand
CAAATTTACAGGGAGTAAGGGAATGTTGAGATGAATTGCAAATGAAGGCAGAAGTCGTTCTTTTTTCCTGCCAACGTGGTGGGGGTGGGAAGAAGTCAAATCTCTACCAGATAGGACCTAATTTACATATCTATCAATTACCCACAATTTACTGAGTTGCAAAATAGCTTGAAGACTGCGAATAGGGCTTGAATTTTATAACCCTGGAGGGTGTGCTGTGTGTTTCCACTGAAACACAAAACACGAAGCTCTGAACCCATGGGAGACCCCATTCATTTGGTTAATGCTTCCCTAATACCAGCTCCTTGGAGTGTGCCCCACACCCACCCACTCCCCACCAGCCCTCCACCCAGCAGGTAAGGCTGGGAGCAGATGCTCATTTGACAATAGGTATAAGGTGAGTTGGGGACTTGGGTTCCAGGTGTGACTCATCATTAACTCACAGCAGCAACAGTATGGCCTGGATCAGGCTACCTAGCCCTCCAGGTCTCTTCGTTAAAATGAGAACTGACAACTGGGGGTGCTCTGTCCGGTTTCTCAAGCTCAAAAGTTCCAGAATTCCAGGGAGTAAGAAGCTGATGCTCATAAATCTTAAACTAGCCCAAGGACTTCTGGCAAGTACCTAAGAGGCAACCCACAGGTTGGCCCCACCAAGTCAGTCACTGCCCTGGAGTAAATGGCAAGTAAGATACTATCTTTAGGGTTCTTCCTTTGTTTTGTTTTTGGTTTTGTTTTTTAAATATTTTATTTATTTATTTGTGAGAGAGAGAGAGCAAGCGCACAAGCAGGCGGAGCGGCAGGCAGAGGGAGAAGCAGGGTCCTTGCTGAGCAGCGAGACCCGTGCGGGACTCGGTCCGAGGACGCTGGGATCATACTCCGCGCCAAAGGCAGTCGATAGACTGCCTGCGCCACCCTGGCGTCCCTTTGTTTAGTATTCTTATCCACTCCCTCCCACCAGCTTTTAACAGTTTAGAGCCCCTGATCGATACTGTAGAGATTTGATTAACTGGCTGAAAAGATCTCTTTCCCCTTTTCACGCGGTTTTCCAGAGAGTGGACGCAGAGCAAGACCGTGCACGGATCTCTCGCTTCCTACTCCAGATTTGGTGTCTTCCCCCAGGATGAGCCGACCCAACGACTCTAAACGTGGCGTGTGGGATGGGAGAATCTCAGGAAGCCTCAGAGAGGCTGGGAGGCCGGCTCGGGTTGCGCACCCGAGCCGGCCACGCACCACCCCAGGGATGACCAGGGCACGTGCCACCTCCTGGGCGCGCCCCGCACGGCCCCCACGTTGCCGCCCTGCAGGAAAAAGCGTGAGTCAGGCCGGGGGCGGGGCCGCAGGAGGCCGAAAGCCGGAGGAGCAATTAACGCGACAACTCTCCCTGGGGCCTGGGCCCGGGGCCTGGGCCCGCAAACAAAGTCCACAGCCTTTCCTCCCAGCCTGGCGTCTCCTGGCCCCAGGAGCAGGAGTAGGAGGAGCTAAACCGGAGACGGGGGGTGGATGGGGGGAAGAACCTAGTTTCTAGTCGCTTCAGCCCTAAATTCTCCCTGAGACTGCCAGAAAAGATGCTAATAAAAGGCCAATTGTGTGGCGGGAGTGTTTTCTTCGGACTTCTGCCCGGGGAACTGGATAGGGAGCGCAGAAGCAGGGTCACACCAGTCCCATCCTATGGCAACACCTTTTGCTCGCTACTGACCCCTCCTGGGCTGGTGGGAACAGGTCGTGGAGGCCCCGGGCGGCAGCAGGGAGAAGTAAGATTGACCTGGACACACTACTGGGCTCTTAACCCCAACATCTGTTGGAGGATGGTCTTCCCTAAAGCTCAGGCCACAGACTCAGAGGCTCAAATTTTGCCAATTCCATTCCCTCCAAGGGGTCCCAAAGCCTTTCACAAGGGACTTCTCTTTTGCCTGAGTCTCCCTAATATTTTGTCCTGGGGAAATGGAGCGGGGCATTGAGGACCCTTAGGGAAATGAACTGAACATAGTTAGGTGTTAGCAGTGTCACTCTTGCAGAGTAAAGGGTGGATTTTGGGAGCAAGGCTAAGGTCAGCCAGGGATCCGTAAAGGTTACTTATTGATGCCCTAGTAGGTGCTGACTCTAGCAGGGGCTTTAGGAAATACCCCACCGAAAGATCTGGAGGGGCTGCAGGAGGGCAAGGGCAGTAAATGGAGACAAGAGGCTCAAGCCTCCTGAAGGGTTGGATGGGCCAGCGGGGGTAGAAGGAGAGAGCAGTCTAGCCCCACTTCCCCCTCCACACCCTTCTTTCCCAGGAGAATTGATTTTTGCTGACAAAGTAAATGCTGCATTCTTCTGGCAAAACAGGACTCTAAGCAGAAAGGCAAGTGTGGAACACAGAAAAGAGAATGAATGTGGATTTGAGTACAGTGAGAGAAGGGTTCGCGGCCGAGGCTGAGAAGGACTTCGGCATCCATCCATTCAGAGCGTGGCTTGGGCTCTGCCGAGCTGTGATCTCACACAAGATGCTTTGTCTCTTCAGCCTCGGTTTCTTCACCTGTAGAGAGAAGGCAACACCTATCCCATGAGGTTTCACAGTTTTTGTTTTAATGATTAAATGATTTCAGTTGCTGAGTGTCTAGTAGTTCAGGAAATACAAGCTCAAAAAAAAAAGTAATAGACAACTGAATGCTATAAAAATAACTGCGTTGATTGTTACTGAGCCAGACATTGTGTTAAACAGTCTACATAATCTCATTTAATCTTCTCAACAGCCCCATGAGATAAGTATGTTATGATCTCTGGTTTCCAGCTGAGCAAACTGAAGCACAGAGAGCTTAAACACCCGCCCAAAGTCACACAGCGAATAAGCGGTAGAGCCAGGACTCAAACCTGACTCCAAAATCACGGACTTTGGCAATCACATGGATGACTTCACAGCGTGTCCAGGTCAGGGCATAGAAAAAAATATCTTGGCCCGAGCTACAGAGTTGTCAGATTTGATAGTCACCGAAGCCACGGTTCTAGATGGAATCATCCAGAA
The DNA here is from genome assembly GCA_028534135.1 of Potos flavus. Taxonomy (NCBI): domain Eukaryota; kingdom Metazoa; phylum Chordata; class Mammalia; order Carnivora; family Procyonidae; genus Potos; species Potos flavus. Next base: position 49,988,999 of record CM052885.1, on the reverse strand, counting down.
GAAGCGAGTACAGTCGAGGAGAGAAGGAAATACCTGCATTTACAGTACAGAGGAAGAGAAGCCCTGAACGGACTGAACAGGAACAGCCAGAGAGGTAAGGGGAGGTGAGATCAAGGGAGGAGAGCAGACTTGGCGGGGGTGGGGGTGGGGGGGGTGGGGGGTGGGGGGGTGGGGGTGGTGTCAGCGGGAGCATACTGAGCAGCCAGCTGTGGCTTGAGGTGAGCCCAGTGATGGGTCCTTCGATGGGAGCGCAGGAGGGGGCAGAAGCCAGGTCAAAGGGACAGTTAGAAACAGACAGTAGATGAGCCCTGGGAGGCGGGAGGATCACCTGTAGTGATTGCTACAGGTGGGTGCAGAGGAGAGGGGGCGTGGCCTCTGGATTTCTGAGGAATGCACTGAGATGGAGAAAGGCTTCCTCCAGCCGCAGGAAAGGACATGCATTCTGAGTGAAAATGCAGGACGGTGAGGGGTTTTATGGCCAAGAGCCCCTTTTTCCTCTGTGAAATGGGAAGTCAGCTGCACAGGGCATGCGGTGGGAGCTGGTTAGACAGTTGGAGAGTGATGGCGAAGCCAGAAACCAGTGCTGTGGGGAAGGGGGTAAAGGGTGTCAGGCTAGCCAGGCTGGGTAATAGGACTGCTAAACCGGGGTAAGCTCCAGTGGAGGTTAGAGACTGTGCCTTGGGGATGGCCAGTGATCTCATTTTGGGGGTGCTTTCCCAACAGCTTCAAGAGCCATCATCCCAGTTTCCCCAGGGTGGTTTCATTTTAGTGCTTCAAGTCTGGGATCCCAGGAGTTCTGTTAAAAAGAAAGAAGATGGACGGCTGTGGAGCGCAAGGCCAACAGTGTCCATCAGAGACGCAGCAGAGGGCAAGTGGGGTACAAAGGCTATGATAAAAACGATCGAACTTTGGTTTTTCACCTGCTCAAATTCTCACTGTATCTCTTCTGCCCAAGATACATTATTTACGTACTCATTAGCTCTAACCAAGATTGTAGGAAACCTTTGGTCATAGCTTCATAAAAATCCTCTATCCAAGCACGTCAACCCCCTGACCCATAGAACACAATTTGTACTCTCCTATTTTCAGTCCTTGAAATACAACAACCCCCCAACCCGCCCACCTTCTAACAGGTAGCCAGACCCCACCATCCATCAGAGCCCAGCCCAAACCCAATCACTTAGTCTATAACCACATAATATTAGTTCCCCGAAGAACCTTTAAGACCATCCAGCCCAGTATTATGTGTCTTCGGGGATCTCCCTGTGTAGACATCGCTCCTGGAGAGTGGGTCCAATTTTGCCCTTCTCGGGGGTCCTCTTAGCCCCCAGCTCGATGACTGATACACACAACAGATGCTCACTAAGTACTTATCGACTGACAGATTAATCAATAAATGCTCACAGACTTCGGAGTGAGTGTAACCCACCCTGCTTTTGAATCTGCAGACGAGCTCTCAGGAGAGGCAGCTGGGGAAGGTGGGGAGGAGAGGCTGGCTGGGAACCAGGGAGGCACTGCTGAGCCACTCTGGGATGCTGGTGGTGGGAAATGAGCGATTACAAAGCTGAAAGCCCCAGAGGTTATCAACCTTCGAATGGACACGTTAAATGACAAATTATAACCCTCGACTGTCTTCTGTGATACGTTTTGATATCATCTCTGCTAAAGGGAGTGTGCCTGCTGCCACCCCTATCCCTGGCCATTTTTATCCCAGCCCTTAAGGTCGGAATCTATGGTGGGAGGGAAATGAACAGGGATCCTTGGTGTGGCCCACAGAGACCTCTACCCAAAGCTGCCTTTCCCAACCATGGGAGGGGTGGGAGCACCAGTCCGGGCCAGGTCCTTTGTATTCTTGATGGCCGCAAAGCAGCAGCAACATCAGCAGCAGGAGGTCTGGATTTCCTCTGACTCATTTGGATTTCCAAAGAGCCTGGAAAGATCCTGAGGATTCTGGATCCACTCTAAGCTTCACGGTTAGGTCTCTTTTTAGTGATCAGCGGTCCTGGCCAGGCTTGTTGCTTCTGAGAGTTCATCAACCAGTGAGCAAACATTTGCCGAGGGCCTGCTTATTGGGGGGCAGCAGAACCAGCACGGGAGAGAACCCCCGTGAGGAGTTCACAGTGCAACGGAGGTCTCAACACTGAAACCATTAGCAAATGATACGACAGTCCTGGTCTGTGCGGCTCAGACTGCCCCGGTCTTCCAGCGCCAACTGCCTCCAAATTCTCTTCAAAGTCTTCACAGCCCCAGCTACCGGGATAGATGCTACCAGGCAGCAGAGGAAGAGGGGGCCTCTCCTGGTTTTGAGGATGTAAGGAGAGGGACGGAGGGGGAAGGCTGTGTTCCAGCCTTAGGGGGCAGCCAGCTGGAGACGAGGAAAGGGACGTAAAGAGATAAACATACAGGAAAGCACCAGGCAGGGATAGACAGACAGGTGGGGTTTAAGTTTCCAGCTGACCAGATCCCCCTTCCCTCGCCGCCCAGGCCACAGGCTCTAGCTTGGAATTTTCCTCCGATTGGTTACAATGAGGTTCAAGGACACACTACCCCCAAAATATGGCATCTCGGCATCTTGAATATTTTAGGCTGAGGGAGTTGGAGAAAAAAGCAGAAGCCGGAAGGTCACCAAGCCCCGCACCCTCTTCCCTGGAACAAATCATAAAACTCTCCTGTGAGAGGAGCCCTCCCTGTACGAGAGGAAAGGAACATCCTTATCTCTAAAGACAAAGGGACACCAAGAAGAACCCTACAAAGAGGCCTTCCTAAATCTCCCCCAGGTTGCCACAGTCACCTCATACTCCTTCACTCCTTTGTCTTACTCTTCCATGACTATCCCCTCTCAGTCGAACCTAGCGTAAAAGACTCCGGTTTCTTCAGGCCTTCATTTCCTTGTGAAGGCTCCTGCATCACAAAAAAACTTTATGAAATAAGTCTGTGTGCTTTTCTCCTGTTAACCTGTCTTTGTCGGTTTAATTTTCAGACATGGCTAGGGACCCTAAGAGGGCTGAGGAAAACATTTTTGTTCCCTAAGGTACTTGAGTCAATGCTTCACACGCCCCCCGCACCCCTCCCCGGCTTCTACAAGCCAGGCTCTCACCCTCGCAGTCCAAGGAGCCCCAGGAATGGACATGGCACTTATTCAGTGCGGCCCCGGAGTCATTCAGGAGGAGGCCCTTGAAGGATGGAGAGAAGCGAGAGTGGCCCAGGTATGGAGGAGGATGGGAAAGAAGGCTCTAGACAGACATGAGCAGGGACCGTGGCCAGACAGGGTGGGTCTGGAAGGATGATGTGGAGGTTGGGGGCCCACTGGGCAGAGTGCAGGAGTGAACCCTCTCTCCGGGGGCGGGGGGACCCCAGGGAGGGGAGCTGGGTGGAGGCGGGGTCCTGGCAGGCGGGCCTGGCCTCCGAGCTCTGCAGGAGGCCGGCAGCTGTCCCACTGGCTGCACACTCCCTCCCTTCCCGGTAATCCCTTTCGACTTTATAAAGCAGACATGGGGCTGCACACTCAGATTACACCGTGACTCGCCAGTAGCCCATCCTGCAGCTGACTTTATTTCATTTTCTGATTTTGTCCATATCTCGTCCAACCATTCTATCCTTTCGCCTTGTTAGAAACCCTCAGCTTTCCTTACTTCCCATTTTTAAAATGTCTGAAAGCTTCCTCACCATTGTGATTCTGGCTTTGGGGAGGAGTAGCAGCTCAAGGTCCCCAAATCTCTACTTTTCAGAATCTGTATTGGATGCCCCAGCCAGCAACTTTCGAATTTCAAACCAGACAAAGGCAAGGTTCTGGATGTTCTCATGGCAACCCTGATTTACATCCCAGAAGGAGCCTTCTGGATCACCAACTGGATCCTGGGGGAGGGGGGGGGTTCACGGTGCAATGTTTGCATCGAAGGTCTGTTCGCAGGCCACCTCAGGGATCTGCCAGGACCTGAGACAGCCTGTCTCCCCCTCCCTGCCCCACCCAACCTCTGACTCTTCCGACCTTGCTCCTTCCTGCTGCACCAAGGTGGGGCCAGGCGCCCTCCCCCACTCAGTCCTCTGTGACTCAGTGGAAGCTGGTGGCCACTTCCCCCCACCCCACCCACACTCACATTCCAATGGCCAGCTCACTGGCTTCCTGGCACTCGCCCCACACCCACCAGGCCTCTGCCTAGAGTAAATAGTCATCTCTCTATGGGATGACTTACCAGGGCGAGGGCCAGCCCCGTACTGGAAGGCGTCACGTGTATCCTAGCCTCCGAGTGCATGCCTTTCTTTCCACAGCTAATAGCTGGCCTCTGCGAATCTTCCTTTTGACCCCTGACTGACCTGGGACATTTTGTTTAAGGGAACTAGAGACCTGTGCCTCCGTGTTGTACCTAGCACAGTGCTAGCTCAAAACATTTGAATTTTGAAAAAGAGTTTTTAAAAAAGAAAGGGATTGATACATGGGGAGTAATTCAGGGGGCCCCCCAGGTGTCCCCAGCAGCTGACAGAGCCGGCCGCCTCGGTCAGGGCTCACTGGGGCCAGGTTAAAGGTGGAGTTGGTGATCCCGGGGCTGAAGCCCCAGCTCTTGCACTCCAAGGTGTCACGGGCATTGTATGACCCAGCTGGGCCTCTGTGCCTCACCGTGTACTGGGTATGCGATCATACCCAGCTGTAGCTCATCAATTCCAGGATGTACAGGTTTTTACCTTTTAATAGCTCAGAAACCGGGATATGGCGGGATATGTCTTTCAATCGGTGCAGAAGTAGAGGACTGTATTAGTGTTTGCTGCAATGCCCCCCGACGGGAGCCTGCCACCCATCTGCAGAGCTCAGGGGTGGCCATGGGACAGGCTGTGGCCAGTGGAGTGTGTAGGGAAGTGACATGTATCACATCCTGGCCGAGGCTCCAAAAGGCATCCAGCAAAGTTCCAGATAGAGGCTGTTCATGGCCCTGGAGCCCATGGTGAAGACAGTGCGGGGCCCCTCGGCATTTAAGGGGAGAGGAAGATGAACTTTTCTTCGTTGGCCATGGAACTTTGGGGTTCTGTTTTGACAGCACAGTCTCCCGTATCCTGACTGGTATCGCCTTTTCCAGTGAATTGACAGATTTTTTTTTTCTTTCTTAGTGGTGTGTAATGGCGCAACTCACACTGGATGGGGGATGTCGATTCAGTGCAACACGGTGGTCCCTGTCGCAGACCAAACGAGTTCATCCCTTAGCACAGTGCCTCGTGGGCAGTAAGTGATTCACCTTTGCCACTGCTGTATTTCTAGCCCTCTGCACATAGCCAGTGTTCATTATAAGTTTGGAGTCATGATCTGATGACACAGAAAGTTGACAGCCCCCTCAGATCCCTTGTGGAATGAGAAAGGGTGTAAATAAGTTCAAGCAAATTAAAATGTGACTTTGGCACTTGCTATGGGCAGTTCTTTGGGGGGTGTGGGTGTTTCAGATGGCCTTCGAGAAAGCCAGCCATTAAAAACCCACTTGTGGGACACCTGGGTGGCTCAGTGGGTTGGGCCTCTGCCTTCAGCTCGGGTCATGATCTCAGGGTCTGAGCCTGGGATCGAGCCCCGCGTCGGGCTCTCTGCTCAGTGGGGAGCCTGCTTCCCCCTCTCCCTCTGCCTGCCTCTCTGCCTACTTGTGATCTCTTTCTCTCTGTCAAATAAATAAATAACCCACTTGTTTAGGTAGGTAACTGAGAACGCTGATTTTTTCTTTTTTTTTTAAAGATTTTATTTATTTATTTGACAGAGAGAGAGATCACAAGTAGGCAGAGAGGCAGGCAGAGAGAGAGGGAAGCAGGCTCCCCGCTGAGCAGAGAGCCCGATGCAGGGCTCGATCCCAGGACCCTGAGATCATGACCTGAGCCGAAGGCAGAGGCTTAACCCACTGAGCCACCCAGGCGCCCCTGATTTTTTTTTTTTCTTGTTAATTAACAGTTTGTCACCTGGGATAGGAAAAGGTAGGAGAAACTACGAAATCGTGGGATGGCAAGTTTTTGGTGCAACAAAATAAAGAAACTCCACACTCTTTTAGATGGAGCAAAATAGAACAGTCTTCCATTTCTGCAGAATTTGGTATGGGCCACAGATCCAGTCTGAAGAGATCAGACTTCCAGCTAATTCTTTACCTTCTGTATTGTACCCCTGTGTTTTGGAACAGCGCTCTCTAGGACCTGTAGACCTGAAGGCCATGAGAGAGCGCGCACGCAGGGCTGAGCCGAAGCACAACTGTGAGGACAGCCAGGCCGGCCTCTGCCCGTTCCAGGGCACGGCCCATCCCTCAGGCATCTGCTCTCCCGAAGCCACTGGCACCCGCCCGCCTTCTCCTTCACTTCTTCTGCTCGGGAAGATGACAAAAGTCATTTATCCTCATGTGTTAGTGATCTACGCATTACTTCCTCAGGAGCATGTGTATCTTACAAGGGAATCTGGAAAGCGAAAAAGGAAATGACAGGACAGTTTGCAGGGTCGTGTTAGGAATCTGTTAATTGTAAGAAACAGAAACTCGCTCAAGCTGACGTGGGTTTAAAAGAAAAGGCTTATTAATAGGAAACTGGAATTTACATGAAATTTGATTGCAGATAGTACAGTTGTGGCCTCAAGGGAACAGAAAAGTTCTCAGTAGCTACCCTCTCCAACTCCCTCTCACTCTCCGGGGTTCATGGGCTCTCATCTCTCCTGCCTGTGTCCACCTCAGCCTTTTCTCTCAGCAGACCGCTTCTTTCACTCACTTATCAGCACACGGCCCCATCGTGGCTGCCCTAAAATGGTGGCCCCAGAACCTCATGACCACGTGGCTTTCTAAGTCAAGCCTCAACACCGACTAACTAGAGTCTCTCTGACCTAATTCTGAATACCCGAGAGGGAGGACCTGGCTTCCTGCAACCTATAGGTGATTCCATGGGGATCAGTTGACTACATTGGGCTCAGTCATTATGGTGCTGCCACTATTGGGCCAGTCAGTTTCTCTAAAAGATAGCATGGTCGGGACGCCTGGGTGGCTCAGTTGGTTAAGCGGCTGCCCTTGGCTCAGGTCATGATCCCAGGGTCCTGGGATCGAGTCCCACATTGGGCTCCTTGCTCGGCAGGGAGCCTGCTTCTCCCTCTACCTGCTTGTGCTCTCTCTCTCACTCTCTCTGACAAATAAATAAATAAAATCTTTAAAAAATAAATAAATAAATAAATAAATAAAAATAAAAGATAGCATGGTTGATGCATCATGCAGAATTTGGTTCAACTGCATGTGGCAGAATACCCAAAATGAGAGCAGCCCGAAAAATAGAAATATATTTCTTTCTCATCCAAGAGTTGAGCAGTCTAGGACTGGTATTGTGTGGCCTCTTTTTTAATATAATTTTTTAAAGATTTATTTATTTGAGAAAGAAAGAGAGAGAGAGAGCATGAGCAAGGAGAGGGGCAGAGGGAAAGGGAGAAAAAGAATCTCAAGCAGACTCCCTGTTGAGCACAGAGCCTGATGCAGGGCTCCATCTCACAACCCCAAGATCATGACCTGAGCTGAAATCAAGAGTTGGACACTCAACTGACTGAACCACCCAGGCGCCCCTAGTGTGGCCTCTTGATCATTTGCTTGTTATGTGACTTCCATTCTCAAATTTACCTCATGATCCAAGATGGCTGCTGAAGCACCAGTCATCATATCACATTGGGTTGCAGGCTGGAAGAAAGAAAAGAAAGACTAAAACTCTCTCCCACTTCCTGCTGAGTCTGCTCCCTTTAAGCAGCCTTATCAGGAGTCTCACAGAATACTCCTGCTTACATCACTGCCAAAATCTAGTCACATAATCATACCTAGATGCAAAAAAAACTCTAGAAAATGGAAGGGTTTTTTGTTTTTTTGTTTTTCAAAGATTTTATTTATTTATTTGACAGAGAGAGAGAGATCACAAGTAGGCAGAGAGGCAGGCAGAGGGAGAGGGGGAAGCAGGCTCCCCGCTGAGCAGAAATCCCGACATGGGGCTCGATCCCAGGACCCTGAGATCATGACCTGAGCCGAAGGCAGAGGCTTTAACCCACTGAGCCACCCAGGCGCCCCTGGAAGGGTTTTTTTAGGAAGACACATTGCCACCCAGAATATAACCCAAGTTCTGCCACCAAAAAAAGAAGCAAGAATAGATATTGAGGAACACCCAACACTCAGAATCTCAGCCACAGTTGGGAAGGAAATATAGGACATCTTTAGTATGTTTTTAAGTTTTCTTTTCCTGTAAGAAAGGTGTGCCACTTTGGAAAGTTAAAAAAATAAGTAAAAGAACCATTTCGGAAAAACTCTGAAAAAGAAAGATCAGTGTTTAACCCAGAAGTAGTTTCTGGATGTAGAATTTCAGGCATCAGAGAGATAAATGGTGGTGTTTTAGAAATGGGAATAGAGACCTTGCCAGAGAACCTTGTCATCCCACGTGGACATATGGAAGTCTTATCCAGTTTGTGTGAGACTTTTGTAGGCATGGATGGCAGGCAATAATCAAAGAAGTAAATATATACCATATTTCACTGATTCTATGTGAAATGGGGGGATGACCCCCCATTTTTACACTTCTAAAATCAGAGAGGATGCATCTTATAATTAGTGGTGGTCTCAAGAACATTTTTTCTTTCATAGTGATACATAAAATAATGCTGCCCTTTACAACTGATGGCATCTGAGATTTAGTATATGTGCTGCTGAATCGAGCACGGCATCTGAGATTTAATAAAATATAATAATATGTTTCAGGCGATGGCATCTTAACCCTCTTTGATACTGATTTGTTTCCCATCCAGGCAAATTACAATAGAAACTTGAGGCCTGACCTGGACAATGATCTCTCTGACCGATGTATTCCTGGATCTTCATTAGAAATCCTCAACTCTCTCAGTTATATTTCTGTGAATCTACTTTCCTTTCAAACCAGTAAGGATCCTGCCTATATCAGTAAAGAATTTGTTTGGCTGCAAAGAAGAAGAAAATCCAACCAACAGTGACTTACACTAACTTGCTTAACCCTGGGGCTGGTACAGCTGCTCAAATACATTATCAGATACCCAGGCCTCTTCTACCATTTTGCCCTACTATCCATCATCCTCAGCCCATGACTTGAGTCCTCATGGTCACAGTATGGCTGCTGCAATTCCTGGCCTCACATCCTTGTTCCAGGCAGGAAGAAGGAAGAAGGAAGAAGGGCAAAGGGCTCAACAGTCCTTTTGCTTTTGTGTTTTTTTTTTTTTTTTAAGTCAGGGGAACAAGCTTTTCCAGAAATCTCACTTGGCTGACTTTGCCTACATCTCATAGGTCACTGTGGTGTCACATGCTGAGCTAGAAAAAGTGATGAAAAAGACAATTGTGGGTGAAGATGAGAAGCAACAGCATCTTCTCTGCTGAAGAAACAGAACAGTGCAGTTCTGAGTGCCCTGTACATATGTGTGTAGCTGCACTGGTGGTGGGACTCAGGAGGAAGAGGGGATACATTTCCCACTTCTGAAGGGAACACTTGACAGACTGTCTCACCTGAGAATGTGACAGAAGCCAGTCGGTACACACTGAGACAAAGCCTGGGTTCCTTCACACTTGTCTCCAAATATCTAGCCAACTCGAGAAACAGGATGATCTCATGGACCCTGGCCATGTGTTACCACTACCCCTCAAATAAAAGGGAGACAAATACTTCAGGTCAGGGTGATGAACCTCTAATTCACAGAGTAGAGACTCCGTTCTTCCCAGAGAGACTGAAATGACTCCAGGAAGACAGTAGAAACAAGGAAACAGGATTGCTAGATGGGAAGCCAGAAGATGGAGAGAGTCTCCTTAACCACACACTAGTATCTGGAGGGCAGGCCTCTAGCCGTGGGCAAGGCCAGCTGGGGTCTCACACCAAGGGGAGGGGGAGTGGGGCTGGATCAGAGGAGGGACCCTGGGGCTGGGGACTGGCCAGCTGGGGAAACAAACACATTAACAAAAGTGTCACCCTCTGACTACCTTCTTATCAGTCTGATGGTCTGACTTTTCCCAATAGCTTTTCATCCTAGGCTTGTCAACTGGCATGTCAATGTAATTCCTTTTGGAAATGGTGGGGAAATTTTATACACTCCCAGAATTTACTGGTAGCTACAGTAGCAGATTGCAGAAATGGCCCCAATCTTTTGTCACCCCCGGTGTAAGCACCGCTTTGCAAGATGACTTTTCAGCCCCTCCCACCCATAGCAACAGGCTGTATTTCTCCACTCCTTGGATTCAGGTTGCCCTAGTGACTTGCTTTGCCCAGTACAGCGCAGCGGGGACTGTTTGTACAGTTCCCAGCCTAGGCCTCAGGTGGACGCTCCCACTTCTCTCTCGGGAACTCATGTGAATGGGCTGGGCTAGCCTGCCATACAACGAGGGGCGACGTTGTACAGAGGACCTGCCCCAACCGAGGCCGCCCTAGACGAGCCGGCCCCTGGGTGATCAGGCAGCTGACGGCAGAGCATGAGTGAGCCAGCCTGAGTGAGCCGAACTGCAGAATCGTGAGCGAAATAATGGTTGTTGTTTTAAGCCACTGAGTTTTGGATGGTTAAACAGAAAGAGCTAACTGATACACTTACTATGTGCCAGCCACTGGCTGTGTACTTTATGTAATTGTCCTATTTCTTTGAACTCTATTAGTACTTATCAGTGTGTAAAATGTTTTGGGGGAGAGAAATAGCTCCCAGCCCGCCCCTCACTTTGCTTCTGCCTGTTCTTCCATTCTGATTGAAATTCTGTGCAGTCATTTGCTCCACCGAGCTTTCTGGCTCTGACAAAAGGACTGGAATGTTCTGTGATAACCCCCTCTCACTCCTCAGTCTCCTGTCACTTAAAGGTGTGCGGGGTTAGGGAAGTGGCACTCCAGTTGGAATCCATCCAACTTCTCATTCTGCGAGGGAGTCATCTTGCTGTTTTTAAGTATAGGTACGTTCCTAGAGGTCGGGGACCAAGAGATGACCCTTTCACGCACTTATCAGACAGTCCAGGGCACCAAGGGAAGAATGAAAGATACTCGATACTTTCGATGCAGAAAGAAGTGGCATAGATGAAAGGTGGTAGCGGAAAGGCTTTGGGAGGATGACGGTCACCAAAGCAAGTGACCACGGTAAGTGCCAAGCCAGGGCAGCCCCACGCCCAAGAGCAAGGCGCGGCCTCAGGCTGCTGGTGCTCCTGCCGGAACAGCAGCGGCTCTCCCGGTGGATATCCTCACTCCGGATCTCACTGTGGGATGCGAGGTACAGTTTGCTGCAGCCCCTTGGGGTAACAGACACTTATTAAAAGTAATAAGGTAATAGCTTACCAAAAGGTAATACCAAAGGTATACCAAGGTATACCAAAAGGTAATAGCTTTAAATGTAAAATTACAAATCATTATGGGTAATGTGATGCAAACTGCAAGAGAAGCATTGGCAGTATTTTACTTTGATTTCATTTTTGCTTTTCTTCCATTGCCAGCACTATCTAAAGTCGCTGCTAGGGACGCCTTGCTCGCACACCATATACCCTTCGGCCCTGGCACTGATACTCTCCACTCCGGGAGGACGTGAGTGGAGGCCGAGGAAACTGGGGAGGAGCCCTCCTACCCACACCAACTGGGGTTATTTCTAAGAAACCCAGCCTTCGCTTTTTCAATGTCGGTGCCTTCGTTTACTCTATGTACTGTGCCTGGATGTGTTCAATTCCTGTTGGGACTTGGGAGGCAATTTTAATGGTTAATCCAAAAGGCATCCTTCATCAAATGCTAAGCGAAGGCTTTTAAATAACCAATCAACTGGATTTGTTTCCTTTACTGTATCTAGGCCTCTGCTGGTAGAGGAAAGACTTGTAAGCCCCTGTTAAAAGTTAAAAGGTTCGAACTCCAGTTCTGTGTTTTCTTCCCAAGGGCCAGGGGAAATTGAAAAGTGGCCATTTCTCAATGACTTCCCTTTACCGCCATGGGGAGGTTGATGGCATTGCTGCATTTAAGATCTGTCTCTAAGCAGCAAAACTAGAGGAGAAAGGAATAAGCAGCAAAAACAAAAACAAAAACCCAGAAGTGTTAAAACTCTCTTTGAAACATTCTATATCAAACTTCCTTCGAGGAAGGAGGCTCAAGATGGCTGACCATTCATTCATTCAGAGAAGCCCTAGCAAACGTAACCGCCGATACAGTCAACGTCTCCGAGGGGCGGCGGCTGAAAGGATCCTTGACAAAGGTTTCTGGAATTTTCAGGTTGAGAACTGTCTCCTTGAGGGGCTGTGTGGGTCCCGCTTCATTTTCCTTTCTCTCAGCTCCCCTGCGGCCACCTGCTTCGGAGGAGCTCGGTGCTTCTAATAACCAGGAGACCCGGAGGCTGAAAATAGAGCTGATTTCCCAGAATCTCAGGTACCGAGAGGGGAGAGGGTGGGGACTTCTTGGACACGAGCTCACGTGAGCTCGTGAAATGTGGTCGTCCTGTGCCCCGCAGCTATGTCCGGGCCCTGGTGACAGGGAAGGAAGCCAGTTTCACTGGGAAACCCTGTGGAGGTTTTCACCGTGTCTTCATGGGAAGGGCTGAGCTTCCACACGCTGGGACCGTGGGCTGGACGCAGGCGAATCTGTGGCTGGGATGACTTTTTCTAATGAAAGTGCTCCGTCAATTCCTAACCATGGGAACCGCATTAGGTCAACAGCCCCAGGAGTCTCACTTGGCTGTTTGTCACCTAAGCACTTGAGGTCATCTGTGAACGAGGTCTGTCAGCCCAGGCATCTCCTCCCTGAAACCTTCAGCTTCTGAAGTACACCTCAGATTAGTGTGAAACTTGTCATTTCAAAAGAATCTCTGAAACTTGTCCAGGTGGTCCTTGGCCCATCACGTTAGCCACCACCTAGAAACAAGGTGTCCTCAGCCATTAATACTGTTCATAGCACACCTGGATCAGAATAGCTCCTTCCCCAGCTTCTTGGCTCAGAGCGCTGACCCAAGAAAATAATAATAGCAAAATTGTCTAGTAGTTCTCTAATGCTGTGTGACAAATTATCTCTAAACTTTGCCGCTTCACACAGCAATAAACATTTATTATCTCACACAATTTCTGTGGATGAGAAATTCAGGAGTAACTTAGCTTAACAGTTGTGGTTCAGGGTCTCCCGTTTTAGTCAAGATACTAGCTAGAAGGGGCTGCCATCATCTGAAGGCTTGACAGGGGCCACAGGGGCCACTTCCAACATGGCTCCCTTACCTGGCTGGCAACTTGATGCTGGCTATTGGTAGGAGATCTCAGCTCCTAAACTGTGTGAAGGTATTCTTTTTATTAAATATAAATATTTACTAATTATTAATACAATTAAGTAAATAATATTTAAGTAAAATACTAAGTAAATAAACATTCACTAGGAGGACTCTAGAATCAAATTTCCCAACTCCTGAAATTTTGTCAGCACTCGTTTTTGTGGCCACCATGTCTGTCTCCTTCCACTGAGCTGCATGCTTGGCAGGGTCAGGAGCCTTGAGTTCCTGGTGTTTCCTGCGTCCTGCCATCCCCTGGTCCTGCCCAGTCCCCTTTCCCCCATTGCCCGGGGGTTTTCTCAATATGACACACACAGAGGGGGCTCAACATTAAGAGAATTCAGTAGAATCATGGCCTACCTGCAGGAAATCCCACAATGGGGACGAGACTGACTCTGAAGAGGATCTCCACCCATGTCCAGTGAGAGTAAGCAGAAACATGGATCCCATTTGACAAATAAGTCCCACATGGACTGATAACATCAAGGGTGTGGAGAGCTGCAGTCAATGGGAATGAAGGAACAGGATCAGAGACCCCAGTGATTTCTTTTCTAAGCCAGATCAGGGGCTTCGCCCTACCTGGAGTCCCAGGCAGAGTGGCCATGTCCGAAGGTGACTGGTCGCCCTCCGATATGACCTGTGGCTCGTCACAGTGGAGAGATCAATCCCTGGTAGAGCTGTGGGAGGTACTCAGTGAAACAAATCCTTCTCCTTTAAAAGGAAAATGTGTTCTCTCCCACCCAGAATACCCCCTGTGGGCTCATCCCTACATGGGCGTTGGCAGGAAGGGGAAGAGGAACAAACAGAGGAAGGAGGGGCATTTCCTCTCACAGACTGGATTGCTGAAGCAGCTGCTCTAAGATTCCTCTTCTTGGTGGGTCTCCCAGGCAGTATGCCCTGCTTCTTGTCCAGAAAGTACTTTCTCACGTCGCTCTCCCACTCAAGAATGTATTTCATCTCTGTTGTTTCTTATATCCCTTCTCCCTGCTTTGGCCATGCTCCTTGCCCAGGAAAGAAACCCGTTTCACATCAAACTAGAAAAGGAACATATGGACATAGAATCACCATGCAGCCCCGCAATGCCACTCATAATTATATACCCCAAAGAATTGAAAACAGGTATTTAAACAGATACTTATAAATGCATATTCACAGCACCATTATTTATACTAGCCGAAATGTAGAAACAAGTAGAATGTCCATAAGAATGAACAAACAATATCTGATAGGTATATTCATCTGGTGGAATATTATGCAGCCCTAAAAAGGAATGAAACACTTAAACATTCTACAACAGGGATAAACCTTGAAAACATCATGTTGGGGCACCTGGGTAACTCAGTCGGTTAAGCATCTGCCTTTGGCTCAGGTCATGATCCTGGGGTCCTGGGATCGAGCCCCACATTGGGCTCCATGCTTAGCAGGGAGCCTGCTTCTCCCTTTCCCTCTGCCTGCCACTCCCCTTGCTTGGGCTCTTTCTCTCTCTGTCAAATAATAAAGAAGAATAAAGAAAGAAAGAAAGAAGGAAGGAAGGAAGGAAGGAAGGAAGGAAGGAAGGAAGGAAGGAAGGAAGGAAGGAAGGAAGGAAAAAGGGAAGGGAAGGGAAGGAAAAAGGGAAGGGAAGGAAAAAGGGAAGGGAAGGAAAAAGGGAAGGGAAGGAAAAAGGGAAGGGAAGGAAAAAGGGAAGGGAAGGAAAAAGGGAAGGGAAGGGAAGGGAAAAGGAAAAGGAAAAGGAAAGAAAAGATAAGATCATGTTAAGTGAAAGAACCCAATCACAAAAAGGTCACCTGTTGTATGATTCCATTTATATGAAACTTCCAGAATAAGTAAAGCCATAGAGACAGAAAGCAAACTAGTGGATGCCAGGGGTTGAGAGGAAGAGAAGAATAGGAAGTGATTGCTTGATGGGCATGGGGTTTCCTTTTGGGGTGTTGGTGATGAAAATGTCTTGGAACCGGAGAGAAGCAATGGCTACACAAAGTGGATGTACTCAGTGCTGCTGAATCACACACTTTAAAATGGTTAATAGTTTAAGTTATGTGAAATTTATCTCAAAAAAAAATAATAAAGCCAATGCTTAGAAAATAAAATCTAATAACAATTTGGGGGAAAAAAGAAAAAAAGAAATGTTTGAAAAGTCCAGGATGAAAAGTCCAGGAGGGACCCTGTGGACTTCAGACATGGTTGGTACCTGGGACTGAGTGATGCTGTCAAGGTTTGGTCTCCATCTCTTAGCTCCATGAGCATCTTGGCAGTCCTCGCCTGGTGGGAGGAGAGGGTCACAGGATGCTTAGCGAGCAAGAGGGAAGACTTCTTCCTGGCTGAGTCATGTGTCTGTCCTTGGACCAATCACCCTGATGAGTGTGGAGACCGTTGAGTGATCTGGCTCCCTTCCATTAGGGAGAGGAGGTGTGAGGTCAGCACACCAAAGCTCAGAGGCTAGGGGGGTTACTGTGGAATGGGGAAAGGGTGATCCCCTGAAGGAAAGGGTGCTGGGTAGCAAAAGTAATCCTTCACAGAGCCTTCACTGGGCCCCCCTGCCATCTTCCCTGGGAGACCTTCCCTCTTCCCCCTCTTCCCCACTCACCATGTGCCAAGGCCGAGCTCCTTCCCCAAAAACATCACTGCAGAAGGTCCAGGGCTGGGGAAGGAGGGAAGCTAAGACCATTCTTATGTTAATCATTTCATCTCAGGTAAAAACATACCCGCAAGCTTAGAAAATAGTAGGGGGAAAATACACAAAAATGATATCCGGGCTATCTATCATTGAGTGGTGGGATTATAGTTGATTTTCTGCTCCCTTTTTATACCTTTTGTCTGAATTTCTTTTTATAGAGCATGTTCTACTTTTACATTCAGAAAGCAGCTTTTTTTTTTTTCTTAAACAAGAAGCCTTCGTACTGTGGCATATTTCTTTTTTTTTTTCTTCGAAATTTAGCAAAGGATGAAGAGAATTGAGACCCTGAATCCATCTTCAACACAGGATGACTTCTCTTTTTTAATTTTAGAACTTTTACAAAGTAAGCCCCCTCACACATTACAAGAAATATGAATAAAAGAATTCCTTAGTAGGTTTATAGATTTTACCAATAACATGCTGCCGTGCATATTCATTTAAAATAAAGAAGGCCTGAAGGCACCCTCCCCACTCCCCAGCTGAGTTGGTTCTGAGGGCTGAGATCAGTCCCTCCATAGCCTGGGGCTGGGGCTGGGGGGTGCTGCCCACCCTCAGCAGCTGCCCCTACAAACCCCTTCTTCTTATAAAAGCTGACCCACGCAGCCCAGCTACTGTGTGTTGGCAGTTCCATGCTGTCCAGAGGTTCTGAGTGACCTTGGCTTTGTGCGAAGCCACGGGAACTTTCTGCTCTGCAGACTGGCTTGTGGGAGAGCTCTGGGGTTTGAGCCGGGTAAAAATGACCGTTGCTGCCCGTTTTCCTCTTCCTGCTAGGTCCCTCCCGACTCCTCCAACACTTCCCCTGGGTCCTCTCTAGCCAGCTCAGCTTTTGTGTTTGGGCCAGGCAGGGGGAAAAAAGCATTTGGCTCAGCTCGTCGTTTGTCAAGAGTCCAACATTACCAGGGGTCTCGCCTGGTTTCAAGTATTTCCCGGTACCTTTCCTTGCTCCATAGTCAAGTTTCTAGCCAGGATTTCTTGGCTCTGGGAAAGATTGAGTGCCTGTCTGAGCCTTCTAGGCCTGTGTTTCATTTGCAGCCACCAGGCTCAGACAGGGTGACAGTCCCAGCCCTCCCTGGTGGGCCCATCCCCTTCTGGTTGGCCAGCAGAGGAGGCCCTTTGTGTCGTCCAACTGGCGCTTGGAAGGGAGGAGGCTCTGAGTTCCTGTCCCCAGAGCTGTGTCCTGGGTTTCCTGCAGCCCTAGCAAAGGCTCAGGGGGAACACTGAGCCAGCAAGCAATTCCTGCCTGTCTACAAGGACAAGAATGCCAACCCCAAACAGCCCCGGCCCCTAACTAAGTCAGACTGAGACCTGTTCAGCACCTGGTGCTTTCCTGCTAGAAATTTCCAGCTGTTCTGATCTCTTACACAGGGCTTGGCAAGGCTGCAAAGGTCTGGAAGCAAATGGATTCAGGAAGCCTGCAGAACATCAGGCCTGGGCTGGTGGGCACCTCTCCCTCTCCATGCTTGGGGACGCCCTCGTGGAGTCCCCAGGCACTTCCTGCCTTTGGATTCAGCTAGAGGGCCTGATAGGGCTGCCCGGCCCTTGGAATCTAAGTCCCAGAGAAGAGAGAACAGCTTATCATTGTGACATTGTGGCCCAGACAAGGTGTCCAAGGGTGGCCAGCCCAGTGCCAGAGAAAGGGTGTGAGCCAAGACTGCAGGTTCCAGGAGCCACCTGGGAGCCTGTTCAGGGCATGAACACAGAAACAAAGAAATCAGGGGAGCCCCCCCCCCCCCGTGTGTTCTCATTGCCATCAGCGACGCCCTGCTACTTTAGGGGTTGGGGAGGCTGTGAATGTTAGAATAATGTATCCTTGACCAAGGCTTCTTCCTCTTCTTGCAGAGTATAATGTACTTCCTGAGCTCTTGGTTGCTTTTCTTTTGGGTATCACGATCAAAGGTTTGGATAGACACGTCAGTTTTTGGAGCCTATGGACGGTGATTGTCAGGAGTGTGCAGTTTTAATTATTCGAGGAGGAAAAAGCCATTGTTGGTGAGGGTTTCCTCTTTACACATCTTACACTCCGGTAAGTATGTAGGAGATAAAATAGGTAGTTGGAAGGGTGCCCTCCCTGTGCTCCATCCTGCCAGCAGGGCGGATATTTCGCGCTCCCTTTCCCCCAGGGTTGCTAAACCCCACCAGCTGACTTCTGCCTCAGATAAGAGGAGCTGCAGGAAATGCATGCACTGGGGGTGTTAAGGAAAGCGTTGTTGGGCTCTTCCGTTGAACCCAGGGAATTCCCTGGATGGTGGGCGGAGCCGGAATGGTGGGTGGGAGGACCTGACTTCCCATCTGCTGCGGGGCAGGTGGGGACAGGTCACGACGACTTGGGTTTGGCCCGTCCTCTGGCTAATCTGGGAGGACTTCCCCGCCCTTCACTGACTGGGTCCTCACACCGGCCCACCGAGAGGTGAGCGAGGACTAGCCTCAACCACAGACGGGGACACGGAGGCTCAGGGATTCCATGACTGCCCAAGGTCTCTCAGCTGGTCAAAGCCCTGGGGGGCGGGGGAGACTACAAGTCAAGTGTCCTGACTCCTGGGCTGGGGGCGGGGGTGGGGGGCCGACTTGGCCCGCTGGGTGCCACAGTCGACCCTGAGTGCCGGGTCCCTTCGGCCTCCTGGCTTGGGGCCGAGAGCGGGGACCAGTCCGAGCTGGGGTCCGGGGTGGAAGAGCCCAGCGGGTAGGGGTGGAAAGCCCCGGCGGGGGGCGCAGGGGGGTAGCCCTTCGCCTCCGGGTGCCCCAGCTCCAACCCGGCAACGCGGAGCCGCCAGGGCCCCGAGGCTCGCCGCGAAGGCTCAGGCCGCAGCCATTGGCTACTGGGAGCCTGGGTTGGGCGGGGGAGCTGACGGGCGTCGGGTTACTAGCCCTGCCGGCTGCGGCTGCGGCTGCGGCTGCGGGGGAGGGGGAGGGGCGGCCCGCGCGGCAGCTGGCCGGTGGGGGCGGGGTGGGGACCCCTGGCAGAAGGACCCCCCCCTACCGCCAGACAACGGCCCCCACTCCTGGCCTTAAAGGGAACCATTACCTCATTTGGATCCAACTCAATCAACAAACATTTGAGAAGCGCCCACTTCATGTCAGGTGCTATGCTGGACTTGAGTGGGTGCAAAGAGGCACATTGGGGTTCCTATCCAAACTTGCAACTCATTGAGGGAATAAGAAATCCACACGGAAGAAGAACGCTGAAGACACCTGGAAGTAGGTGATAAGGCCTGAGAATGATGAGCAACCAAAGTTATGGGGGTTCCAGGGTAAGCAAGTCTATTATTCCCAACTCCTGCCCCCCAGGGTAATCTGGGAAGCTTCCATAGAGGGGCCGGGTGTGGGTGCCCTGATACCCACCCCCCCCACCCCCAGGGGCCTCCAACAGCAGGGAGAGCAAACCCATCATGCTTCCTGCCCACTCATCCCGGCCCCAACCCCTACCCCACCTGCTGAACATCCCGCAGGCAAACCCCCTCCCCTCCTCGCCCTCCCAAACTATACCCCTGGCCTCTACTCTAAACCTCCAAGACTAGGACACTCACTTCCTTCTTCCTGGAGCCTCTCTGTTCCCTGAGGACCCAGCGGTCCCCACAGCTCTCTCCACTGGAGGTTCTTTTCTCACTCAGGCCATGTAGAAGTGGTCTACACTGACCATGAAAACTTCCAATCTGTTTCTTCCGCCTTCAAAAACCCAGCTCCTTTGGAATGCATGTCATGGGAGTTTATTACCCACCACTTCTCCTAGTTACTGTCACCTAACTAGGTGACACTTGGTCACTTTCTCTGTTCCCTGATGATTTGGGCGCCAGGCTCTTTCTCCTACACCGTCATCATTCTTGGTGACCTCAGCATCGGTGCTGATGATCCACTCAACACTTCGGCCGCTAACTCCCTTGACTGCCTTAGCCCTAGCGATATATTTTCTCCTGCCCTGCCTTAGCTTCCTGGTCATACCTTGAACCCTGGTCCTTGGAATCATGACTATCAACACCATCCCCAAGATCTCAGATTCAAAGATTGCCCCACCTGTCAGCCCCCAATTCACCCCGTCCAGAATTTCTTTAAAAAAAAAAAAAAGTATTTATTTGTTATTTTAGAGAGAGAGAGAGAGAGAGAGAGAGAGAAAGAGTGGGGGAGGGGCAGAGAGAGAGAATCCACAAGCAGACTGCCCGCTGAGCATGGAGCCTGCCGTGGGACTCAATCTCACAACCCCAAGATCATGACCTGATCTGAAATCAAGAGTTGGACCCACCCAGGCACCAGCCCCTCCAGTCTTTCCATTCCACGTGAGACCTCCAACCTACCCTGCTACTGTTCCTTCACTCTGTGTCTCCCCGCAGGTCTTCCCTTCTCAGCCAGCTGAGATTTCATGATCCAGCACACAAAATCTCCCTTGCAAACATTCTTAATTTCCTTACACTGGTCTCTCGCCCTCGTATTTACCTGGCGAAAACCCAATTGTGCTTAAATCAAACTGTTTACTTCACACCTGCAACCGAGCAGTTGCACACTGCTGAAGAAAATTCCCCAGCTGCTCTAGATGGACTCACTTCAAATTTACAGCTGTAAATTTCAAATAGGCATTTGAACTGCTTGACAATCCTACTACAGTTTCTTAGAAAATTTCTTTTCCCTCTCCACAGTGCAACAACTTCACACTTTCTCCTCTCTCTGCGTATTTTCAACACCCTTCCTCTTTCACTCTCCATGTGACCTCAGATATCCTTCATAGAGAAAATAGGTACAATCAGACCAACTGTGTGATCTCGCTGCCACCAAAGCCACCAGAATGTCTGCAGCTCTGCGTTCTCTACACCCATCTGTGGCCAGCCCCTGCATCTGGGCCCCGGGCCCCTTCCCCTTTCACAGCATACGGTTGCCCTCTCATTCGTACATTGTCGACTTCTTTCTCTCTGATAGATCCTTCCCATCAAAGTAAAACGGGATTTATTTTTTTAATTTTCTTTTTAAATTTTTTTTTTTAAGATTTTATTTATTTATTTGAGAGAGAGAGAGAGCACAACCCAGGGGAGCTGCAGAGAGAGAGAGAGAAGCAGACTCCCTGCCGAGCAGAGAGCCCAACATGGGGCTCATTTCCAGGACTCCAGGATCACGACTTGAGCCAAAGGCAGCCACTTAACAGACTGAGCCACCCAGGCGCCCCAATAAAACAGGATTTAATTCCCTAAATTTAAAAACGTATTAGCCTTAACCTCATGTCTCCTGCCAGGTACTCCATTTTGCTGCTTCTCTGCAGAGCAAACGTTTCTGAGAGAGTTGTCTCTAGACTGACAGTCCTCTCCCTCACCTCCCTTTCTCACCTCCACCTACTCCCTCGGGCTTTTATCCTTCCATTCTGTTGTAATAGCTCTTACTAAAAAGGCCAGTGACCCACATCTTGACTAGACTAGTGGCCAGCTCGTGGTCCTTGTCCCCTCTGGTCTCCCAGTGGTGCTGAACATGTTTGACCACCCTGTGGTGGATTGATTATTGGTCCTAATTCTTGTGACTCTGCCCCGTGACCATATTTCTCTCTGTGTGATATTGCAGTCCCTCCCACTAGAGGCAGAGTATACTTTCTTGTCCCTTGACTTTGGGCATGGTGGCATAACCCATTTCAGCCAATGGAATATAGGAGGAAGTGACTTGGCGCCAGTTCTAAGCCTTGGCCACAGGAGGCATCCTGTGTTTCTACTTGCCTACTTGTGCCAATGTTATCCCCATGGGAAAAAACCTGCCCTAACCACCCTGCTGGTACAAGGATGAGAAGGGACACGTACATAGAACAGACTCGGACCCAACTGCAGCTTAAAGCTGCCCAGCCAAGGTCAACCACATCTCACTGACCTCCAGATGACCCACAGATGCATGAGTAAAAGAAATATTTACTGTTGTACAGCACTGAGATTTTTGTAGCTGTTCGTTACCCAGCAATAGCAGACCAATACATCCTCCTTCTTGAAATACTTCCTTTACTCAGTTTCCTTATAATCCAATCTTGTGATTTTCCCCCCAACTTCACAGGTTGTTCTTCTCAGTCCTCCCTGCTGGTTTCCTTGTACCAGATCCTTAAATGTTGGCATGGCTTCAGCGTCAGCCCTCTACCTTCTGTCTTTACTCTTTCCCTAAATGGAATTATCCAGGCCATAGCTTTGAATACCATCTATAGGCTTGTTCTCAAATTTAAGTCTGAAGAGAAGACACCCTTGAATTCCAGACCCAAACCTGCCTCCACAGGTCCAGTTGATGTCTGATAGGTCTTGGCATGGCCACAACAGAACTAGCGATCCACCTCTTCCCCTGAACATGGCCATCCCTTCCTCCCATCCAATTAGCCTAAGAATGGAGGCATCACCCTTAACTCCTCTCTTCTGTCATAGGTCAGATCATCAGTAAGTCCTATCCACTCTACCTCCAAAATTGCTCCACAAATCAGTACTGCATCTCACTATCTCTATAGCCACCACCCTGGTTTTATCTCCTCTTGCCATGACTTCCCCAACTGCATCATAACTGTTCTCCTCAGCTCCTAGTCTGTGCTCTGTAAAGCAGCCAGAGTGATCTTTCTAAAAGGTAAATGAAATCTGTTCACTCTCAGCTAAGGGGCTCCAAAGGCTTCCCACTGCAACCAAAATAAAACACACTCCTTACCTGGGCCCACTAGGACTGATGATCTAGCCCCTGCCTATGTCCCCAGAGCCCCTCAAATCTCCTTGTTCCCACTGTCCCAGTGACAGTGGTCTCTATGGTATCTCCAGATCAAAACCAGTGCATGCCTGCCTCAGGGCTTTTGCACTCACTATTCCTCTTGCTTGGAGCCCTCTTCCCCAGATCTTCACAGGGCTGCCTCCTCCCCATCCATAAGGTCTCAAAAGTCACCTCCACAAAGAGACCCTCCCTGTCTGACTAAAGCAGCACCATCAGCCCCACTCCACTCCCAACACCCCTACTCTACCACATTCGTTTAGATTCTTTGTAGTCCTTATCAACAAGTGAAATGAAATTGTTTGGCTTTGTGTCTACTCTGTTCCCTCCCCTTAAAACATAAAATCCTCATGGGCCAGTTTTTGTCTTGATCTCTGATGTAGTCCCCAGGCCCAGAACATGCCTTGCACGTAGTGGGCTCTCAGTAAATGCATGTTGGCTGACCTACTGATGCCAGAACTGGATGGAGCAGGGATGTGACCAGCTAGACAGCAAAGAGGGGGATATGGTAACCCAGGAAGGCAAGGGCAGGGCCCCACAGGGAGGCTGCTGAATTCAAGACATGTCCAAGGGACCATGAGGGGCCAGGCTGGCTTCAGGAGAGAATGCTCGTGGGGAGCTGGGGAAGAAAAGTGTGCATGGTGGGAGGGCTTAAACCGAGTCGCTCCAAGTCCCTTGAATTAGTGGGTGCTGCTGAGGATTATCAGCCAAAGAGATGATCTATTCAAAGCCACAGTTTTTGGTTGATGAATATGGTTGAAGGGTATGCATTTCTGAGTGTCCTTAACTAAGTGCTGTCCTGTGGGAGCAGGATTTTAGAAGACAAAGACATCTAGAAGAATCTGGGAGCCCAGGGGAGACAGAGATATGTTCCCTCAGATTTCAGATGCAAGAAAAACCCATTACCCAACGTTTTAGGGACCAGTATTGAGTTCCCAGTTTTGGAAGGTCTCCCTGAGTAATTAAGGGTTTGCTGAGTGCACAGCAAGCACTCATACACATGTGTTAACGAGCTGGTGCCCTATGCCTTGGGCTCCCTTACACCCTCCCCCCAATACACACACACACACACACACACACACACACACACACACACCCCACTAAATTGCTTTTTCACCCAGTGACTGCACACAGCTTTACCAGACCCCGGGTGTACCCCAAGGATACACCCGGACCCAGCTACTTGCCTTCCCAGCCCCCTCCACCCAATTCCATTGTCAGAGCTGAACAAAAGGCCCAAGGCATCCTGGGTTAAAGGATTTTAACTCTGCCAATCCCAGGAGGCTCCAACAAGAAGCAGCTTCCTGCAGGAGAAAAGTGACTGAGAAATCTCCCCAGGGGACAGGGGATTTTTTTTCAGGTCTCAAAAACAGAACCCAGCCGCCAATCAAGACACTTCCTCCCCCCTCCCCCCAAGAACCTCACCCCAGCTCCCACCTCAGGGATTAGGAGCTTTATCTGCCTGAGACCTCCCAGCAGTCAAAAAGCTCTTTGGGTCTTTTCGCCCCTGCCTTCTATTCGTGGCGGTCAGGCTTGTTAGCTTCCACCCAAGCCCGAGGAACCGTCCCCGCCACCCCCGTCAGACAGCACTCCTCTGCTCTCGTCCCCAGAGCTCCTGCCCTCTGCCTCCCCGACTTCGCCCTGCGCCCGCACTGCAGCTCCCGCTCCTCCGCGGAACCTCGCAGCCCCGGCCGCGCGCCTCGCTCCCCGAAGCGCCGCACACCGTCCAGGGCCTCGCGGGAGCTCGGGGCGCGGCGTGGCCCCTCCGCGGGGCCGCGGACACCAGCTCCAGAGCCCGGCCCGAAACCCATCCTCCTCTGGAGAGGCAAGCCTCCGGGCTTGCTGGCGGTTAGCAAGAGCATTTCCAGGGGCTGGGTTCTGAGTGCCTCTGTCCTCACCCAGGGGAAGCGTCTGGGAAGCCCTGCCTGGCTGCTCGGCCCCAGTCTCGGAGGTTTCTGGAACAAAACTGCGTTCGGTGTCAAACCCCTTTGCCCACCCTGGAACTAAAGTTAAGTATGAATTTTTTTTTCTTCTCAAGTTTTTCACGTAGAAGAGATACCGGGTAAATTAGAAACATGTTTGGAAAAAGAGTGAACAGTAAACGCTGGCATTTAAACAACACAAAAATGCCAGCGCCAGGCCACACGCCCAGGCAGCGGCGACGCACCCGGCGGCTGCGCAGCGCCCTCTGGCGGCGGCGCGCCGGCTCGGCCGTTCCCTACTCCCACGCTCGGAACCGGGGACAGAGCCGCTCCCCCAAATCTGAGAAACACTGGGGCAACTTTGGAGGAGGGGGGAATCGAAAGCGTCTGACGCCGAGGTCCCCTTTTTGTGGTTCCGTGGCTGGCACTGAGGCCAAGAGCCCAGGGAAGGGGCCCACATAAAAGAAAAACCCTAGTTGCACTTTGGATGAGTGCCTGAAATTCTACCAATACAGCATCTCTCTTTACATGCAGGCTTTGATTCTTCTTAAAATCACGTTCCTCGAGGAGGAGGGGTGACCCTTCAAAACAAGGGCAGATGGCAGGCTGTCAAAAAATTACCAACGTCAACACCAAAAAGACATGATTGTACCATAATATGTACATTTCAGATGGTGAGGACATTTAATAAGTATCATTTAATCTTCTCCTCTGTACTGTTTGTTGCCCGGTATCCTTTTGTACTCTAAACAGCGGTATTATTTTAGGCCGTCCCTCCCCTAGTGGCCATTCCCTCCAGATCAGTTGGCTCCGGCTTTTCTTGTCCCTGCTACATGCTAAACCTTTCCCCCCCTCTGTCCACGTCTCACTCTCATGGTGGCTGCTCGAGTTTAGGCTCCCACAGCTTACTGTTTGGAGCCCTGCTACCCAGGAGGGAGCGGAACCCTGGATCCCAGTGCAGGATCCCAGGGAGAGTGGAGGGAGCTCCCTCGGGTCTGCTCTTCCCGGCTGCCCCACAATCCCACAGTCCCTGCAGAGAGGCCGCCCCCTCTTGCTGCTTGGGGATTGTCTTCCCAAAGGCAGCAGAGTACTCCTGCTTTCAGCTTCCTCACTGACAATCTGTAATTTCTCTCCAGAAAAGTACTGCGGTTCCTCCACCTGGTGGAAACCGGAAGAGGGGGGGCGCTGGGTCCTGAGTGACCCGAGCTGTTCTCCCCCCCATTTTCCTCTGAATCTCTTTTACCTGCCTGAAGGATTTCTTCTTATCCATCCTGCCTGGTGGGAATTCCTCCAACCTCATTCTTCTCGAGGTATTCTCCTTCTCCTGGAGGTATTTCTTGCTGTATTTATTGCTACCTAACAAGCCACCCAGTGGCTTACAACAAGAAACAGGCGTTTATTTACTCACCGCTCTGTGGATGGGCGGGTGGTTTCTAGACAAGCTGTGCTGGGCTCGCTCACGTGTCTGTGGTGAGGTGGCAGGTCACTGGATAGTTCAAGACAGCAGGGTGGTGGGCAGGCTCCGCTGGAGTGAAAGGATGACAGGGCCCTGCGTCTTTCATCCAGCGGGCTCGCCTGCTCGGGCTTCTTCCCTTGGCAGCAGGCTTCCAAGGATGGGGAGAGCCGCAACTACAAGGCTTCTCGAGGTCTAGGCTTGGAACTGATACACTCTCGCTTCCGCCATATTCTCTTGCTCTTCAGAGCAAGTCACAAGGCCAAGCATGCTCACAGAGTGGACTTCATCTCTGGAAGGAAGGCGTGACAGAGTCCTGTAGCCACGTTTGCAATCTGTCACGCTTGCCCTCTCCCCTCCTGGGGTGCAGGACCCATAGATGAAGCGCGCCTCAGGATATGACGTCCCTTATGCACCCATGGGACAGGCAGCACTGTTCCGAAGCACGCAAGCCCAGCAGACCACACGCCTGGCCTCGCATCCTGGCTGCATATTGATCAGACATGTGACCTAGGAAAGTTATCTTACCTCTCTGGGCCTCAGGTTCATAATCTGTAAAAATGGGTATTGTAAGTATTAAATTTAATTTCATCTATACTAAGTACTTAGGTGGTGTCCAGCACATGGTAAGTGTTATGCCACGAGGTGATCGCTGGCTGCCCACAGGACGGCTGAGGCCACCAGCACCGTCTTCCACACCGGCTCCGAAGCCCCTTCCTGCCACTGCTGATGCCGACAGCCCCCAGTTGGAAGCTCTGCTGGTGGCACCTGGTGTCTTGGCATGGAGACGCAGGTGAAATGGCCTTGTAGGTTTTCACCAGCTCCTTCACCGAAGCCCATCTCTCTAGAGCTGGCTTAGATTAGCTCTTACAGGGGCACCCTGGGGGGGGGGGGCACCTGAGTCGATCAGGCTCAAGTCCTGATCCCGGGGTTCTGGGATCGAGGCCCGTGTAGGACTCTCTGCTCAGTGGGGAGTCTGCTCCTCCCTCCCCCCCACTCATGCACTCTCGCTGTCTCTCAAATAAATAAATAAAATCTTAAAAAAAAAAAAAAATCAGCTCTTACAGACCCGAGGTATGCTTCCAACTCTTCTTCCTGAGGGATTTAAACAAGTGAATTCCTCTCTCTGCATTTCAGTTTCCTTGTCTGTAAGATGGGAGTACCAATGGCCACCTACTTATGATGGTTCGACTTAGGAACTTTTGACTTTATGGTGGTGCAAAAGGGATACAGATTCAGTTGAAACCATACTTGAGAGGCGCCTGGGTGGCTCAGTCGTTAGGTGTCTGCCTTTGGCTCAGGTCATGATCCCAGGGTCCTGGGATCGAGCCCCGAGTCGGGCTCCCTGCTCCGCTGGGAAGCCTGCTTTCTCCCTCTCCAGCTCCCTGTGCTTGTGTTCCCTCTCTCACTGCCTCTCTCTGTCATAAATAAATAACATCTTAAAAAAAAAAAAATGAAACCATACTTGGAATCTTGAATTTGGATCTTTTCCCAGGCTGGTGATATTCGGCACAACTCTCTGCTGCAGCTCCCCGTCGGTCACATGACCACGAGGGCAACCGTCAACACACTTACCACCATTCTGCACCCATCCAACTGTGCGGTTGTTCACTTTCGGTACAGTATTCAATACATTCTTGAGATATTCAAAAGTTTAATATAAAGTTAGCTTTGTTCGAGATGATTTTGCCCAACCGTAGGCTCGTGTAAGTGTTCTGAGCACATTTAAGGCAGGCTGGGCTCAGCTGTGAAGTTAGATAGGTTAGATGTATTATGTGCATTTTTGACTTATGATATTTTCAACTTATAATGGGTTTATCGGGACTTAATCCCATCTTACATTGGGGGAGATCGGAAATAGCAGTGCCTTCCACAGAGCACATAAAGAATAATATGAAGAAATTAAGAGCCTGTGCTTTAAAAATGTTGGCACCCACAGGACACAGAACCTGTGTTTTCCCTGAAATTGCTCTTCCCAGAGGTGCTGAGAAATGGCTATGCATGAATACTTTTTCCCAAAAATATCCTTTGTCACTCACAGAGCCCTCCTTTCCTCAGTCCACCAAGATGGGCCAAGATGCCGGGAAACCAGCTGAGCCCTTCCTACCAGTGCCAGTTTAATGTCTGGTCCCTCCACGATACCTCCTAAGGGCCTGATCTTAATTTCATTTTCAACCTAGTATCTCTAACACTTGGCATACAACCTGGCAAGGTAGGTGCTCTATATCTATCTGATGAAAGAAAGAAAGAATGAATGAGGATGTAGGAGAGGAAAGACTGTCTCTCTATCCTGCTAGATTCAATAGCTGAGTCTATGAAATAAATTGGCAGCAGACAATGAACAGGAGAAAAGTTATTCACATTTATTAATTTTGACTATTACACGGACAAAGGCATCACAAAGAAAAAAAAGCGAACACCTGAAAAAAAGATGAGATTTCTTATATACCATCTTAATAGAGAAGGGGAGGGAGATGCAGGTCACATTGGGGAGAGTCAGTGATTTGGGGAAAGATGGATGGGCCCTCAGAAGAACAGGTGGGAGGTATGAGGGTGTGACAACATTTGTCTGGGGCGGTGTGGACGTGTAGTCTCCTCTCCTGGGATAGAGTCAGTCTTCCCCGGTGGATGAAACCCCCAGGTTGGGGATATAGGACAATCGAGTTCCTTTTGGAGGCTCTGTCTTTAGGCAGATTAGGGCAGTTCAAGGAGAACCTCTCCTTGCATCTGCTGTTTTTTAAGCTCCTTCAGCTCAGAAGAATCAATATACTCAAGCAGCCTATTTGGGGTGATATGTCCTGAACTCCCTGAAGGACTTCATTCTGATAGGTTTTTTTCCCCCGTGGATGAAACCAACTTCTTTTGGATGATTTCCAAACCAAGTCACCCTGTCACTGAACTAACGTGAGTTCGCTCCCTGGTGAGTCACAGACAGAAATTACACCAGGTGGAGTTGTCGCACAAAGGAGACTCTATTTGCAGCAAATAAGGAGATCACAGGGAATAATTTCCAGAGCCTTGACTCCCTGAGCAAGAGTGAATGGGTTCCTTTTATTTAATGTCGGGATGAATATTTAGAAAGGGGACCCTTGTCATTACCATAGAGGGGGGCACAAGATGGTGCCGTGAGCCTTAAGGAAACAGGCCTGGACCTGTACTGTGGGTTATGTAAATGTGGCTTGTGCTCCTCCTTGGGTGAAGATTTTAGCATTATAATGGGGTTAAGGTAACTGTCAGTCATTCTATGGGTCCCTCCAAGGTCCATCTGTACAGGTGTGCGTAGGGAGTTAGGTTCCAACCGTCTGGGTGGTATGGCCAGCTGGGATTCTCCGTTTGGGCAGCTGTTGATGCTTGAAGGGCAGTTTTTGTTTCCATGGTTTCCATCATGGGATGCTAGGCCTCTTGGGTCTTTTGCCTGAGTGATGAGATAAAGATGGAAAGAGGAGCTTAGGGAAAAATGTGGGACAAAGGTCAGTGGATACAAGCAGATGAGCAGTAAAGGTCAGGTCTTGGGGTCCAGCTAGTGACGAATCCATTAGTGCAGAAGGGAAGATGTTTCCAAGAGTAGGGTGGGGGCAGGGCAGTGCTCCTCAACCTGGCCGCCATTACAGTCCCTGGGGAAGCGCAGGCCCCCTCCCCCCCCCAGAAATTCAGCTGTAACTGGCCCAGGAATAGCCGGGGTGTCCGGAACTGGGAGATGGCCATGCTCTGTGTGCATTCATCATTTTCACCATGTCTCTCCCGGAATCCAAGTCTTCGAAGCTGACAGTGAAGAGATCCAGATTTTGTGGATGGTTCCCATAGAGTTCAGATGACAGCACAAAATGAATGATGCTGGGCAGGGATCGCTAAGGACACCACAAAACAAGTTCCATGACTGTTGGTGCATGTTTAGACACAACTGAGAAAAAAAATCCGCCCATCACAACTTGATGCTTGACGCAATTCATGAAATGAGTTAACATTCATAAATGTGAGCCATGCAAAGTAAATGTGAACCCAGAGGCAAAGCAGGGGCTGAGGACAGCTAGCTGCAGAGCAGATTCCAGGGACCCATGGACTACCCCTAGGGGGCCGGGGTCTGGGAGTCCTAGGTGCTGGGGAGGGGGAGGAGCAGCTTCTTCCGAGATGATGGGACTAAAGTATCCTCTATGGGGGGTGGGAGGAGCAGTAGATGCAGGGCTCCTGGTATGAAGAAAACTGAGTGGTTTTTTGGTTTTGTTTTGTTTTTGCCTGCTGCACTTTTAGCTGAGCTCCTCTGAAAGACGGATGTGTGTCCATCTGCAAACACACTGACCCACACCTACATGAGAAGTAGGGAGGTAGGTGTGCAGCGGGGGGATACGTAGGTATAGGCAGAGCTTGGGCAGCAGCCGGGATGGAGGTTGAGAAGTTGGAGATCTTCCTAGAAGGTGTAGTTCTGGGACTGGGGAGGAAGATGGTCACCAGTATTAAATGAGACTTGTAAACCCTGGAATTTAAATTTAGACCCCCCAGGACAGGGTATGATTGTTCAAGGGATAAGGAAGTAAGGCCGAGGGTGATCTGAGTCGGGCCGTAAAATCTTTCTGTGACACACAGACTGTAACACAGGGGCTGGGACCACCTGGAGGCAAAGGGTGGCCATGAGTCATTTACATCAGAATGACCTGGGCCGCTGGTTCCCAAGGTGCTCTGGGGCCCACCCCAGATCTACCAAGGTTTGAGTACCAGGCTTTCTAGGGATTAGGACTGGGGAATTTAAAATTTTAAACATGTGCCCCAAGTGATTGCCCAGTGCCTAAGGATGGAGGGTCTTTAGAGTTAGTAGGCTAGAGAAGAGTTGAGAATGGGCCCCAAGCTTTAAAATCTAGTCTCTACCCCTGGTCGATCTGCTGTGAGACCAGGAGTCCATATCCTAGGCCATTCCACAGACAATTAGGATAATCATTCATGTAGGTGTCCTTGGAGGGAATTAACTGGAAAGAAACTTTCCCCATCTGTAACTTGACTCTGCAAGTCTCCCCACATTGCCTCTTCATTCAAACTGGGGCATTCTGCACCAACTCCCAGAGCCAGCCTGGGGCCACGGAGAGGCTGGGGCCATTGTGCTATTTCTTGCCCCAGCTTTACTAGGATGTAACTGACACATAACATTAGGGTGTGTGATGCGTTGGTTTGATACACTGATGCATGTAATTCTACCACCGTGGCGTTAGCTGACACCTCTATTGCGTCTCATAATTATCATTTATTTTTTGTGGTGAGAACATTTAAGATCTACTCTCTTAGCGACTTTCAAGTATACAATACAGTATTATTAACTATAATCACCATGCTGTTCGTTAGATCCCCAGAACTTACTCATCTTACCATTGAAGGTTTGTTTCCTTTGACCAACATCCCCTACCCCCACTCCCCCAGCTCCTGGTTACCACCATTCTACTCTGTTTCTCTGCATTTGGCTTTTTTACATCTCACATATATAAGTGATATCATACAGTATTCGTCTTTCTCTGTCTGATTTGTTTCACTTAGCTTCATGCCCTCAAGGTCCATCCATCCAGGTTGCAAAGGGCAGGATTTCCTTTTCTTGTAACTGAGTAATATTCCATTGTATATGTATACCCGTTTATCTGTTGCCGGATACTTAGGTTGTTTCCATATCTTGGCTATTGTGAATAATGCTGCAATGAACATGGTAAGGCACTTTTTTTTTTTTTTTTGAGGTCCTGCTTTCATTTCCTTTGGATATATCCCCAGAGGTGGGATTGCTGGATCACGTGGTGGTTCTACTTCTAATTTTTTGAGTAACCTCCATACTGTTTTCCACAGTGGCTGCACCAATTTATATCCCACCAACAGGGCACAAGTGTTCCTTTCTCTTCACATCTTCTACCAACACTTATTATCTCTTATCTTTTTTTTTTGTTAAGTTTTTATTTAGATTCCAGTTAGTTAACATTCAGTGTAATATTAGTTTCAAGTGTGCAACATAGTGATTCAATATCGCTTATCTTTGTTATGACAGCGATTCTAACAGGTGTGAAGTGAGTGGGGCATTGTTCTGAAATCTTTTTGAATTGATAAGAAGCCACAAAATGCTTTCAGCCTCAAGAGAGGGAGTCTGCCACCCCCAAACTACTGGAACTCATACAGCAATTCAGTAATGTGGCAGGATACAAAATCAATGCACAGAAATCAGTTGCTTTCTTATACACTAACAATGAAAATAGGGAAAGGGAAATTAGAGAATCCATTCCGTTTACAATA
>CM052885.1:49900401-49956283 GCA_028534135.1 Potos flavus | reverse complement strand
TGGCCCTCAGCCCTTAGCCCTCACCAAAGGCAACCTTTGTTTTACAGAAAGTCTTTCCATTCTTATCCAAAAATAACATGGTATGCAGTTAATAATACTCTATTTAATATCAAAATGGGCAGGGGGTCCATAAGGTCAAAACTATTTTCATAATAAAATGTTATCTGCCTTTTCGCTCTCATCTTCTCATGACTGTGTGAAGCTATGAGCTTTGGGACAACTCTGATATCACAACAGAGTGAGTCCAAAAGCAGATACGAGACTCCATCTGTCTTTTATTAAGCTAAACATTTAAAACATTTGCAGGAATGTAAAATGGTGCCACACTTCTCACTAACATTTTGTTTTGTTTTGTTGTGGAAAATAGAGTTATCTTTAAAATTATGTTAATGTGGTAGGTTTAATATTGTAATTTTAAGTAAATAAGTGTTTTTAAATTTTCCGTTTTGATTTCTAATATGGTAAATTTGGGGAGGTAGACCCCACATAAATAAAAGACTCTTTGAAGTCTTCAATAATATTTACGAGTATAAAGGAGTCCAGAGATCAAGAAATGTGAGAACCACGGCCTTATTTCTTCCCCAGATTGTAGATTGTCCTATAAGCTCCACCCTCAAAGTTTTCCAGAGTAAAGCTCCCTCTCCCCGCCAGTGATTGGGCCCCACCCTGCTGACAAGCTAACGTCTCTCACTCCTTTCCAGAACAGCTGTCTCAAAGCTTCTCCACAGCTCTTCTCATCCCTCTTCCTGGTCCACCCTTCCCGCCTTCCAGAGTGAGAATGCATCCTTGGACTCTGCTCAGCAAACCTAGGATGGGGACAAAGGACTCGTGCAATTGAGGAAGTAAGGGACGAAACACAGTCACTACCCTCGAGGAGCTTCTGATTTCGTGGGGACATACGGACAGGTAAAGCAGCTCCAGGAAGTACCTGTCGTACTGAGGTTCGCTAGCTAACACTGCGGGGAAAGCCCGCCCTGACGGCACCCTCCCCCGCCCCGCGCCACCCCTTTCCCTTCCACCGCCTTGGATTTCCAAGATCCCGGGCCCGCGCGCCCCCTGGTGGCCGTGCCTCGTCTGCGCAGCCTTTTCCCTCTGGAGCTGCCTGAGGCGTAACTAGTTCTAAGACCTCAATGGAGTCTCCGGATCCCAATTCTGGGAACACGTCCCTGTGAGGATCTGTCTTGGTTTTTGGCGGCCTTCTGTCTGTCCCTGTGCTCATGTTTACCCCTGGAGTAATTCCTGGAGTAATTCCAGCCTGCTTCTGCCTCTGTGCCTGCCGCTTATCTTGTGTATTCGTTTCCCCCACCAAGCCCATTAGTAGGTGACAAAGAGAGTCTCTCACGGTAGAAATAGTATGTGCTGCGGCTTGGACCCAAGTCCAAGGAGCACGATGCCAAAGTTCCACTTCCTACTGGCATGCCCCATAGTAAATAATCTGATGGCTAAAGCAGCCCTGGACATTGGCGAATGATGGATATTCTACGTTGGCGTCAAGTTCCTTCGAAGGGGGAAAGTGAATCCAGAGCCTCTGAATCTCAAAGCTTAGGCTGGATTCTCTGCTCTAGGAGTGTATTTCCCGCATTCTGGGGTGGGGGTGGGTGTCAATACCCTAAGACCTCCGTCCTTCTAGGGCTTTCTTCCAGGGAGGTAGTGTCTCCGCCCCCCCACCCCCACCCCCGCGCTATTGCTGTGAACAGGACTCCAGGTGGTCTGCTATCAAATCCCAGAACTCCTCAAAGTGAGTATGCAACTTTGATTCTGTCTTCCTCAATACAAAAAGCAAGCCCTAAAATCGAGGAAGAAAATGCCAAAGTGTCTCTTTTTTAATCAAACCCTAGAAATTCAGAATGAAAGTATCCTCAAAGTGAGGATACTGAGAACAGTATTGGACAGTGGAAGGGAGTTTCAGAGACAGCATGATATCCTCAGGGATTAGCCTAAGGATTTCTCCTACAGCTCTGACCCAGAGTCCATTAGCAGCAACCTCACTGCCCCATCAACAAACTCAACCATCTTAACCTAGTGGTTTCCATGGTGACCATCAAAGAGTGATCCCCTTTTCTTTCCTACAGATGTTCCTCCTACCCCTCCCCTTGCCAATCACTTTCAGGCAGGGCCTAGAACTCGATTCTATTCAACTCTATTTGCAAATCATTTTCCCCTTTTAATCCATGTTTTAAGAAAATACAAACCATTTCTTTAATTTACATGGAAATACTCTTTAAAAATGAACCAGTAATGTCAGCTACGTGGAAGCATAGGAGTTCATTTTATTATTCTTTTTGAATATGCTTAAATTTTCCTATAACGAACACAAAATTTTAAAGTATATTAAAATTTTTTTAAAGTAATGTCTATGCCCATCATGGGGCTTGAACTCACAACCCTGAAATCAAGAGTTGCATGCTCTACCGCCTGGGCCAGCCAGGTGCCCCTGAAGTGAGTTTAAAAAATTTTTTTTCCTAAAAAAATTTAGGCAAAAAAGAAAAAAACACTCAAAACTCTCTTTCAACATATCTGAAGAAAATCTGGTCTTTGTGAAGAATGATGAGAGGTTACAAAATAAATACCATTTTCTATAAAAGGGACTAAGAGATTATAAGCCTCAGTCCTTATTTGGAATATGGTAAAGATGTCAGAGTCTTTTTTTTTTTCTTTTTTAAAGATTTTATTTATTTATTTGACAGAGAGAGAGAGAGGGAGAGATCACAAGTAGGCAGAGAGGCAGACAGAGAGAGGGGAGGAAGCAGGCTCCCCACTGAGCAGAGAGCCGAATGCAGGGCTCAATTCCAGGACCCTGAGATCATGACCCGAGCCAAAGGCAGAGGCTTCAACCCACTGAACCACCCAGGCGCCCCAAGATGTCGGAGTCAGACTTTCGTTTTGAAGCACAAGAAGAAATAAACCTTTAAAGTATAATAAAACATAGATATTTGGGGGAAATTTTAAAAAA
Source organism: Potos flavus (assembly GCA_028534135.1). Lineage (NCBI taxonomy): Eukaryota > Metazoa > Chordata > Mammalia > Carnivora > Procyonidae > Potos > Potos flavus. The sequence continues at coordinate 49,953,330 of CM052885.1, read as the reverse complement.
TGAATGAATCACATTGTCCTTCCACAACTCCCTTCCCATCTTTTACTCATGTCGCCCCCGTACCCTTCCAAATCTTTCAAACTTCCACAATGAGAAACCCAGCAAGTGCAAACACCTGCTGTTCCTACAACAGGGGCTGGGTAAGCTAAGGTCCTTGGGCCTGTTCTGGCGGGGTGCCTATTTTTGTCTGGCCAGTCAGCTAAGAATGGCTTTTGCATTGCTAACAGGCTGTAAAACAGGCAAACGCGCTCAAAGAAGGATCTGTGACCTACACTCGATGTCCAGCCTCTGGCCACATCTGATCCACGAAGCATCTCTGCTGTAGGCTGGCTGGAGCCCTGGTGAAAGGTGGCTTTTCTTCCATCCAGGCAGCTATGACGAGAGGTACAGCCAGGAAGTTGCCATGCCGACAGGGAATTCAGTTCTTAAAATAGTCCACTGTGCTGAGGCATTTTCGGGGTGGGTGGGTTTGGAGGGAGGGGGTTCAGGAGAGGGGTGGGGAGAGATGATAAACTAATGAGTCAGACCCAATGGGTGGCAGCTGTTCCGTCATCCCTCTGGCAGTGTGAGGTGGGAAGGGGACAGCTCTCTAAAATGAGGTGGCAGAGAGACATTTTCCATTCAAAGAGCAGGAGAGCTCCCTGTTTCCTCACACTGTTTTCCTGCCTGACGGAGATTCCCCTCTCCACCTCTCCTCCCTGTGTGGGTCCACCTTTCGGAGAATAGAAGTAGGCACCCCTCACCTCACACAGCGCCTGCAGGACTGGGGGACCTGTAGGACGAGGATGGGCAGGCTCTCACACATGGCTGCCTCACGGCTCTGTCCACGGCAGGCCCGAGTCTCCTCATCGTCACAGTTAGCATCGTCATGGGATGGTAGGGAACAAAATTCACCATCCCAAAATGTGTCTCTTCAGCACGTGGATTATTGTAGGCTGATTATTTTTAAGAAACAGAAGGCTCAGGAAGAACCTTCGACCTTCCTCTCACGGCCTACAATTTAGATAGAGGACCTCCTCCAGGAAGGGAGCTGTCTGCATAGGTAACCACAGCATAATATGGACTAGGGGTGGCTGAATTGTCTTCCTTCCCTTTGTAGTCCCAGACCCCTACCCACTTCTCCTTAGCTCCGGGTGCCCTATAATCCTCAATTGCCTGACTACTTGCGGGCTTCATATTCCTATGGAGCCCCTTAGTATGTACTTAAATTTTACTTTCTCCTGCTAATCTATCTCATGTCAATTTAATTCATAGTCCAGCCAAAGGAAAAAAAAACCTTGAAAGATAGAGAAAAATTTTTCTTCTGCAACAGGGCCAAAATGAAAGTATATCAAGTATATTACTAAAAATGTCTTTCATCCAGACAGACCAATCAATCAACCATCATTATTTGAGCATTTCCTGTCACCCCTCTGTTGTGCCCTCAATGCTTGGAAGATGAACTGAGTACTTATTTTTTATTGTGGTAAAATATATATAACATAAAACTTACCATTTTGACCATTTTTTCACTGTACAATCCAGCGGCATGAAGTACATTCACATTGTTGTACAACTAGCCCCACCATCCATCTTTGGAACTTCTTTATCATCCCATATACTGAAAGTCTGCACACAAGTCTCCATTCTGTACCCCACCCCCAGCCCCTGTCAACTATATTCTATGTTCCGTCTGTACGAACAGGCTATTCTAGAAGGCTTATATAAATGGAATCATACGGTATTTGTTCTTTCGTGTCTGGCTTATTTCACTTAGAATATCTTTAAGGCTCATCCCTGTGGACGCATGCGTCAGAATGTCATTTCCTTTCAAGGCCGAATAATATTCCATTGTGTGTATAGACCACGCTTTGTTTAGCCATTCGTCTGTCAATGGACATTTGGGTTGTTGCCACCTTTTGGCTATCAGGAATAATGCTACTATGAACATGGACGTACAAATAGTTGTTGAGTCCCTGCTTTCAGTTCCTTTGGTGCAAAGTCCATTTTCAGAGAGAGAAGAAGGAGGAGATTGAGAATGCAATCTCAGGACGCAGAAGACACTATACAGCAGCATTTTCTTACCTTTTCCATTCCACCATCCAAAGTCCATCTTTGAGAAAGCCAGCAAGCCCCTTCTGTCCTGCCTTCCTCCCTCATCCATCTTCCAGCACCCTGCTCTTACTGCCCACTCCCATGGACACCTCTAGTCCCAGATCCATCATCAAGGACAATAGGCAGCCTTAAAGTTGATGGTTAGTTATCATATCTTTCAGAGTTGAGCATTATTAAAATAAAACCAATAGTATCTTTTAGCATGGTTTCAACGTGGTTTGTAGTAAAGGACTCATTTCTCACCAGGGGAGGAGAATGGAAAGACTCGGTGCATGGCATATCACTAGGAATTTTTTGGTTGGGAATGGGTACATGGTCTCAGTTGGCTCAGGCTGAAGGGAATGAATTTTATTTCATGGCTGTGCATGGTTTTGTTTTGTTTTGATTTGTTTTTCCAAACAAAAACACTTGAGGTCCCACTTGAGGCCAATCAAAAGGAAGCTGGGCTGTGGATGCAGCTGACATCTAGGAAGGAAGGCAGAGCTGAGAGAATAGCAGAATATAGTGCTAGCGCCCTGATCATGCAATGCCTGAAGCCTGAACCTCTGAAGAAGCTAATAAATCACCTTGTATTTCAAGCCAATTTGGGGAGGGCTTTCTGACCTTGGGGCCAAAAACATTCTAACAGATGCAGTCTGCGCATGGTGTTAGGATTTTGGTTTTAACCCCAAGAGGAGTGGAATGTCCTTTTGAGGTTTAAGCACAGAGAACCCCGGAGAGGGCTCAGTCAGATCTGCACTTCAAAGCATCTCTTTGGCAGTAGGGTGGAAACGGGTTAGTAGGGAGCTGGAGTGGTTACAGTTAGGGGCCTTGCTGTGCTAGTCAAGTCCTGATGAGAGGTTATAGAAGAGAGAAGAGATCTGGGAGATTTTTTAAAGATTTTATTTATTTGAGAGAGAGAGAAAATGAGTGCGAGAGAGAGAGCATGAGAGGGGGAAGGGTCAGAGGGAGAAGCAGATCTTGGCTGATCAGGGAGCCTGATGAGGGACTCGATTCTGGGATTCCAGGATCATGACCTGAGCCAAAGGCAGTTGCCAACCGACAGCTACCCCGGCGTCTGAGATCTGGAAGATTTTAAGGAAGTTGGGTAACTTTGGCAGAAGTTGACAAGACTTGGTAATGGTTTCAGGGAGAGGATGGCAGTGTCAGGTGTGACCTCTTGGTTTGTGACTTGCTCAGCTGGCTGGATAAGGGTGTGACCCACCATGACAGAATTGTTGTTGAAAAAAGATTAACGCTGATAGTGTCAGGTTGTTGGAGAAACTGGACTTCAGCGGGAGAAGCAAGAGCCAACATTAGCTTAGCGCTAGCCATGAACCAACCGAATGTGCTTTACCCGTGTAAACTCATGAGCACAATGGCCTCATTGCCACTTTACAGATGAGGAAATTGAGGCACAGAGAGATTTAGTAACTTCTCTCAGGTCATGCAATCATACAATTGCTGTATATAGGAAATGAGATTTGAACCCAAGCAGTTTGTCCCCATGCAGTTCCCAAGGAATAAATGCGCCCAGAAGATTCAGACGAGAAATAGCAGGTAATACAGTACTGTTTTCTGGGGCCTGAGCCCCCACCTCCAATGCAGAGCTCTCTAGGAAGCTGGATTTTAATTCCTGGCCCAGCTCCCCTTTCCTTTTTTTTTTTTTTTAATTTTATTTATTTATTTGACAGAGAGAAAGAGATCACAAGCAGGCAGAGAGGCAGGCAGAGGGAGAGGCAGAGGGAGAGGGGGAAGCAGGCTCCCTGCTAAGCAGAGAGCACGATGCGGGGTTCGATCCCAGGACCCTGAGATCATGACCTGAGCTGAAGGCAGAGGCTTAACCCACTGAGCCACCCAGGCGCCCCGTCAGCTCCCCTTTCCTAAGTCAGTTAACACCTCAATGGCTTCTGACTAAGCAGCCTGGATCCACATCCCAGCCCCAACCCCCTTAGCAGAGCCACCTCGGGTGGCTGCTTGCTTCCTCTGTGCCTGGGGCCAATCTGCCCCGGCCGCTCAGGGACCGCAGCTTCAGCCTGCTGCTGTCAGCAGGGAGGAAGGGTGCCAGGTGGAAGGAAGGCACGGGTGAGCCCGCTCAGAGGCAGGGCCAGCCTACACCGCGGTCACCCAGAAAGGGAGAAAAGAGAGAGCCATCCCGGGTGCTCCAGGTCTTTGGAAAGTACCGCCATTCCAAGTCTGTGCCCTGGAGTCGATCCGTTCTCGGCACCTATGGGGATGTGCGTCTTCATCGTGGCGTCTCTTGTCAACACACAGTGCCAGGCAATGTCCTCAACAGCAGCCTTCCGGCAACACAGAGAGCTTTCCTGAGCCCTGTCCTAGAGCGTCCCTCAGTGGAGAGGACTGCAGGGTCCAGTCTGGCACCCAGACTACTGGATGGGGGCGGGGGGAGCTGGACACAGCTCTGCACACCACCACTTCATCGTCTTCTTCATCACCGTCATCATAGCATTTCAATTCATTAAGTGAATATACTGAGCTTACTGTTTAACATTGGAACCCCAAATGTCAGATCGGGGCTCCTTCCCCTTGCGATCTATAAGATAGATACACTGATAGCCCCCCAAACACACAAACACTAAATTCCCAAGTCAATGGCTATCTAAAAGACCCACCCTTCATCCCATTTCTACTAAATTGGTAGCAGGGAAGAGGTTTTGTTTGTCATAGACTTTTCTACCCCATGGGCAGCGCCTCCTTCTCCCCCTCCTCCTCCTCCTCCTTCTTCTTCTTTTACGGTATGCTTCCATTATATGTATTTTTTTTTTATTAGTCTCAGAGTAGAATTTAGTGATTCATCAATTGCATATAACACCCAGTACTCATTACATCAAGTGTCCTCCTTATTGCCCATCACCCACTTACCCCATCCCCCACACACTTCCCCTCCAGCAACCCTCAGTTTGTTTCCTAGAGTTCAGGGTCTCTTATAGTTTGCTTCCCTCTCAATTCTCATCTTGTCTTTCTCTGACTGACTTATTTCAATTAGCATAATACCCTCTAGTTCCATCCGTGTCATTGCAAATAGCAAGATTTCATTGTTTTCTTTTTTTTTTTTAAGATTTTATTTATTCATTTGCGAGAGAGAGAGAGAGAGAGAAAGTGAACAAGAGAGAGAGGGAGCATGAGTGGGGGGGGCAGATGGAGAGAGAGAGAAGCAGACTCCCTGCTGAGCAGGGAGCCCAAAGCAGGGCTTTATCCCAGGACTTTGGGATCAAGACATGAGCTGAAGACAGATGCTTAACTGATTGAGCCACAAAGGAGCCCCAATATTTCATGCTTTTGGATGTCTGAGTAATATTCCATTGTGTGTGTGTGTGTGTGTGTGTGTGTGTGTGTGTGTGTGTACCACGTCTTCTTTATCCATTTATCTTTTGATGGACATCTGTGTTCTTTCCATAGTTTGGCTATTGTGGACATTGTTGCTATAAACATTGGGGTGCAGGTGTACCTTCAAATCATTATGTTTGTATCCTTGGGGTAAATACCTAATAGTGCAATTGCTGGGTCATAGGGTAGCTCTATTTTTAACTTTTTGAGGAAGCTCTGTACTGTTTTCCAGAGTGGATGCACCAGTTTGCATTCCCAACAACAGTGTAAAGGGGTTCCCCTTTCTCTGCATCGTCACCAACCCCTGTTGTTTCCTGAGTTGTTAATTTTTCCATGGGCTCCCACTTCTAAGAGTGGTTTCATTTGTTCTGCCAAGTCATGGCTGATATAGAACTCAGTACTCCATTGGTTTCCACAGAAGAGCCCCTCACCCAGACAGTGGACTCTGCTATGACCACGCTGTCTTGTTCTTCCCCCCTGCAGCCCTCACCACTGGGCACCTTGTGAAACTGATCAGAGTCCCTGCTTGTTCTGAGGCAGGCCAGCCACAAGCCACAAGGCCAGAGAAATCCACAGTGTCTTTGGGAGGACCTCAGGCTTAAGAGACACTGATTCATTGATGGCTCTTTTGCATAGGAGAGACTGGAAATGATGTCATTAGGAAATAGTTGTTGAGCACTTCCTGGGTGCAGCGTGCTGTGTGTGGTGCTGGGACATACAAAGATGATGTCATCCCTCTGCCCTGAGGGCTCACCACAGAGGGGAAGACACGCACACACGGTTGATGGCCAAGCAGTTAGACAAAGGCAGGTATTGCTGTATATGCACAAAGGGATCTCAAAAGGAAGAGTCTCTTTTGGGGTGGGAAAGCGGGTCAAGAAGGCTTCACAGAGGATGTGACACTTGAGGGGGTGTTGGAGGTGAAACTGGAGAGCCATGGAAGTGCCTGGCCCCCTCTGAGAGTAGGAAGTGCTCAGCACAGAGCATGTGCCCAGAGCTGGGACTGGGGGGAGGGTCCAGGCTATGCAGGACGTGTCATGCCTCACCCAGAGGCTGTAGGGAATGGCTGGGTACCCAGCAAGGATTTAGCTTGACTCCTTGTGTCCATTCCTCCTTCCCTCCATGCCGGTGGGGTGGGTGAACATCTTCGAGATGTTTGCTTCCTTTAATCAGCCCCCCTGCACACCACTAACATTCTGGCTCCCTGGAGTCTAAGAGGGAAGAAGAGAGTGAAAACGAGAAAATACTCGTATCTGAAGAAGTAAAAAGCAGCCAGAAGTACAACATTCATTTGGAGATGGAATGACACATGAGATAAAATCCTAAGTAAATATCTTTAATGGTACTAATTGCATTTTAAAAGCTGCCACCAGAGAACAGATAAAACGATGCTGTATTTCATTAGTGGCTCCTTTAATTCTATGGTATTTGCCAGCAAGCCCTATTAAAGCACTCTGTAATTAAAGACCAGTTCTGGGTCCTGTAATTTAGAACATTATCAAAATATGGCAAGTGGCTGGAGGTAAAGAGATGGAAACAAACACACTTTCATGAGGTCCTTGTAGATCACACAGCATGTGAATTTTAAAAGCTCAGCTATTGTACCACCCCTGCCAGAAGGGTCTGTTTACATCAGTGTTTTTCATTTGATGGGCGATCAGTTACATTTTTATGATCCTATAGGAGTGTGGATGGAGAAGTAAATCGGTTATTTTTTTAAATGATTTTTTAATGCGATATAATTCTTATAATATGAAATTACCACTTTAAAGTGTACAATTCATGGGGTGTGTGGGTGGCTCAGTTGTTTAAGCATCTGCCTTCAGCTCAGGTCATGATCCTGGGGTCCTGGGACTGAGCCTCACATTGGGCTCCCGGCTCAGCGGGGGGCCTGCTTCTCCCTCTCCCTCTGCCCCTCCCCTGATTGTGCTCTCTCCTGTCTCTCTCTTTCAAATAAACAAAATCTTAAAAAAAAATAAAGTATACAATTCAGGGTTTTTTAGTGTATTCAAAATGTTTTACAGTCATCATCACTATCTAATTCCAAAATATTTTCACCACCCCCACAAGAAACCTCATACCCGTTAGCAACTGCTCCCCATTTCCACCCACCCAGCCCCTGGCAAGCATGAATCTAGATAGGAGAAGCATCACGCCTATCAGTTCTCCTACCAGTTCTTTGTGTGTCCTTCCAGAAATACTCCGTTGCAGAGGTTCTCAAACTTCCCTATAGATGAGAATCTTCTAGAGGGCTTGTTAAATCAAAGAATGCTAACCCACCCCTGGAGATTCTTTTCTGATTCAGAGGTTCTGAGATTTGGCATTCCTAATGAGTCCCGAGGTAATGCAGATTCTGCATTCAGGGGCCATACTCCGAGAATGACTGTTCCAGAGTATTCATAGGAACCCTTTCGGTTCGTAGCCCCCTTTTCTGAAGTCACTCAGTATCTGTTGCTGGCAATGGAAATGTCCCTAAGACACCATTGATATGGCACAATCCCTGCCCCGGTGCCTTCTCAATGCTGCTTTCTTTGTCTAAGATACCTTCATTCCTGACCTCCACACATCCAAAGCCCAGTTCGAAGGCCATCTCCTCCAGGCAGTCTTCCGTGGTTCTTTCCCTATATGGAAGAACTTGTCTAATCCTTTAAACTCCCATAGGAATGTTTCTCTGTATCCTCCTAAGGGCACCTATTATTTACTAGAACAGAATGCTAAATGGGGCTCTTTCTGCTTTGTTTGTAACAATTTTTGTTGAAGAGATACCCTAAAGTGGGTTTAAGAGATCTTCAAGTGCAGAATATAGGTTTCAAGACCTTTGGAGTTCCCCTGGAAGGTTTCTTGGGAGAAAGCAGTCCTTTAAGCCTAGAGCAGGGGAAGGTGAGATCATATGGGGGTGTCACCTCCTTCCCCTTGAGCTCAGAGAGACTGAGCTTCGGTGGCTGCTTAAGAGCTTGAAGTGGGCTCTAGACAGTTGGGAGCCTCTGTGTCCTGGAGCCAGACTCACGCCTGTCTGAGAGAATAGTGGTGGCCTGGGCAGAGCAAGGAGGGTCAGTGTTTTTTCTGGACCAAGGAAAGTCTCCAGGGCAGCCACTGTGGCAAAATCTGAAATCCTACCCAATGTGGGGGAAGTGGTTGGGGGCTGCAAGGAAGTGGGAGGTGAGCCAGATTCCAGGCCTACACTGTGACAGACTCCTGGGAACTACAGGGAAGCCCCCAGTTTGGGGGATCGCTGAGTAACACAGGTGAGCCCGAGAGTCACCTTTAGGAACCTGCCACCCAGAGCAACCCGATGTTTGCCGATGAAGGCACCACCTCGGATTTTGCCCTTTCTCCCTGTGGCCAGGGACCTTGTCAGCCTGCTGGTGGGAAGAGTGGGTGGAGAGGGCGAAAAAGCCACCCACCCCCCCTTCTCTGGCAGCCACTGAGATGGAAGAAAATGTAAGCCAAGTCAAATTCCAAGTTTTGGTTATTATATAGACCTGGATATGCCATGGACAGGAGACTGTGGTTGTGCCTGAAAGGGGCCGTTTCCCGAGAGCGGCCAGTCTGTAACCCTGCTGGGGTTTTCGTCAGGCGCAGGCGAAGCTGGCCTTCTGATAGTTTATTTATGTTGGTTTAAAAGGCAAGACACACATGCGCACACGGACGTGCGCACGCACACGCTCTCGCGCACGCACACGCACGCACGCGCGCCCGCGCCCTCTGTAATCTCCCTCCCTCTCTGTCTTACTACTACGTTGGTGCTCCTTGGTGCCCAGCACCACGCCTGGCACACACAAGGTACGTACCCGTTTCTTCCTTTATTCTTTCAGTCAGTGTTTATTGGGAACCCATGCTCAGTGCCGGCACCGGGAGGGAAAGGAAATGGGTGCGCCTCTTGTCTCACAGGATGTTGCTGTCCGCCAGGGGTGTAAGAGAAGCTTCTGGAGAAAGGAGGAACTAATTCAAATCGGGGGGGGGGGGGCAAGCGGGGAATACGAATGGGTGCAGTGGGCCCGGATGCGACAACAGGAGCACTGGCAACTTTGGCGGAACAGGACACGCACCGTGACCTTTGGAAGGTAGCAGCTGCTCTGAGAATCCACCCTCACCATTGCCACACAGCCCATTTGTTCCAAAGGAGTAAGAAATCTGGATTTTCGTGTGAAAGGCCCCCAACAAAACACATCTGTGGACTGGTTCAGTCCAAGGTCGCCACTTGGGGCCCCTGTGCTGGTGTTGGCTCTCTCCCTTCTAGTCTCATGTACAAAGAGGGTCTGCCAGTAATCAAGAGCCACGTGCTGCTGCTTCAGGAATTAATTAGTCAGGGTTTGAAGAAAATTTATACAAAGAACTTAGCTTTATTAAGATACTCCTTTGGCCCAAAGAATAAATATTTTTAAAATCCCAACCCTAAGTGCTTAATCTGCTAAAATGGGCAACAAATAGAATGAAGGCTGAAAAGAACTGGCTTCCTGTTTCAGAAGAGCCCCTGTGACCTCTGCGATCTGATTACAGAGAAGTGGACTTTCCTGCCAGGAAAGTGACAAGAAGCCACAGAAAAACCAAGTCCTAGTTGGAGGGGAACTAGCCAGGAGGTTGCATTAACTGCAATTTCATTACCTTGAAAATGACTCCATCGGTTGGAGACCTAGTGACAGCTTCTGGAGCTGATTTTTTTCTTCTGGAGCTGTCCTTTGCTCCCCGCGCTGACACTGTCAGGATCACAAGGCCCAGGAGCCAGGCTGTAAGTGGAGCTGGAGAAGTTCTGGGAGACAGCAGACGATATGGCAGGCAGCCCAGCAGAAACAGCTACGTGGAGTGCCTTCTCTCCAAGTTCTGTGTCCTTTTCTGGGGACAGACCCAGGGGTGGCCCCTAAACAGGTATGACGGATGACTCCCTCAGGGTACAAATACAGTCAGGGTTTGTTTGTTTTTTCCACCCCCACCTCCCCTCTAGCAACCATCAACTTGCTCTCTGTATCTAAGAGTCTTTTTCTGGGGCACCTGGCTAGCTCAGTCGGAAGAACATGGGACTCTTGAGCTCATGGTCATGAGTTGGAGCCCCACATTGGGTGTAGAGATTACTGAAATACACTTGATCTTAGCCAAAAGGCCGAGAAGCGATGAGATTACTGAAATAAATGAATAAATTTTTTAAAAGAGTCTTTTTTTTTCATTTAAAGGAGTCTCCTTTTTTCTTCATTTGTTTTGTTCCTTAAATTCCACGTATGAGTGAAATTGTATGGTTTTGTCTTTCTGTGTCAGACATTTCAGTTAGCATTATACCGTCGAGGTCCATGGTCCATCCATGTTGTTGCAAATGGCAAGATCTCATTCTTTTTTCTTTTTTAAGATGTATTTATTTATTTATCTATCTATTTATTTATTTATTTGACAGAGAGAGAGAGGGAGAGGGAACACAAGCAGGGGGAGTAGGAGAGGGAGAACTTCCCACTGAGCGGGGAGCCCGACATGGGGCTGGATCCTGGGACCCCGGGATCACGACCTGAGCCGAAGGCAGACGCTTAATGACTGAGCCACCCAGGCACCCCAATCTCATTCTTTTTTATGGCTGAGGAGTATTCATACATACATGTATGTAATATTCACATGTATGTATACATATCTCCAACACTTGGGTTGCTTCTATACTTGGCTATTATAAGTAATGCTGCAGTAAACACAGGGGTACATAGATCTTTTCCGAATTAGTGTTTTTGTTTTATCTGGATAACTATCCAGTACTAGAATTACTGGTTCATATGGTAATTCTATTTTTAATTTTTTGAGGAACCTCCATACTGTTTTCCACAGTGGCTTCACCAATTCACATCCTCACCAACAGAGCATAAGGGCTCCTTTCTCTCCACATCTTCACCGAAAGATTTCTTATTTTTACCATTAGTAATGTTCCTCTACCTTTATTAGCGGAAGTCATCTGCCTCTTGAGAAGTACCCTTAAACTTTCTAAGAATCCTACATTCTCTGTCCAAAAAGGCCGTTACCAGCACTGTTGTTTCAGCTGTCGCCACAAGGTGTCGCTGTTGAAAAAAAATGACTTTGCACAGGCCCGCACACACTGCCCATACTTTGGTGATGCCCTTGCTTGTACAGGTCCTTGCCAGCCCACAATAGTGCCACATGCCATGATTGAAGGTGGCAATGCTTTTAATTAATATACATATGTATTCCCAAAGCCTAACACTATGCCAGGGTGGCCGCTTCTGGATTGCCTTTATGCAACTTGTATGGAGGTCACCATCCCAGATTCCCCATAACCTCCTGAAAACTTCCCCTTTGTGGCCCTACATGTCCTTTCCTGATATCAGACTTGGTCAATGACATCCCAACAAGTTTTTGCATGTTTAAATCTCAGAAGGTAGGCTTAAGGGGACTGACTTAGTTCCTTTCCTCCTTTAAGCTTCTGAAATGGTTCTGCAAATGTGTCCCTCCTTCAGAACTCAGCATATCAAGGGATCTTAGTGGGGGATCACCTTGCTAAACCAAGCAAAAAGTCCTGTTGCTCCTTTTAATTGTGAAAGATAAGGATCTTGTACCTAGACCATGCATGAGAAGGGGAGGTTAGGGGGGCCAGGTCAAACTACAAGAGGTACAATTGCCCAGACGTGCTGAGCCAATGAACAGACTCAAAAGCAGGCTGAGAGATGGAAAGGAAGGTGAGGGTATCAGTAGTGTCAATGGTAAAAAGGCAATGAGGTTGGCAGCCAAGAGTGGGTGGGAGGAGGGCTGGGTGGACCAGATGGGACACAGGGAGGGTACCCCTTTTCAAAATCCTGATCTTCCCATTCTTTAGGTATGTGGGTGATTGAGGGTGCTTTCCCAGAATGGGGTAGTTCTTTAAAGGAGTCATATAGTAGGTCAAAAGAGTAAGACAAAAGTCTTATATACTGTGAGTCCTTTCTGCTTACATCTGTTCATACCTACAGTGTTTATAAGGTAACACATGCTCGGAGAGCCAGATAAAATTTGTGAAATCTGTGAAAACATAACATTTTATATCAATGCAAAGCACATGTTAAGATTAATCTGGACTATGACTTTGGGCAAGCGACTTACCCTTCTGTTCCTAATTTATAAAATGGGACTAATAACGCTACATTTAGTTTCAGTAAGGTTGGTTGAAAGTAGCAGAAAACCCTATCCAAACTGGCTTTGACAGTAAAAGGGAATTTATAGGCTTATGTAACTAACAAAAAGAGCTAGTGGTAGGGCTCAGGTGTGGTTGATCAAGGCTCTGGCTCAGTTTTTCTGAGATTTCCTTTGGCTTTGATCATGGTGGCAAATTATGTAGGAATCAGGTTTACCTTTGCACACTGTGCCTTCCAGGGAAGAATGTTTGCATCCCATAGTTTATGGCAGAAGTTCTAAGACTCACTCCAGCTGGATTGGGTTGATAATGGTGGGGGTGATCGTCACTGTGGCCCGTGCAGATGGGCATAGGGCAGCCTGGATTTAGGTAAGGGACAGGCTTCCCTGGAACCTGCTGGACTTCTCCGAATCAGAGGCCGAGGCAAAAATGCAAGCATGGGGAGCAAGCTGGAGGAACCTCTGTGTCCATGTGCATTGCTTTGATCCGGCGCCCTTCCCTCTAGCAGTTATGGCTTTCTGGGGTCCTGATGGGAACTTCAAGAGGCAAAGACAGAGCCAGTTCGTTGTAACTAGGGAAATTTGAACACACTCATAAAGGAAAAGGACATTTATAAGTGGTGGCAATGCCATGTCCATACTCATCTCCAAGAAGTGTGTGGTCCCCCAGATTGATGTCAGTTACAAAATCCTTTTTCCAGGGCTGCAGTGTATGATTATTTGTGGGTCCCAAGCACTTTTGCCTTTGTGATCACCTCATCCACAAAAACATGTTAAAAATTTTATTTTATTACTGAGTTGGTATAAAGATGACCATTATATATATATATATTTTTTTTTTTTTAAGATGTTATTTATTTATTTATTTAGGAAAGAGAGAGAATGAAAGCATGAGCAATGGGGAGGAGCAGAGGGAGAGGGACAAGCAGACTCTTCACTGAGCATGGAGCCCGATGTGGGGCCCGATCCCATGACCCTGAGATCACAGTCTGAGCCGAAATCAAGAGTCAGACACTCAACCGACTGAGCCACGCAGGCGCCCTAAAGATGGTCATCTTAATATATGCTAAAATATTTTGTCCAACTTGAAATTTCCTTTTTTTCTCCTAATTTAGAAAACAAAGCATTTTCATGGGCCCCTGAGCATGTCATAAGCCCTGGGCACATATCCATTAGGTACCGTACTTATGTGCCTAATGAATAAGTAGGCCCTGACTTTATCCCCGGTGCACAAGAGAAAAACTTTTGATGTCCCTTTTTCCAAGAATTCTGTCTTCTTTATGCTGCCCATCTCAGCCCTTCTGGAACTCAGTCTGTCATCTTGCTTTGAAAATTCCAAGTTGCCTGATGTTTCCATGGCAGGATAGGGAATCCAGATCTCCAGCAGGGCCATAAAATTTTACAGGTAAGATGGAGGCCTGGCAGAAGTGAAAATATGGCACTTACTGTCAAGGTTACAAAATGCTGCAGTTTCCATCCTGGGCTCTCTGTCTTGCTTTCTCATCATTTACTCTTGGGGAAAACTGTTATTGAAGGAGGACTTCAACTACCTCCATTTCGACCTCAAACTTTCTAAGTTCTCCTTGCCAGTTTATCTCAACTCAGGCCAAAGACCCCATGGGCAAAGCATTCCCTCATGGGAACTGAAACTACCCCCTCAAGTAATAAGGACTGCCCTGAGCCAGCAAGACCCTGCCCAAGACAACGATCAACTTGAGCTTCGCCTCCTTCCTGCAGTAGCCACTGACCTTTGTCCTGCATTTTGCTTATATAAACCTAGAAGTGTTTTTGGCACTTTGGAGACAGTCCTCGAGATGCTAGTCTGCTGCCTTGTGGAGCTGGCCTCAGTGGAATAAATTCTTGTCTGTTTCTCCACCATATGTTTCTCTGCCTTTGGATTTTATCAGTGGCAAGTGGCCCAACCTCTCTGTTTGGGACCCCCGGAGTAAGTCGCTCTTCACCCCTGTGCTCCGGATACATCACGAGTAACCTTATTAACCCAACAGCGGCATGAGTGAGCTTGGACAGGATCCTTCAGCCTCGTTTGGCCTGCAGATGACAATGGCAGCCCTAGAGGATATCCAGACTGCCACCTCCCAAGAGCCCCTGAGGCAGAACCACGGGGCTCAACAATCTCTGCTGGTCGAGATAACCCAATATTTGTAGGTTTAAGCTGCTAGGTTCTGGAAATAATCTCTCACATAGCAATAGAGGACTAACACAATACTTTTTGTGCAATTTTATTTCTTTTTTTTTTTTTTTTAAGATTTTATTTATTTATTTGACAGAGACACAGGGAGAGAGGGAACACAAGCAGGGAGAGTGGGAGAGGGAGAAGCAGGCTTCCCGCAGAGATGGGAGCCTGATGTGGGGCTTGATCCCAGGACTCCGGGATCATGACCTGAGCCAAAGGCAGACGCTTAACAACTGAGCCACCCAGGTGCCCCTGTGCAATTTTATTTCTATATAATATGCATATATCACTTTACAACCAAAAAAAAATTTTTTTAAATGATTAGTCAAGTAAGTCTTTCGTTCCAGCGTGATAAAGGGCAACCTGTTGAGTCATCTGGTTACGGCTGGTGCCTGGCAGGCCTGTACCAGCTTCAGTCAGACACATGTCCTGTGCAAAGTCAGACACTCCAGCTACACCAGTGGGGGCCCGGACAGGGGCTGCCTTTAATCTGGGTCGCCTTGCAAAACATCCCAGGATCATTTTTTTCATGCAACCCAGGTCTTAATAGCTCAATATCAGTATGCTATAGCTAAAAATCAGTTCATTTCCTTGGGAAGTTGGATAACTTTTAAACGTGGTTAGCTGATTCATATATTGTATGAACTAATGAACATTTTATTCCAATCTATTAACTGTGCCGTTGTACTCACAGAGGAGTTCCTAAGTTGGGGGACATATATTTTTCTTTTGAAGGCCAGTGGGCCTAGAGGAAAGTCTGAGTGGTGAAAAGCATGCTGTATTAGCTCTGTGTCTCTGGGACAAGTCACTTTGCCTCTCTGAGCCTCAGTTTATATGTAAAATGGCAAGATTGGGGTATAGTAAATCTCTCTAAAAATCTGGTAATTGATAGTCCTGCTTTAACCTGCCATGGAATTTTGGCTCTTCCATGACAAACCATCTCAAAGCCAGCCTGAGCCCCCCTCGTGAGGGACACTGCTCTGTCCAGTATGATAGACATTAGCCACAGGGGCCTTCGTATATTGAAATTAATTAAAATTAAAATCTAGTTTCTTGGTTGCAAGAAGCCACATTTCAAGTGCTCAATAGCCACACGTGGCTAGTGGCCAGTGTATTAGACAACATAGAGTTAGAATGCTTCCATCATCACAGAACGTTCTCTCGGACAGCACTCACTGCTCGAGGTCTTAGCTTTCAGTGTGGTCCCTAAGACAGGATTGGTGTCACCAGGGAGCCCTTAGAAATGCAGGATCTTGGATCCTAACCCAGATCTGCTGAATCAGAATATGCATTTTAACAAGAATCCCACATGCTGCCTGCACGTGTGAGCTTCAAAGCACGACCTTATAGAAGGAGCATTCCCCACCAAGGAGCAGGCTGCAAGGACAGAGCAGGCTCAGGGCACTCCTACAGCCCCTATGGACTCCAGGGACTCAGAGCCTGGCTCTCTCTTATTGGCTGCGTGGACCTTATCTACTGCATAAGAAAAGCTGAGGCTATTACAAGAAAAAGCAACGATCACAGTGCCTAATACATAGTAAATGCTCTTTAAATGGCTGTTTGTTATGTTTGGATTTGATGAGATTTAAGGTTAGTGCAGACTGCGTGGCCAAAGGTGGCTCTTCCCCTAGCCGCCACAGGGTGGCGCTGTGTCACCAACGTCTTTTCCTCTTCCACAGGCTTCCAGCTGGCTCCCCAGCAGGAGTCAGAAACTGCCCTGGGACTTCCAGGTCTCTGTTTCGGATTACCAAGCACGACCAGGCAGCTGGGACACCAATCCAAACATTCATCTGACGGATAATGGGAAAACAGGCCTCAGCTTTGTGCCCAGTTGGAATGCAAAAGTAAGGTCGGCATGAAGAATTGAATAAGGACTGTGTGAAAGTCTTACTGGAAGCAAGAGGCTTCTGTTGGAAAGGTAGGGGGAGGGAAGCCTTAGGATTTTCTAAGCTTCTCAGCAACCTGCGCTCCTCATTACAGACTTGAGCTATGGCTCTTTGCCAGTCAGGCGTGTGTGTGTGTGTGTGTGTGTGTGTGAGAAAGAGAGAGAGAGAGAGACAGAGAGAGAGGGTGGGGGTGGGGGTGTTAAGGGTTGGGTGGTGATCAGGGGCAGGATGGTGGGGTTTTTTTGTTTGTTTGTTTTTTGTTTTTTACTGTTGGGCTTTATCTCAAGTTTCCAATTTGGTGGGACTGCTAGGGTGACCAGATAATTTGCATTTCAGACAAGTTCCCAGGTAATGCTGGGTCTGCTGATCCAGGCAGTGCTCTTTGAGAACCACTACTCTAAACTTCTGAGAAGCTCGGGTGGAAAAATTATAGAATCACAGTTCAAAAGAAGTATGTGCCCGGGGCGCCTGGGTGGCTCAGTTGGTTAAGCATCTGCCATCAGCCTGGGTCCTGATCCTGGAGTTCTGGGATCCAGTCCTGCATCCAGCTCCCTGCTCAGCAGGGAGCCTGCTTCTCCCTCTCCCATTCCCCCTACTTGTGCTCCCTCTCTCTCTCTCTCTCTAAAAAAAAAAGTGACCCCAGAGGAATTACTCGGAACCATCCTCCCCCACCCCATTGCCTTCCTCCTTGCCCCACTCCATGATGTCCTCTACTCTCTCAGAAGAACAATTAGAAAGCTAGTGTGGACAGGTCTGAGGGCTGGGGAACTGGGAGTCAGAGTTCATGTCCCAGTGGTGGTGCCCCTCCTTTCTCTTCAAGGCTCTCCACTCATAGTCTTTGATCTGTTCCGAGGAGGGTGATTAAGACTCTCAAAACTCACTGAGCCCCACTTTGGGCATAAACCTACAGAGACCACTCTCTGTGCCTGGTGCCACATCCAAGGCAGGGTCACTTCCCCCAGAAATAGGTGGAAATGGCAGGAACCTGGATTTTAATGGGAGTGGACGGCTCAGAGGGAATGTAGACAAATCAGATGGGGCCCCAGTGGTTGGAGGGGGAGTTACAGAAAAAGAATTGGAGCACTTGTCACTATAGGGGAGTTATAGGAAAAGAACCAGAGTCCCTCCTGAGTTCCTCAGGTTCCAGTTTCCATTTGTAAAGGGGTCTCCTCTTCCATACCTAGAAGCCAACTCCACCTTCCTTCGTCTTGTGACTTCTCTACAGTTTTTCACCCTTAGTAAAAATGGTATGCCTCGGCTCCCCGGAGCGTGGAGCCTGCTTAAGATTCTCTCCCCCTCTGCCCCTTCGCCCCTAGTGCACACACACGTGCGAGTGCATGCACGCACTCTCTCAAAAAATAGAAAATAGAGTGGTATGTAATCCCCCCCAGTCTCACCAGTTCTTTGGAGTTTTCACTTTTTTTGGTAAGACTTCCTCATATGTATATAGAATACTCCTTTCTCCTATTAATCGGCCTTTTATCATTGTGTTTTGTGTGCCCTGGGTATTAAACCTAAGAGGCGAAGGGAAGGGTTTTTTCACCTCCCCTACACCCTAAGAAAGAATTTCCCGAGAGTGCAGTGAGTTCTATTGGTGGCCCATGAGATGAGTGAGGGAGTTTGGCGACTAATGTGTTTCATTTAGATAGCTTTTAAGATTGAAGAGGGGTCTTTACATAGCAGAGCCTTGCCCCACATGCCCATAAAATCCCACAAGAGACATTTATGTTCTTCCCAACTCCATTAAAGGCACACAGTCACTGGGTCTTTTAATTTTCTTTTTCTGCCCCGAAGGCCCAGATGCCTGGCTCCACATAGGGGCTCTACTCCACATTACCCCTTCATTCTTTCCCTTTACTATGAGGAAAAACTTAGCTCTCTCCCCACTCCTACCCCAAATTCTGTGACTGAGGAGAGCTTGTATAGTTTACATGTAGGGATCAATAAATACAGGTAAAACAATTTTTTTTTTAAGATTTTTATTTATTTATTTGACAGAGAGGGACACAGCAAGAGAGGGAACACAAGCAGGGCGAGTGGGAGAGGGAGAAGCAGGCTTCCCATCGAGCAGGGAGCCCAATGTTGGGCTCAGATCCCAGGACCCTGAGATTATGACCTGAGCCGAAGGCAGAGGCTTTAACCCACTGAGCCACCCAGGCGCCCTGAGGTCGGAGTATCTTTAAAGAAGCCTGATGAGCGTGACAGGGGCTGACCGCGGTTAGGGTGGGTAGAGCCAATGCCAATTTTCTAAAGTGAGAAAGAAAATTCTTAAAAAAAAAAAAAAGAAAGGTTATTTATGAGAGTGTGTGTGTGTACGCGCCCGCGTGCGCACATTGGGGGAGGGGCGGAGGGAGAGAGTCTCAAGCCGACTCCCTGCTGAGCACAAGCCGGAAGCGGGGCTCAATGCCACGACCCATGAGATCGTGACCTGAGCCAAAACCAAGAGTCAGACGTTCAACCAACTGAGCCACCCAGGCGCTCCAAGAAAGAAAATTCTTAATAACACAGCAGAATGTTTTAAATCTGTTCTTTGGTTCTCAAAGATAAGTTTGGTTCTTATCTAAGTTTGGTTCTCTAAGATATGTTCCCTTTCCTTGGTTCAGTGTCTAAATCACGTTCTTGTCCTCTTTGGGAGTTGGCACTGTGGAAGGAACCAGGCGCTGTTCTGGGCTAGATGGGCTGGAATCACATCTCTCAACTTTACCAGCTGGATAACCTTGGGCAAGTCATATGACGTTCCTCTGTTGGATTCACCAGCTTGTTGAAAAGATTAATAGGCAAATGCCTGGTAATCAGTAGCCATTCCATAGGATCAGTGGTTTTACTGCTGTTCTGTTTGAATCCTGTCCCTTACTTCCTGTGGAGCCATTGACCTCAGACCTAAGAAAGATTAGATTTCTGTCTTGTGGGGACTTCCCTGAGTGGCTACTAAATGGGTTTTGCCAGTAGCCTGCCCCTCCTTGCAAGGCAGCTGGGGCCCCTCTTAACTTTCCAGTTCAGCACCCACAAACAGCTGAACGCTATGAACTCTTGGCTCGCGGGGCCTGTATTGATTTTGTTCTCAAAGCCTTTCAAGTGGCCGCCGCCTCTAATCTCCCTGTCAGGCCTGGTTACAAAACGTGGCAGCTTCCCTCCACAGCTGCCAGAGACTCGTATCTTTCTGGAAAGAAAGCCGGGCCCCTGCACCCCTAGGGTCAGCCTTGTGTTTATCTCAAACCGCAAGGTCTAGAGCTCAGCACCTTCCACCACATTATTGAACAGCCACATAGATAAGGGCTAAGGGGTGTGGTCAAGGACTCGTGCCTCATCTCTACCTTCCTTTCTCCATCAGTTAGCAAATATTGATCTTACCCTGCTGTGTGCTAGTGGGGAACAAAACCCTACCCTACACAGTGCTCTCAAGCCCTTTTATGGTCCGGTGCTGCTTGCTCATTGGCTAGGTCAGTGGGAAACCAAGGGCAGACAGCCTCAGCTGAGCCCCCCACACCATTCCTGCCAATATTTAAACCAGGTCAATTCTTCCGGCCTAGCACACCATTTAACTCTTGTGGCTGAACTGTTTGCTGGTCCTGCCAGCTAAGTAAGGACTTGGGAGGGCAGGAGGTTCTGGAAAGAAACTCAGACCTAGGGTTAGCCTTGTGTTCATCTTGAAACCACAAGGTCTCAGAGGCAGAACTAAACATACTGAGAGGAGGCATCCGGCCCAGCTGGAAGCCTGCAGCCGGGCCCCCCTCCCGCCCCCACTCACTGCTAACCAGGTATGTGGCCTTGAAGTCACATACCTCTCCAGGCTGGTTTCACTTGTCATTTTTCTAGTTTTTATCAAAACAAGGCAATAGTCTCAGAATATTTTCAAATGTGACTTTTGCAGTTTACTAAAATTTTTGCAGGGAGGAATGAGGAGAATAGCCACCAACCCAAAGTGGTAACTATTTTTCTGTTTCTAACATAGCATTTTATAGGTCCTCATTTGCATAAGAGGTCCTTTCAAGGGGCTCCTGGGTGGCTCAGTCAGTTGAGCATCTGCCTTCGGCTGAGGTCACAATCCCAGGGTCCTGGAATCGAGCGTCTCTCATCGGGCTCCCTGCTCAATGGGGAGCCTGCTTCTCCTTCTCCCTCTGCCCCCCCACCTGCTCATGCTTGCTCTCTCTGTCAAATAAATAAAAGTACATTCTTAAAAAAAAAGAGGTCCCCTCAAGATTTCCCCATAGACACCTCCCACCCCATCATGCCCACTTTTCCAGAAATGATATTGGGATTCACAGAAGAGGGAAGTCTTGTACTTACGAGTACACAAACTTTTATTATACATTTGAAAAATAATTCAAGTAGCTATTTTGAAAGCAGGTAGAGTCATAGTGAACAAAATAAAATATACTCTTGAAAAGAGAGTCTATATAAAACAAGAAGAATCTCAGCAAATAAGGTAAAGCAAACATCCAAAATAATTCAGAGTTATACTATAAATTTAATTTTATAAAGGGGTCATGATCATTAAAGACTTGCAAATTAAAACAACAGTGAGATACCACAGCATACCTATTAGAATGGCTAAAATCCAAAACAGTGACAGTACCAATTGCTGACAAGGATGGGAAGCAACAGAAGCTCTCATTCATTGCTGGTGGGAATGCTAAATGATACCGCTACCTTGGAAGACAGTTTGGAGGTTTCTTACAAAGCTAAGAATATGCTTATCATCTGATCCAGAGATCACTTCCTTAGTATTTACCCAAATGAGTTGAAAACATATATCCACACGAAAACGGCACACGCATATTTATAGCAGTTTTATTCATAACTGTCAAAACTTGGAAGCAACCAAGATGTCCTTCAGGAGATGAGTGGATAAACCATAGGACATCCAGACAGTGGACTGTTATTCAGTTCTAAAAAGAATTGAGCCATCAAGCCGTGAAAAGCCATGGAGAACCCTTAGATGCACATTACTAAGTGAAAGGAGCCAATCCGAAAACGCTGCGTGACTGGCTAAACCTCAGCAGCCTGGAATTCTGCTCTAGACTTCTAATAGGGTTTAATTTTCTTTTTCTACACTGTGGCCAAAGTAATCCTTTTGACATGCAAGTGAGTACAGTTACTCCGCCTGCATGAAACCATACCGTGGAACTGGCTGCCTCCAAGATAAAGCCCAACTCTGTCAATCTTCCTTCTTCACGATCCAGCCCCTGCTCGGCTCTCCAGACTCATGTCTCCCCACTTCCTCCCTCACCCTCTCAGTTGGTTGAGCGGTCATGGAATTGCGTGGCTGAGATCTGCTGCTGCAGGGGGGCAGAGTGGACTGAAGGACTTCCATCCTTCTGGAAGCTTCAGTGCGTTCAACCAGGGCCACACGTCCCTTGAGCTACTCCCAGTCAGGGGCCAAGCACAGTAGGGCTCTGGATCAGACTCATTGCACATCTAATCTCTTCTTGGCTTCTGCTTCTCAGCAGACCCAGGCTAACACACACTTGCCATATTGAATTATGTGCTGTAATGTTCTGCTCCCCTTCCGCCAGCCTTTGTCATGCTGTTCCCTCCATCTGGAAGATCTCTTCCCTCCCTGATCCTTTCCTTGACCAACCCCTATCCGTCCTTCAGGATCCAGCCTAGAGGTCACTTCATTCATCAGAGACATTTATCCATGGCTCCCTGTGATCCAGGCATTTACATTTCTATGTATCCAGGGATACATAAGGGCTAAAGAATGGACAGTCCCTGCTCTCATGAAGCTCACTTTATAGAAGGTAAATCAAGACACCTGGGGGGCTCAGTTGGTTAAGCGTCTGCCTTCAGCTCAGGTCATGATCCCAGGTTCCTGGGATGGAGCCCCACATCGGGGCTCCTTGCTCAGCAGGGAGCCTGCTTCTCCCTCTCCCACTCCCCCTGCTTGTGTTCACTCTCTCTCTCTGACAAATAAATGAAGGGGATGGGGTGGGTGGGAGTTATTTTAGACAGGAAGATCAGGGAAGGCTCCTTGGGAGGAAGTGACATTTGATCAGAGTCTTGAATGATATGAGGGAATAGGTCACGCAGATTTCTGGGGGAAGATATTTCCAGGCAAGGAGAGAACATTCCAGACCATAAGAGGGAGGCTGCTGGGGCTGGGAACCCCAACTCTGGGGAAGGTGCCCCTGGTATGTGCTTCTACCGCACCTCCCGCATCCCTAGTGGAGTGCATGTGTACTAGTTAACGTGTTATGGTTAACTTGTCTGCCTACCCTCCAGACAGTAAGTCTGAGGACAGGGACCCTGCTTGCCAGGCTCACAGGTAAGCACTGTAACCCCCAAGCCTGGCGCAGGGTGGATATTCAGTACTGATGGCAATGCTTAATTATGGTAACAGCCATCAGTTAATTGAAAGCTTACAGTGTGCCTGGCTCTGTGCTAAATGTTTTATGGGTCTTTTCTCAATTAATATTCCTAAGAGCAAAGTAGGTAACATTATCATCCCCACTAAATAGAGCCACAGTGGAGCCCACCATGCTTTCTCTGCAGGCACGAGGAAACTGAGGCACAGAGAGTCCAAGTCACTTACCATGGCGATATAGCTGAAAGTGCCTAAGAAATGCACAGAAAGGGGTCAGGCTTTGAACCCCACCAGGCTGAGGACTTAGCCACAGCGCTCAAGAATCTGTCCTAATTCTAACACAAGGCAGGGCCTGAAAAACTTAGCAGGTGCTCAGCTCCAAGGCAGGGAGTACCCCAGCTCAGTGTGGGGTCTCCAAGGCAGGGTTCTAGCCAGAGGCTGCCAGGAAGACAAGGTCAGGTGGACTTTTAGGAGATCCATGCCAGCCCTTGCCTCCAAGGAGACTGAGCTAGAAGGCCAGAGTGATTTCGAAGCCAACTTACTGTTCACTCTTTCCTGCTCCCTAGTCCAAGCTTAAACCTGATGGTGAGAATTGCAAAATCCATTTGATCAGAGGCCAGGTGGTGTCTGCCTGAGAAAACATGTTGCTATGAAGAGAGGACACGGTTCATAACAGCACTGGCGGCACCCCGCCGCAGCCCCGCAGCAGTGACTTCGGCGTCCTGACCACACCTGAGAGCCTTGGCCATGCCTGCTCGCTCCTGGCCTTAGCCTCACCCTTCTGCTTGCCGTGAGGCCCAGTGGCCCCCATGTGCCTACCCCTCCGGCCACTTTAGCCACTTCTCTGGCACTCCTGGTGGTGTCAGCAATAGGCCATGGTACAGAAGGCCTCAGAGTCATCACAGTGGGAGAGACTGTGCCCAGCGCCATCGTCTCACGGAAGCAGAAACCTAGTCCCAGAGAGATGCTGTGACTTGCCCAAGATCCCAGGGCTGGTTGGGGGCAGAGCCTGAGCAAGACTCCATCTGCCATCCATAGTTTCTTCTTCCTGCCTGACTGCTGCCTCCTCTCTGGTTCACTTCCCCAGTGATGCTCTCCAGACCCGAGAGTCAGCCTCCCTGTTCTTGCCCAGGGCCCAGCACGAGTCCCGCCCACTGGTACAGTCAGGCCCGACTGTAGCCACGACCTGCCCAGTGCCTCCCAGCGTGCATTCCTGCCCCTTCCGCTCCATTCTCAGCCTGCAGCCAGATTTACCACTCCAGAAGCCAAGTCAGGTCATGCCACAGCCCTGGGAAAAGCCCCTGGTCACTCCCCGTCGCCCGTGGATGGATCCGTGACTCGGCATCTGGTCCTCTCCAGCCCGGTCCCGGGCCCCTCTTAGCAAGTTCATTCCCAGAGCGTCCCTTAGGCACAGCTCACACCCCAGCCACACAGCTCACCTAACTCAAAGCTGCTGCAAGAGTTAAACACTATCTAACTGCACACAGCGCCTGGAGCATAGTAAGAGCTCAGCAAATATTAGCTTCCCGGGAGCCTGGGCACTTCCCTGCCAGGCAGGCTTCTAATATCCACCTGTGCCGGCTGATGATGAGTTTTGCTCTGCTCTCTGAGCCAGGAGACATGCCCTTAGCTGGGATCCCAGCCAGGCC
Source organism: Potos flavus (assembly GCA_028534135.1). NCBI lineage: Eukaryota > Metazoa > Chordata > Mammalia > Carnivora > Procyonidae > Potos > Potos flavus. The sequence goes on along the minus strand of CM052885.1, from coordinate 49,928,781 downwards.
CTCCACTCCCCAAATCCAGGTTACACACTCCCAAGAAAAGGAGTAAAATGAAGAACACCTGCCCTGCCCACTATTTCTCCGGGATTTTTTTTTAAGATTTTATTTATTTATTTATTTATTTGAGAGGGAGAGAGTGCATAGGCACCGAAGGGGAAAAGGGAAGGGAGAGGGACAGGCAGACTCTGCACTGGGCTCCATCCCATGACCCTGAGATCATGACCCAAGTGGAAATCAAAAGAGTCAGAGGCTCAACCAAATGAGGCATCCAGGCAGCCCTCAGGGATTTTTTTTTTAAGGAAACACTGAGGCGTGCCAGGGTCAGTTAACTGGCTGAGTCAGTTAAGCGTCTGCCTTTGGCTCAGGTCGTGATCCCAGGGTCCTGGGATGGAGCCCCACGTTGTCTCCCTCCTCCCAGCGGGGAACCTGCTTCTCCCTCTGGCTCTGCAGCTCCCCCTGCTTGTGCTCTCTTGCACTCTCTTTCTCTCCGTCAAGTGAATAAATAAAATCTTTTAAAAAAAGAAAAAGATTGAGGCAGTGCGTCTGGAATGGCCATACACTTTATTCCCATCACCCGGAAAGCAGGCGAGCCACTGTCCCCTTGAACTCCCATGCCTGCTCCTACAGGTCTCAACTTGGGGCTGGGGAAGGACGCCAGGGATATTTTACCCCTGGCACAAGTGGGATAATTGGCAGTAGGTGCTTTATGTTCTAACTACTAACCTAATACATGTAGGTAATTGTGGCTTGACAGGCAAAAGCACAAGGGGTCTTGTTTCATGAATGCTGTGTATCGCATTCGGAAGTGAGCAGAGAGCAGTCGCATAGCTTCAGGGGATGGCCTCTGTGAGCCTTCATGATGGAGGCAGATTCTTTTTTTTTTTTTTTAAAGATTTTATATATTTGTCCAAGAGAGAGAAGAGAGAGCACATCAGGGGGAGAGGCAGGCAGAGGGAGAAGGAGGCTCTTCCCTGAGCAAGGAGCCCGATGCAGGACTTGATCCCAGGACTGTGGGATCGTGACCTGAGCCAAAGGCAGATACCCAACCAACTGAGCCACCCAGGCACCCTGATGGAGGCAGATTCTAACCTCACTGACAACCCAGAAGCCGTTTGTTCATTAGGATGTCTACTCACCCATCTATCCATCCATCCTTGCATCCTTGCATCCATCCATTTATCCAGAGTACATTAATTTTGCTTCTCTCTTGTTTATTGCCAAATAAGACATTGTGGAAGAATACTATAGACTGAATGTTCGTGTTCTCCAAAAGTCATATGTTGAAGCCCCAATCCCCAATGTGATGGTATCTGGAGGTGAGACCTTTGGGAGGTGATTACACTTAGATGGCATCATGAGGGTAGAACCCTGGTGGTGGGATTAGTGCCCTTATAAGAAGAGGATGCAGAGCACCTTTGTGGCTCAGTCAGTTAAGCATTCAATTTTTGGTTTAGGCTTAGATCATGATCTCGTGGTCATGGGATCAAGCCCCCCGCCAGGCTCTGTGCTGAGTGCAGAGTCTGCTTCCGATTCTCTCTCCCTTTCCCTCTGCTTCTCCCCCCTCTCGCTCACACTCTCACTCTCTCTCTCTCTCTAAAATAAATAAAAAATAAAATCTTTAAAAAAAGAAGAGGATGCAACAGGATAGTGGCTGTCTACATACCAGGAGAAGGACTCTCACCACACATGGATTCTTCTAGCACCTTGATTTTGAACTTGCCAGCCTCTAGAACTCTGAGGAAGAAATGTTTGTTGTTTAAGCCACCCAGTCTATGGTATTTGGTTATAGTAGCTCCAGGTGATTGAGACAAAGAATAAGGAAAATCAGAAAAGCAGATTAGCTCTCCCAAACTCATTGCGATCCTTCCTTCCTCCCTCTCTCTTTCCTTCTCCGACTTCTATCCTGACAATGGACAGAGAGTTGTTAAGATGATAAGTTACAAATAAAGTAAAGTCAGTCCTTTTCTCCCTTTACCGCAGCTAATCTTTGAGCTTATGTAGTATTTCAAATGTATGGACAATTGTGGAGAATAACGTTAACAGCCACCCAACTACCCATCACCCACTCTAATGAACTTTAACCTTTTGCCATATTTGCTTTGAGGTTTTGGGTTTTTTGTTGTTTTTTTTTTAAGGAAACAAAATGTCATGGCTCAGAGTTGCCTCCCTCACCCCCACTGCACCTCCCTTCTGTAACCGCTCTCTGCAGCTAATATGTAGTGTCTGGGCAGGTTTGGGGCTTTTACTATGTAGGTTTAGCCCATCCACAATGCACAGTATTGTTTTTGTAGTTTGGGATTTCATATACATGATATCATACCATATGCATCCTTTTACAACTGGCTTTTTAATTTTATTGCATTTTTTTTTAAATGGCATGTGTTGTAGATGGTGGTTGTAACAAGTCTGGCAACACAGAGCTGGATACAGGAAAAGTTAATCATCTCCATCTGCACCTTCCCATCCCACCACTCAAGGGAACCACTGTTTACAGGCCACACAAACCTTTCTGCGCCCTTCCTCTGCCCCGCGCTAACCCACAGAAGGGCTCCGATGCCGAGGGAAGAGCCGGGGAATGTTCGGGACAGGCTGGAGCAGGGAGGGGTGGCCACATGCACAGATGTTGCCTCACTGGTGCTGCAGCCCGGAGAGGGGGGGCAGTCAGAGGCTGTGGGGGGAGGTGTGCAACTTCCTGGCCGGCCGTTAAGCCACAGTCCACGGGTTTCGCCACCCATTCCCCTCTCCCCACTGGCCCTGTGGTCTGAAGGCTGTTCAGTTCAGCTGATGAGCAGTGTCCTTTCTATAAAGTGCCCTTAGGCTGGGACATGAACAGGGTCTGCCTCTGGACAGCTGGGTGACCATAGCAAGCCATGTAACCTCTACAGTGAAGAGACCACAAGGCCTCTCCAGTTCTTTCCCATTGATGACTGTCCCCTAGATCGTCCTAGCCGGAAGCTGACCTGCCAGTGGGTCGGAGATGTTGGAGAAGCTCTGGGAGGCCAAGCTGGCTTTAGCTGTGACCGAGAAAAGGTTCACAGATACGTGTTTTTTGACCCCTTCAGGAACCTGGAATGAGAACACAAAATGCCAAGAAAGTTTCCAAGTTTTAGGTTTTTGTTTTGTTTACTTTTTACAAGTGAATAGGACCAGACATGTTATGCTTAGAGCTGGACTGGAATGTTTTTTCTTCCTTGCCAAAAAAAGAGCCAATAATTAGAGCTTAAGTTATTTGTCTTCAAAATGCAAAGCAGTGAGAGAACGTGAATGGGAGAACTGAGTTGCTTCATGGAGGAGGCCTGCTCGGTGTTGGACTCCTGAACCCATCTGAGTGTGAGGAGAAGTATAAACCTTGCCAGGGCTTACAAATCGGGCTCTGACCTTGACTCTAGGACCTCTCCCGTTGTTAAATTCTATAGTTCTATGTTTTTCCTTTTTCCCATTCGTTCATTCAGCAGTTTTTTTTGACGTGTCAGTCATTGTACTAAGAGCTGGGGATATCAGTGAAAAATCAGACAAACCCTGGAATTCAGAACTTCTTACAAACAATCTCAAAACACAAAGACTTCCGCTCTTTATCAATATTCCAATAATTCATTTATTCAAATGAAATTATTTCCACAGTACCCTCATGCCAATTGGATACAGGTATTTCTGGCCCCATTTCGCCATTGGGCAGACAGAGAACTAATAAATATGAGAGAAGCATCAGCACAAACATTGCAACCTTAAAGGAAACACACACGGAGGTGGAAAGGCCCAGATCTCACTTCCTGGAACTTCTATCAAGCTCTTCTCATGGGCTGAGAAAAACTTGAATGTATGGATCTCCTGATTTAGTACCAAGAAGAAAGTTGAGTTTTCAGACCTGATTGAAGAAGCAGGTGGCAAGTCTGGAAAAATGATACTGGGGTAAGACAGCTAAGGCTTCCTCACTCCTTGGGCAAATAAACACTACCCTAGCCTGCTCCATTTCTCCAAAATGTTGAAATCCCCATCTGGCATCCCCAATGACACTGTCCTGAGGCCCCCCTCCAGGCTGGGATACTGACACCTCCTCAGGTCCCACCAAGAGCCTGGTGGCCATCCAGTCCCTTCCATTGACCCCATCCAGTAGCCAAGCCTGGGCTCCCTAACTTGCTCAGTGGGGCTTTCACAGGGCACTTAGTAACTTACCCATGACTCTGGTTCCCCCAGCTCCAGGCTCCCAGCCAAGTTCTCTAAATTGTGTTCATTAGCAATGAAAGGGCTTTTTAGCCTTGCAGCAGAATGTGGGGGGGCTTTTGTCTCTTTTTCTCACAGGGCTATGAAATCCCTTTCAGGCTGCTCTTCTCTCCCAGCACGGCCCACCCATCAGAAGGCGTCCAGTCCTGAATGTGGGCCCGCTGGGCCAGAAGGTGGTTCCCAACAAACTCCCCAGGTGGTCTCAAGTTGGCTGCACAGGCATAACAGATTATCTGAATCTAATCTGTTCCTAAAAATATGCTGGAGATTTTAGGGTATCCAATGTCTATACTGCATTTTCCCCCATAAAATTTTCCCCCATAAAATGGGGGAAATAATGTATTCCCAACCGAACAAAAAAATGCAACCAACATCCTCTCAATCACTAAAAACACTCAAACACTTACAAACAACCCACCACGGAGCACTAAATAATCTGAATCAGTGGTTCCTGAAAGTGTGGTTGTAGACCAGCAAACATCAGCATCACGTGGGAACTTAAAAATGCAAATATTCAGACCCAAACTAAACCTACGAAGTCAGAAACTCTGGAATAGGGTCCAGCAATTCTAAGTTTTAGCAAGACCCCCAGAGATTTAGATGCATGCTAAGGTCCAGAACCACTCATAGAAAGCATTTAACAATTACCTAGTTAGTTAACACTTACAGAACTCTTTAGTGGATACATTTGGGGGTTTTTTGTTTTTTAATTTTTATTATTTTATTTTTATTTTTTTATTGAGGTATAACTGAACTATTATGATTCAACATTCATAGACATTGCAATACAGTCCTGGCAATAAGTTTAGTTACCATCAGCACCTTACAAAGCTGATACAATGTTATTGACTGTATTCCTGTTCTACATTACATCCCCATGACTTATTTCATGACTGCAAGTTTGCACTTCTTGATCTCTTTCGCCCATTTTGCCTCCAACGCCTCTCCGACAACCACTAATCTGTTCTCTGTATATATGTATCCAGGTTTTGTTTTGTTTGTTTTGTTTTTTAGGTTTCATATTTAAGTGAAATCATGTGGTACTGTCTTTCTTTGTTGGGCTTATTTCAGTTATCTTAATACCTTCAAGATTTATCCATAGTCACGAGTGGCAAAATTTCATTCCTTTTTATGGCTGAGTAGTATTTGTGTGTGTGTGTGTGTGTGTGTGTATACCACATCTTTACTCACTCTTCCATCGAAGGGCACTTAGGCTGTTTATGTCGTTTCCATATCTTGGCTGTTGTAAATAATGTCACAGTGAAAATAGGGGTACATATATCTTTTTGAATTAGTGCTTTCATTCTCTTTGGATAGATATCCAGTAACGGACCTATTGGATCATATGGTATTTCTATTTTTAATTTTTTGAGAAAACTCCATACTGTTTTCCATAATGGCTGCACCAATTTGCATTCCCATCAATAGTGATGAGGGTTCCCTTTTTTCCACATTCTCACCAATATTTGTTATTTCTTGTCTTATTGATGCTAGCCACTCTGGCAGGTGTAAGGGGATATCTCATTGTGATTTTTACTTGCATTTCCCTGATGATTAGGGATGTTGAGCGTCTTTTCATGTGCCTGTTGGTTATCTGTGTATGTTCTTTGGAAAAACATCTATTCAAATCTTCTCATTTTTTAATCAGATTGTTTTTTTGTTATTGAATTGTATGAGTTCTTTATATATTTTGGATATTAACCCCTTATTAGATATATCATTTGCAAATCTTCATTCAGTAGGCTGCCTTTTTGTTTTGTTGACTGTTTCCTTCATTGTGCAGAAGCTTTTTAGATTGATGTAGTCCCTCTTGTTTACTTTTGCTTTTGTTTCCTTTGCTTTTGGAGTCAGATCGAGAAAACCATTGCCAAGACCAGTGTCAAGGAGCTTATTGCATACGTTTTATTCTAGGAGACGTACATGCCTGAGCTTTAGTAAACTAAGGCCTATTAATTGCTCCACGAAGCAAGAGAAGTTCCTAGTTCCACGACATAGCCATGGGGATGGGAAGGCAGGTAGAAACATGGATACCATTTATCCCTCAGTGATCCTTTAAAAATAGACACCATTGATTTCTTCATCAGGAGAAGCTGCCAAAGCCACCCATTTGCTCAGCACCTCAGAGTTTTCCCACCCCAGAAAGGAGAGGAAGACATCCACCCAGATCACAGACTACAGACTTGGAATGGGACGATCCCCGCCACCTTCCCCAAACATACATGCACAGAGTCCCTTACCCCCAGGGACCACCTGAAGCAGCAGTGTCAAGGTAAGGACTCCCTCGCTATGCAGCTTTTTATGGGAAGCAGTGAGCATAAGAGTTTCTGTTTTGTTTTTACAAAGAATACAATGCATTCTTTATAATGATTATTTATAGTGATTATGCATTAAATCATAATTATTATTTAACACGTAATGAATGAGAGGTATCATGTGATGAGTACAGCCTTCCTAGAAGACAAAAGCCTTGAGTTTTCAGAATTTCTCTTACGACTCCTCTAAACTGCAAGCCCTCCGAGGTCCATGTCCCAAGTCTTAATCATCTCTGTCCTCCCACAGTCAGACGGTACTGGCCTCTTTAATGATTTAGCGAATTAACTCCTTTCTGTTCTGGTTCTTCATGGAGGCGTCCAAGTGAAGATAAAAGATAAAGCCCTTGCGGACAATTCCCTGTGGGCCTGTGGGAGGAAGCGCTTGTGATGTTTGCATCTGAAATGAGACCAGTGTGGCCCAAACTGGCAGAATTCTATGAACGAAGGGGTTGGGAGTGTCCATAATCCTTCCGGGGAGTAAGAGTTAGCCCCTGAAAAGAGCCCACTGTACATGGCAGCTCCAGAACTGAGGCCAGCAGCTATCCGCCCAATGGAGGAGGTTTTCTCAAAGAGGAAAACTATTGTTTCTCTTCATCATTAGATCCCCAACACTATCCGAACGCTTACTCCCCCAATGTTTGCTATAAAAACTTGGCAACATTTTTACTCAAAATTCACTATGTGAATCAAAAATCATTCCATTAGAGAACTGTTGTTGCTTCAACAACAACGTTGAGGTTTCGGGAATTCTAGGCAGAGGCTATGCCATAGACACGTCTCTTCTCTTCTAGCAGTAGAAGCACCTCTCGGGCTTATATTGTTCATACATATTGTGAACCTATCTTGTAAAAAAGTTGAGAAGCCTGTGAATTAAGTAGTTAGCCTAAAAGGCCTAAAAATCCCGTAACTTAGAAGAAAAGTTGGAAAGTGATAAAGTATGTTGCGAGAGGTGAAAACATGAGAGGCACAAATGTAGCCAAGCACATATCCCATCTAATGTGTATCGTGTATTTCTGTGCCTTCTATGCATTAATTTTGGATCTTTAACAAATAGTTTCATTATTTATTTATATTAGGGAACTGCCTATAAACTCCTTGAGGGAAGGTGTGATGTAAAATGGAGATCATATGTTTTTTCCATTTTGTTCCTTTCCTTCACAGTTAAATACAAAAGTCAGGTACCATAAACAAAACAAATATCATAATCGAGGTTAACCATTCCTGGCATTCATCATGCCTAATGATTTCCATCTTTGCCTTGATAGAATTAAGTCTAAACTCCTTTGATCGCCAGGATGAGCTCTCTCATTTTCCACTTTACATTTGTTTTATAAAAGAACCACTGCAAATATAATGAAATATTTAAGTAATTATCCCCAAACTGTCACAGTGACAAAAATGGTAAAGCGGCAGAGCAGAGCAGTTGGCTAGCAAGCAACTCTCCTGCGTGATAGCTGGAAATGTTCATTTTTCTCAGCTGATGCTTCAGAGTCTGAATCTGTCATATAACCCTCCTTTTAGGAGTGTCAGTTAGAATGTAAAAGGAAGTTTAGGTCGTCTTAAAGCCCAGCCATGAAGGTTGAGGACAACCTATGCTATGTAGCACTGAGGTGTGTAAGTACACAGCTCACTCTCTACCCAAATCGGGCAAGTGACCAAAAGTGAGGAAAGGAAGGACTGTGAAGAGACTGAAGCAAAGACAGATTGTGTCCACTTTCAGGAGGAGGGGTACTAAGGATGGCATTTGGTCTGGGCCATAAAGGATGGGGAACATTCTGACATGTAGATAAAGATTATTAGGGTTTTAGGAAGTCCAAGAAATAATATCTTTTTTTCCCCCCTTCCCTCCTGAGTTTTAAACTATTTGAGATGCAGACACCGGAGTCTGGCTGGCGGAAATGAAAATATCACTCTCATTGTCTGTAGAGCTGTTAAGATAACATGTCTAAAGTCTGTGGCCAGTGGCTTTAGGAAGGCTTAACCTCTGAATTAGACACACTCCCCGGTCTGGGGCCCAGCTGGGTGAATGCTTTATCCTGCACGGAAGAGATGTCAGAACACAGGTCTATCCCAAAAAGGGAAGGGGCTGGGGCCAGAATGCCTAGATCTTTCTCTTAGAGCCACCTACCAGATATTACTTCTGAGATGAAGATTAAGGGAGTGGGGTAGGAAGAGTTAACAGTTATTTATGAAAGGGAGCTTGTGCTAAGGAAGACATAAATGTGTGTTGTTGTTTTTTTACAATGAGCATGCATTATTTTCATAACACGATTATTTTTATACTTAAAAATGAAGTCATTCAGAATTGAGCGTAAGAAAGGAAGATCAATTTCACTCAGGACAGAGACTATGTCAGTAGAAAGAGTAAAAGAAGACTTGTGGCTGTAGCTGGGAGAACGTCAAAACCATGAAGCAGAGAGTAAAAATGATTCAGATTAACAAGCACACATTACTGTTTTTAAAAGAGTTACCCAGAATGTGAACCATGTATTACTATTTATCCATTTGGAATTTGGAAATGAAAATTTGTAGTCCTAAGGAGGATACAACAGGTTCAGTGCTGAGATACAGAAATCAATTTTTAAATTGTAAATTAAGTTAAAATTTTAATCTAAGAGAGGATATACTTTAAAGAAATCCTGAAGTAGGTTTTCAGTTTTCTTAACGTAAACTCTGTCATATGGAGTAAGTTATTTCTATGACTTAGGCCAGAATTTTCCTGAACTGTGCTCTGTAGAAATTGAATGATGTTCCATGAAAATAATTGATATTGATGCTGTTTTTCTACCAAAATTTATTCTAGAAAAACAGATATGTAAAAAATCAACTAAACAAATATCACTATTTAATGATCTGCCTTAGCACCGCTGAAGCCATCCCTGGAGGACATGTGCTCCAGGCTATGAGGGAGGGGTAGCATCTACCAACTCACGTGTAAGCTCATGCTCACATGCCCAGAAATTGCCTCCACAACATGCACTCTAACTGCCTTCCTTACCAGTGGAACCCTCATGTTGTTCAGGGTTGCCCAAGCTATAAGACTTGATTTTTCTGGGCTTCTTCACAGTGAGTAGCAGCCCCATAACAGAGTTTGGCGGGTGCAGTGAGGTGTAAGGCTATGTATACTACATGGGCTTCTGGAAAGATGTTTTCCTGATGAAAGGGAAAGACTCAGCTGCTTGGCAACTTGGACCTTTTGTCCTTGCCCTTTCTCCTGCCTGAGATACAGACCTCACATCTGGAGCTGCAGCAGCCAACTCGTGACCATGAGGACAAAAGTCACATGCTAAGGATGGTGACTCAAGGAATGAGACCAAGTTTGGGTCCTTCATGACATCATATAGTCACTGTACCACTTCTGGTCTGCTCATGTCCAAATTTCTTGTTATGGGGGAAAAAAACGATTTAGTTAAACCATTGTCAGATTCTTGTTAAATGCAGGCAAACGCAATCCTATTGTATGCCCACGTACATCATTTATTGATCGATCATCATAAATATCACATACCTGGTCATACAATTTCAGCATATATTCATGTTATTAAACACTGCTTATTCAATAGCAAACAATTATACAGTACTAACATTAATTTATGGCCAAAATAAGAAATAAGAAATAAGAAAGCTTTAAATGCAAAGAAGGGCCTTGGGGTTCTAAATGGCATCTGAACCTAACACAAATTTAGAACACTTTAAAGTGAAGAGAAACAAACTGAGCTTGAACTTGCTAGAAGAAAAAAAAAATCTAGTAGGTGTGTGTTGCCTGAGCTGAAACAAGGAACACGATCTGGAGTAGCCTAATTTAAGAGGACACAAATTTAAGAGGACATCCTTTCTGCCTTTGCTCCAGTGTATCTGGCCAAGGTGGGACTTTTCACAGCACCCTGCCTGGAAACCAGAGGCTAGAGGTGCACCTGACCTCTCAGCCACACCAAGGCTGTTCCCAATAGAAAGATAGGTGATTTTTAAAAGACATACAATATTTAAAACAATATAAAAGACATAAAACATACAAAAAGTTAAAACACAGATAGGATACAACCTATATTAAGATTATTTTACGAGTTTTATAAGAACATGAAAAACAGAAAGACGTTTTGCTTGAATGTTTTTCATTAAGGAAATTTCTCTGTGAGACCCTTCCCCTGCCTTCTCTAGTACCAGCTGGTATTACAGCAGATCCACTTCTGCTGTTCCAACAATACATTACCATTTTTAGTGTATTCTGTGGTTAAGGTTAAGGGAGTTTGGGAAACTCTATCCTAAACTGATAAGATTTCCAGTTTAACCTAAAAAAAGTGTTTAAAAATCATAATCCAGGGGGACCTGGCTGGTTCAGTCAGAAGAGTGTGCGACTCTTGATCTCGGGGTCATTGGTTCGAGCCCCAGGTTGGGTGTAGAGATTACTAGAAAAAATAAATAAACTTAAAAAAAAAAAACAACAACCTGTAGTCCAAGAATAAGAATCAGTGTGGCCCAGAAAATCCAGGCTCACATCTATAAGGAGAACCTGCTAGTTGTCACTTTTATTCAACTTCCTGTTGCATTTTTTTTTAAAGATTTTATTTATTTATTTGACAGAGAGAGAGAGAGAGATCACAAGCAGGCAGAGAGGCAGGCAGAGGGAGAGGGGGAAGCAGGCTCCCTGCTGAGCAGAGAGCCCGATGCGGAGTTCGATCCCAGGACGCTGAGATCATGACCTGAGCGGAAGGCAGAGGCTTTAACCCACTGAGCCACCCAGGCGCCCCCTGTTGCATTTTTTTTAATTCATAAAAAATCAGAGTATGAAAGTGGGTCATGTCATTGAGGGAAATTCCAGCAATGCCAAAGTATACGAAGCCCTTCCCTGCTGGACTGAACACTCTGCTGGGCAAGCCATGCCTGTCTTACCTACTCCAATCTCCCCAATCCCTAATCCTGCACATAGCAGGGCTTCAAAGTGGCAACACCCCCTTTCCATGGTTAGCGAGCTAACGTGTTGCATTGCAGACCTCTCCTATGCAGGATTTTTAAAATAAACTTTTAATTTTAGAGTAGTCTCAGATTTACAGAAAAGACTGTGATGGTAACACAAGAGTACCCGCACCCGCTTTCCCGTTTTTACCATCTTACTTTAGAATGGTACATTTGTCACAGTTAACGAACCAATACTGACACTATATTGAGATTTCCTTAGTTTTTACCTAATGTCCTTTTCTGCTCAGGATCCCATCCAGGACGCCATACTACGTTTGCTCCTCATGTCTCTTTAAGCTCCTCTTGGCTGTGATAATTTCTCAGACTCTCATTGTTTTTGATGACCCTAGCTGTTTTGAGTACTGGTCATGTATTTTGTAGGATGCCCCTCTTTTGGGATTTGTCTGATCTTTTTCACATGATTAGACAGGGGTTATGGATTTTAGGAAGGAAAACCACAGAAGTAAAGTGCATTAAAGGTATATGTTACCGGGACACCTGGGTGGCTCCCCGGTTAAGCACCTGCCTTGGTCTCAGGTCCTGATCTCAGGGTCCCGGGATCGAGCCCCTTAGTGGGCTTCTTGCTCAGTGAGGGATCTGCTTCTCCCTCTCCTCCCTGCTCATGCTCTCTCTCACTATCTCTGTCTCTTTCAAAGAAATAAATAAAATCTTTAAGAAAAGGTATATATTATCACTATGACTTACCACCATTAATGTTGACCTTGACTCCTGTACAAATTTAACCATTCCTCATATACTACTAAATGGAACTTTCTGTCTTTCACATCAAAGTGAACATTTGGTTCCAGTTTAGAACTGTCAGTGTTCCCAGTTAGTTTGCACTTGGGCAACCTAAACACGGAGATGATTCAAAAGAGAGATGTGTGACCTTCACACTGGCCCTGGGTGTGGGAGGAGGTACAGAGTGGAGAGGAGTGAGGATGACCTGCCCACTTCTACAGCATGCCAAACCATGGGGGAGGCTTGCCAAGGGCCAAGTTCAGCTGCCAAGCAGGGCCAAATGACTAGTCTTTTTCCTGTTCACTGGTGATGACCTTTCATGGTACAGCTTGGATTTTCAACCCCCTCTCCTCTCCAAGTGCCTTCCTGACAGTGATGACTCACCCCCCAGCACATTCAGAGACAATAGGAGTCCAGGGAAGCTAGGCCAGAATACAAGGGAAAGAAAAAAGAAAACAAGGATTTACATTTGACAAGTTCACCAGAAGATGTCTACCTGCCTTTCTGTTACACTGCAAAGTTTTGCTGGATTCTTTCTTGCAATAATCAGACAAGAATTCAAATTCATTTTCCTTGGATGGATTGAGGATTTTGAGTGTCTTTTTTCTTTTCTCTTTATTCTGATACAATTAACTAGTTCAAGTAACTGAACTGGACCACACAAAATAGTAATAAACATATGTTGTATAATTATTACTTTACGGCAACATTTATTAAGCATTTTATGACGTACCAGGAGCTATGCTAATTATTTTATGCATATAGCTCATGCAATTCTCAGCAACATGTTGTGGTTGTTATCTCTGTTTTCTAGATGATTATACGTGGCACAGGAAGGTTAAGTAATTTGCCCAAGATCACACAGCTAATAAATAGCCAGGAAAGACAGAAACACTGACTGACTCCTCATTCCATATGCTATACCATTTAAACAGTTCAACAAACCACCACAGCACTCCTCCATGCTGCTGCACAGCTCGGCTTGTCCCCATACTGTATCGTAGTATCTACAATGCTCTCAGCAACTTGCAAAATGCTGGGAATAGGTGGATAAATAAAACAGAGTCCTGGCCCAAAAGATCTTACTGTTGCTTCACTTTTTCCCAGAAGTGCAAGGGATCCAGAAGTCCCCACAGGCCCACGAGCAGATTCAGCGGTGCTGGGAGAGTTGGCTGTCCAAAGAAGACCTCAGGTCAGGATAAAGAACTTCAGGCTGTGGTGATTTTGAGACCAAGGGAAATGGCCATGGAATTTGACCATGATCCAAAATAACTAAGAATATTCAAAATGTTGAATAGTAATCCCCAACCCATTAGAAAAGACATGCACCCATCAAGATGGAGGATAAGGCCTACTGGCTGATCAAAACAGCGGCAGCTAAGAACAGGTAGGAGGTACTGGACATTCCCTGAGACAACCCTCAGGGATGGAGCAGTATGTGCCCAAGAGGCCCCTGAAAATCCTGCTGCTCTCAACCTTCCCCATCTCAGGTGGATGTTAGTTCCATTTTTCTAATTGTTTAGGCCCAAAACTCAGAGTTGTCCCTGTCTCTTCCCTTTCTCTAACGTCCTATCCAATCCATTAGCGAATACCTTTGGTGCTACCTTCAAAATACATTCAGATTTGAACCATTACTCACTACCTGCTGTGCCACTGCCCTGACCTAAGACACCATCACCTCGCGCTTGGATCATTACAAGAGCTTCCCAGCAAGGCTCACTGCTTCTATTTTAGATCCCCTGACAGTTTTTTTTTTGTTTTTTTTTTTTTAAGATTTTATTTATTTATTTGACACACAGAGAGAGATCACAAGTAGGCAGAGAGGCAGGCAGGGAGAGAGGGAAGCAGGCTCCCTGCTAAGCAGAGAGCCCGATGCGGGGCTCAATCCCAGGACCCTGAGATCATGACCTGAGCCGAAGGCAGAGGCTTTAACCCACTGAGCCACCCAGGCGCCCCTCCCCTGACAGTCTTATTCTTAACACAGCAGGTCATTTTAAACCAACTGAATTACACCCCCAGAGCTCTGCAGCAGCTCTCCATCTCACGCACAATGAAAGCGAAAGTCACCGTAGTGCCCCACGAGGCCCTGCCCGGGCAGCTCTCGTGACACCTCTCTGACCACAGCTCCTGTCCCTGTTTCCCTTATTCATTTTACTGCAGCCACACTGGCCTCCTTGCTGTTCCTCGAACACACCAGGTACATTCCCAAGTTAGGGAAAACAGGATCAAAGTTCTCTTTCTACGGTGATCTTGTCCCAAGCAAGTATTTTGGGGGGTGGGCTAAGCTGAATTGCTACTTCCTGGATTTTCCTGGTGGTGCCCAGCTGCTAACTAAGTCTGATGCTGATCTGTGTGTGGTTTGCATTAGCGAAAAGAGCACTTTCTGCAAACAGTATTTGAGAGTCATAATTGCCTTTTCCTTGAATGTACTATATTTTCGTTGTTTCTTTTGAGTATCATTATGTACTCTTGTTTTGCACAGAACTTTTTTCTTTTCTTTTTTTTTTAATATTTTATTTATTTATTTGATAGAGAGAAAGAGATCACAAGTAGGCAGAGAGATAGACAAAGGGAGAGAGGGAAGCAGGCTCCCCGCTGTGCAGAGAGCCCGAGATCCTGAGCTCAGAGACCCTGAGATCATGACCTGAGCAGAAGGCAGAGGCTTAACCCATCGAGGCACCCCTCTTTTCTTTGCAATGCTCAAGTCGTTAGAGTCTAGCCAATGGGAGTCACTGAAATCTCTGCAAGCGTTTTTGCTTTTTCACAACAATAAGATTTTCCAACCCATTTCTACTTTCTGCTCCAAACAGAGAGTCCAAAAGCCAGCCACTCTCCAAGGATCCCTGATTCCTTTTAGTAGAAAATAATATTAGAGGGGTGCCTGGGTGGTTCAGTCGGTTAAGCAACCCACTCCTGGTTTCAGCTCAGGTCATGATCTCAGGGTAGTGAGATCAAGCCTCCACGTCAGGCTCTGCCCTGAGTGTGGAGCCTGGTTGGGATTCTCTCTCCTTCTCCCTTTGCCCCTCCCCACTCGCACTCATTCTCTCTCTCTCTCAAAACAAAGAAATGAAAAACTCTGAAAATAGTATTAGAGTATTTGAAAAGCTTGCTGCTATAGGGATCCCTAGCAGACTGCACGTTAGGAACACAGGTGGAGGCAGCATCACTAACAGATCACTTTACTGACAGATGTGGTACATGTTTCGAAGATTCCATCAGTTAGGATCCACGCAGGAAAACAGCAGTCACACCAGGAGTTTCAACTGGGTGAAAGATAATACAAGCAGTTGATTACAAAGGTGTTAGATAATGGGGGGTGGGAGGTGTAGTGAAAAAGGGATGCTGAGGTAAATCAGAGATTAATAACCTAGCAGCTACTGCTGGGCTGGGGAGCAAACAGGAAGAGGTGGTATTTCTAGAAAGCAAGCCTTCCGAGGAGGGCTCGGCAGGGCTGACGCCCAGAGCTCTCTCAGCAGGTGCATGCTCGGTCCTCCCTGAGGGGCGCAGCCCTGAGGGAGCTCCCGCTGCTGAGGAAGATGTAGTCGGCTGGTGATGGCACCTGTGGGGGCTGTGCAAGGCTGGGGACTGCGGCGGGGACTGGGGAGAGAAGCTAGAAGCTGGAGCTAGGGCTGTCTGCTGCTGCCAATCATCTCCCAACGAGAGGGAGGAGTAGGAAAGAAGCCCTCCTCCCCTTTCTTCAGTCCTCCCATTTCCCACCACTGCCTCCCAGAACCAGAGGGAGTGGGCTGGCAAGGGAACATGAGAAATGTGGGAAATGTGGCTCAGCCCCAACCCGCCCAGAAGCGGAGAAGGGTGGACCTGGTGTGGGCAACAATAGCTGGATAAATAGCACAGAGGTCATGAGGTCACTGGGACTTTCCAGTTAAACTCTAACTTCTTTCAGTTGTTTTTTTAAAAAAATCTTGTTCTGGTATGAAATGTTTCCTGAGTTACCAGTTCTCCATGTGTCATATTTCTTATCAATTTTAATATGTCATCGAATATATATACACACACACACACATTTACATGAAACTATGTATTTAAATATCAGGATAACATTAATGGACACTATCACGTGCTAGTATCCATTTATAGTTTACTAAAGGTCTGACCTGGGGACTGGAATTACACTCCCTTTCATTCTCTTTCTTTTATTGTGGTAAAATATACATAATATAAAATTTACCATCTTTAAGTTTAGTAGTGTTAAGTATATTCATATTGTTGTGCAACTGATCTCCAGAACTCTTCTCATGATGCAAAACTGAAACTCTGTACCATGAAACAATAACTCACAATCTCCCTCTCCCCAGTCAATGGCAGCTGCCATTCTACTTCCTGTCTCTATGAATTTGCCTACTCTAGGTAACTGGTTTTGTTAGAATCATATAATATTCGTCCTTTTGTGAGTGGCTTATTTCACTTGGCATAATATCTTCAAGGTTCATTTATGTTGTAGCGTATGTCAGAATTTCCTTCTCTTTTTTTTTTTTTTTTTTTTAAGATTTTACTTTTAAGTAATCCCTATACCCAACATGGGGTTTGAACTTACAACCCAAAGATCAAGTCACATGTTCTGACTGAGCCAGCCAGGCACCCCTTAAGGTTTTTTAATATTCTGTTATGTATATGCATATATACTCCACATTTTATTTATCCACCCATCAATAGATACTTGGGTTGCTTCTACCTTTTTGGCTATTGTGAATAATGCCACTATGAACATGGGTACATTTCTCTTCTCTTTGATAATCCTTATATAGTGTTTTGATCCTCATTCTACAGATGTGGTTCTTAACCATGTCAGACCTAGCACTTCCTTTCATCCAAAAATGAAGTTTGAAAATAGGGGTGCCTGGGTGGCTCAGTTGGCTAAGTGTCTGACTCTTGATTTCGGCTCAGGTCATGATCTCAGGGTCATGAGATAGGGGCACACGTGGGGCTCCACACTGGGCATGGAACCTGCTTAAGATTCTCTCTCTCCTCCCGCTGCCCCTCCTGCACCCCCCCAAATAAATAAGTAAATAAAGTTTACCTGCCACATAGTTTCAGGAAAATCAATATAATGAACTAATATATATTTTATTGTGAGTAAATACCTGGGAAGGATCATATAGGGAATATAATGAAATAATCAAATGTTTGCACATTGCACATGGTGGCCACCATGGCTGAGGTAGAACTTTCCTTAGACTGCATGGCAGACTCGTCTACCCAACTTTCCTTCCCTCCTTCCTTCATTTGGGTCAGACTTGCATTGCCTTCTGACAGCTGTCCTGGCCCACAGTTTCTTCCTCCCTTTTTTCTCTTGCATTGATACTCCCTGCATAAAATTGTACGTTTTATTCCTTCTCGGCATCTGCTTCTTAGTGGATTTGGACTAACAGTGTAACAAAGAACTACAAAACTTTCATGGCACACAACAATGGTTTTTATTGCTCACATTTCTCGGAGTGGTAGGGGGGCAGGCGGCTAGACAGCTCAGCTGATTGGCTGGGTCCACTTCCACATTTGGGGTAGTCTGGCTGGTAGTTGATCCAGGATGAACTCTGCTATGATGACTGAGGACTCAGCTGTGCTCCACGTGTCTTCGTCCCCTGGCAGGCATGTTCTGATGGCAGTGGCACAAGGGAAAACCTAATATGTAAGCCTATTTCAAACTTCTGCTTGCCTTGGGTCAGCTATATACCCATTGGCTAAAGAAAATCATATGGTTGAGACCAGACTGCGTTGGAGGACCCTGAAAAGCAACATAACAAAAAGTCAGGATACGGGGAGAGGTGAAGAATGAGGGTGTTTTCAGAATCTACCACAATGTCTGTGCATTTTCCCTATTGATGAAGCACCACTCTTTCCCAGCTTATAAAAAATTGTAACCTCTCTTAAAATTTTCTATGACCACATCATTGTAAAGTAACTTGATAGAGAGTAAGTCTGAACTGCTGAGTATTTACAAAGAGCCTCTGAGTTATCCACATGAAGCTATTTAAATTGGAGAAAAACTTCCATGACATTCACTGTCAAGTTAAGGCTATTTTCTTCCCCCCACTTCCCACCTGAATGGCCCAGTACTGTGACTGCCCAGGACAAAGATTAGATCAGCTACAGATAGCAAGTAATCTATATTTTCTTTGTGCATTACAGTAATCGGTTGGATTTTCAAACCCCTTCCACACAAAAATAGAGAAGTTCGGGCATAATTATTTTTAAAATAAATTTGAATGAATTCACAGTTATCCATATGATAACATCACTTACTTGCAGGCCAACATTCTTTCTTAAGTAGGAGGAAAATCTGTTGTGGTTCAGGTCAGTAGCCAGAAACTACATCTAAGCCTAGGTTCACCGTAGCTGTGGGCACTGAGTATAAGCATCATTTGCCATGTGTGTCCTAGAAGAAAATGAGCAGAGAACCTCAGTCGTAGCCCACAGTGACCTCTCTCTCACTGCTTCAAGCTTCTGTAACTCATACCTTCCGGTAATGTTATCCAAATCTCTGTGCAACAAAATCAAGAATGGAGCCTCCCTACCCCACGCACCACCCCCTGCCATCATTTATTCTCTCTTGTAACAATGATTAATGTTTTACAATTTTCAAAATTTTTTAGCCTGAAGAAAAGTCTCAAGAACAAAACAGTTAACATCCATATACTCCTCACCTAGTTTTATCAGCCAGTAACATCTTGCCTCCACCATTACATTGGTCTCTGTATATATACACATATTTCCCCTTTGCCAAGCCATCCAAGAGTGGCGTGCAGACACCAGGACACTATCCTTAAATACTTCTCAGCACTCTCCCAAGAATGGGGCCATTGTCCTATTATCCAGAATACCGTTGCCACATCTAAGAAACTCAACATTAGGTTTAACATACATGAACTTTTCCTAATGGTCTCAAAATTTTACTTTGCTTTTCTTTTAATTCAGATTCCATTAGATTGGGTTGTTATATGTGATTAATCTGTTAACTGGAAGAATAAATAATATATAGACGACTGGGTCCTGCCCCAGAGCTACAAAAATAAAACTTCCAGGGTTGGAGCCCTGAAATCTATTCTTTCTAAACGACTCTAATGAGAATCAAGTTTGGGGATCACTGAGTTCTATTGTAAGGTTAATTATCTTTTCAGAAGTCTGCCACTCTTTACCAAACAGACCTCGGAGAATTCTAGGGCCAAGCCTAAATTATATTAAACTAAATTCTTGGGAGAACCATAACCCATTCTGATTGATGTCCATTTCTTTTCTACTCTATCCAACGTCCCTCTCCTCTAATTCCACCTGCTTCTCTTCTTAGCATTGTATAGGTGGTATGGTTTATGATTTTTTTATTTTACCATGGTGTGAAATTGATGTGCGTTCGGTAGAAACAGTACTTCAAATTTTAAATTTGGGTATTTTTCCAAGGCTAGTGATATGCAGTAAGATTCTCTCTCATGATGCTGGGCAGTGGCAGCCCTGGCTCCCAGTCAACCACACAATCAACAGGGTTGACCACTGATACGCTTACTACCAGTCTGCACCCACACAATCATTCCATTTTTTTCCACCAGTACAATATTCAATAAATGTCATGGATAGTCAACACTTCATTATAAAATAGGCTTGGTGTTTGAGGATTTTGCCCAACTTTAGGTTAATGCAAATGTTCTGAGTACACTTAAGGTAGGCTAAGCTAAGCTATGATGGGCCATAGTTTAAGTATATTAAATGCATTTTCAACTTATGATATTTTCAATTTTGGGACATAACCCTATAAGTTGAGGAAGATCCCTCCTCAGGAAGAAGGATTTGATTGATAGGCTTCAAAGGCCTAACCCTAGACCTTTTCTTGGATTTCTCTTTAATTCTAAACTCTGTTAACTCAGTGCCCTTGTAAATACTTTTCGATTGAATCATGGGGTGGGGTAATGCAGGAGAGGAGGATTGGCTTGTGGAACCTGTGTATAAAGTGGAACCTAATCCTAGGCCATCCTCCAGGCTCAGGAATATGCACTTTGATCTGCTCCCCAAGTAATCCATACTCCTTTTTTTGTATTTCACTCAATGGATCTTGCAGAGTGATTTACACTCACTAAGCAACTCACTAAGCATCTGATTATGTCAATGAATCAAATCCCTAACCGTAGAACCCTTGCCCACAGAACACAGACACCAAACTAACTTATGTTCCCATCTTGTACTCATTTCTTCTGATGCATCAGTTCACTGTTCTAAGAACCACATGTCAGCTAACATAGCTTTAGCCACTCTCTAAAACCAAAGAAACAGACTTATTTCTGTTTCATTCTGTCTTTTACTCCCACTCTGACCAAATTCCCTTTTAGTGTTGACTCACAGTGTTTATCTGAGTCTGTACCTGACCTTTTGGTTCTAGGGGCATCTTTATGGCCCCCTTTTTTCTCTTCCTTCTTTTTGGTGGGTAGAGATGATACCGAGGGGAGGCCTGAGAAAGGATCACGGATTACAGTCACCAGTGCTTTGATGCCACAATGCCCCTGCTCACGAAGTTGTCTACCATGCAAGAAAAATACCTTATTTATTATTTTGGATTTTCACCTCACTTGCTTTGTTTGCTAAGTAATCTGATCTATTTGAAAGGCAAATAATCTTTTTTAAAAATCACACTGCATCTTCTACAAAGCTGTGTTTTGCTGACATGGAAAGAATGAGACTAAAGTTTAACTTTTTAAGTATAGTTGTTAGTTGTAATTGTTAAACTATCTGGTATCTCTCAGTAAAGGTAAAGACATACTCTAGAATCCAAATTGGCCTGTGTGGGGTATCATTTTCCTTTTTTAGACCATTCACAGCAGAAAATAAATCCTGCTATGTGATTCTAGCGATGCCATTATCATTCTAGTGAAATAATGAGGAAAATACTGAACTGGCATCAGATGTGAAATCAGAACTGAGAATATCTCTTGACTAGCAGAAGCCTGCAAGTGTGTACAATACAAAGTATTAGCCAATATATAAGTATATTAGGAGTGATAAACAGTCACTGTTGACAATGTAGGAAAAACACCATTCCTACGACTTCTTAAATTAAAAAAAAAAAAAAAAAAAATCCATAGCATTGCTTTAGCAAGGGAAACGAATTCTTCTTTATGATAGGTGATGCAGCCACGGTTTTAAGAACATGACTAAATGATCCCAAAGGAACTTTCTAACAGAGTCGTCCAAGGAGACCTCAGAGCAAGGGCACTTCTGGAAGCAGCTGACGTATGCGTGCGGATCTAGAACGCATGCGCGTTTAAGCTTTATGTGGATCAAAGATGGCAGCAAATTCTTTGCTACTCCTTTTTTTAGAGGTGGAGTCTAATTTGCCTCCCTTGAATTAGGGCTGTTCTTAGTGACTTGCTTGACCACCAGGAAGGTGGTCAAGGGAGGGAAGGAGGAAAGTGAACCACTCTAAGAAGTTTGACTACACTGAAATCACCATGCTGTGAGGAAGCTCACGCTAGCCACACCAAGACACAGACAGACAAACGGAAGAGAGAGAGATGCCCCGCCAGCCCCAGCTATTCCAGCCAGACTAGCCCAGGCACCCTCGGTGGGAATGAAGAGCCATCTTGGACATTCCAGCCTCGGCAGACGTAATGTGGAAACGAACCGAGGATCCCAGCAGCTCGCCAGGCATGTAGCTTGGGTTGAGCTGGAGCAGCCATGTCCAGTCATGAAGCCACCCCTGCTAAGGCTCCAGTCTGAATTTCTGGCCTACAGATTCATGAGCATCAGAAAACGGCTGTAACTTTATGTTGCTATATTTTGGAGTGGTTGGTTCTATAAAAATAGATAACTGCAACAGATGTCGAAGACAGGATTTATATGACTCAGCTATTGCCACAATGAGACAGCATAACACCTGACTTCAAAACTCAGTAGGTTTCAACAAAAGCATTTTATTTTTCTCACTTAGGGGTCCGTGGGCTGCCTGGGATGTCTTCTTTAGGCTACAAGGTGGTTGGATTTGCAGGGGCAGGCTGGATTCAGACATGTTTCTCACCTTTGCTCTGATGCCAGGCTAAAAGGGGCAGCATCTACCTGGCGCGTGCTGACTCACACGTCAGCAGGAGTCCAAGTGCAACTCTGCAAAACATTTCGATGCCTCTGCTTGCTTTACATCCACTTATGTCATTGGCCAAGTAGGTCATATGGCCAAGCTCAAAATCAAAAAGGTGAGTAAATATACTCCCATCCAAGTGGGAGAAACAAGAGAGGAAACACTTACTGAGCAGTACTCCAACCTATTGAGAGTTTCAAGCGTCAAATGGTGGTGGTAGTGGTGATGCCGAGTAGTATCAGACTGCACTACTTATAAGGTATTTTGTAATGTGGTACTTACACATTTAAAATCCAGACAAAACATATGTAAGTGTTGTAGGGGAAGGTGTCTAAATACAGGAATCGATGATTTTTTTGTTTTAAATACCAACAAGGAGGAGGCATGTAAAATTATGAAAACACAAAAGAAATGTAATGGAAGCGCAGAAGGGGAGGAATTAAGAAGAAAGAAAAAAAAAAAGGAGAGAAAAAGAAAGCAGAAAGTTAAACACTTCAGTAACTGTTGGGGAGGCCAGGAGCAGATAATCTGTTTCTTGGTTTGCCTCCCATGGAGGCAGAGCAGCCAGTTCCCGAAAGAAGCCCCCAGACACCAGCTCCTACTTAAAGAGAGGGGTTTCTAGTTCAAACATGAGGCATGGCATAAGGCACCCCCAACACTGCTCTCCCACTCGGCACCACACTTACATCCAGGGAAGGTGCCAGCAAGGCAGGGCGTTCCTCACTCCCAGTGGAGGGTTAATGTTTAACCCAGCTCTGGGGTGCACAGAAGTGTGGGCAGCAAGCACAGTGGGAGCAGGGGGCTTCAGAAAGCCTTTGGGAGAGAAGTGAACAGGGACTATGTGGAGAGGCAAGAAAATGTGGAAGCAGCACACAGCCCTGTGTTTGTAGCATGAGTACAGGGTACAAGCCTGGAGAAGGAGCCAATGCCAGATCCTGGTAGGTCTTGAATGCCAGGATGAAGAGCATATTCTTAATTCGGTGGGAGCCACTGAAAGCTTTTGAACAAGAAGTGGTATGAAGGAGTTGCCCTAGAATACCATTCTTTCCTGCTTCTTTAGTAACAGAAGCACCAGTCTTTTTTTTAAAAAAAATTATTTATTTATTGAAGTATAGTAGACACACAGTGTTACGTTAGTTTCAAGTACACAACATAGTGATTCAGCAAGTCAATATGTCAAGCTGTGCTTACCCCAAGTGTAGCTGCCATCTGTCACCATACAACACTATCACAATATCATTGACTATATCCCCTACACTGTCCTTTTCATTCCCACAACTTATTCATCAGAAGCACCGGTTTTTAACTGGGGATATGCCTGTGTAAAATAAAGACAACATTTCTTAACTTCTCCTGCAGCGAGGTAAAGTCATGTAAATTCTGGTTAATGAAATTTAAAGCACATAGCGTGAACAACTTCTAGGAAATGTTCTTAAAGGGAGAAGACGTTGCTCCTTTTTTTCCTACTGGAAAAGTGGAACCTAATCCTAACATGTATATTATTCATTAGGAAGACTGGCCTGGGCAAGGCAAAATATAGGATGGCTGGAACGAGAAGAGCATTGGAGATGGGAAGACTAATTACGAGAACATTTTGGTAGCCAAAATAACAAGTGAGGAAATAAGACCTGAGCCAGGATGATAGCAGTGGGAATGGATGGGAGGCATGGATGTAATAAATATTGCGAAAGGAGCGTCTGTGGGACTTGGCAATGGATCAGATGAGAAGAGACACTAGAGAAGGAAGAACCAAAGGTCACCTGAAGCTTCATACAGAGATGACTAGGTGGTCAATAATGTTAGTAACAGAAATAGAAGGTCCAGAAGGATGAGCAGCCTTGAGGAATGCCACCATGAATTTGGCTTTGGACATGTTGTGTTGGTATGCCTGCAGGATATTCAGGTGGAGATATAAAGCAGGTAATTGAAAATTCATTTCTGGAACCTGATTTATGAGTCCTTTGGGTAAAAGTGGTCATCAAAACAAAGGGAGGGGCTGGTTGGCAAAATAGAGCGCGTGTCAGGGTGCCTGGGTGGCTCAGTGGGTTAAAGCCTCTGCCTTCAGCTCAGGTCATGATCTCAGGGTCCTGGGATTGAGCCCCACATCGGGCTCTCTGCTCATCAGGGACCCTGCTTCCTCCTCTCTCTCTGCCTGCCTCTCTGCCTACTTGTGATCTCTCTCCTCTCTGTCAAATAAATAAATAAAATCTTAAAAAAAAAAAATAGATCGTGTGTCTGTAGAAAATCCTTTCTTCAGTGCACACAGAGAAATAAACTGTGTTCTGAAAACATCAACATATGTTCACATGCTCCCCTCCCTCCATCAAAAAAACCCCTACAAACTCCAGCCAATGGCTGGCTGGCTGGCTGGCTTCAAGCAAGGAAATCCTCCCTGGACTCAAAATTTGGACAGCTCCTTAAAGTTCCTTAGGAAGGCATTTTGATTTGCACGAACATCTGTCACGACATGTTCTAAGATGACTCCTTTTCAGAAAGAGATCTAGAGTAATTGCCTTCCTCCTTAACTCAGATTAGCCACATGTAAGAAGACTCCTTTCTCACAGAAGTCTTAAAAGACCAATCCTTTTCAAACGCAAAATGAGAAAATATGAAAAAAACTAATACATGTGACAAAGTAAAACGACTCTACAGAGGTCTCTCATATATCCGCCATGACCGGAGCAGATATTACATAAAAGTTGAAATAAAAAGGAAATGAATCGAATGTTCGCATTAAGAAACCATCTTTGCAGGCTGGCTAACCACTGTATGTAAAGTTTTCCTGCGACGGCTGGGGGCCGGGAGATAGAAGAGGTTAAAATCCTGTGGCCTGTGTACTACACAGTACAAATGCAACTGGAAGTGGTGGCGAGAGAGCTGTTGATTCTTTGTTTTGCGTCTTCAGCCTACGTGCAGCCGGCACACAGCCCGCAGACAGCTGTCGGGCAGCCGGGCAACCGAGGGCCTATCCGGGAGGCTTTAAGCCCCTGCCTTGGAGAGCGCTATCCAGCGCAGTGGCGACCCCAGGCGCTGGGTTTGGTGCCATCTGGGACCCCGTTTCACTTACAGCTGAAGCTTTGTCAGAGCCCTTATCGAACGTGGGATAAGCCATTACTAATTCACCCATCCATCACCCATCTTCTGTCTCAGGGTCAGGCCTGCGCTGGGCACCCGGGCGTGCTTTATCGTACAGGACTCGTGGAGGAGAGGATTTTAGGCAGGAGGAGGACACGGTCGGAGGACCGTCCGCGGTGGCTGGGTGGGGGTCTCGCCGCGCGCGGCCCTTTTGCAAGAGAGGCCAGCGCGTTCTCATACAGACCTCGGAGGTGAAGGCACCCACCCAAGAGGGAACCCCTCCCCTCTCACAATCCTTATGACAGGGAACGCGGCTGGGTTCCACATTTTCCCCGGCCCTCTGACCCCGAGGGCCAAGACCCCGGCCGCCCCGAGAGGCCCTGGCAAGTGCCAACGAGCCCGGGCCGTCCCTCAGGCCGCGCCCGGCCGCGGTCACCTGGAGCCCGCCCCAGTTAGCGGGGCCGGTAGGTGGCTGCGGGCGCGGGGATTGGCCGGCTCCGCCGGCGCCCCAGCAGCCCCGGCAGCGCCCCCAGCCCTGCCGCCCTCCCCACGCGCGGGCAGCCAGGGCGAGGGGCGCGCGGCTGATTGGCCGAAGCCGCGGGGGGCGGGGCGGCGGGTGTGAAGGGGCGGGCTCGGGCTGCTCTGGGCTCTCTCCCCTCTTCCCATCTGCGTCCTCTCGCGGCTCCCGCGTTGCATCATCTCCAGCCCGCGGCAGCTGTGGGAAGGTTGGGCGCGGCGCGAACCGCTCAGGCCGGGGCTCCAGCCTGCTCTCCCGCGCCTCTCCTGGCCCTTTCCCCACCTGCTTCTCCACCCACGCCGGGAGCTCCCCGCGGCCGGCTCCCAGAACCCCCGGGGTACAGCCGGCGGACGCTCTGCCAGATCCGTTCATTGAGAGCCCCGGCTTATCCCCGAGCCAAGTCCCCCGCCTCCTTCAGCTCGGGGCCGCGGGCAGCGCCATGGAGAAGAGTAGCGAAACCAACGGCTACCTGGACGGCGCCCATGCGGGGCCTACAGCACGGCCTGGCGCGCCCAGGTCCGCGGCGGGATACGCGCGGCACTGCGCGGGATTCCTACGCCGACATGCGCTGGTGCTGCTCACCGTGTCCGGAGTGGTGGCGGGCGCCGGGCTGGGCGCGGCGCTGCGCGGGCTTGGCCTCACCCGCACGCAAGTCGCCTACCTGTCCTTCCCCGGCGAGATGCTGCTCCGCATGCTGCGCATGATCATCCTGCCGCTGGTCGTCTGCAGCCTGGTGTCGGGCGCCGCCTCCCTCGACGCCAGCTCTCTCGGGCGCCTGGGCGGCATCGCCATCGCCTACTTCGGCCTCACCACGCTTGGCGCCTCGGCACTCGCCGTCGCTTTGGCGTTCATCATCAAGCCCGGGTCTGGCGCACAGACCCTCCAGTCCAGCGACCTGGGGCTGGAGGAGTCGGGGCCCCCTCCGGTCCCCAAAGAGACGGTGGACTCTTTCCTCGACCTCACCAGGTAACGCCCCCCGCCCCCACCTCTCCAAGTGCACAGTGAGGGACACAAGCTCTCGAAAGCACACACACACACATACCCACAGAGACACACAGACATACACCACCCTCATAAACTGCTAAGACTTCATTCTTAATCGGCTGCTGGTGATGAACCAGCCTTACCGTTAGGTGGGAGTGTGTGTTAGGGAGGAGGCAGCTATCTCACCTGTGCTGTACTCCTTATACTATTTTCCAGCCGCACCCCAATAGCTTCATCCTATTTTTTCCCCACGGTGCCCGAAAGCTTCTGGGAGCATTAGTTAAATTTTGCCTGTATCATCCTCACTTGTAATCTCTGGCCTTCCCTGTTTCAGCCCTTTGGCTGAGAGGAAGGTGGCAGTTTTTGAAGACTTGTCAGTGGACCCAAGGATAACAAGGCTGGGGTTAGTTGTATGAGGCCCACTGCCCAGAAACATGGCTCTCTGGGAGGCTTGGGACAGGTTGCTGTCCACCTCACAGTCAGGACCACTGTAGAGTGCTGTGAGGTTCAAGGAGCTTTATTTCTGGAAGGGTGAGTTCTAGAGGAGAAGGATTTTGCCTGCTTTTTGTAACTCTTAGAAGTTGCATTTTATCCCTTGAGATGCAGTGTCGTTTCTGGAGTATCCAAAGCCTCAGCCCCTCTTGGTTTCGCCAGTAGCCCAGAGTTCACAGATGGGAAAATTGCAGCCTGGAGGAATTTACCGTCCTAGCCAAGTTCAGCTGAGTGAGGAGCTCAGCTGGCTCCTTCTCCAGGTTTCCGAAAATTCTGGATTTGGAGGCTTGGAGGTATGTTTTGTCTTGAGTCACTGAGGCAAAGCTCCTCATGGCTGAGGCTGTAAAAAACAGCAAACCCTGGGCAAAGTGACTTGACTTCCTGCTATTTCCTTTTCTCCCTCTGGAAAATGTGATGACTGTCTGCCACTTGAGAGTGTTCATTTGAAACTACAACAACAATAAAAAGTCCAAGGCTTTTGTATTTAAAAAAAAAAAAAAACAAAAAAACTCTAATGAAGGGGACCAAAAAGTTCTTATCAAAAAGGCAGGTGGACCAAAAAAAAAAAAAAAAAAAAAAAGGCAGGTGGAGGTGGCCTATTAGGACTCTGATGTGATCATAGTCTTTGGTATCTGGCAGCTTGATATTTGGGTCTTTCGAAACCCTTAAAATTTGGGGGCTTTTGGGTGGGTGCTGCAAACAAAGTCTACTAAGGTTGAGAGAGCCTTTGGCTTCTTACGTTCCGCATATCAATCAGCTTTCCCCAGGAAGGAAGGTAATTATGGCGTTAAAGGATTCTTTTTTGCAGGGATCAGTGGCCCGGGGAAGGGTTGGTTATGGATACCTAGCTCTGACCTGCTGGTGGTACCCCAGAGGGAGGCTCTGTAGCATTCTTTTATCTCCAAAAGAGGGACAGTGTTCCCCAAACGGCGCAAGGTAAGGTGAGCGGTTCCTTTATTACCACCTGTCTCCGGAGGGACATCTTAGTTCCTGATCGTGATTTTCTAGGTTTA
>CM052885.1:49683850-49900301 GCA_028534135.1 Potos flavus | reverse complement strand
AGAGAGATCACAAGTAGGCAGAGACGCAGGCAGAGAGAGAGGGGGAAGCAGGCTCCCTGCTGAGCAGAGAGCCCGATGCAGGGCTCGATCCCAGGACCCCGAGATCATGACCTGAGCCAAAGGCAGAGGCTTTGACCCACTGAGCCACCTAGGCGCCCCTACAGCTGTTGCTTCTAAAGTGAACAGTGAGGTTGGCTCAGTTGGTTAAGCATCTGCCTTCGGCTCGGGTCATGATCCCAGAGTCCTGGGATTGAGTTCTGCATTGGGCTCCCCACTCAGCGGGGAGTCCGCTTCTCCCTCTCCCACTCCCCCTGCTTGTGCTATCTCTCTGTCAAATAAATGGATGGGGTCTTTAAGAAAAGAAAAAAAATGAAGTGAATGGTGACCCAGCATCATGGCTTAGTGGTCTGTCTGGGTGCAGACTTTTCAGTGACTTGGGCTGCAGATGCCGGAAAGGACTAAGAGAACCTTTGTCGTGGCTTGTTCGAAATAGACAGCCTTTCATAATGCTTCCACAGCCAGCCGCCAGCACTCACGGATAAAGGTAGGGCAGGTGGTATGATCCTATTTTACAACTGAGGAAACTGAGACAGAGAGAGATTAAGTGATTTGCTCAAGGTCACAGAGTGGTTTAAAAAAAGAGGGATTAGCGAAACTATGGCTCTTGTGCCCCAGCGTTCAGGGCTCTGTTTCTCCCACTCTTCCCTCCCCCAAGTCAGTTTGCCATAGTAATGGTGCCGTGGTGCTGGTCTAGTCTGACCATCTCAGAAACGTTTGCTCTGGGCCAAAAGGGCATCAGCTAAGAATATGGTTTGGGTCAGGGCAGATGCCCATTTGCTCTAAACAGAGGACCTAAGCCCCGTCAGTGAAGGAGAGCCTGTGTACTGCTGCTCCGATTGGCCTTCACCTTGAGCAGCTCGTGAGAGGGAACTGAGTTCTGAGCGGTGCCTCGGTGCTTCCTGGGTACCCGGGTCAAAGTTTGAAATTTGCTTCCTTCAAAGAAACCCCGCAGATGCTGATTTTGTGGGACTCTGGGCACATTCCTTGGCAAAGGCAAGGCACAGTCCTTTCTGCCTATGGGCACCGAATGAAGTGAGCCAGCTGGCAAACACCTCAGTTATCCTGCAGGTCCTCACCACGTAGCTGCCCAGAGCTCAAACACCCAGGAGGAGTGGGAGAAGTCTCTCATGACTTAGTGCCCCTGCTGCAGAGGCTTTGCTGGCAGGAGAGCACCTCCCGTTCTCTCTGCTACCATTTCTAATTTTTCTCAAGATGGAACTACAAGTCAGAAAGAAATGAAGCTCATAAACATTCATTATAACTTTTAGAAGATTTTCAGAATGCCAATGCTGAATGGTTTGATTTCCCAACACACAATGGATTAGAAATAACAAAGGCCAGGGAGTGCGTGTGAGGCACAGGTGCTAGAAGCAGGCCCTCGAGAACTGAGAAGGGGTGACGGAGAGCAACTGGCAGGTGGGAAAGTCCCAGTCTCTTCCTGAGCAGCCCAGAGATTTACGCTTGGGGACCCAGAACAGCACAGGACTCTCAGAACAGGATGGGACCCAAGTGATTGAGCTGCAACTGTTTGTCCAAAATGAAACGGGTTCGGCACCAAAAGAGACCGAAACAGGTTATGAGGAACTCATTATGAAACTTCTTGGTCCCTAACAAGGCTTACTGATTGTGAGTCCTAGAGCATATCCCTAATGTTTGTGTCTTAGCTTCCTCATCTCTGTAACGGGCATCCTGAGAGTACTTACCTTGGAAGGTTGCTCTGAGGGTTACATGAGTTCTGTCTGTAAAGCCGTTAGACCAGGATTGGCCCGCTCTATGCTAGCTCTGGTCATACACGGAGCAGTATTACAGAGCTATCGGGAAGTTGTCTTTGTTTCACATGAACTTATGGGGATGGCCCTCTTTTCATAGCCTGAAAGAAAAGATTATAAATGTGGGAGGAGGGAATGTTTGGTGGAGCTCAGGATGACTTGAAGCTTATGTTTTTAGATGTGTTGGGAACTACATGGAGCTTGGAGAAAAAGAAATGAACAGTTACCATGTTTTGGACTAAAAGAATCAACACTGTGGGGGAAAAAAGTGGGGGGCACCTGGGTGACTCAGTCGGTTAAACATCTGCCTTCGGCTTAGGTCATGATCTCAGGGTCCTGGGATCAAGCCCTGAGCCCTGCATCGGCTCTCTGCTCAGCAGGGAGTCTGCTTCTCCTTCTCACTCTCCCTCTATGCTCTTTCTCAAATAAATAAATAAAAATCCTTAAAAAAAAGAATCAACACATGGGAAATTTGAAAAATGTAGAAAAGTCAAAACTGAACACAGAAGAAGAGCCTTCCATTCTCATGGAAGACATTCTAGTTTCTGCATTCCCTTCCCCCTTCCCCCACCACAGGCCCCTGCATTACACGTTTGTGGTCTCCAAAGTTGACCAGTCGACCTAAATTTTCTTCAGCTATAAGTGGAAAGGATTGAGACCACTGGCTTCTAACATTCCCTTGGGTGTTAAAATTTGTAGTTTTCAACTGGAAAACTGGAGGCTTATCTGAAAGGTGGCAGGTAGGGACAGCTCCTGGGCCCAGGGCTCCATCTACACTGGCAGCCAGAAGAATGGCCCGGGGCCACTGTCTTTTTTTTTTTTTTAATTAACATATAATGTATTATTTGTTTCAGGGGTACAGGTCTGTGAATCATCAGTCTTACACAATTCACTGGGCTCACCATTAGCACATACCCTCCCCAATGTCTATCATCCAGCCACCCCATCCCTCCCAAACCCTCCCCTCCAGCAATCCTCAATTTGTTTCCTGAGATTAAGAGTCTCTTATGGTTTGTCTCCCTCCCAGAGGCCACTGTCTTTTGCAAAAGTGTAGCAGGGCGCAGCCCTGTGCCTGGTAGACACAAGTGAAATTTTGCCTGTTTCCCAGTTTTCTAGGCTTTATTATTTATTTCTTGTGCTCATTTTCTCAACAGTGGACAGTGCTCTGAGCCTTTCCCTTCACAGAGGGAGGCGTGAGGGACTGACTTTCCTGGTCAAGGACTGGTGTGAATATGATGCCTCTCAACCAGCAAAGAACACATTTCTCTAATAGCTTCAGAGAAACCTATCGGAGACTGAGCTCCAATCTTAGCCCCTAGGTCGCAGTCAAGAGAGTGAATAGTGAATAATTTCTTTTGACTGTTGGCCATGGGAGACTATTTGGCCTATGCCTATGTCTCTCTTCTATAGGCAAGACGAAGACTCAGCAAATCTAACAAGGGTCCAAATTAATGGAAGTTTCTCAGCCTAATTAGTAACTACAGGCCAAAAGTGGCAGCTTGTTATTTAAAAAAATAATAAAAGGTTTTACCTTGACACCTTTTCTTCTGCCACCCAGGAGACTACCTGAATAGTTCAGAGACTGAAAAGAGCATACACTTAGCGAGGTGGCGTGGGGTGTGATTAAAAGCAGACACTGGGATCAATTACCTGAGTTGGAATCTGGCTCTACCACTTACTAGCTGTATGGACAAGTCTTTAAGCCTCTCTATGCCTCAGTGTTCTTATCTGTAAAATGAGACTAATAATAGTATCTACTACCTGCATTTGTTATGAGGATTAAGTGAGTTAATATTGGAGTGTCTTGCTGATATTGTCAAGTGTCCCAGCCCCTCAGGAATAGCCCTCAGGCCACTTGTTACAGAGAATTAGTGCTGTTTTTAATCTTATTTCCCCAAAAGTCCCCACGCCAGGGGCCTGGCATTAACCTTTCCAGCTAGAATCTAAAACTGGATACGGGCCTTAAAAAGAGGGTAGATTACTCCCTTGCCCCCCACTGTCACCAGAGTGTGAGCCCGCTACCCCCAGCCCTTCCTCTGCTCCCAGCCTTGCGGGGGGTACCAAGATCTGAAGGGGCATGTCCCTGTTAACCGACTCTGTAACAATAAACACTAAGGACGATAAATGTTTAGCAGGTGTACATACCGTGCCATATCCTGTTCTGAACAGTCTTTGAAATTTTCATAAATTCAGTAAAGAATTTTTGAACTTAAATAAAAGGAAATATTTCTGGAACAAAAAAATACACCTAAAGCAAAAGTAAATTGTTTTCCATTCTTCTCCTATAGGACAGGGAAATGCATACCGCCCTTGACAAATAGGATCAGAAGAGCAAACAGTACCAGATGTATAAAGAAGGAACATTTTTGAAGTTTTTCATTGTGTGAGCTGCGTGCATGTACACCACCACTAACAGAAGTTCAGCCTCCTTTCCTGCCAGGTTCTCTGTTTAAGTAATGTACCCAAAGGTTCCTATAGCACTGGAAAGCCTTGTCCATTCATTCTTTCCTAATTTGGTCTGACGTGGGTCTCTGAATTTAGTATGGACTTGACATTTTTGCAGATGTTTTTGACTTAGACCTACTCTAAGAAATGTACTTTAAATTATGGCTTTGGTACACATCTACCTCCTCAACCCCCCACATATACAACATGAAACAAGTGCCAAAACAGCATTTTAAATGTGATACATGCAGGTATTTTCAATTCTGTCTAATGTATTACATATTTGATAAAATGTTGGCTTTAACTAGTAAATTGCTTTCACTAGTTAGTGAAATGTAGATTTGATCCAATGTAGATCTGGTATTATGTAATTTAGGTAAATTTCTAAGGATCAAATAACAGAAAAGGGAAATATTTGAGAGTTTGAGTAAGATGAAGAGCTCAGCAGTTCGAAGCCCCATAACACCCAGTGAAATTGAGTACTGTGTAGCGGTAAAGCATGGAAAGACCATTTGGTCCTTCTTACTCCCAGACTGTGGATCTCAAAACTCTAGATCTGCAGTGTCCAGTAGGATAGACACTAGCCACAAGTGTTTACATTTAACTTGTTTAAATATAAATAAAATAAAATAAAATAATTCAGATCCTCCATAGCACTAGCCATATTTCAAGTGTCCAACAACGAATGACTACCATATTGGACGGTATTAGTCTAGGTGGAACATGAATGGGAGATGTAAACCAGCTTAATGTCTCTGGGTTCTTGGTGTCCCCATGTGCTAAATGAGGGTGTTGATCTTTTTTTTATTATTTTTTTATTTTTATTTTTTTTCTGAGGGTGTCGATCTTGACCACCTCTAAAATCTCTTCCAGCTCACATGTTTCTTATTTTGAAAGCACACGAAATTATTGTGTGAATGTGAGCATGAAGACAGAGCTGTGAGGGGCAAACTTACTTGCATGACAAACAGCTGATCCCTGACTGCAGGAGAGCTCGGGAGTAAGGAAGCTAGAGTTCATTCACAGCAGCGTCTGTGTTTAAAAGCCAAAGGGAAGAGGGGTAAGAAGCTTGCAGAGAGGAGATCAAAGTTGGAGGGCTGATACCACTGGACTATATAAGACTTAACCATAAAACAACAGTAATCAAGACAGTGTGGTGTTGGGAAAGGAATAGTCAAATAGATCAATGGAACGGTATAGAGAGCCTGTGTAAATATAGTCAACTGATCTTTGACAAAGAAGTAGAGGCGAGACAATGGCACAAAGATAATCTTTTCAACAAATTGTGCTGGAACAGCTGGACATCTGAGCCCTAAACACAGACCTTGCACCATTCACAAAAATTGACTCAAAATGGGTCGCCCACCTAAATATAAAATGCAAAACTCTAAAACTCCTGGAAGAAAACAGAGAAAAACCTAAATGACCTTCAGTATGCTAATGACTTTTTAGATACAACACCAAGGACACAATTCGTGAAGAGTGCGGAGAAGTGTTTTTGCTTTACTCCCACAGCCTCACCTCCTTGCCCTTAGTATGGGCAGGAGGGACTGCACCCGGTCTGTGACAACCAGAGGGACCAAGGGAAAGGAGGCTGATTTTGTGGATGCCTGAGCTACATCTCACTGCCCCCAGGTGGTGCCTTCCCAGGGACTAATATCTGAGAGCTGAGCTGTAGAAAGTGCAGTCATCCCTTTCAACGTATGTATTTTTTTGGTTGTAAACTTTCTGTAGTTAGCACTGTATCTTAGTTTTTAGCCTTTTAAGCAGATATGAGATATGATTTAAATACAGTAAAATGCACCCATTTTAGATGTACAGGTCAATGAGTTTTAATAAAGAATGAACTGCAATAAAGGAAGTCTAACAGCAAGAAAGAAACCCCAATTTTATGTAACCTAATCTTGAAAATGACATCCCATCACCTTTGCTCTATTCTGTTGGCTAGAAGCAACTCATAGGCCCCACGCACACTCAAGGGGAGGGTATTGTACAAAGTAGGACTACCAGGAATCCTCTTAGGTTGCTTGCCAACCTGGGTTGCAGTCAGACCTACCTACCTCTGAAACCAAATGCACTGCAAATAGTTGCCTGGAGATTCTAGTGCTCGGTAAATAGCTCAGCCACAGAAGTAAGTATTAATGGGTATGTTCGGTACAAATTGTAAAGGATGATTCAGTCTTTCACAAATGGACTGTCCCTGGGATTTTGTTATATATCAAGACCAAGCATGCTGCATAGAGCCTAACCCAAAAGAGGCCCTCAGTAAAAACCGTTCACATGAATAGATTTTGGTTTCAAAATCTAGCTTTAGTTGACCCGGCCTATTGCCCTCCTTTTACAAATATTTTATAAAATCCTTCATCCTGAAATGAAATCCATAAATAGAATTTCAATGCATTTCAATTTCAGAGCATCAGTGTGATTCAACAGAAGGATAAAAAGAGAGTAACTTATAATAATAAAATAATGTGTTTCCGTATGTGAAGATCCTAAAACGAAGTGGTTAGGTGCTTGCTTCTGAATTTACATTCACCATTAATGAGACAGCTGTAAATGCAGGCTGGTGCTTGATACTGGTGTGTGTAATTAAGGAACCCAGATCCTACAGTTTGCCATTGGTGATGTGATTTTCCAGAATGATGAACAATTTTTAGAAACATTCTAAACAAAACAAAATAAAAACTCATTCTACGTTTTGCACGGTAATGGCATTCCTAGAAAATTCAGTGTGTGTTCAAATTGTACAAAAAAAAAATACCTTGTTTTGGAATGAGTTTAGGCTGAGGTCTTTATAAATAAGGTTTTCATCTACAGGTATGTCATATAGGACATTTGGAAAGTGTGAGGGCCGCACTCAGTAGAACAAGTGGCTGGGACCTGACGATCCCCTCTATAACACTCCCCAATGGCACTCCCTACCCTACTTACTGCGACAATGAAAGCACTCCCTTGGATTCCACCAGTGCGCAGTACCACTCCCGTTGAAAACCACTGCAACAGGGCTTGACTTCTAGGGGATAGAAAAGTGATCCAGTTTTTCTGGAGAACACAGTGGAGATAAGGGTAAAAACTGGTGTGCTCTGAGTATTGTGGCCCAGCAGCCGAGGCATAGCTGGGTGCTTGGATCGAGCGGGAACCACAGTAACGGCTGGAGGGAGAGGGAGAGGAAACACTGTGTGTTGGGCCGTCAGGAATGGGCATCTGAAAGTGGACACTTTGAACGCTGAATTTTAAGAACACTGACAAAGTGCTTTCTTTTCTAACAGAAACCTGTTTCCCTCAAATCTTGTGGTTGCCGCTTTCCGTACGGTAAGGCTTGATGCTTTGCAAAAAACTTACAGGGGTGGTATATAAATGATGCTATGGAGTTAGGTAAGGTGGGTCAGAGAGGGGTAGTATTGTTAACAAAACTCGGTAACCCTGGCCTAAATTTTTATAGCGTGGACCCTGGAGTAAAAACAAACAAAATGAAACAACAAAGAACAAAGAGGTTTTCTAAAATATCCCACTGGTTCCACCATCTTTTCATATTGCCTGAGAAATACTCTTAAATCACACTCTGGGATCTCTTA
This sequence comes from Potos flavus, assembly GCA_028534135.1. Classification (NCBI taxonomy): domain Eukaryota; kingdom Metazoa; phylum Chordata; class Mammalia; order Carnivora; family Procyonidae; genus Potos; species Potos flavus. The sequence continues at coordinate 49,892,452 of CM052885.1, read as the reverse complement.
AATATTTTATAATTTTTTTTAAAAATCTACTTTTATTTTTTTCTGATTATAAAGGTAATATATGCTTATGTAAAAAATAAAACATAAAGTACAAAAATAGGGAAGAAGTTAAAAATCACTCATAATCACTACCTAGAGATACCCATTAACATTTTGGTACACATCCTTTAGATACGTTTTTTTCTCTGCATGTGGACACACACGTTTTAGAAATAAAAGCAACTGCATTACGTATCTTGTTAGTATATACACATACTACGCATATTGTTTTTAACCTCTTTTTTAAGGCAGGATATTATAAACATTTTTTCATGTCAGTAACTACCCTTCTGCATAATGTTAATGGCCCTATTCTACTGTGGGAGCATATCATAATTTTATTCTGTCTGTCCCTCATTGGTAGACATTCAGATTGTTTCTAGTTTGTCCTAATTTTAGCAGGACTATGAGTAACGTCCTGTAGCCATGCTTTATAAGAAGAAGAAGTATAAAGGTCTAGATTAGATGGACTAATCTCATTGCCTTTTCCAAGCAAAGACTTTTCTGTTTCTATTTATAGCCTCTCCCTCAATCTCTCTCTTAACAAAAAAAAAAAAAAAATTCTGCAGGGCACCTGGGAGGCTCTGTTGGTTGAGTGGCTACCTTCTGCTCAGGTCATGATCCCGGAGTCCTGGGATCGAGCCCTGCATCAGGCTCTCTGCTCAGCCGGGAGTCTGCTTCTCCTTCTCCCTCTGCCCCTCCCCACCCCCGCTCATGCTCTCTCTCTCTCTCTCTCTCTCTCTCAAATAAATAAATAGAATTTTAAAAAAATCTGCATATAAGCACAGCCGTGGCTTATATATATAATGCGAGGTAGGAAAAAATAAAAGGCTTATGGGGCTTTCAGTGCCTGTCACAGAAGGCGTGGCCTGGGTTTTTGGTCACCCGTAATCACAGGACAGCTGAACACCTCTGCTTCTCTGAAATCTTGATAAATCCAAGGTGAGAGAGACCATACCGCATCAAAGGCAGGCACAAAGCAGTACCCCGTAATGGGCCCCTCTTGACAGTCCAGAGCCAGGTGTCCTTAGAAGGGGTCGGGAAAGGCATTTTCAAAGAGACTCCATTCAGTCGTGCATTCTGCCGTAGGGAGACACCTGCGTGCCTTGTGCAGAAGTATGTGAAGTCAATTGCAGGACCCAAGTTGGGAGTCATTTCACTTCTGATAAGTGAGTCTCCCATGAGACTTAACCAGGAAACACCATTTTGCCTCATATCCTTTGCTTTGGAGAGTGGAGGCCAAGCATATTAGAAAGATTAGAAGTAGATGCTGAGGGGAACCTGGGTGGCTCAGTAAGTTAAGTGTCTTCTTTTGGCTTAGGTCATGATCTTGGGGTCCTGGGATCCCCCTGCACTGGGCTCCCTGTTCAGAGGGGAGTCAGCTTCTCCCTCTCCCTTGGTCCCTACCCCCACCCCAGCTTTCTCTCTCTCTCAAATAGATAAATCTTTAAAAAAAAAAAAAAAAGGTGCTGAAAATCAGCATTCAAGCTCAAATAAGTTCTGGAACAGAGTGGAACATTATGAAATTAATACCAAAGTTTAAATAGTATAACATGTCAGCTGTTAGAAATATCAAACTATCAGCATGAAATTGTGCAGACCTTGTCCTCCAAACCATTGTCCCTAATAGTGTGGGTCCCTAGATAACTCAGAGGTCTCTTGGGGTGTATGCTGCCTTGGTCTTAAGTAACTTTTATACAGTTCTTAGAGGCCCTTGTCAGACCAACCAAGTAAGGAATTCCCAGAACACTCCGGGTGAATAAGAAGAGTGGCAAGAGGTCAGCAGTCCTCTCTCAGTTTCTCTGGTCGGCTTTTACCTATGAACTGACAGTGTCTTCTCCTTTCTCTTGTTCCCAGTACGCAACTGATTATAGAGAGGTGACCCACAATACCAGCTCTGGAAATATAACCCGGGAGAAGGTAAATCTCTTTATAAGATCACTTGTGGCAAATAACTTACAAAGCAAATAATGCTTTTTAATTGAAGGAGCATACATGATACATCTTCCCAGTAGGGCTGAAAGCTCTGGGGTTTGAAGGAACTATCTGAAGAACACAGATTAGGCTTGCTCCTTAGGTTCCTCACCAACATGGCCAAAGGCCAACATCGGATCGGCAGCATTGGAATCTTCAGCAGGTCCATTTCATCAAATTGGAACTAATGTCCCTTTCTTCAAAAAATATTTTATAACACCCCTGCTGCTATCCTGAAATATAACTAATAGGTGATTTAACCTATCTCTACATGTAGAACTTATCTCAGGGGCTTAACTCACTATAGCCCTCATTCATTCACACATATTTTTTGAGTAGGTATTACTGGCTGGACACTGGGCGAGGTCAGTGTCCTTCTATCATGAAGGCTGATAGAGCTTCATGCTAGAGCTGGAAGGGACTTTGCCCTTTCCCCACCCCACATGTACAGCTTTTTAGGACTGAGGGGCTCTGAGCTTTACCAGCCTTTCTTTGAGGAAAAGTTGTACTTAAAAAAAAAAAAGTCAAAAGCTACTAATTAGTCCAATTCACTTCATCTTGCAGATGAAGAACCTGAAGGTCAGAGAGGTTATTTAATATCAGAGCTGGGACTAGAACTCAGATCTATGGTAAAAATGTTCTTTCTCTTTTTACCATGCTGATGTATGTTTCCTGTTCAGAATTTCATGTGTTTTGATGGAATAAAATGTTTGTCCAATACATGCTTCCAGTAGTGAGATTGAGCATTACGGACAAAAAAAGTAAGGAATATAGTATAATATATTTTATTTTAAGTCAGTGACTCAAGAAAGAATATCCTGGAAATCTTTTGTGAAATTTGTTAGGTAGGAGGCCACGGTAAAAGTCTAGTCACAAAAGATTTGTTGACATTTGGGAGGCACAGTTACAATCTCGATCTGAAAGAACTTTTCACCAACCAGCTCTTCTTTAATTTTTTTAATTTATTTTTCTATATTTTTTACTGCAGTGTAGTTGACATACAATGTTATATTAACCAGCTCTTCTTTTAAAGCAACCCTTTGGGGGCGTCTGGGTGGCTCAGTCAGTGAAGCATCTGACTCTTGATCTCAGCTCATGTCTTGATCTAAGGGTCATGAGTTCAAGTCCTGCCTTTAAAATGCTACTTGATAAAATAAAAGTAACCCTTTGAAGTGATTGTCTAACCTCTACTTGAATTCTCACTTATCCGTTGCAAACTTAGACCCTCTGTCCCCTGTGATCCCACAGATCCCCATTGGCACAGAGATCGAAGGGATGAACATTTTAGGATTAGTCCTCTTTGCTCTGGTGTTAGGAGTGGCCCTAAAGAAACTTGGCTCTGAAGGAGAAGAGCTCATCCGTTTCTTTAATGCCTTCAATGAGGCGACGATGGTGCTGGTGTCATGGATTATGTGGTAAGTTTGGCCCGCCTGCTACTCTCCCTCTCCTTTCTCTTGCTATCCAGCAAAGAACCCAAGTCTACTGTCCTAGGTCATCCCTGTGGGGCCACCCGGCCTGTGGTTGATGCACCGTGGGCCACTGTGGCAGCTCTCAGGAGAGAAGCCTGGAATTTGGTAGTAAAGTTTGGAATTGAGTGGGAGGCCGAGTCCAGAGCCCCCACTGGTGGTGTTTATCTTCCTCAATCAAAAATTCCAGAGTCTGACTCTGTCATTTGCAAACACGACTGTTCATATGACTGTTGTTGTTCTGGGCAGAAAAATATTTTTCAGAAAGGAAAAAGTGTTTTCATCACGTCAGGTTCCTTTCCTTTTTTTTTTTTTTTAGTCTAAAATCCTCCCAAAGTTTGGATTAAAGGAAATTATGCAAGAAAGTGATGTTCCTATGTTAAGACATTTGTTTTCGATCTGAAAAGCAATTTATAGTCATTCCTTCAATTCGATGTACTAGTTACATAAGCAGTCAGGCAGACCCTGCTGTGTGTCTGACCGGCCCTGGGAGATCTGTTGCCCAGCGAGTGCATTTCACACAGAAGTAGAGTGTAAAATGCCTTACCTGGTTAAAGGATCTCAACCACGTTGGAGAGGGATCTCCAATAGCAGCTCTTTCTGCTTTCTTTCCTTTGCTAATTACCTACTGTAATGTCAGAGCGTCTGCCTGTCCTGCACTATTCACAGAAATAATGCCTCAGTGGATTAAATACAGGCTCAGCAAACTTGGCAGACCATGTGGTTTCTGATACAACTACCAACCCTGCCATTATAGGATGAAAGCAACCGTAGACTATTTATAAATGAATGAACATGGTCATTCCAATAAAACTCGGGGTGCCAACTCATACATTAAACTATCCAGGAGGAAGGAAGAAAGGAGGAGGAGAGTCCCCTAAAATTATTGGAAGGAAACATAAGGGTATGGAAACTCTTCCTAAATGAATGCAAAAAGCAAAAGCCATAAAAAGCTGCTGAATTTGACTACATCAAAATATGAAATGTTTCCTTACAAAAGATACCTTGAACGAAAGAAGACGCTTACTGAAAAAAACATATACATTTACATATAATGTATATATGTTCACACAGACACAAATCTCAAAGCATCAGTTTCCGGAGGACTGGTACCAGTTCACAAACTATTTATCTGTCTACAATGAGATTTATAGGGAAATTGAGAATAAGTGTTTAGAAACTTTTGTAGCAATTTCGTATTGCTGCAACATCCAAGTACCTGGATCTAATATTTTATTTCTGTTGTCTTTTGTAAGAATATTGGTCCATGACCAACTGGATAGAAATACACCAAAGATAATTTGAGAAGCACTAAGGCAAGGAGTTCTGGTTGTTGAAAAAAAAAAAAAAAAGACTGAATATACTATTAGAAAGTAGACAAAGTGTGTGAGCAGGCAATTCATAGAAGAGGAAACCTGAATGACCAATAAACATTTTAAGGGATGCCCAACTTACTAGGATTAGGAAAATGAGAAGTTTGGTTTTATCAAGTGTTGATAAGAGTGAGGATAGTTTCAAGCAAAGGGTGGGATGTCTAGAAGCATCCCTGGCCTCCATCCACTAGATGCCAGTGATCCCCTTCCCCAAAGCTATGACAACCAAAAATATCTCCAGATATTGCCGAATGTCCCTCAGGGGCAAAATCATCCCTGGATCAGAACCAGTGGTGCAGGGAAAAGATTATTCTCCTGGACAGCTGGTGGGACTATGAATTGGAACAGCTACTTTAGAGAACCATTTGCTGAAATCTACTAAAATTTAAAATATGCACACCCCATAACTCAGCAGTTTACTTCTTGGTGTCTACCTAGAGAACACAGACAGGTAGGCACAAAGAGACTGCTTGTAGCATTGTTTATAATGATGAAAACCTGGGAACAGTCTGGAGGTCCATCAGCAGAACAATGGCAAGATAATCTATAGTATTTCAGTTTTGAGGCTAATATTTAAAAAGAAAAAGGTTAAGGTGGAAACAACCCAGATGTCCATTGATAAATGAACGGATCAGCAAAGCGTGATATATACATACAACGAAATATGATTCAGCCTTAAAAAAGGATGAAATTCTGACATGAATAAACCTTGAAGACACGATGCGACATGAAGTAAGCCAGTCACAAAAGGGCAAATATTGTATGATTCCATTTACCAGAGGTACTTGGAATAGGTAAATTCATGGACACAGAAAATAGAACAGTGGTTCCCAGGAAAGGGAGGTTGGGGGGACACAAGAGGTTATTGTTCAGTGAATACATAGTTTCAGTATAGGACATGGAAGCATACAGGACATGGATAGATGGATAGTGGTGATGGTTGCACAGCCATATGAATGTACTTGAAACCACTAAAGTGCACACTTAAAAAAGGTTAAAATGGTAAATTTTATGTTATGCATGTTTTGCCACACTTTAAAAAGACAAAATGAGGCAGATTTCCTCATTTGACATGAAAAGATCTCAAAGACATAATGTGGGGTTCAAAATAAACTTACAGATTTAAATATATACGTATGTACCTAAATGCATAGCAAGTGGAAGTAGTTCTCTAAGGAGGGGTTTGGCATGAGTGCAGAAAGAGGATTTGGGCCTAATCTGTGTTTTAATTTTTTGAAAGGAGAATGCATTCATGAGCTGCTATGAAATTTAACATTAATAACACCGCTTAGATTATCTCCATAAAGAAAATCCGGGAAACCAGTGACAGTGGCTATCTCCAGGGAAGGAAATTGAGTATTTGGGGGTCAAATGTGGAAGGGAGACTTTATTCGTCCTTTTGAACCCTTTCAAATTTGGACTATGTGATATTATTATCTATGTAATTGAAACTTACAAATAAAGGCAGTAATTACTAAATTCTTCCTAAATTTATATTAAATTCAAAACAGCTGACTTTTGGGGTTTTGTAGCTCCCATAGTTCATTCCTTCTCTTTCTTCTTCCCATCTCACCATTAAAAAAGTCTTCACGTTCGAGGAGTGTTCTCTGAGGGTCATTGTTAATGACTTTTTCCCACGGAATCATGTTTTCCAAACCACGAAGAATTGAAAACTTAACAAAAGTCCCAGCTTTGGCTCAATTCTGTATCACAGCAATTCTGCAAAATAGGTGTTAGTCTTTTGTGTTTCTAAGTTCTCAGAACAAGACTGACCAAGGCTGAAAGTCAAATTCTCAGTCCCAGAGGTCTTGAGTTCCTCGGCTTTCCACTTGGCAGCCCATGTGGTTGGTAGCATCCCTCTGTTAAGAACATAACATTTCCAGGGGCGCCTGGGTGGCTCAGTTGGTTAAGCATCTGCCTTCGGCTCAGGTCATGATCCTGGGATCCCGCTCAGCAGGGAGTCTGCTTCTCCCTCTCCTTCTGCCTCTTCCCCTGCTTAAGGTCTCTCCCTCTCTCTCTCTCTCTCAAATAAATAAATAAAATCTTTAAAAAAAATTTTTTTTAAAAGAGCATAATATATCCAAGGGGAAAGAAATCTGAATTCTGGTCCTGACTCTATGACCCATGGTGATTTATCATGTTAATTTGACTCAGTTTCACAGCCTATAAAATGGGCGCATCCTTTCAGCTCCTCAGGATCATTCCAGAGAGAGCTTCCTTCTTTTTTTTTTTTTTTTTAAGTAGGCTCCATGCCCCAGTTGGGTCTCAAACTCCCAACCCTGAGATCAGGAGTTGCATGCACTACTGACTGAACCAGCCAGGCACCGTTAGGATCATCCTAGGGAGAAACAAAGAGCACTTAGTTGAAAGTCCCCGTGTTGGGTATCAGGAAGGGCCTGCATCTCCCGGGCCCATCATCACATCACTCTTACTGACAGGTACCTGTGCTCATACCCTAGGTATGTACCTGTGGGCATCATGTTCCTGGTTGGAAGCAAGATTTTGGAAATGAAGGACATCATCGTGCTGGTGACCAGCCTTGGAAAATATATCTTCACATCTATACTGGGCCATTTTATTCATGGAGGAATTGTTCTGCCACTTATTTATTTTGTTTTCACACGAAAAAACCCATTCAGGTTCCTCCTGGGCCTCCTCACGCCATTTGCAACAGCGTTTGCCACCTGCTCCAGGTGAGTCAGGTGCCCTCGGCTGCCCTGAGCCGTAGTAATGGAACCAGGTGAGTCCAGTTATAGAGGCACAACCAGCATCGTGACATGTTTTAATTTCTTGAAAACTCTGAATTGCTCTTGTCTGGTTTTTTGAATTACCAGTCCCACACTTTTATGGAAGTGGGTTTCTGGGATTGCCAGAATGTGGCATCGTCTCATTCACTTTTCCTTCTTGCTCCTTAGAGGTCAGATCATTTTTTAACCCAGTTGAGGGTCCTCACCTTAACTACTAGGACCTTTGCCTGAGTCAAAGAAGGCAATCTCTTACCTCAAAACTCACTGCAGGGGAGTTTCTAGAGGGATGCCTGCCCAATTCTCCTTCTAGATACATAAATTAGAAAATAAGACCAAGGCATCATGGTGAGGAATGGGTGCTCAGGTCTCTGGGAGTCCACAGTATTGTGGGATTACCTAGTTTAGTACAAAAGATGCACCTTGTCATTATTGGAAATCCTTCCAAAAAATTGGGCTTTCCAAGTATGTTAAAGAAAACTTTCAAAGGGGCGCCTGGGTGGCTTAGTCGGTTAAGCATCTGCCTTCGCCTCAGATCATGATGCCGGGGTCCTGGGATTGAGCCCTGTATCGGGCTCCTTGCTCAGCAGGGAGCCTGCTTCTCCCTCTGCCTGCTGCTCCCTCTGCCTGCTGCTCCCCCTGCTTGTGCTGTCTCTCTCTGTGTCTCTCTCAAACAAATAAATAAAATCTTTAAAAAAAAAAAAAAAGAAAAGAAAGAAAAGAAAACTTTCAAAGGATGGCAGCACATTGCATTCATAGATTTGGGTTTTGCCTCTCTACTGCATGTTTCCTCCCATCCTTAGTGGCTATTTCTGTGATAACGTGGTGGAGTGGTAAAAAGAATTAGGGAGGTAAGCTTCTGAGGCTTAGAAACAAATCTGCTTCTCAGCTGTGGCAGCCACCCGAGGGGCTAGCTGGAGAGAGCAGGGCTTATTCTTCCAGCTATCCAGGAACACAGTCCCTCTCCAGGCTCTCACAGCCATTGCCACTTCTTGGCCGAAAAGGAAAAAAAGTCATAGCTTGCCTTTTACTTGGGGGGGGGGGGGGGGAACAATTCAAGAGAGGAGATGCGCATACAGAATAAATAGTTTTTTGTTGTCTTGAGAACATATTGCACCATGAGGTAATGTGGTGTTTCTTGAAATATTTGGAACAGGTGTATCCAGGTAAATAACATAGCAGGTAAATCTAGAGTCAGATTTTGAATATTTCAGGAATTGACATTACTGCACATTGTGACAGAAGCTTTTTTTTTAAAGATTTTATTTATTTATTCATGAGAGACAGAGAGAGAGAGAGAAAGGCAGAGGCAGAGGGAGAAGCAGGCTCCCGGCTGAGCAGGGAGCCCGATGCGAGACTCGATCCCAGGACCCTGGGATCATGACCTGAGCTGAAGGCAGATGCTTTACCATCTGAGCCCCCCAAGTGCCCGTGGCAAAAGCTTTGAAACAATTCCAATTTTTCTCTTTCTTCAAGTGAAAAACCCAGACACTAGGATGATGCTAATTGCTCTGTTCCAGGGTCTGCACCGAGTAGTCTCTTCGCCAGGCTGGGAAGGGCTGTTGTCATGTTTGGCCATTTCTCCCTTTCCAGCTCTGCAACCCTCCCCTCCATGATGAAGTGCATTGAGGAAAACAACGGTGTGGACAAGAGGATCAGCAGGTTCATCCTCCCCATCGGGGCCACTGTGAACATGGACGGGGCAGCCATCTTCCAGTGCGTGGCCGCGGTGTTCATTGCCCAGCTCAACAACATCGAGCTGAAAGCAGGACAGATTTTCACGATTCTGTAAGTTCGTTATTTTTCGTCTTTAGGTCTGGGTCAAAACTCGAGGGGTTTTTCGTTGTGTGTGTGATTTCCTTTGAAAAACACGTAATGAATACCAATCTCACCATGACTTGGAGAGGTCCCATTTGGAAAATGACAGCGTGAATTCATTACTTGAAACGAGTGAATCATCTCTGAAGGGCTCAGCCGGCAGCATCTAGGGTTGTGTGGTTTTTGGTTTCGAAGCCATAGCCGCCCTACTTAGCATTTCTCTGTTCCCACACCATACTCTGTGTTAACGGCTAGTCTTCTGTGCCATCCCCTAGAGTGACAGCCACAGCATCCAGTGTTGGGGCGGCAGGCGTACCAGCTGGAGGGGTCCTCACCATCGCCATTATCCTGGAGGCCATCGGGCTGCCCACTCATGACCTTTCTCTGATCTTGGCTGTGGACTGGATTGTGTAAGTAGCAAGTCCCAAGGGTAGTGAATAAAAGAAAGTCTGTGTTGACTTCCCTAGGAGCTTGGCATCCCGCTGGGTCTGGGGCATGCAGAGAAACTTCAAACACGCCTTGTGAAGGAGTTGAGCTGGCAAGACAAAATTTTTTAATTTTATTGATTTGTCAGAGAGAGAAAAGAAAGAGAGTGTGCACACAAGCAGGGGGAGTGGCAGGCAGAGGGAGAAGCAGGCTCCCCACTGAGCAGGGAGCCCGTGCAGGCCTTGATCCCAGGACCCTGAGATCATGACCTGAGCCAAAGGCAGACCCTTAACCAACTGAGCCACCCAGGCGCCCCAGGCAAGACAAAATTTAGGAAAAATTAAACAGTATAAGAGTCAAAGGCCTATGAATGACCACAAAATGTCGTTACTGAGAACTTGGTTAGAGCATCCAGGAAAACAGGGGTCCAGGACCTAGGCTGGGCCCCCAGTGCAGGCCCGGGGGTGGGGGGGGGACCAGGGTCTAATGGAGATTGTTGGCTGCATAGGAGTCATAGCCATTGGAGCAGTGAACCTTTGAGAATGATTGTCCTTGGCCTGGAACATGCAAGGAGTGATTTCATCAAGGGATTTGGAGATGAACCCAGTGGATGTGAGTGGATTGGGCTCAGGGGAGGAGGAGTTAGGAAGGAGATGTGATTCAGGCCACCATCACCAGGGCTCCTGTAAAGGCACAGAACAGTGAGGGTTTATTCTGAGTGTGGACTCCTTGAGTCATGTGATACCTTCTTTAGGTGTAAACAATACTTGTTTTATAGGGAAGGTCACCTGAGGTACTAATGTTGGACAGTAGAGCATATGGATAAGAAAATGAGCCCTGGAGCCCAGGTACCTGGGTTGAGATCCCAGCTTTACCATTTCCTAGTTGTGTGATAGGAACTATTCTGTGCTTTGATCTGCTTACCTGTCAAATGGGAATAATAATAGAACTACACCAGAGCTGGGTTGGAGATGAAATAAGTTAGCATATCCACAGTGCATGGAAGAGTTCCAGGCTTGTGGTAAAGCACACAGTAAACATTAGTGAACAAAGACACTGCCGGCCAGGCTAGGCAGAGCCAGGCACGGCATCACCTCAACACTGGAGTCTGGCCCCCGGCTCGTGGCTCTGCCCATTGTGGCTGGGGATGGTGGTTTCCAACTTTTTGTGTAAGCCCCAGAAATTTGCAGGGACTTCTCAGAATCCTTACGGTTCCTCAGAACAAGGAGGGTGAAATGAAGACCCGCATTGTCCACACAGCTCATCAGAGGGCACTCAGTGCCTGAGTTGGACAGGACGGGAGTGGAGTGTCAGAGGCCCCATCTGCTTCCACAGCCAGCTGCCTCTGCCAGCTGCCTCTGCCTTTGAGAGGCCGTTAGTCAGGAACAGGGACACAGGGCACCCCGCAGACTGCCCGGTGGAGACCTGAAGTCATGTGAGCCGTCCACCACCCCGCGGCCTCTGCTTGCACAGCCCTCAGCTTCTCCGGTGCCGGCAGGCGAGTTCACACTTCTCTTCCTCTCTCCGAAACGGGCACTGTACTTGCTCTGAGCCTCAGGGAGAGAGGGGGTGGTGATTGGACGAACCTGTGGGAAGACAAGCTTCTGGAAAGGACAGTGCTATGAGATGGTGTTTGCCAACTGCCGTAGAATACAGGCGAAGTTGGACATACAGCAGAGCCACGGTGTTGAGGAGAGAAAAAGAAGGGGTGTTCCCACAGTGTACAGCTAAGCGGGAGAGAAGTCGGGTCTGAAACCCTGTCTACACCCTCGGTCCCAGCTGTGCCGGACTCTCGTACCATGGTGTCTACTCCACGTAAAATACATACACAGAGAGGTGTTACTAGATTCACTGGGAGTTGAGAAGTGTGGGTGGGTGACTTTTGTTTCTTCTTGATACTTTTCTTTCCTGGTTTTCCACAATCAGGGTCTGGTGCTTTCCCGAGAATAAGAAATACTGACAGAAACTCAGTTTAGAGTGAAGTGAGGCTCTGGGCGGCGGCAGGGCCCCCAGGTGCGGTGCGGCGGCAAGGCCTGCCTTTTCTTTCCCGCAGGGACCGCACCACCACCGTGGTGAACGTGGAAGGGGACGCGCTGGGTGCCGGCATTCTCCACCACCTCAATCAGAAGGCCGTGAAGCAAGCGGAGCAGGAGCTGAGCGAAGTGAAGGTGGAGGCCGTCCCCAACTGCAAATCGGAGGAAGAGACGTCGCCTCTGGTGACGCACCAGAACCCCGCCGGCCCCGCAGCCAGCGCCCCCGAACTGGAATCCAAGGAGTCGGTTCTGTGAAGGGGCTGGCTCCGGGCTTGCCCGCGGGCAGTGGCGCCCTGCCGTGTGTGGGCGGCCAGCGGGCGCGGGCACCACGCTCACCGACTTTTAGCCCCAGCAATGCTTTGGCCCCTTCACCGGTTCGAGGATTACGCCTCCCAGCAGGCATTGCTCTTCCCGGTGGGAACTGGCTACCGGAGACCAGGACGACCTGCCATATGGCCTGATTTATGTACAGGTGCAACTCTGTGTGCTTTGGAAACCCATCCGGGTGCTGCAGGCTGGGGGTGGAACGTGCTCCCGGGACTGGGTAGTTACAGCTTGAAGGATGCACAGGTGCCCTTTGCTGCGCGCAGGCAGCTCTGCCCTGGGGGTCTTTCTGGACAAACTAGGGGGTTTTACAGTCCTCTGTCATGCTGCCTCGCGAGCCAGAGTGATTGGAAAAATTCCCAAATTCTTACCCGTGGCTGGAATTCACTGAGCTGGGACCCGAGGTGTTGAGATTTCGAACTTGGAGGTGTGGCTGGTTCTGATTCACTGGTTGCTGGTGGGCTTGGAGGTGCTGCACGTTGTCCAGTTGGAAATACTCCAGACCGCGTTAGCACTATGGGGGTCTCTGGTCAGTGGCATTAAGTAAACAGTTTAAATGCTGAGGTCAGAGAGAGGAGGTGTGTGCAGCTGCCAAGGATAGGGAAGCACCCTGTCAGGACAGATGGACACACACACACAGGACAGACGGACACACACACACACACACACACACACACAGTCTCCTCAGCTCATCCCAGCCCCAGGGAAGTTTTCTGCTTCCAGGACCTGGCCTCTGACAACACTGTAGCTTTATCGCCATCCAGGCCCAAGAGGGGCCTCTTCCTCCATAATCTTCACATTCAGGACCTGCTGGTTTATCAGTCCATTCTTAGAATTCAGCTAGCCCCCTAAAATGCTACACTTTAAAAAAAAAACAAAAACAAAACAAAGATGAAAACACATAAACCCACTCACTAACTGGGGTAGAGTGCCCGCATTCTCAGGTCTCCAGGTCCCCCCGGCTTTGGCTGATGGCTGTGGGCTCGGTTTCTTTTCATGCCAGTAGATCAAAAATTCACGACTGGAAGCCAAATATCCCCATTCCTGCAGATACCTGCTGACTTGGTCTGAATCTAGGCGAGGGGGCTTTATCCAGAAGACCGGTGTTGCCAGGGACAGGGAGACTGAAAGGCACAAGAATGCTCGTTCGTTGTGGCTGTTGCTGGTTCTCTGTGGTGTGACCCGCAGCGAGTCCTGGGCCTCACTTTACCCCATTTGTAAAATGGGGCTGATGTCACCTGCCTCTTACCTACCTCAGAGGGATCTGGTGAGGCAAACCGAGTGAATCCGTGAAAACAACCCATTCATTTCTTGGGTGGCAAATGCTAACACCCCTATGCTCTTATGTTTTACCCAAGCAATACCTTTCTTCGTGCTCCTGTCAACAGCTTCTCTGAGCAGAACTTTGTTCTCTGTATGCGGTAGCAACTCTGTCATGCCGCTTGTTCTCTTCGTAGGTATTTGCTAGTATCAGTGCGACCTCTTCCTGATGTTGTTCAGCTGTTCCTGAATGAACCACCCCATGTGCAGCACATTTCCGGGTCCCTGGCTTCCCTGTGACTCCGAGACCCTAGGCACCGGCCTCGCCACCTCACAAGGGGCCATTGACAGTTCCCGGACATCCCACCTGGTGCATTTTCTTGTTTTCCCTGTTGCTGTGACGTGGCTGTCCCCCAGGCCCTGCAGAAGGGGAACATGCCGCCTTGAAGATGTGGGTCGGGCGCTGTTGAGAATGGGCGGGCGGGGGCAGAGGCAGTCACTCCTCCGTTTTAAAATTGGGGGTGTGTGCCTGAGTGGAAGGAGTGGGGAAGAGCCCTGGGGCACAGAGCTGGCCCGGCCAGTGGGAAGGCCCCGCTCCCTCCAAATCTCTTTAAACTAGCTAAGCCACTCCCATCCCCTGTGAGGCCAAGAGGGACGGGGAACTGAGCTGAGAGCTGCCTGGAAACCTTGACCCTCTGGCTCCTTGCTTCTGTTTTGAATGGGGAAACAATCACATTGTTTTATCCCAAATTGCAAATGAACATTACTATTTTGCCGCCTTCGCCTTCGCCTTCGCCTTCAGTAGATCCTATCTTTTCCTTCTCCCACATATCTATGGCTCTATTTGCACACAAATGCATATTCATAAGTGTGTGTCCCCACGTTGTTTTAGCTCCCCTCCAAGCAAGTTTGAATTTGGATAGAGGTGACCTAACCACAGTGTTGTGGCTTCTGCAAACTGATTTTCCTGTGTCTAAAAGTAAATTTCACAAAAAAAGTAAATTTCACAAAACATAAAAATTAGAGCTGCCCATCTAGTGAGCGCGTCTCCTCTGTCCCAAACCTGGCAAGGCAGTAGGGCAAGGCAGTAGGGAGAGTGCCGGGGCGAGCAGGGTGCTTCTGTATGAAATCCCCCGCAACCGCTCCCCTCCCCAGGGAGGAGGAAGGTGCTTTGTGCCTCCCTGTTTTTCAGACTAGAGTGACCCGGCTGGGGAAAATCCCACTTTCTCACTGTCTGAAGCTGTCTCCCCCACTCTTCTAACATGTTGTCGTAAATACTGTTCAAATACCGTTCATCTCTGACTGTTTTGTGTGCCTGACATTTGCCTTAAAACATAGCAGTCCTCCAAATGAATACAGTATTTCTACTAGGATCTGCATGTTCCTTTCTTCCTTTCTTGTGTTCTGAAGTGGCGGTTCCAGGTTAGGGAGCTCTTCTAGGGGATCACCTGAGGGTGGCTGAATGGATTTTGTTCTCGCAGCTTTTAGCAGCCTGACCTGAGGCAGGGTAGGCCTGCTCAGGTGGGCGAAGCCGCTGCAGGCCGGTCACTGACGGGGTCCCGGGGCTCGCACAAGGTGAGTGTCCAGCTGTTTCTGGATGCTTCCTATTCAGCACTAGCGAGGCTCAGGGAAAAGTGGGTGGTTTTGCTACAATACCTCCATAAAATTAAGTCTTGTTAGAACAACTAGGTCAGCCTGCCTTAACTGAGCATCTGTAAACCAAGAGCCACGCTGGAAGAATGCCCTAGTCCATAGAATTACTGAGAAAAGTCCCTGCGTGAGGCACTTGCCCAGGCCTCCACCATCATCCACACCACACCCAGCCCATTCATTTATATAATCTCATTTTCAGTGACACTACATTCCAGCACAATTAGAGAATTTAGAAGCCTCTTATAAAAGATTATCCAACAAGCTCACACTGGAAGCCTTAGTTTCCAGGCTCTGGGGCCTCTGAAGAAACAAGTCCCATTCTGACCTGGACATTTCCAGCTTTTCATATCGTACAGACACCGGTTTTAATTTCTGGGCAAGGCCCAAGGGGATGAGGACAGAGTTTACACAGACCGAGGGCCTGACGGGTGGGGCCTGTTACTAAATGACCGGATTCCCACCTTGGAGGACAGCTGTCTTGCTTCTCGGTTTTGAAGAGCACGTGAAGGTTGAGATTGGTACTCAGTGCTTCAGCTTTTTAATGTAGCTGCAAATCAAGAGAAGCAATTCCATAAGCTGCCTCTTCCCCAGTGAGCAGAAAGCGTGCCGTTCTGTGGGCTCACCTGAGCCTGCCGAGGAGAGCTTCCCACAGCATCCATGAAGGACATGAGTGACCTAGCAAGGAGTGTGCGCTGTCTGGGCTCATCCCAGATTTGCTGCTTGCTTTCTCCAGGACCCCAGGCGCAACAACCCCTCTGAGCCTCAGCCTCCTTATCTCACCTTTTTTTTTTAAATAGGATTTTATTTATTGGACAGAGAGAGAGAGCACACAAGCAGGGTGGGCAGTAGACCGAGGGAGAAGCAGACTCCCCACTGAGCAAGGAGCCAGACAAGGACTCAATCCCAGGACCCTGGGATCAGGGCCTGAGCCAAAGGCAGATGCTTAACTGATTGAGCCACTCTGGCACCCCAGCCTCTTTATCTTTAAAATGGGGACAATAATCTTACCAGGGGCATAGGCTATTGTGACGAGTAGAGGAGTTAATACATGTAAAGTGGCTCAGAAAGGTGCCTAGCCCATGGCACGTGCTCTGGAGTGTTGGCTCTCAAGTCAGACACACAATGGCAGGAAAGGTTCCCAACCAGCCTTTGTCCCTTTCTGTGCAGGCCTAGCGAGTGGCACGCTGGCATTTGATCGCTTGCTCTCTTGAGAAGATAGAGAGGAAGATCTCTTTCAGCTGGTCTATGGCTTTAGAGTAGAGGAGCGTGCCCATTTGGAACATGTGTTCTAGAAATATTGGGATAACTGCTTAAAAAGAACCAGCCCTGCAAACAATTGTCAGGATACGCTCGAATGTCTCTTACTCACAAAAGAAGCCCTCTACTCATGCTTTCTCTCTTTAGCTGTATCCTCCCAACTTGCCACTGAGAATGCTGGCAACACCCTGTCGTCTAGACAGAAATTTGCTCTCCTGGTCAATTTGCTCTCCTGGTCAGGCTCAACTCCTCCTCATCATGCTCGGGGGGAGGCGCAGGCAGGCTTTGGTATGCGGGGGTTCTGGTCTGCCTCCCAATCTCAGGGCCCTTGACCTGCAGTCCCCTTTATTTGGGGCGGCCAGTAAGTGAGAACATAGCAAGAGGGAGAATCTTAAGTCATTTGAAAGAAAACTTCCCCCTCTCAAAGGAAGACCTCCAGGAGTCCTCACTGGTTTTTCATCATTTCAGAGAATGGCACTGAGTATCCTAAAATTTCTCATAGTCTCAAGCCCGAATTGCTTGTCCTAGAAACGTTATATAAAAAGAGTATTGGAATGAATTTTTTAGCATATTATTTTAGCAGATATTATTATAATTTTTTAGTAGGATTATTTAGAGCAAGACACAAGACGGAAGGATGCTTGGATGGCTCAGTTGGTTAAGCGGCTGCCTTTGGCTCAGGTCATGATCCCAGAGTCCTAGGATCGAGTCCTGCATCAGGCTCCTTGCTCGGCAGGGAGCCTGCTTCTCCCTCTCCCTCTGCCTGCCACTCTGCTTGCTTGTGTTCTCTCTCTCTCTCTGACAAATAAATAAATAAAATCTTAAAAAAAAAAAAAAAGACACAAGACTGAGATGGAGCCTTGGGATCCCTTGGGTGGTCTGTAACAGGTGAACTTGCCCCAGGTTCTGGGACAAACTGTCCCCAAGCTCTGCCTTAAGCGGAAAAAGAGAATTATGCATAAAGCTCAAAAGTTTTCCATCTTCGAAAAAATAATTTCAGGGGTGTCCTGAGCTCAGTAAAGGTGCAGTGTCTCTTCACTTTTTTTTTTTTAGTGTCTCTTCACTTTTTAAAAAATATAATAGTTTTATTGAAATATAGTCCATATACCATAAAATCCGCCCTCTTAAAGTATACAATTCAGTGGTTTTTTTAGTATAGTCACAGAGTTGTGCAACCGTCACCACATTCTAACTCCAGAACATTTCCCTCACCCCAAAAAGAAACCTACGACCTCTGGCATCCACTAACCTGCTTTCTGTCTCTATGGATTTGCCTATTCCAGACATATTGTATAGTGTAGATAGAGATGTTTGCTTTCATGGATACATCCCAGATAAAATTGATGTTCAAAATGTAATCACTGTCCACATTCCCATTATACTCCATTCTCCCCACACATACCCAAAGGAGATCCTATAAGATCTTCTTAATCATTAAATACAGACTCACTCATTTTAGCGTGTTGGGCCAAAAAAGGGGGGGGGGGGGAGAAAAAGAAAAAAAGATTTCTGGTTAATGGGAACACCTAACTAATTTGAAGCACCTCTCCCCAAACATGTATAACTGATGAAGGCCTACGGCTTCTAGACCACAGGCTAAGTGCAAATGGGGTCTGGATTCAGGCAACCGATTCTGCTAACATTCTGCTAACTGCACGGTGTGGCTCCATTGTATTCCACGTAAACAATGCTCCCTGGAGTTGGGCAGTACGCAGGTTTCGCAGTTCTACATGACAGCCCCGAATCTGGAGGTGAGTTGCAGTTAAAAGATTTGACTCACACTCAAAGCATGTCGAATGCCCTGAAAAAAGAAAAGAAAAGAAAAAAATATATATATGTGTGTGTGTGTGTGTGTGTGTGTGTATATATATATATTCTAGGGGCACCTGGGTGCCTCAGTCTGTTAAGCGTCCGACTCTTGGTTTCATCTCGGGTTGTGATCTCAGGGTCGTGGATTCAAGCCCCGCATTGGGCTCTGTGCTCTGTGTAGAGTCTGCTTGGGATTCTCACTCCCTGTACCCCTGCTCCCTCCCATTCGTGCTTTCTCTTTCTCAAATAAATAAATGAATCTCTTAAAAATTATTTTTAATAAGTGGAAGCTAATGAATCTTAGAGGCCATAGGGTTGAGGTCAAGAGGGGCCTTCTTCATCAACTTTACCGGTCAGGTTGGTTTTCCCAGTTGCTAGCATGCCTGTCACAGGCATCTGGGTCTGTTGCTAGGCACTTTGTAGCATCAATGTACCTTTTGTCTCTCTAGTCTGCAGAGCACCCTGGGTGGGCTGGCGGGATTATTCGTAGCCCCCCAGCCCCTCCACTTACCTCTAGCCAAGCCCCTCTAAGAGAACCAATCTCATGACAAAAGTGTAGCCCCAGGAGCTCATGCGTGGTGATCCATGACATTCAGACCTTCCAGAAACACAAGAGCAACAATGGCCAGTACTGAAAAAGGACAGACAGCAAGGAGTGAAATGCCATATATGATATTACTACATTTATACCAACAAAACTGATGTATAGCATTAGAAGTCAGTTTAGTAGCCTGCTGCAGGTGCAAAGAGGGGATGGTGATTAGAAGAGGGGAAAGAGGGGCCTTTTGAAGTGCTGGCAATATTCTATGTCTTGACTGGATTTGTGTCTGCTTTGCCGTAACTCACGTAGTTGTATGCATAGGTCTCATGAGTCATATTTCATTAGGAAAACAAATGGGGGTGGGGGGCAGGACCTGGTAGGAGACCTTACTCTGCAGTGGCCACCAGTCGCTTTGGATGATCATGTCTTTTCTTAGGTATCCTACAGCCCATCGGAAATTCTCTCCACCACCTGCATCTTGGCCATCTAGGGCAAAGGTCGGCTAACCGTGACCCACACGCTAAATCCAGCCCACTGCTCGTTTCTGTTTAGCCGTCAGATACTGCTCCAGCAGACTAGCACTGTGAGCCACGGAGAGCACGCTTGGGTGGCTGCCTCCACCAGTGTCCAAGTCCCATCCACACCAAGCAGGCCTGATCTGTGCAAGACAAGCAGTCTTTGAATAGGAAGCTGGCCCCTAGCCAAAAATATTACTTAGTAGAAAAAGCTTTATGATTACTTCATCTTAAAGTCCTCAGACACTTTGCAGAGAGAGGAGAAAAAGCCACATTCACAAGGATAAAGTGGCAAAGTAGCAAGCCCTACCCAGTGCTTTGCAACCCTGAGGGCTTATTAGAATCACCTGAGCTTTAAAAAGTCTCAGCCCCACCCACAGAGTTTCTGACTCAATTGGTCTAGGTTTGGACCTGATCATTTACTTTTTTTGTTTTTGTTTTTTTTAGTCCCAGATGATTCTAATGTCCAGCCAAGGTTGTAAACCACCGGGTTAGTGCGACATGGTGATTCATAAGAAATATATATTTGGTCTTTGGCCACAGTTCGTGGCTCATAGTTCCCCACAACCTTGAAATTTCCTAAGCGGTAAGAGCAATGGGTAAGACCAATAATATTTGGTCTCTTGTCCTCAGTTCCTGAAATTACTTCAGAGCCATAGAGGTAAAACAGGCATCTTGTCATTCATAATAAGCCCTTTTCCACCATAGGTGAGTTCACGTTGACAAGGTGACTTTTGGAAAGTGCCCAAGGATGGGGGCTGGTTGCCAGGGGAAGCAATCATGAATAAAGTGTTGGAACTTTCAGTCCCACCCCCTGATTTCTGGGGAGGAGAGAGGGGCTGGAGGTTGAACTGATCGCCAATGGACAGAGATTTAATCCATCATGCCTATGTAAGGAAGCCTGCATAAAAGCCCAGAATGGCAAGAATCAGAGAGCCGAGAGCTTTTGGGCTGGTGAACATGGGAGGTGCTTGGTGGTGTGGGGAACCCCCACCCCCCCACACACATAGGCACACTGGAATTTGGTCTTAGAATCAGAGCTAGCCACTTCGGGTCTCAGCACATGTGCCTTCTTTCACTATCTAGTTAATGCTATTGACACAAAATCTCTCTAGGCGGCTGTTAGTACTTACATTCAACCTTCCTGCCATCTGCTTTTTTGTACAATAAACGTATACTACATTTAGCATTGTTTTGTGCAAAGCTGATAGTGCCTTTCACATAAGGAATTACAGTACTGAAGAAAAGTTAACATAGATGTTCTTTTTTTTATTTCTTCTTTTTTTTAATAATACCTGTTAGCCAGGATTTGGAGAATTATCCTGTATCCTCAGCCTTTGAGAGCTCTCATGGCAGGCCCTATTGTGAGCTCTGGATCGATGAGCACTTGTGCGTACTTTTTCATTTTGAGTCAGGGAAGTCAAAGTGTGTATTTCCCCATGGTGTTTCTGTTCTCGTGGCAATAGCTATCAAAAGACATCCAAGTGAGGGGCGCCTGCGTGGTTGGGTCGTTAAGCGTCTGCCTTTGATTCAGATCATGATCCCGGGGTCCTGGGATCCAGCCCCGCATCCGGCTCCCCGCTCAGCAGGAAGCCCGCCACTCCCCCTGCTTGTGATCCCTCTCTCGCTGTGTCTCTCTCTATCAAATAAATAAAATCTTAAAAAAAAAAAATCCAAGTGACAGGTGCCACAGAAGCGCCAAGGAAGAGCGTCCAGCTGGATGTCCAGATGAGCACCTTCAAGGAACCGGATGAAGAAACAAGACAAAACGCGGCAGTCAGGCCTGGAGCGCTGGAACCCCTCTAATGAACAGCAGAGCACGGGAGCATATGAAACTGTGAACAGTAACTAGAAGGAAGGGTAACAGGAGACTTGTCACAACTTCAGGGGATTTGAAGAGAATGATATCCCAACGCACCTCTGTCTGTGGATCTCTGTGATGTCACCATCTTTGTTCAGCAGTATTCGTTCGACAGCTATGTGAACTCGGACTTCTTTTTTATCCCTCAAATGAGTAGAAAAACAGAATTGAGAGGAATGATGTTTGTGATATTAAGCATAGGTCTCATAAGTTTAATAAAACTGAAGCACAGATTACCAGGAGTACCAAAAGCAGTCAACCCATAGCCTCAGTGAGACCCTTATTGAGGAAAAAAAAATGAGTGGCCTATTCACATGTAAAGAACACATTTAAACATGAACATATGTATATATATGTATGTGGGGTTTTTTTTATGATTTTATTTTTTAGTAACCTCTACACCCAATATGGGGCTCGAACTCACAACCCTGAGATCAACAGTCACATGCTCCACTGACTGGACCAGCCAGGCACCCCCACTAAAACTATATCACTGAAAAATATGTCTGATGGACAAAGTGTCATTAGATAAGTCACTTATCTGGCTGAGAGTGAAGTTAAGACATGAGGGAAGGGCAGCTGAGGGAAAGGTGCCCTCCTCACCACAGCAGCAGGGGTTTTGAAGGGGTGTCAGGGGCTGATCAGTCTATGCAGCATCTATCGTGGGCAGGGCTCCATGGGCTACGCAGAGCTGAACATTTGTCCTGTGTATGCTGCTTCCTTGTTGGCTACAATGAAATCTCCTTTCACCTTCTGACTAATATCTTCTCCCACTTACGAACATACTTCCCGCTCTATCATTCCCACCTTAGGGATGCTGGTGTCTTCCAACAGAGCCCAGAGTGGCTCATTGCTGAGGAAGCCACCAGCCTGCTTCTGAGGCACTTTTTTTTGTGAACAGAAAACTACTGGTTGAACTAAATACTCTTCTTTTCCTTCTTTTTCCCCTTCGTTTCCTTCTTCTCTTTCTTTTCAAAAAGAAATGGATTGGAATTTCACCAAGTAACCAAAAGCATCTTAATTGGGGACCAGTGGAGTCATTACTGGAGCTAGGGGGCCACCCTGTGGCTAAGTGTCAAAAAATGAGGTCCAGAGTCCCCCGCCTTCCCTACTTTCTGCAATTAATCTTTTCATCCTAAAGAGCAGACAGGAACACCAGGACAACATTTGCTAAGTTTCTGTTCAGAATGTTCTATTGGCTTTCCTAGCTAGAAGATTTAGGCCAAGTATGTGCCTTAGACCAGCATTGTTAGCATCACTTCGGAACTTACTAGAAATGCAGATTTTTAGGTCCACCCCAAACCCACTGAATCAGAAACTAGGGGTGGGGCCAGCCATCAGAGTTTTAATAAACTCCCCAGGGGCGCCTGGGTGGCTTAGTGGGTTAAAGCCTCTGCCTTCAGCTCAGGTCATGATCCCAGGGTCTTGGGATCGAGCCCTGCATCGGGCTCTCTGCTTGGTGGGGAGCCGGCTTCCCCCTCTCTCTCTGCCTGCCTCTGCCTACTTGTGATCTCTCTCTCTGTGTCAAATAAATAAATAAAATCTTTAGTAAACTCCCCAGGTGATTCTGATGCCAGTTTAGACCCGCTAGGTAAAAGAGCATCTCCCTGGGCTGGGCTAGCACAGCAGTGTGTGTTTGAAGGGCAGCGAGAAAGCCTATGTGATTGGAGCAGAGTGGCTGAGGGAGAGTGGAGGAAAGGAGTTTTGAGAGGCAGGCAGGGGCCAGGTCATGTAGACAAGTAGACTACAGTGAGGACCGATGAGTCATGGGAGCCGCTAGAGGGAACTAAGCAGGGAAGAGGGAAGACTGTCTTATAAATAATCACTTTGGCTATAGATGGAGAGCAGATCATCGTTGGAAGCAGAACAGATAAGAAGCTAGAACAAAGCTCAGGAGGAGGGGAGTGGTGACTTGGATTGAGATATGGCAGGAGGACGTGTTGAGATGGCTTGCTCTGGATGGATTTTGAAGGTAGAGCCAGTAGGATTTACGAATGGATTAGATGTGAGATGAGACTCGAGGGAATCTAGGTGGACTCCAAGGTATTGTCCCTGACAAAAACATATTTAGTCAGAAATAATTAAGTGCCTACTAAAGATATACTTAAGATGTGTGTTGCATAAAGATCAAAATGTTTTAGTAGGCAAGACCAATTGAATGAAGATTATGGGTTGTTTTTCTTTCCCCATAATTTACCCAGTTCTTTGTTTTAGTCAATATATCTCTTCTTTTATAAAAATGTTTTAATTTCAATAAGCAACTCGTGGATTGTCACAGACAATATTTTCCTGCACTTGTATCTACAATGAACGTAGAGGTTGTACTTAAGGTAATCAAGGGCTATTCTTCATATTAGAAGTAGAAACAGAACTCCTTTACCAATTTGCTACTTTTGTTCTTCTTGCAGTGCAAATTAGCAGCAATTATGCATGCCTGCAGACATACATTTTAATATCTAATAGAGCCATACCCTCCCCCATTTAACTTAGCAGCCAGATACCTGGCAACCTCAACCATCTGGAACTCAGGTATGAACTCCCAAACTATTCTCAGCAGCTTGAGTGATGTGTCTAAAATTAAGGTTAATGGTTTAATAAAGCTTAATTATTTTATTTCCTCTGGCAACCTTCCATTCTTCCCAGGTGTAATCCAATTCAATAAGTGGTTATTGAATGCCTACTGTGAACACGGCACCCTGTCAGGCTGCCATGAGGAGTGTAGAAGGGACAGCAGAGAACAGATTAAGATCACGTGGCGGGGGGCGGAGGGGGGGTGCTTCAGGGAGCAGACCTGCCAAAAGGAGGAGAGAGAACTCCGGAAGACCACCACTTGGGAAAGAAGTCTCAGAGATTTTTGAATCAGCACTAATAACACCAGATAATTAAAGAGCTCCCAGGGCTAAATTACAGGGAGCTCAGTGCCTAAGCTTTCCTAACAACGACAATGAGTTGCAAAATTAAAAAGAAAAACAATTGTTAATAACTTAATTTCTTACTGGGAAATGATACCAACATTTTAGAAAATGTTTAACCAAAATAATTAGCGTTTAACTTAAAAGGTCTTCTTTGGTTGTCACAAATGATTAATTAAATTTGGACTATCTCCTTTCCATTAGAATTAATAGAGGCTGTTAATTAAGTGTAAATGTATTGTAAATATACCTGAAAAGTTCTATTAAGGAAGTTGAAAACTGAATGTTGACTGGCCAAATAGTCTGCTAGTTTGGATCTTTTCACATTAATGAGCTACAGGCTAGGTGTACTGGGACTGGGGAACAATTGCTAAGTTGTTGTTACCTTGGGTTCTTTCCTTTCTTTCAAATATCCCATAATAAAAGTTTTTTTTAAAATACACAGAAAAGTAATAGAATAGCGTAAAGAACCTCCATATATTCATCACTCATTGATCAATCTCATTTCATCTATATCCACTCACATCCTCCTCCTATATTATTTTGAAGCAAATCCCAGACATCATATAATTTTATCCATGAATATTTCAGTATATATCTTTAACAGGTAAAGGCTTTTTTTTTTAAGATTTTTATTTGAGAGAGTGAGAGTGCGCCTGCGCGGGGGTGGGGCTTGGGAGGGGAAGCCAACTCCTCACTGAGTAGGGGACCTCAGCCCAGCCTGACAAGGGCGCTTGATCCCAGGACCCTGGGATCATGACCTGAGCCGAAGGTGGATGGTTAACTGACGGAGCCACCCAGCCGCCCCCAGGTAAGGACTCTTTAAAGAAATCCCCAAAACTCCATTATCATATTTTAAAAAATTAACGGTAATTATGTAATAAAATCAAACTCCGGTCAGTTTGAATTTCATTTGCTTTGTAAAGTTAGAATGTGTATTAGTTTGATGTGATTTCAACTCCACTTGTTTACGACTTAAATTGTTTTAATCCACTTGCTTATGACAAAGAGCCAAAAAAAAAGTTCTTAGAAGTAAAGTTGTTTTGATAGAAGAATGAGGTAAGTTGTGTCAGGATGGTATCATCCGTTCTCACTGAGAAGAGCCCGGGAGCTCAGTGCAGGGGGCGCCCTGCTGGGGCTTATCAGTAAAGAGGGAAGAAGCAACTATGGCAAGTTAGACTATAAATACCGAGAGTCTGGGAGGACTAGCAGAGTGTTTGTCTGGGCTCAACTATACTTTGCTGATGTAAATACCTCTCCGAAGAACTTGTGGCAATCAGCTCCAGCCTTGGTGAAGGCTGCCGTAAAGGTGACTCTTTCCTCCAGTCGTGAAAGCTGAGCAGCAGCCATAAAGGAGATCCTCTGGCCCGTGTCCCCAGCAACGTGCCCTAGCAATTGGAGGTTTTCACTTTTGCACTGGCAGCGGGACGGCAGTTCTGGGTTGGTTAAAACATCTCTCCTGAGTACCAACCGAGCATAATTATATACCTCAATTAAATTTTGACTTTACTCCTTTTGTCTTTCCTTGTCTAATTATGTGATTAATCTATCATTGGTTTGGAGTGTGTTATTTACTGGCTTGACACATTATCCTGTATGCTATTGGCTTGTGACATTCCCACAGTGAACTTGTGTTAAACACTGCTGACCCTTGAACAACATGGGTTTGAACTCCATGGGTCCACTTCTATGCAGACTTTTTTCTTTTTTTTTTTTTTTTTAAGATTTTTTATTTATTTGACAGAGAGAAACACAGCGAGAGAGGGAACACAAGCAGAGTGAATAGGAGAGGGAGAAGCGGCTTCCCGCCGAGCAGGGAGCCCGATGCGGGGCTTGATCTGAGGACCCTGGGATCATGATCTGAGCCCAAGGCAGACGCCTAACGACTGAGACACCCAGGCACCCCAATGCAGATTTTTTTCTATACGGTACAGTACTGTAAATATATTTTCTCTTCCTTAATATTTTCTTTAGCTTATTGTAAGAATATAGTATGTAATATATATAACACACCAAATACATATTAATCAACTGTTTGTTATCGGGAAGGCTTCCAGTCAACAGTAGGCTATTAGTAGTTGAGTTGTGGGGGAGTCAAAGTTACATGTGAATTTTTGACTACATGGGGGGTTGGTGCCCCAACCCCCATGTTGTTCAAGGGCCAACTATAAATTGCTGGCAAAGTTCTACTCAGTCTCTGATCACTAACATGCCTCCCAAAACAAGTTATAATTTGTATTTATTTTTTTTAAGATTTTATTTATTTATTTGACAGAGAGAGCCATAGAGAGGGAACACAAGCAGGGGGAGTAGGAGAGGAAGAAGCAGGCTCTCCGCCGAGCAGGGAGCCCGATGCGGGGCTCAATCCCAAGATCCTGGGATCATGACCTGAGCTGAAGGCAGATGCTTAACGACTGAGCCACCCAGGTGCCCCAAGTTATAACTTTTAAAAGGTTTATTTGAATTACGATCTATATCAGATCCACACTGCAATTGATTGGTATGTCTTAGTCCATATGTCCCCCATACCACCCCTGCCTTGCTCTTTAAAACTTTCAAACCCACTAAACAAGAACTTCCCCCTTCCCTTGAGCAGTGTGGTGTGAAAATGTATGATTTGAGACTGCTACAAACCATTTTGCTATTGTGCAAGGTGAAAGCCCATCAAGGTCCCAGCAGGAAACAGCTGGCACAGCCAAATCAGGCAATTTGAGGAGCAATTAATATATGTAAATATATATGGGGTGCCTGGGTGGCTCAGTCAGTTAGGCGACTGCCTTCCGCTCGGGTCATGATCCCAGGGTCCTGGGATCAAGGCCTGCATCGCGCTCCCTGCTCAGCGAGGAGTCTGCTTCTCCCTCTCCCTCTGCCTTTCCCCCCCGCTCGTGCTCATGCTCTCTCTCTCCCTCTCATGCTCTCTCCCTCTCAAATAAATAAATAAAATCCTTAAATATATATATATATGTATATATACTATCCACGATCATTTCAAGGTGTAGGGAAAACTCAAGAATAGTGAAGTATTTCGGGACGGTTCCCACTCTGGACCTCTGGGGAGGGTGATGACCAGAATGCAGACAGCAAGATCTGTATGGAGAAGGCCACCTCACAGGTGAGGGCTGAAAGCAATCTTTCGTGAGCCCCAACAGAAATGGAAGTTTAATAAATACCCCAACCATCCTCTGAGCTCTCCTGGTGCTCCACACTGGCCAAACCCCCAAGTGGAAGGCAGAGGGCAAGGGAGTGCACCAATGTAATCCTGGTTAGCCTCTAAGGTCACTGAACGGCATGCAGAAGGATAGAAAAACATGAAGAAGTAAAAGGAAGATATGGAAAAAAAGAATGCCAGTTGCAGAACCAGACTATTTGGGTTCAACTTTTGGCTCCATCACCTACTAGTTATATGGCCTTAGGAAGTTAATCTCTATGCACCTCAGTTTCCTCATCTATAAAACGGAGATAAAAAAAGTACATGAATGCCAATAATAGTATTTGATAATAAAACTTGTGAGATTAAATGAGAATTATTATGTGAATTTCTTAGCACTGCCTGGTACATAGTAAATGCCCATTAAATGTTAGCTATTATTATTGTAATGGATATTACCTTAGAAGTTTCAATGAAAACATCAATATAGAATAGATTGGGGTACTAATGTAAGTTGTGAGTTAGACTAATTTGTAGTATTTTCACAACAGAGAGCTGAGATCTATTAGACAAATTGCCCAGACTTAGGACGTCAAAGGGTACTGGTGGTCGGAAATGAGGAAAGAATTTCCGCAGCATTTCTTTAGAGTAATAAAGAAGGGGTATGGCAGTCATGAGCTGTGGCCCCTCAGCTTGGAACCCACGCTCTGCACTAGGCTTCCTGGTTCTGGGTGGGGTCTCTCCCTGGCCCGCGGCTCCATTTAGGCTGTGCCAGTAGGGGGCAGCAGAGGAGACCACAAGGCGGGAGGAAGGCGGGCTTTTTCCTTCCGGCCAGTATACTCCAGTCTCCACCACCCTGGCAACAATTTTTCACCTTGGCAGCAACAGTTCATGCCAATGGCATCAGCCGATTGCAGTTTAGTTTCCCACCTCTCTCTGACGTAGCCCCTTACACCCCCTTCGGCATCGAGAGCCAGCCGGCGGGCACCCTGTCCTCAGACGTCTGAGTTTCAGCTCTACGGGCCCCTCGACAAGCTTCTGCATTAAATAATTCCAGCTGCTTGTCTT
Source organism: Potos flavus (assembly GCA_028534135.1). Lineage (NCBI taxonomy): Eukaryota > Metazoa > Chordata > Mammalia > Carnivora > Procyonidae > Potos > Potos flavus. The sequence continues at coordinate 49,864,231 of CM052885.1, read as the reverse complement.
TGTGCTCCCAGCCCTCGGTGCGGTAGTGGCTTCGTGCAGATGCTATGTCCAGGGAACTTTACTGTTCTTTTGCCTTTTGGTTCTGCCCAGTTAACAACTCTTATGTTAACTTTCCTCAATTAAAATAATTGATTTGGTTTCTGTCTCCGGACTGGACCCTGACAGGGGGGCGGGTGGGGGGAGGGGGTCTGGGAAGGGGCGTGCCTGCCCTCACCCAAGCTGAGTGAGAGGGGCGTCAATCAGAGCTCTTGGAGGGCTGGCCGTGTCCCCTGCAGCTATGGAGGCAAGTAGATGAGTGTCCCCCCATCACTCAGGAAATCTACAGGCAGGAGGTGGGCTGACCAGCTGCTTTGGAAGGAGGACGGGTGGGCCCTGCAGGCCCGGTTTCTCAGGGCATGGAACAAGAGTATGTCTCACGGACATGATGGTAGCTGAACGAGAAATGGAGCCAGTGGTGTTCTCTTAGACAACCACCAAAAGGCCCATTTAGAGGAGCAAAGGAGAAGGTCAAAGTAGATTTTTAGGGACTGTGTGGAGGGAGCAAAGAAACTGCTGCATTTCTAGTTGAGAGAACTCAAGTGAAGCCAGCAGTGTTAGGGTTCTTGAAAGAGAACCCCATGAGAAAATCAGTTTGTTTTTTTATTAAGCACATCATTTTCTTTCTTTCTTTTTTAAAGATTTTATTTATTTATGTGACAGAGAGAGAGAGACAGCAAGAGCAGGAACATAAGCAGGGGGGTGGGAGAGGGAGAAGCAGGCTTCGCGCTGAATGGGGAGCCCGATGCGGGGCCCAATCCCAGGACTCTGGGGTCATGCCCTAGGCTGAAGGCAAACGCTTAACGACTGAGCCACCCAGGCACCCAGAGAAAATCAGTTTTAAACCCCTCCTGGCCTGGAGAGCATGAAACCCTCCTACCATAGTACCAGGTCAAAACATACTTGCCCCCCTCTAACCCTGACTTCTGTAATCCGGAGGGGTCCAAAAGCAGTTAGAACACTGAGGTGGGGGGGCGGTGCCTGGAGCTGGGAGCAGGTGGAGGCTTATTACTTCTCCCCCCCAACACACACACACACACACACACACACACACACACACACGCCTCATAGCACACCCTTGTAGGGAAAAGGGAGAAGATATAAAGTCAGATTTGGAGTTCTGAATACTTAGGACTGACATCTTAATGGCTAAACTGAGACTGTTTATGATTTAAAGCGATGACCTCTGTTTGTTAAAAGTAATGAGGCTTGCAGGGTTCGATGCAGGTGAGGGGGAAGAATTACTAACTACCCCCCCCCAACTCCCTGCAAAGGGATGATGGGATTTAAAACTAAAGTTGCAGGAACACCTGGGTGGCTCAGTCAGTTAGACGTCTGCCTTCAGCTCAGGTCATGATCCCAGGGGCCTGGGATGGAGTCCCACATCTGGGCTCCCTGCTCAGCAGGGGAGCTGCTTCTCCCTCTGCCTCTCCCCTTGCTCATGCTCTCTCTCTTAAAAATAAATAAATAAAATCTTAACAAAAATAATAATGGTGATAACAGTGTAATTCCTATTAATACAGCATCTTATTTTGTCTAGCTAGCAGAGGTTCGTTGTCCCTACATTCTCTGCGGGAAAGATGTGTGCCTTCAGTCAGATTTGCCCTGTTCAAATGTGTCTACGTCTATATATATATATATATATATATATTTTTTTTTTTTTTTTTTTTTAAAGGAGAGTGGGGATGAGCTTTAGTAAAAAGCCCCAGGAAATCTCTTGAGTTCTGTTCAATGTTCCCTTTCCTAAGTGCATTTTCAGAAATAGAAAAGTCCTAGCTCTTAGGGAACTAAGTTTTGCCCTGAAGTCTGAACTTGGTCAAACACAGCAAGGGCCATCTTGGAGGGAAAGCTTTCCTGATCTGGTCAAGGATGCAAACAGGAACTGACTGCTTCCCACCAAGGGGCAGCCCTCACCATACATGTCAGGGAGCTTCTGGAAGGCAGACTCCAGCACAGAGAAGACGCTCTGCAGCTGTTTTGCTGACCAGACTGCACCCAGTCAGTCCGTGGTCTGTGAAACTCTCTGTGACAAAACGGACTCCATCTTGTGGTCACACTTGAGAACTGCACCACTGCCCTCTGGTTTCCCCCAAGGGCAACAGGATCACTGTACCTTCTTCCCTAGTCCTTTTCATACCTCAAGGTCTCTTAAAAAAGAAAAGCATACCAAAATAAAAGCTACTGTGGGGACTCTCATGCAGGCATCTTAAACACCATTTGCCTCAAACTGCTGTGGGACCCTTGAGCGCCACGGGCAAGAAAGAATTCTTTTTTTTTTTTTTTAAGATTTTATTTATTTATTTGACAGAGAGAGAGAGATCACAAGTAGGCAGAGGCAGGCAGAGAGAGAGGGAGAAGCAGACTCCCTGCTGAGCAGAGAGCCCAATGCAGGGCTTGATCCCAGGGCCCTGAGATTGTGACCTGAGCCGAAGGCAGAGGCTTTAACCAACTAAGCCACCCAGGCGCCCCAAGAAAGAATTCTTGAGATGTTGTACCCGGCAACTTAGTAAGTTTATTTCAATAGCCCGGGGACAGGACCCGTGGGCAGAAAGAGCTGCAGTTTCACTGTATAAAGCTGGTGGTTATATGCTTAGTGCTCTAGGGGGAAGATACGTGCAGGGAGTACTAGATCATAGATGTTTTCTTCGAATTTCTACTTATAAAACTACTTTTGCAAGATTTCTCTGGTGCTTATCATTCAGCTTGATATTAACTATCGGTAAGACATACAGGCAGTCATGAGACCCTTTAAGAATGTAGCAACCAGTATGTGATCCTTGTCGGAACTATGCAGACTCTAGGTCAGACTTCTGGGCTAAAGGTGAACATTTCTCTGCTTCTATCCCTCATCAGAACCACCTATATCCTTTATTCTCCAAGCCTCTACATTCTCTTCTACCAGTATTATCCGTTTTCTTTGGTTTCTTCAAAGTCACAACAGGCCGGGTGCTTTAAAAACACTTTCACATTTAATCCAACAATAACCTGAGAGACTGGCAATTGTTACTGTGGCCATTTCACAGATGAAGAAATCTAGGCGAATGGGCTCTGAGTTTCAATAACTCACCCAAGGCCACACAACTAAGAGTAGGGGAGTTGGATTTGAACTAGGTCTACCAGATTGACAACTCAGGCTCTTTCCACCAAGCCACACTCCCTCTTGGTTGATAGGATTTTGATCTACTCGGGCTTTGAAGCTGGAAACCAGTAAAGTGGTTTTTGTGTTGTTGTTTTTTTTAGATTTTATTTATTTATTTAACAGAGAGAAAGAGATCACAAGTAGGCAGAAAGGCAAGCAGAGGGAGAGGGGGAAGCAGACTCCCTGCTGAGCAGAGAGCTCAATCCCAAGACCCTGAGATCATGACCTGAGCTGAAGGCAGAGGCTTTAACCCACTGAGCCACCCAGGCTCCCCCAGTAAGGTGTTCTTGATTCTCTCTCTCCTTCACCCACGTTTGGAGATGGTTTACTGACCCCACCTCCTAAAGGACACTGGAACATGTCCTTTCCTCTTTCCCACTGTCACAATCTTCCTTTGGCCCTTCCCTTTGTCCCTCGTGTGAAATCCTGCAACGGCCTCCTAACAGTTCCCGTCCCTCCTGCATGCTACCCCGCTGAAGAGACATCCTCATTTTAAAATCGAACTCTAAAAAGGCACAACACATCCAGAGACTTTTAGGCCCTATGTATCAAGAGCCTTACCAATGTCTATACCCTTTCAATCAGTAATTCTGTTTCTGTGAATCTACTTGCAAAAAAAAGAATCCTGCATATATAGAAAAGGTTAAATGCACGAAGACGGTCGGGGGGGCAGTATTATTGATGTGGAACGGTCATCCTTTACCACTTCTTAAAAACTCCATTAGGGGATAAATTATCTAAATTAGTTCTTTTCAATTCCAAACCAACAGGAAAACATGGCCCAGGCCATTCTGGGGAGGTCCTTGGAAGATCCTGCAGCGTGGGTCCTCCTTGGTCACTGTGGAGCCCCTGCCCCCCTCAGTTTGCCTGGTTCCCTCCGTTCTAGGAGCTCACGAGCCTGCATGTCACTCTTGGGGACATACGGATACACCGTGGGGCTGTTGCTACTGTTCCTCTCTGAGGTCTGGTCAGCTCCCTGGAGTGCTGCCTGGGAGCTGGGCACGGGAGCCTGGACTCCTCCCCCAGCCTGAGGACCTCTTGCCTGGGAAGATTCCCCAGTGCCAGCTCAGCTTTCCCTCACAGCCATTTCCCGTCTCCTCTGCCTGCCTCGGTCACTAAATCACCTCAGGGGGTTTGGGCTTTTGAAAACAAAGGCAGGAAGGGAAGTGTTTTGTAGACAGCTTCTTTCAGCTCGCCACAGACCTCCCTGGAGGAAAGTAAGCACAAAGCTCGGCTACCTGCTGGAGGAGGAAGGCAGAGACATGGGGGAAATCCCACCTAGTGTCTCAGCTAATTATCTTCCCTTGAGAAGCTCGAGCAGGCAAGGTCAAAATGTGAATACTACACATGAAGTCTGTGGGCCGCACAGAGAGGCTGACATAGTCTGGACGTCCCACAGTTTGTACAACCGTTCACCCCACTCATTTATTCCAGATGCAAATAGCTGAGGTTTTGGTGAAGATGGTTGAAAGAACAGTTACTTTTACAGCAATGGCACTTGGTTTTCCCGGCTTTACAGTATCTTCCATGCCTGTGGGAGCTCCTCCCGGCTATAGCTTTAATTCTCTCGGCCGTATGACCAACTGCCCTAGCTCCATGCCCAGCCTTGACTTCTGCACTTCAGCTCCACGTCTCCAAACGACTCAACGACAGCACTACCCAGACACCTCCTTTCATTTCTTGTCCCAAACCCGCCTTGTTGTTGTTCCTGAGTCAGCGCCCCCTGCATGTGTCTTATTTCTGTCAATGCAGTGGCCTGGTATATAAGCCAAGCAGCATTCCTCTCTACACGTGCCCCTTCCAGAAGCCTCAAAATGCCTGCCAGAGGCCCCAATTTAGGGGTTTCTTAACAAAAGTTGTCCTGCTACCACTCAAAGGCAAACGAATGGACTGGAAGGAGCCCAGCCACAAGGGCATCTGAAATAGCAGCCAGCCTAGACCCTCTAAGTTGCTTGGAGTGAAAGCGCTGGCCAGCCAGAACACCCTCGATTACACGGTGGCCAAACCGTCCGATCGTCTCTCTGGGGCTTTAAGGAGACGCAGACAGAGGGCATTGATATAGGCAAGAGAGTAAAAGTGGAGATGGAGATAGATAGCAGAGTTACCATAAATGAGTACCCATGAATTTAAATTAGGGCATCAGGGGTGCCTGGGTGGCTCAGCTGGTTAAGCATCTGACTGATGCTTAACTCCGGTGCTGATCTTAGGGTCTTGAGATCGAGCCCCAGGTCAGGCTCTGCACTGAGTGTGGAGCCTGCTTAAGATTCTCTCTCTCCCTCTCCTTCTGCACCCTCCCTAAAAAATATAAAAATAATAAGTTAGGTCATCAGGAACTCTGCGGATGCTATTCTCTCCTACAGGAGGTGAGCTTTCCACACAGCTGGGGAGTAGAGAAGAAAGTTCAGAAGATGTTTGCTCTGCTCTACTCTCTCTCCTCCCTCTCTTCCTACCATCTTTTTTTCTTTTCCTTTCTCCTTTTCTTTCCCTTCCTCCTTCCTCCACCCTTTCTTTTTTCTGGCCTACCCAGCATCTGAATAACCTCCCTGTTTGAGGGGAACCCCCCATGGCCTGAGCCGTGGCCGAAGGCAGGTCACAGGACCCTCTGTGGGAGCTGAGAGAGTCAGGCACTTTCTGCCCCACACCCTGGAAGCTGGAGTGCCTGGAGATCCTGCTACTGAATCAGACACTCAGAATTCGTTGAGACATCATTGGGGCAGCATTGGATGTCAGCAGTGGTGGCATTCAGAGGGTATCCAGTGGCCTGGGAGCCCGCAGAGTATGCAAGCCAGCCGTCCCAGCGGCGGGAAAAACTGCAAAGCTCTGGGAACAGCGCAAGGATACAAGGGAGATACCCTTTCTTTAGTGAGCTAGGTATCTGTTGCTATGAAACCAAGGATTCCAAGACATGGAGAGTTAAAGGAACAAACACTTGTGCCGCAGCTTCCCTGGTTCGGGACCCCAGGAGCTGCTCAGCTGGGTTCCCCCCCAACCCAGGCTGCCTCAGGGGGTTCACGGGGCTGTAGTCTCACAGTGGGGCAGGTCTTGGGGAACATCTGCTGCTAAGCTCCCTCCCACAGTGGCTGGCAGGATTCAGTTCCTCACGGGCCGTTAGACTGAGGGTGTCCGGTCCTCTTTAGCTTTTGGCCTGAGGCCTCCTCATCACTTGGGCAGGTCCCAGCAGCCAGCTTCCATCTGAGCCAGTGAGGGAGACAGAACGTCCAAGATGGCAGCCACAGAACTGACATCCCATCATCTCTGCCACACGGAATTTGCTAGAAGCCTATCACTAAATCTGCCTCACTCCTACTCAAGGGGTCTGAATCGTAGGTGGGAAAGGCGAGATGCATCGATTGCTGTCTCAGAGACTGCAAACCACAGATTCATTGATTGTTAACACTTGCCATATTTGCTCCTCCTCCCCTTGATGTTGCCATAGCTACAGATACGGATATACAGTTAACCTTTGAACAAAGTAGGGATTAGGGACACCAACCCCCCCCCCCACCCCCGGCCCCCAACCTGTAGTCAAAAATCCATGTATAACTTTTTTCTTAAGATTTTAAGTAATCTCATTCAACGTGGGGCTCGAACTTATAACTCAAGAATTGCATGTTCCACCCACCAGCTGAGCCGGCTAGGTGCCCCTCCATGTATAACTGACTCCCGCAAAAGTTAACTAATAGCCCGCTGTTGATCGGAAGCCTTAAGGATAACATAAAGAGTTGATTAACACATATTTTGTTTTGATTTGTATTTCCCTCAGGCTAATGATATTGAGTCCATATTTTTCCTGGTACCTTTGGTTCCTTCCAAAAATCCATGCCTTGTTTTATTTCCAAAAAATTCCCTTGTATTATAACTTTGTTGTATTGGTATGCTTTTCTACTTTGGGGATTCTGGTGATATAAACGTTGGCTCTTTATCTTCTGTGTCTCTCACTTTTTCTCTGATACTTTTACTTCCTTTCCAAATTTACTTCTGGTTCTCTTGTTTGAAATTTTTTCCAAAAAAAAATTTTTTTTCTGAATGGCCTTTATTGATATCTTCATCTAACCTATTTTTCCTTAGAAACCATATTGTTTAGCTTTCATATCTCAAGATTATTTTTTCCTTTCCTGAATTCAATCTTCGTTTTGCTGTTTTCTACTTTGAGCTTTTAAATATCTGATTTTTTATATTCTTTGTAGCTGCTATTGCTTGCTAAAAGATATTTAATCCATGTTGAGAGAGCTGTGATGCAGTTTTCTTCTGCTTTTTGGTTGTATTTTCATTAGCTCAAAAGGTTTATTATTTTGTTCTGCCATTGTTTTATATGGATGTTGGTTGCCATTTTCTGTTTATTCCAAAAAGTCTTGGGATCCTCCTGCACCAGAAAAAATAGGTGTTTCTACTGAGGGGAGATGACAGTGTAGCAGGCCTAAGTAATAGTTCAAGGTTACAGCAGGAGCTCAGAAGGAAGCAAGAAGGATGATTTCTTAGGAAGGAACTCTCGGGGAAAATGGAAATGGGAGATGAATGTGAGCATTTAAAACGGTAGAAATACGACACACTTAATGGAAAAAATAAGGGCAGATACAATGAAATCTATGCAGGTAAAAAAAAAAAAAAAATCATTAGCCCTAGGAAAAACAAAAAGCTGTAAGAGAAAGGAAACATATCATTGTATAGAACTCATCGGTAAACAATATTTACCAGGTCATAATGATATAAAAACTGTCTACTGACTTAAATTATGAAAATTGTGATATAGCAAATATAAGGTGGATGAGAGAAAATAGGAAAGGAGCTATAATAGGGCGAAGTCCTGATTAACACAATAAAAAGTCAGCAGATGAGGTCTCATATTCATAAGTCAAAAAACAACAGTACATTTTTTTTAAAGATTTTATTTATAATTTGACAGAGAGGGAGAGATCACTCTTTAAAAATATGGAAATAACAGAGGAGAGAGTTAAAATTTGAAAATGAAAGCCTACTAAAGGAGATTAAGGGGGCGCCTGGGTGGCTCAGTCGTTGAGCGTCTGCCTTCGGGTCAGGTCATGATCCCAGGGTCTTGGGATCGAGCCCCGCATCGGGCTCCCTGTTCCAAAGGAAGCCTGCTTCTCCCTCTTTCATTCTCTCTGCTTGTGTTCCCTCTCTCGCTGTGTTTCTCTCTGTCAAATAAATAAAATATTTAATAAAAAAATAAAGGAGATTAAGGGGTTGAATGGGCTGTAGACTCCTTTGTCTTACGAGTCTTATAATACTACGTGATTTGAAAAAAAGAATAGATGTATGTATTTAATAACGTAAAAAATGTAATTAAAAAAGATTAGTCGCAGTGCCAGCTGGGAGACAGTACTCTGAGGGTTTGTGGTATTGTCCTTCTGGGCGAAGTGCACGCTCTGAGCCAAGGGCCACTCCAGTTTCCTCCGCAGGGGGCAGATGTCAGGAAACCAGCAGGTGAAAGTAGGTGTGGCATCTCTCAAATTATACCTAATGATTCTCCTCTGAAAGGTATGCTTCCCTTTCCTCACATCAGTTGGTTTAGATATTTACGTGCAGTACTCACACCAGAGCCTCTAACAGTGGTTCCTCTAGGCTGGAAACAGAGTGATATGGTCCTCTCATGCCACTGGAGGCTGCCATGTTGGCTGGCGACTGGTCCTGACCAGCAAGGGGATAGACTAGAGGGAATGGCAGGAGTATGACTGGAGCCCAGGAGCTCTCCTAGGGCACCTCATCACTACCATGCCAGAGACACAAGTTAGTGGAAAGGTACCACACCACATGCAGGCAGGCCCACCAAGGTAGACTCCTTGAGCATGAAGATTTGGTTCACCTTAATGGGTAGAGAATTCTGGCCAGCTTGCAGGTAAGGGGAACCTGGAATGGGTAGTGGAGAAGGGAAATCATAAATGCCAATAAAGCTTCATGACCAGTTGCAAAAATAAGGATTGTAGCCTCTCCTGGTGTTTCTTTTCTTGCTGGGTAATGTGTAAGTATAGATCTTTAGCTATGGCCCTTTCCTTTCATCTCCCTTCATTATTGTATTTAAAGAACATGGGTGATGGTTACTTCTAAATTGTAGTCTCCATACTACAACACTGAGGTGGGATGATGATGAAAATTGGGGGAAGAATGGACCTTCACCTACAGAAGTGGACCTGTGGGCAGGGAGCCGAAGCCGTGCTGCTCCAGCACTCTGGTTAGGGTACATGTGCATACTTTCAATGTCACCATGAATTGTTTTTCAATTCTTGTGATATTATTCACTCAAGATTCAGTTTTGGGCAGGACCACTGACTTGTTCTACTCCAGGTCATGTGCCCATGTTCCAGCTACCAGTAGGCAAGGAGAGTTCTGGTTTCGATTGCAGATTCTACTAGACCCATTGGCTTCTATTGTGGGAGGAAAGGCCCAGACTCCTTCCAAGATTGAGGGTAGGGGAGGCTTCCTCAAGTTAGGATAATCAGATGCTCGGTAGCCAACAGGATCTCCATGATAGTCGATCCTTTAGTCTGCCCAATGCAACCATCTCTCCTACAACAGAAAACGCACGCATCCCCTCCTCGAAAGGGGACAGCTCTGTCTCATGAATTATTTTATCTGCCCCCAAGCCTACATCTGAAGGTGATGATGGCCCATTTCCCCCCTAACTTTCAGGGGATTTCAGGCAGTTCATCAAAGGAAAGATTACTTCTCAGGAACAAAAGACGCTCAACAGAAAATTACAGAATGTCAGACTGAAAAGAACCTTGGGAGTCATCCACCCTATCCTCTTATTGATGGGAAACTATATGGGGTAGAAATGATAAAGGCCATGGAAAAGTACACACCAAATGCTGCAGAGTTCCAAGGAGGGGTAGTGCAGGTCTGGTTGAGATAAGGGTGGGCTTGGTGAAGGTGGGGGATTTAACCTGGGACCTGATACACAGTGGGTGGACTATACCGGTCTTTTGCTAAGCTCAGAATTACTTTTCTGCTCATAGTCTGCTTATCTCAAGTTCTACCACCCATAACTTCCTTGGCTTTTTGAGACCTTATTTATTTGGCCTTGATTTTTTTTTTTTTTTTCCGAGTTCCCTTCATTTTGATTTGGTGTCCTGATTCTCCATTTGACCTGGTTGCCTATTTGGACTTGGCCCGGTTCTCTGTCCAGAGGGGTGTCTTGGCTGGAAAAGACCCAAGTCTCAGCCCCTGAGGTTAGGTGACTCCCCCAAAGGTCTTCGGTGTATTCAGAGAAGACCGAGGGTCACATATGCAAATGCCTTCTGATATCAGGCAGGTAACTAATGTGTGAAGAGGCTGGCTGTTAATTAATACACAAGCAGTGCTCATGGGATTTACTTTTTATTAAAAAAACAAAAGCAAATAAAATCGATGTGCTGCCCAAATAAACCCATCAGTGGGCTAGTTTCTGCTTTTGCTGTCAAAAGTTTATGACTCCTGGTTTAGACAAAGGCTGTAGCTATCAGGACAGGTTCAGGAAAACCCAAGTCTTTACGTCCTAAACTGCCTGCGGCCCCGAGCTCCAAAAGAAGGAATGTGTACGTTATCCACAGCTGGGGTTCAGGCCTTTACAAACCTATTTTATAAACTAATGAGTCATTCAATGTAACCCAGATCGCTGAAAGTGCTACTGAGCAAAAGCATCAGAAAGGATGAACGGGTCTAACACAGTGTGACTCCCCTTCCCCACCCCCAGCCTAGTGGTAGTTCTCTATGCCCCAGGATTCCGCAGGGCAGTAAACGCTAAAGAGCTGGGTTATTATGGACTCCTAGGTCTCAATGCTGTTGGGGGTGATGGTGGAAAGATACAAGCATCACAGCCGTCCACAGGCTGGCTCCCTCTTCCCCTCGGATTCCAGCACGGATTTCCCATCAGACCTGGCTGCTCACAGAGCCTCTAAGTGGCTCCCGGCTCCGGTATCCACACCCCTCCCACCCTTTACCAGACTGCTTAAGTCCCACCTCACCCCTTAAGTTTTCCCTAATCACTCCTGCGCTTGTGCCGGGAGGCACCAGTTCGCGCCATGGTGACACGCCTGCGTGTTTAGATGCAAATGCGGAGGCGAATACGCAAAGACCGTGGGACCGCCTCCCGCGTGGCGGCGCTCCTCGAACGCTACCGTGTGTCCTGCGCAAAATGAATGAATGAATGCACGACTCAGGGTGCGACCTACACGCTAGGAGACAGCGCCCTTTCGCACAGCTCCGGGACGCGCCCTCGCAGGACCCCGCTCCGCCGAAACAGACAAACGTGAGCCGCGAGCGCGGAAGGCGAGGGAAGGACGGCCGAAGAAGATTCGGCCTCCTATAGGCCAGAACGGCACGAGGGGTGGGCTCTTTTGGGGGAACTGGTCGTATATTGGTCGAGCCTCCACTCTTGGGGCTGGGACTGGCCGCGCAGCCCAAAGGCCGCCTCCCCGTGGAGGAGGGGGCGGGCCCGATGGGGCGTGGCCGGCACTCGGTCCCGCCCCCGGCGTAGCGGGCTCGGGCGTGAGGGCCGCGGTCTTTACCTGGGACCCCCGCGTCGGGGCCGTGGCGTCGGCGTGCTGTTGCCGCAGGCTTGCTCGGGGCTTTCAGAGGGCTTGAGGCGAGGTAGGTAGCCTTCGGCGCGCGGGAGTCGAGGCTCTGCACCCCTCGCCCGCACGGCCCGGCCCCCTCTGCCCAGCAGCCTCTCCGGGTCTGTGAACCGGGCGCGTCGCCGGGCCCCGCGTCCCCCGCCGGGAAGGGCACAAAGGGCTCCTGGCGACAGGGGCGCCTCGTGCCTTGGCCTCCATTTTGCAGGCGGAACGGCGGGTGCGGGGCGCGGAGGCGGGAGGCCGGGGTTGGAAGAGCCTGAGCGCGGGGAGGCCGGGCCGAGGGGGGCGCGCGTGTCCACGTATCCTCCTGCCGGAGCAGCTGCGCGGCGGGTCGGGCCCGGCCGCTGGCGAACTCACTTTACCTCGCGGCCTGTCCCCGGGCGTGTGCTGTTTACCCTGCGCGCTCGCCGGAGGCCAAGGGGCCCCGGGAGTCAGGCGCTGGTGCTGACGCGGAGACCCTCTCTCACCAGCTCAGGGTCATTCCCATGGGGAAGATGGAGGCGAATGATGCTTTCTTGGTGCCGAGGGGAAAAAGCAAAATGTCTTGCTTTTTTGTCTAGAAGGGCCACCCTTTCCAACTGTCATCACCAGAACTGTTCTCAGCAGCCTAGGGGCACATGCTCAGGTCCTTTGTAATTATTTAGTTGGGCTCGGTGTATTGTTTGTAATAAAAATGAGCGGAGGGACGCCTGGGTGGGTCAGTTGGTTAAGCGGCTGCCTTCAGCTTGGGTCATGATTCCAGGGTTTTGGGATCGAGTCCCACATTGGGCTCCTTGCTCAGCAGGGAGCCTGCTTCTCCCTCTGCCTCTGCCTGCCATTCTGCCTGCTTGTGCTCTCTCTCTCTGACAAATAAATAAATAAAATCTTAAAAAAAAAAAAAATGAGCGGAAACCTGCCGGTGCTACAGCAGATTGAACCTCACTGGGAATTCAGTGGGGAGTGGGGCCTGCAGGAAGATTCGTAATATTCATAAATACCCTAACAGCTCCTAGATCTAGGGTGGGAAGGATGTTAAGATGCATGACAAAATGTACTAGGCCATTTTGCCTAGGGTTTGGTTAAAAGAAGTAGAGGTCTCCACTTAATCCTCGTTCCTAGCGTCACCTGGATCAATTCTAGGCTACTCAGTACTGAAAAGAGTAAAGAACTCAGTTTCACCTCTCCTGAAAAACTTTTAAAGCTCTTCCCCATCCCACAGCTAATTAATCACGTCTTCCTTTAGGTTACTTTCTACTGCCTCTGCGTTTACACATCACATTGTACTGTGGTCTCCTCAGCTTCTAGTACAGTGCTTGGAACATAGAAGACACTCGGTGAAAGCCAAAACAAAACAAACAAACCAGCAGTGTCGTGGAAATTGACAAAACAAAAATTTTCATTCCTTTAATTTGTTGGACCAGTTATTTTTACAGGTTAGGGAGGCAGTTGACTTCTGGCCCTTAAGTTAAATCACGCTTTATCTGTCATGTTACTAACTCTGGATAAGTTATTTAACTTCCCTGTGCCTCAGTTTCCTTATCTATAAAATGGGAGTTACAGTAGTACCTACTCCACGGGTTATGAGGATTAAATAAGATATTGATGTAAAGTGCTTAGATAGATCGTGGCTCAAAGAAAATGTTCAGGAGCTGTTAGCAGTTATTAGGATAAAAATAAACAGATACTTGAATAAATTTACTAATATTAAGTATCTGTGTAGTACTTTAGGGTCTCTGCCTTTTAGTCCTTATCTGTTGCTTGATTTTGAAAAGTCCTTAAGCCTTTCATGACTTTCCCCCACTGTAAAAGTATTCCGTAGATTATCTGTTATTCATTTAGAGTCTCACCACCCACTAGAGATTGATTAAGCACCAGATAAGAATTTGGCCAAATATTAGGGTAGTAGTTGATACACTGTTAATGTGGTCTGATACTCAGAATGGTCCTATAAGAGCAGAGGAACAGATGGAGCCTGTTGTGGCTAATAAGAAATCTTTAGGATGATTGGTTCAGCCAGAGAGGCGGAACTTGTGGAGATGGAGTGGCTTTTCTCCTTATAACTTAACTGTGTTCTCATGAAGAAACTGTCTCCTGTCTTTGAAGTTATTCACAAACATTGTGAAAAATGGAAGAAGTCTTCTCGTTGGCTTTAGACCTGTTGGCTAGACCTAGAGGTGGCAGATAGGACCCATGGGGGATGTTACCTCACTTCCAGGTTTTCCTGTACCACTTTCTGGGGGCAGGAAGCAGGCTAAGTTGTACATTTCCTTCTAGCTGTAGGTCCCCTTGACATGTCAGTTTCTCTTAAATTATTTGGAGTCTCCAAAACAAATACTTCTTTTCACTTGTAACTGTCACAGGAGAATTCTGGTTTCTGATTCTGTTTTTAATGTAGCCATACTGAATCTTGAATCTTTTCTAGGGAATATGGTTCTTTCTGGGGTCTCCCTTCCGGATGTGACATACTATAATTAGCTATTAAAAACCTGCTACAAGGTGTGAACTTTCTCTGGTGTCCTGTTGCAAAGACTTTAAGGACAAGGACCATAAATTTCCTTCTCAATTGTGCCTGGCATAGGATAGGCACTCAGTGGAGTGTGTCGTTGGCTCAGTCGGTAGAGTATGCCACTCTTGATCTTGGGGTTATAAGGTTAAGCCCCACATTGGCTGTAGGGATTACTTTTTTAAGATAAAATCTTAAAAAAAAAAAAAGACTCAGTGAATGATTGTAAAGCCACTGTAGTAGTTCTTCCCAGCTTGCTGAAACAGGCTTACTGACTAAGCTGGTGCTTTTGAAACATAACCAGTCACTTGGAAATCTTGCTCAAATATAAATTCTGATACCAAGACTCTGGTGGGGCTGGAGAATCTACATTCCCAGCAGGCTGTAGGTGATGCCAATGTTGCTGGTCCTCAGACTACACTTTGAGTAGAAAGGTGCTAACATAAGTATCTGCGTTTGGTTTTTACTTTTTTTTTTTTTTAAGATTTTATTTATTTATTTGAGAGAGAAAGAGAGCACAAGCAGGAGGAGCAGCAGGCAAGAGGGAGGGGGACAAGCAGGCTTCCCACTGAGCAGAGAGCCTGACATGGAGCTTTACCCCAGACCCTGGGATCATGCCCTGAGCTGGAGGCCGAACACTTAACTGACTGAGCCATCCAGGCGCCCCTTCATTTGGTTTTTAGAAGTGTTGCTAAAAACAGGTTTTGTTTTCTTATGGTTTTGGGATAAAGTCTTGAATTTATGATCTTTTTTCTATTTATTATGTTATTCTATTTTTTTTTTAAGATTTTATTTATTTGTCAGAGAGAAAAAGAGCACAAGCAGGCAGAGTGGCAGGCAGAGTGGCAGGCAGAGGAAGAGAGAGAAGCAGGCTTCCTGCTGAGCAAGGAGCAGCCCGATACGGGACTCGATCCCAGGACCCTGGGATCATGACCTGAGCCGAAGGCAGCCGCTTAACCGACTGAGCCACCCAGGCGTCCCTATGTTATTCTATTTTTAACAATTCTTATATTTTGTTCCAAAAAACTATGTGAGAAATCATTCCAAGATACTTTCTGTATAACAAGATTTTTAATAGAAGTAACTATCGGTTGAAAGAAAAGTAAGATGGAGTCAAGGGTAAGAGTATAAGAGTAAGTCAAGGGTATAAAAGGTGAGTGCCTTTCTGTCCTAAGCTTTTTGCTTGGATAGGATTGCAGATTTGTTGCTGAGTTTCCTAGTAGTCAAAGCAAAGAGGAAAATTTTACCAGTTTCGCCAGTACCTTTCAACTAAAAACAAACTGGCTGTTCAGTGAAACACTTGCTTTTGTTACTGAGACCAGAGAATTCTCCAGTGCTTTCTTCCAAAAGAGGATCCTTTGGTACGGTGAGCAGCATTCTTACCAGTAAGATTCTTATCGGTCTTCATACATGTAACCTGACTGCCTCACAGAAAACACTCC
This sequence comes from Potos flavus, assembly GCA_028534135.1. Taxonomy (NCBI): domain Eukaryota; kingdom Metazoa; phylum Chordata; class Mammalia; order Carnivora; family Procyonidae; genus Potos; species Potos flavus. Next base: position 49,848,565 of record CM052885.1, on the reverse strand, counting down.
GTGCCATAGTACAAGCAGTGGCTTGTGGAACTGAACCATGGTTCCGGGGCCAGCTTGCTCAGACAGGAGGGATTTTTGTTACAGGAAAGCCATTTTTCTGCCTTGCTCTTTGGTGGGGACAGACGGTTTGGTTTTTAACACGTCGAGTCCTCAGCATCCTCATGGTTTGAGTTTTGGTGGATGGGGACAGTCTGCTGTGGAGGCCCGAGAGCTCGCGGTTGAGTGGACAGAAGGCCAGAAGCTCAGCCAAGCCCCTCGTAGATATGGCAGCGGCATCTCTTTAAAGGCCTTTTGTAGACCTGCGTGATGAGTGAGAAGACCGGCCTTGCTGCAAGGCTATCTGGTAGTCCCAGTCAGTCACCAGCCAGCCTGTGAGTGAGCGAGTAAGAAAGCAAGAGAAGCAGCCTGGCCACAGCCTTCCCACCATAATGATTTAGAGGGAGCCAGTGGCTCCTTCTCGGCTGCCAGAGGGTTCCCTCTGACTCTAAGTAAAACATAGGGAAGTAGCCCGAGGAGGAGAAGGAAGGGGCTGCTGGTGCCAGAGCATTCTGAGGATGGCATCAGCCCATTACCAAGCCATGGGAAACATGTCTACCCTCTGTAACTTTGAACCTCTTCTTCCTTTTCACCTGGCTTTGACCTTCCTTTTTACTTGGCTTCTTCCTTTTACTTGGCTTTGACCTTCAGATAACAAGGTGGACACAGCACTCAGGGTGACCTGCCCCAAAGGGAAAGACAGGGCCAATGTGGAAGACTAAGGGACTTGGGGGCTTCGACAGCCGGGAGGGAGCAGGTAGAGTGGCGGCTGCTCTTGGCTGTTGACCTCCCAGTCTCAGACTTCCAGCCACAGCATTCCTGGCACCCACCTCGCTCTGACGCAGGCCCTGGCCTCTTGTGACTGTCCCTTTTGTTGGCCTCCCCTGCATATGTTTTACTCCCATCATGCTGCCTCCCACGCCTGGATTGGCTTCTGCCTTGAGTCTCCTTCCCATAAATCTCGTTCCCCACCGAAGCTTTCCAGCAACCTGACAGTGTTGGGTCCTACCCCGCTCCCTCCCCCTTTCCTTGTGGGCAGTTTCATGTTTTTAGAAAAAGAGCAGTACTAAGAGCTTCTTTGTCTGGTTCTCTAGTCAGATTCCGCCACTGTGTGTGCATGGCGTTCAGCACCCATACCTGCAGCCTCCTGTGAGAACCCGGGGAGTCTGAAGCATTTGGCCCCTGAAGTGGTAGGGCTTGCTCTGTGAAGTCACCTGGCCCGTGTAGCTGGTACAGGTGGCCGGCCGTGTGCTGGGGACAGAGATGGGCCTTGCCCCAGCACAGCTTCCCTGGCAAAGTTGGTATAAATCAGATTATTTCGTACGGAAGTGGTAACTTAACAAGTCCTGGAGATAGTGCTCGTTTTGATCAGAGGAGGATTGCTCCCTGGTTGATCATTCCTCTCTCCGAAAGGTTTAGTGGAGGAGAATCATCTCTCTTTCTCCTAACGCAGCTCTTCTTTCCCCCTCCTGGGTAGGAGCGGGTGGGAGGAGGTGCCGGCAGCTGTGACGGGGCTGCACGAGGCGGGTGCAGCCGGTACCGCCAAGGGTCAGGTGTCCAGGCTACAGGGTCAGCGTTGCCACATACATGACGTGTGGGCATATTTTTACTGTAGGGCAAACGGATGCCAAGCCTACCTCACTCGCGATTATATATATCTGGTAGGTCCTATGGCCTCTGCGGGAGACTGATAGAGAATTTTAATAGCAAAGTCCAGGTGGTTGCTAGACTATCCTGAAGCTTCTGTGGCTTGTGTCTTGGTTTGGCCCAGGACGGCAGTTCTGGTGCGTATAGACATTTTCCAGATGGAGGGTGGAATTCACTGTTTGTTGTCTGTGCTCCGAGACCTCCAGGCCCTCACTCCAACCTTGCGGTACTTCCCTGTTAGGGAGGAGGCCGGCTGAGGCCTCTGCTCACCCCAGAGCCGCTAGCCTGTAGAAATACTATAAGATCTATGATCTCGGAGCAGGAAGGCCCCACATGGAGTTATAGATTCTGTAAAGCTATTGACCTGGGAGGCAGTGTTGGTCCAATACAAGTCATTTTCATCATCCGGAACAGTCCATTGGAAGAGGAGTAAGTTGCTTCTCATTGAAAGTGTCCAAGCAGAATCCCCACCTCCACCCTCACCTCAGAAGGTTAGAAGGAATGATGTGTAAAATCTAGAACCTATGGAAATGAGGGCTGGACCTTCATGCACGTGGCAAGGGCAGACAGGATCGAACCCCAAAAATCTAAAACTCGTACATTTGCTAGGCCACTTCGTCAAGACTGAAGTTTTAAAAATGCTTTTGCCTTCAACAGTCATTACTTCTAGGAGTTTTCCCTGATTATTTCTATCCCAGTTGATTTCTCCCTTTGTGCTCCGTAGCATCTTATATACAACTTGGAATTAGCCCTCATAGACTTCTTTTCATTCTTTTCTTTCACATGTATCTGTCTTCTTATAACTTGTGTAGTTGGAAGGGGCATGATTTGTCAGGCAGATTAATAAGTAAGATTATGAAGAGACTGTTTATCCATACTGAGAAAACAAACCTGCCTTTTCTGAAGCACTGTTTCCATGAAAATCATTACTTCAGACCATCTTACCTGGTTGCTGAAGGGCCTCTGGTGACAGTGTTAACCTAGTTCAGGTTTGTATGCACACTTGAAAATTACCTAGATGTGTCTCCTAAATAGCTTATAATTCTAGCTCATCACTGTCCACCCCCTGGGATAAATGGATGCCTTCTTTTTTGAGTAATGAGTCCAGACAAGACATAAAAACTACATCATCAAACAAAGAGATCATTTGTTCGCACCCTTTGCTTGTCCCAGCATCATCTTCTTCCTGCCCCGTCACAAGACCACACCCTTTAGTGGATCGGGGAAGTGGGTAGAAGGGGACTTAGCCACCCATCATGGCCTGACTTTAGCCATTGAGAGTTTCTAGGAATGGAGCAAGAAGTAGAAGTTGGGGGCTGCAGGTTACACTCTTCCAGCTCTGGGCTCAGCTTATAAACATCTTTGTGTGTGGCTTTTTAAACAGCCACAAGGTGAGGCTGTGGTTCCATGAAAACCTGTCTCAGCAGGACTTGGTCACTCATCTCTCTGTCCTGTCACTACCTTCCCTCTTCTCCTTCATGTGCTGATCTCTGTAACTTGTTCCCTTGCTAGTTCATAAAGAGCTTGGGTTCCGGAGTCACACCGTCCAGCATTTGAATCTCTCTCAGCCTTGGTTTCCCCCTCTGAAGGGAGATAAGGGACCTGCCTCCCGTGGGAAACCCACTCTCCCAGACCCCGGGAGGGGGGTGGTGTAAATCGCTGCCACCCTTAGAGGCCACCTGACAACACAGGCGAAGGATGTGCAGGTGCCTCCCCCTCAGCAGCCGAACTTCTGGATGTTGGTGCTTTGCGCTCTGCGTGCTTCTGCCTGGTCGGTGGCATACAAGCAAGTACTCCCTTGCTTGTAATAAGGAAAGATGGGAAGTAACCGCAGGATCCACCCATAAGGGACCGGTGAAATAAACCAAAAGGCACTCTTCCCGCGGAATACAGTGCTGGGCAGTGATATGCAAGAAAGGAAACTCTCTGTGTATTGCTAAGGAAAGGTCTCCGAGATTTTTTTTTTTTTAAAGGAGAGAAAAACGCTCTGAACACGGTGTCCTGTACAGCATGCCGCTTTTACATAAAGAGGGAGAAGGATGAAAGAGATTTTGTGTTTGCTTGCATATGCATCAAGAGGTGAGAGACATACACATTACTGAGACTGTTTACCTATTTTTATGGGAATATCTAATAGTAAATATTTTGCCTTTGTTCTCTGAAACACTGGCTGCCTTTTCTCCCTCTGCTGGATTCCTTTGTGGCTTGTAAGGTGACTTGTTGCGCTGATTAGGTGCCCCCCCCCCCCACGACGCTGATGACCCCTGCTGCCACTCAGTATTCACCGAGCGCCGGGCACCGTCGGCTCGCCCTGCACGCAGTAGCTGGTTTTAGTGAGGGATGGAGACAAGGGCAGAGGGAGACTTCTATCTGCAGCACATTTTATATTTCAACTACATGTTACCTGTCCAAAAACATCGTTCTTCTGCCCCACGCAGTGATTGTGAGAAGAGAGTCCGTGTGAAGTATGTGTGCTCTTTTGGGGTCGCCTCCGATTGGGCCTGGAGCCTTGTGTGCCCAGGCAGACAGAGTGGGACCCTTTTCCAGGACGGGGCGCTCTCAAGGTGCAGCTGTGCCCACCCAGTTGTTTCCCAGTGTGCGAGCTGTGCAGGATGAGCCCTTTCCACGGCCATCCCCACTTTCTCAGGCTTCCCTGTTGCTCCCAGCACCTCCTCTTGCTGTGCCTTCAGCCTCTGGTCTCTGTGAAAGCAAGGCTATTTTTGTCCAGGTTCTAGCTTTGAGGTTAGCCCAGTGCATTCCAGGTGGCCTCTAAATCCCGGGCACTTAATGCTTCCCTTGCTCCCCTTCCAAATCCTCCCGGAGCTGCCAGCTCTGGCCCCAGCCCCATCCACCAGTGCTCCCAGTGCTCCCAGCCGGTACTAGTCGCCTGTACCCTTAGGCTCGGGGGGGGGGGGGGGGGGGTGCCCTCTTATCCCTGCAACTCTTAAAGGAACGGTTGTATTTTCAGGTCCAGCTCCCACATTGTTCCTTCTTCCCTCCCTGAGTGCTCGCCCTGGTTCTCCCTCAGCTGCCTGCTCACCCGGTGCACGCGTGCATGCTCGCTCACTCACGCGCTGTCTCACTGTCACTGTAACGTGCATACATGCTATGTGGCCATTGCCATTGTTACCTACCTGCATTTCCCTGGCTTCCCTCAGTTGCAAGTTCATCGTACCCTAAGCTAGTGGGAGAAGAGTCACTGCTCGCCCTCTCTCTGGTCGCTGGCCATCCTTGGAATGAGAGGTGGCCACCTGCTCCACAGCCTGAGGTGGGGTTTCTTTGTTTTGAGAGGATCCTGCCCCCTCCGCCAGGCAAAGTGGGCACTGTGGGAACACCCCGGGCTCCGCCACGGCCGGAGCATGCCCTGACCTGCTGTTCCCTGGAGCGGAGCGGCCAGAGCCAGGCCAGAGCGGCCTGCTGACGGGAGCACTGCAGCAAAGGAACGGTGGCCGGCCTGGCGCGGGGAGGGCCCGGACTAAAGGGGGGCTGTAAGCCTTGGCTCTGATTGGGACCTGCGTTCACCTGCCTGGGCACCTGGGGCTGGGGCTGGGGCTGGGGCTGGCCGTATAAAAGCAGAGGACAGGATGGTCTGCTCCTCTGTCCCCTTCAGAAAACTCTGGGGCCGGGGAAAAGCCAGACCTGTGTTCTCCTCTGAGGAAGTAAACACCATTTGTTCTTTCTTTTCTTTGACCAAAAAAGAAAAAAAAAAGTCCTTTTTTTTGACATAGTATATTTATATTAGTTTCATGTGTACAACATGGTGGTTCCAGTCATACACGTCACAAAATGCTAACCAATGTAAGTGGGTAAGTATGGTCACCATCTGTCAGCGTAGATTATATTCCCCATTCTGTGCTTGCCTGCTTTATACATCCCTGTGACTTATTTACTTTATCACCGGAAGTTTATACCTCTTAATCCCCTTCACGCACTTTACCTATCCCCCCACCCCCTCCCCTCCGGCAACTACTAGTTTGTTCTGAGTCTGTTTCTTTTTGTCGTTCTTTGTTTTGAATTTTAGACTCCACGTATAAATGAAAACATATGGTATTTGTCTTTCTCTCACTTATTTCCCTTAGCATAATACCCTCTAGGTCCATCCATATTGTCAGAAATTGCCAGATTTCATTCTTTGTTTCCATATTCTTCAGTTGTTTCCATATCTTGCCTGTGGTAAATAATGCTGCGGTAAGCAGGGCTGCAGAGATCTGTTCGGATTCCTGTTTCCCTTTTCCTCCGGTGACCGTCCCCGAGCCGGCGAGCCGGAGCGCGCGGTACAGCCAGCTCGCCTGTTGGAGGAGCCTCCGCACCATGTGCTGCGGCGGCTGCGCCGGCTTTGGGAATTGACCAACCCTGTGTGGGGCTCCCTTTTCTTCACCTTGTTGCCAGCACTTCTCATGTCTTGTCTTTTTGATTTTGGCCATTCCGACAGATGTGAGGTGATCGCTCATTGTGGTTTTGGTTTGCATTTCCCTGGTGATGAGGGATGTGGAACATCTTTTTATGTGTCTCTTGGCCCATCTGTGTGTCTTTTTTGGACAAACGTCTATTCAGGTCCTCTACCCATTTTTTAAAAATCTTTTTGTGTTAAGTTGTATGAGTTCTTTATATATTTGGATAGTAAACCCCTATTGGATACATGATTTGCAGGTATCTTCTCCCATTCAGTAGGTTACCTTTTCTTTTTGTTGGTGGTTTTCTTCATTGCCGATGTCTGTCTTAATCATTAAAAAGCAAGGTTTCCTGGACACAGATGCAGAGAATATATCTTTTTCCTTTCCTTTCCCATTTTGTAGAGAGCTGAAGGCTTCAGGGGAATCCTGACCTAGGGACATCTCAATGGCCTTGGGAGAAGAAAAGGCAGAGGTGGAGGCATCCGCGGACACGAAGACCCCGTCCTGTGGGCAGTGGAGCTGCAGGGAGCAGGAGGCGGACACCCCGGGGCTCGGGAGCAGGGAGCAGGAGCCGCCACCATGCCTGGAAGCCGCGGCAGGGCCTGCCTCCCCTGTGTGGGGAACAGAGGCGCTGTCTGCCCCTGCCTGCCGTGATGGGGCTGGCCCCTGCCCCTCTGCAGCCTGCCAGCCACAGGCCAGCGCCAGCAGCAGGGAGCCAAGAGCTGGTAGATCTCAGCTTGCTCTTGGTTTTCTGCCTCCTCCTGCTGGCACGGGGACTAGAGACCTTTTGCACTCTGTGGGAAGCCAGGTAGGTTATAAGGCAAATGGGACTGTACGTTTGACTAATGTGGTCCTTTGGGAGATGTTCTCGCATTTCTTACCATCTTACGTGCTTTCCCAGCCCCTGTACAAGGTGAGGGATTGAGAGGGGAGTCTGGGTCTGATGATTTCTGTTTAACAGGCTCACTTGGAGAGTTGGGCCTTGCGGCCAGTGGGGGACTCTGTCCACAGCATCTCCTGTTCCTCAAGAGTGTGACTGGTGACCTTCTGAAGACTGAGGATGCTCTGGCCAGGACCTCGTGCCCAGAGGGCTGGGCCAGGGGAGCTGGGCCAGGGGGAGCCGTGTCCTGTTTCTGACTTGGGATCTGAACTCTTCCGGCGGGACCCTGGAGAGACTTGGGGAAGGAAGGTCCAGGGCTGTGGGCTCCTTCAGGCTCTGAGACTGTATCCCCTTGGGACCCAGGGAACCTGGCAGAGCCCTGGAGCCCCCATGGTGGGCGGCACTGTCCCTGGGTAAGAAGAATTTCTTGGGCCTCGCTGACTGCAGGGAAGCCTTGCCTAGTCACATCACAGGGAGCAAGCAGTCCTGCTTGGCTCTGTGACCTCAGGCGTTTCACCAAATCTTTCAGGCCATCAGTATAATTGGGAAGGTGACCTGAATGATCTGTCCTTCCCAGCTCTGACATCCCGTTATGTTCTGCTTGCCAAGGCCTCCCACGGGAATGGCTTTGGTCACTTCAGTATCACTCTGGCCTTGGCTGCTCCCTGTGGTTCTGTCCTGTGAGGATGGGCTGAGCCTGACTGCCTGGGAGCCAGGGGTGGTGGGAAGCCCAGGGCACCTGTGAATCAGAGATTTGGTGAGGCAGGAAGCAAATAAGCAAACCTAGGAGTAGGCTGTTTCATGAGCTTACTACAAATGGGCTTATTATTGTGGTACCTGTTGTTCGTTGAGCTCTTGCCCTGTGCTTTTCACACCTGAGTTCCATTAATCCTCATGTCCTGAGGAAGTGGTACTGTTACTATCCCCTTTTTACAGATGAGGGAAGGGAGGCCCAGAGTCCTCCATCTGGAAGGTGGCAGTTGGGTTGGCATAAGTCTGGTGCCAAAGCCCATGCCCCTAACCACTGGGATGTCCTACCTTCCTTGGGGGCAAGTTCTTCATCAAACAAACTGGAAACTCAGAGGCTGAGATGAGGGACTCACTTTGTTCGTTTATAAGAGGCATGAGCTGAGCGGGTGGGACTGGTGGGTCCCCTGCCTGTTGGGTGTGGCTGTATCCCAGGGCAGGGCTTTCTGCTGCCCAGGACATGCTTCTCCGCGGTTAGGTGGTGTGCCCCAGCGTGACAGAGCCGCGCACGCTGTGCCCGCTGTCTGCTTGCGTGAAGACTGGAGGGTGGGAGCGGTTTGGGGACCATGGTCGGCTTCCTGGAACACGAGGAGCTTCCGTGCTGGCCACTCGCCACACACTGTCCAGTTCTCGCATCAGATGGTGGACTCTGCTTGCGAGAGCTCTCCTGAATATCATCTGGGTCCCCAAGGAAAATTCCACAGTTGTCCTCTACAAAAGAAATTTGGTTTGCTTATTTTCACCTGAGTGCTTTTTCTTCCCTCTTCTCGTTGCAGATGGAGGAGACCAGGCTTTCTGCCTCAGTGGATCTACCTCAGACTCTCAGCATTCCCAGAGCCACAGGCCTTTGCTCAGGACATGATGCCGATAGCGAAGATGACCCGTCCCCGGTTGAGTCGCCACGGGCACTAGACCTCAGCCAGCAGCCCCACCGCTCAGGTTTCCCTCTCCCGCCAAGGTGGAGGCCGCTGGGGAGCCAAGCTGCCCCTACTCCTCAGTTCTCCAGCGTCTCTGCCTCCTCCCTGGACAGCAGTCTCCAGGGTCACCGAGAGAAGGCGGAGCCTCCAGGTTGCTCCATTGCCAAGGTCTCCTCCTCCCTGCAGCTGGTCGTCCCCCCGTCAGTCCCCTCTGTGGTGGGGCCAGGGCCGGGGCTCCAGTGGTCACCACAGCCCGCGTCCTCCGGGGTCGATGCTCCTGGGCTGGGCAGGAGGCGCCTCTCCTTCCAGGCCGAGTACTGGGCCTGCGTGCTGCCAGACTCCCTGCCTCCTTCTCCCGACCGCCACTCCCCGCTCTGGAACCCAAATAAAGAGTATGAAGATCTGCTGGACTATACATATCCGCTTAGGCCCAAGCCTCAGCTCCCAAAGCACCTTGACAGCCATACGCTGGCTGACCCTGTCCTGCAGGACTCAGGTGTAGACCTGGACAGCTTTTCTGTTTCCCCAGCAAGTACCCTGAAGTCCCCCACTAATGGCTCCCAGAATTGCCCATCAGCAGAGGCCTCCGCCCTGCCGTTCTCTAGACCCAGAGAGCCAAGCCTTACGCGGTGGCCCTCTGGAGTACCCCAGAAGCAGAGCAGCCTGGGGCGGGCATCTTGTAACCAGCTCGCATCTACCCCCAGAGCCCCACGCAGTAGGGATGCTCCTTGGGAGAGCAGAGAGCCAGCCCTGAGGGCTGTGAAGGACTGGCTCCCCGTGGGCAAGCACCTTGAGGTGGGTTCTCCCCAGCTGAGGACATGGGACAGAGGGTGGCCCTTGCCCAGGACGGAGAGAGAGAAGGGGGTCAGCCAGGGTGTCTGGCACCCTGCCTGCACAGAGCCTGGATGGAGATCAGAAGAAGAGGTAGAAAGTGATGACGAGTATCTTGCCCTGCCCACCCGGCTGACGCAGGTTTCTAGTTTGGTTTCACATCTAGGTTCCATTCCCACCTTGGCGACCCTGCCCACCGGGGCTTCCAAAGGGGAGACCTCCCTGGACGTGTCAGACAGTGATGGGCCAGCTTCCCTCCCGTCGGACTCGAGCCAAAGCCAGCTTCCTTCTGGGGCTGTCTTCAGAGGGCCCAGGGGCCCCGAGGGCCAGAACCACCATTTGCTGCGCTCCTTCGCCCAGGCAAGGGGCTCTGCAGGGGACGGCAGTCTGGGGAGCAGCCAGGCCCGGGGGGTCTCCGGACCGCTGAGAGCACGCTCTTCCTTGCCAGCTGTGTGGGACCGGCGCGCCTGCTTGGACGCAGATGCTACAGGGCCGCCTCCTGGGAAGGGAGAGCAGGGAAGAGAATCGCTCGTGCAGTGTGTGAAGGTAAACTCAACGTTCAAGGGACTCTGCCTAGAGGTGTGTCTTCCACCAGCGCATGGAACCAAACGTAGTAGCCTGGAGCACTTCTTACGTGCCGGGCACCGTGCTGTGCCTTCTCTTACTTGATTCCCACAACGTGGCCCATAAGGACGGCTGTGGTCATTTCACGTGTGCAGAAAAGGCAGTGAGGGGTTAGGTAAGCTGCCCACCCGAGGCTGGAGCCTGAGCTTAACCACCACTCCAGGCTGCTTCCTAGGGCTCCGACCTTGAGGATTGAGAGGTATTCTGCACGAGGACCGTCTGTGCTCGCGTGCCTTTAGGAAATACTGAACGAAGGTAAATGGTTTTCTTCCTGTAGGACTTCTGAGAGCGTCAGTGTGACACGGTGGTGGAGCTGCTGAGTTGAAGGCCTTAGATGCGCTGTGTCCTAGCCATCTTGGTCCCCAGACCTTTTGTAGACTGTGACCGTCTGGTGGTAGAATTAACACTGTGGAGCGGGGGTTGCCAGCGTCAGGCAGATCTGAATTTGAATCATGGCGCTGCCATATTTGGAATTTCGGCTCAGTCTTTTGAGTTTGCTCATTTGTAAAATGTGGGGCCTTGCCTCTTCGGGATGTTGTGTGGATTACGTGAAATAATTCATGCCGAGGGCTTTGTGTAGTCCCTGACACAAGGATGTTTGGGAACGTGGCTCTCCGCACACGGAGGGTCCACGCGTGGCCTCGTGCCCCAGGTGAGCGCACAGACGCTGCACACGCACGGCAGCGGGCCAGGTGGCAAGAGACCCAGAGCCAGCACAACAGACGCTTCCTGGTATCTGAGGGCTTAAATCAGCCCCGTGATGTCCCACGTATGATTTTATTTGTCCTGGGAAGCAGGTAGGACAAATGTTAGCATGTGCCTCTTCTGTGATAAAAGGCTGAAGGCAGTCTTTGAGGCAAATGCAAGGACACACAGTTTTGATTCACTTGTTTTCTGCCATAGGTTCCAGTTAGTCACGGTTATAGTCATTTGTTTTCCTCAGGGACAGAAAGTTAGCAGCGGTGCTCACCCGAGAATTGTTTCGCATGGTAGGCGTGCCTCTGGGTCAGTCCCTGCTCTCCCCACGTGCAGGGCAGGCTCCTCTCAGCCTGTCATTCTTGGTGTCACAGAGGCTGAGGGGAGACGGAAACCATATTGCCCTCACGGAGGTCTGGAGTCAGGCCGGCAGGGGAGGAGGGAAGGGGCTGACTCCTCAAGGGAGGGAACGCTCAGGAAGGGTGCACAGTCTGGACTGAACATGTAAACCGCAGTTTGGTAACAGCGTATGTTCTTTTGTCTACACAGACATTCTGCTGTCAGCTGGAAGAGCTGATCCGCTGGCTGTATAACGTAGCGGACGTTACCGACCACTTGATTCCATCCAAGTCCAATCTTACAGGTCTCAAGTCTTCTCTGCAGCTTTACCGGGTAATATGTGGTCCTGGCTTCTGGCTGTTCACTCACCAGAGTGGTGGCTAAGTACTTGATTACAAAGTAAAAGCTCAAATAACTGATACTCGGTATGTTATGGCGCAATTGACTATTTTACCTGAAATCTAATGAGAGGCCCTTTTCAAATTCTTACTGCTGAAAACTAAAATGTAGGAGTTATTTCCCAGGCCAAGCAGAGTTTGGAGAAAATATATTGATCCTCAATCAGATATACTTAAGGGAATTAGCAGTGTAATTTTGCAGATGTCTCAGGGGTTAAGTGTAGAACTGCGCTACTACGAGTCACTAGTCACATATGGCTATTTAAGTACAATTAAAGACGCCTATTTTCCAATTATACTAGCTACATTCCAAGTGTCCGGGCATCACATTTGTCTAGTGGCTACCACATTGAACAGTGCAGATAGTACATTTCCATCATCACAGAAAGTTCTGTTGGACAGCCCTAACTGGAATTTGCTTCTCAGTGTGTTTGGTTTGGGGGTTGGGGGTTTTTTGGTTTTTTGGGGTTTTTTTTTTTTTTTGCCTCTTTTTCATTAAGGTTTTGTTATTTTTAAAATCTCTTTTTAATTACAAAAACCTTTTTCCTTAAGGTTTTATTTTTAAAATCTCTTTAATTATGAGTTCTGGTTAATCTGACCTTAGATCAAGTGTATTTGGAGTGATAGTATGTGCCTGCTCTTCTGGAGTAGTTATCAATAGGTCCCCCTTCATTCTCAGAGGTGTTCTGAGTTGGATGATAAATTATACAATTACCCGAAGTATAACAGTAACCTTGACTGAACTACCCACAGACCTCTAACATGTTTGGTTGGCCAAGCATTTCTAATCTCTTTTGAAGGAGCAGAGGTAGTATGTGGGGTCTGAGCCTGTGAGGCTAGTCTAGAAAGGGTTTTCTGAGACAGTTCTTTGAATTTCTATATCCTAATCAAGTGCCTTGAGAGGCACTCGAGCAGAGCAGCACCAGCCCAGCATCCCCCCCACACCCTGGCGGGAGAGAGAGCCTTTGTTTCCCAACGTGGCACCAACTAAAATTTAGGGGCAGGGCCTTGCCCGAATGGTCCAGCTGTTGGACCTTAGTGGGAGTGCTGTTTCCTGCCGTGTGGAGAGAGGTTGCCCTGAGTGCCTTGCCCAGAGTATGCTTGAGGAAAGAGAAGGTTGAGTGGGAAGAGGGTCCTGTGTGCAGCTTCCGAGAGCCTGCGCAGAGCTGAGCAGGGCCCACTCCCTGGGGGCTCAGTACCGCTGTGGGGAGAGAGGAAATTGCCCAGAAGTGTGAGCGGAGTGCCCGAGCCTCATCCCCATCAAAGCAAGTGCCAAGTAGAACAAGTCCAGTCCCTCCATTTTATCCCTCACTCTGTCCTTCTCTCCCTCAACTTGCAGGCTAGTCAGAGCAGCTTTCTTGCTTTGTGGGTAGAACTGAGATCTGAGCTGGGAGTTACCCTCTCAAGTCAGTGAAGATGAGCCCTCTTGTGTGTCACCCACACACTGTGTCACAAAGTGGGACCGCCGTCAGCCCCTTCCCCACACAGATTGGTGCGTGCCGCATGCGTACGTGAGAGCTAACCTGAGCCCTGCTTAGATGACCGCTCATACAAGCAAGTCTCTGTGTGTGTTCACATACTGTCAACTCTGACTCCATCTCATATACTTTGTCCTAACACAGTGGGTTTATGGCAGCATATGAACTACCGAAAATACTAAAGAATAAAACAGTAAGTACAGGTATTAGGGCAAAGGAAAACTAAAGACAGGAATATAGTTAAATCCAAGATTAAGATTCTGACTCCAGAATGTGAACCACCAAGTTCTTTACCCTGTACTAAAGGTTGTCATGGATTTGACTATACACATCTTAGCAGCTAAAGGAACATCAAAAACAACTACAAGGCTTGGTACCCACAAGGGGAAAACAAATCAGCTACTTAGAGGAGACTCACAGCTTTCCTGACGCCTTCCCGAGGCCCACGGTCTGCAGAGTAGGACACTGAGAGAAGAAGTGGGTGGGGGCCCCCCTCTTGTGGCTCTTACCAGATTCGTTAGAATAGAAGAGTGTGTTTTGAGGATCTTGTAGCCTTGTGAGTTTAAAGAAAACCCCATGAGATATGACAGAAAGAAATTCGGACTCCCAGGCTGTTCATGAACCAGGCTCTGCCAGGGAGAAGAAAACTCTTTTGTCTGACTGTAAACGGAAGAAAGGATTGAGCCTGTATTTACTTTGGGCTCAAAGTAGGTGAAGTTAAACTAATGTACTGCCTACTTGGGGTACTGTGAAGATGGGGTGGGTTTGTCTTCCAGGTTAGAGGGGAGCTGAGCTGCTCCATAAAGGATCATTTTGAGTAAGTTTTACAAAACAATAGTAACAAACCTTTTTTCTTTCTTTTCTGATATGCTTTAAGCAATTCAAGAAAGATATAGATGAACACCAGTCCCTGACGGAGAGCGTCTTACAGAAGGGGGAGATTCTCCTTCAGTGCCTGTTGGATAACACCCCAGGTGAGATGCTTGACGTTTTGAATCGAGCGTGCACTCACTTCCTCTCAGCAGCAGGTCCAGGGGCCGCAGGGTCACTGGTAAGGATCCAGTAGTGCGAGAGCACCCCACCCCCGCACCCACTGCCTTAGATTCTGATGGCTGCCCGCCAGCCCTCACCTCGTCACCGTCCCTGCAGCCACACAGCGAGCTGGTCACCGAAAGTTAAGCGGAGTCGGGCCTACACTCTTTTTTACCTTCCCCTGGTACTGACCTGCGCGGGCATGCTGGTTTTCACCCAGTCATCCTTGGTTCTCTAAATAGGATCTTCACAGTAGGGGGCCCGCAGGGGTTCCCCTCCTTTCCCAGCACAGGCTGAACCCCTCCCTGGTTATCTGCTATCTGGCGTTCTGCTCTGAGGAAGTATCCATTTCCGTGTTTGAGAGCAGTCCGTTCTAAGGGAATGCGCTGATGAGAGGGGACGGGCTCAAGTTCATTTTACGGATGGGCTACCAATTTAGGAAAATGTAAAATCACAGACTTTTAAGAGTACACCTAAGCGTGCAGGGTACAAGGATTTAGGATTGGTGTTGCCCTTGCTGAGGGCAGATGGGAAACGGAGGATAAGCTCGGAGAATGCTAGGCTAAAGCCAAGAACTGACGGATTGCCAAAAGCAGCCCCTGATTTCCCATAAGACTGAACAAGAGCTAAAAGATCCCGTCTATATTCTGCCTCGGTTTTAGAGTGAGGTGGGGCTTCTGCTGGAAACAAACCACAGAAGCAAAGCTGGGCCAGACCCTTGGGCTTGGGAGGCAGTGCGGTGGCGCTGGCCTGACCGGATGGGCGCGTGTGAGCGAGGTGGCCTAGCGCAGTTTCTCAGCCTGGGCAGTATCTGCATTTGGGGCACATCATGCCACGTGAGGAGGGCTGTCCTACACCGCGCAGGATGTGTAGCAGCATCCCTGGCCTTCACCTATTAGATGCCAGTGGTACCTCCACCTCCTTTCCAGTAGTGACAACCCAAATCTCTCCAGATGTTGCCAGATAGCCCCTGGGAAGAAAAATGACTAGGGTTGAGAACTGTGAACAGGCAGAGGGATTTCAGTGGGTCGGGGAGCCACTGAAGGACTTTCAAGCAGGGTAGTGATTATCCAGTGAATTGTGGGAGCCCCTGGCAATTCCCTGGCCTCAGGAGCCCTTTGTTTTGGTTCTTGCGCTAGAGTTTTTGGGTTTTATTGGGGCAGGAATTCAGTCCGTCAGGCTCCCGTGCTACTTATAATTATATCCGTGTTATCCCGAACACCGTGTCCAGACACTGTGCTGCAGCAGTTTACATATCCGGGTTTTTCTCCCGTTTAATCACAGCTGTGTGAGATGGATGCTATATTATTACTCACCTCAGCGTCGTGAATTTGCCTTGGGCCACACAAGCAGTGGCAGCCTGCCTCAAGCCCCTTGATGCTGACTGCCCCGCTGCTGCTGCTGCTGCGGTGTCGTGGCTGGAGGTGCGGGGGCCTGAGCAGGAAGGGAGAGCGCTCCATACCAGGAAACTGCCCAGAGGCTGCTTGTAACAATGAGCCTCTTAAAAGCTACAGGTTCTTTGACCTTCATTCAAAAACCAATCCAATAATACTTCTCAGTGCTTAATCTGGAAAAAGAACATCCCCTTTTGCCCTTGTCTCAAAATTTAAGAGGCATGTGGGGTTCCTGTAATTTTCAGATATATACCCAGGCTCTTTGAGATGGACACGCTGCCCCTCCCATCCCCTGCTCGGACTAACCAGGAACTTGGGTGTTGTGTGAAGACCACACGTTCCCTTTGCCCTTCTCAGGGTTTCTCCAACTAGATGTACGAGTGTTTGGCTCTCTCCAGGGTACAATGCCAGCATGGGTAGAGCCTGAGTTCACACCCCCCTACCCAGCTTCGCAGCCTGCTTTCTTCCCCAGCCACAAGCAGAACCATAGGGACAAGAACTAAATTCATTCCCCCTCCAAAATGTTTCTGCCTCCGCCTCTTGCCAGAGGCTTTTTCGCCGTCCGGGCCTGGCCTGGCTGCTTCGGTGCACGCGTTGCCAGTCCTTTCTCGTACCCAAACTCTGCATTCAGCTGGATCACACCACTGGAACCTAGGCGTGAAGCTGAACCAGGCTCCAGTACGTTTGTATTCAATTAAAACACAAAAGCCTGGCTGGGAAGGATTGCATTCTCACTCCCAGCTTTCCTTTTACTTGGCCCAACCAAATATTCTAGTATCCTAAAATAAAAGTTCAGAAACAAAAATAAAGGTTCCCTGAATTCCACACTGAGGAACACACAGGACTGAGCAAAGGTCTGGTGAATGTGGAGGGGGAACAGCCACTGCCCGCACGCTGGCTGCGCGCCCGCGCCCTGCCCACGTGACGCTGCGCTGCAGAGGCCGATCTCGCCGCTAGCCTCAGTTCCTCCTCCTGCCGCGTCCTCTGCTGATAGGCAGCTTCCCCTTTCCCTTCCGCTGCTGGCAGATGTTGCAGCTGTAGCAGGAAACCGGGAGGGAGTGTGAACACAGCTGATAAAGGCTCAGGAAGCTAAGGCGGCCTTTGTGTTTAACGAAATAAGGTTTTTCAGAGAAAAACAAGCCTGCTGTGTGTGATGCACTCTGTAGCTAGTCCATCCCTTCCTCAAATGAACACTTGGCCTATTGGAGGAAATCCTGGCCTCACTAACCTCTTGTCTTAGCCTGCTTTCAGATCATTTTCTTTTGAAGTCTGTTCCTTGAGGACCCACAAAAAAGGGTTCACAAGCATTCCCGAGTACATTTCCAGGCTAGCTGTATACATGCTAAGTACCAGTTCCCCAGCCAACAGAAGCTGTTAGGATCTGACAGCAGGACCCAATGTCCTAATCTTGGCATCTTGTTTTATTTAAGACTGCCCCATAGGATCCGGGTGTGCCTTGTATCTTAACTCTAAAAGCCAGATAACCCCAGTCACCAGAGAACCACGCTTCTGTGCCGTTTTGTGAATTATGTAAGTCCAAAGTGGAGCCAGTGAGATTCTTCTCTCAGCTCTAATCAGAAGTTAACACAGGTCCTCCAGGGCAGCAGCAGTCCCTGGAGAGTCACTGCTAAAAAGTGTAGACATCCTGAAACTATTGCCATGTTCCTGTTTTGTATAAAATGCTGCAGCCTTCTATGATTCTTCAGAAAATGTAATTACATGTTGCTTTGAACCCCATTTGTTAGTGTTAAAGGATGTCCTCGGAAGGATCTCGAAGCAGCCCAGTGAGCTGGAGAGCCACGCAGATCGCCTGTATGATGCTATCTTAGCTTCTCTGGACGTGCTAGCTGGCTGCACCCTCATTCCTGACAACACGCCAGTGGCACACAAGAGCACTGATGTAAAGGGGATGAGCCTGGTAAGTAGGCAACCCAAGAGAAGAAAATCTGCCCTCCAACCCCAGTGCCAGATTTCGGGTACAGAGCTCATCTGACAGTTGGCTATTTCTTAGAAGCTTGCTGAACCAAGAGTTATTGAAGTAAATGAGATGCTAGGAGGGGACCCTGACACTGAAAAAGGAAGATGCTGCCATTGCCAGGAAGCAGGTTGGGGGTCTTCCTGTGGTGAGCTGGCTCACCGGTGCCTTCCAAGACGTCCTTTCACCCTTGCTGCCTGCTTGAGGACTAGAGTGCCCCATGCTTGCACTTCTGTGGCAGTCCCTCCACCCCTTCAGGACAACAGTGGCAAAACTCCTCTGTCCCTAAACTTCATGTCTGCATATGTAAGCTTCTCCAGTATAGGGCCACTGTCAGGCTGCCTGTTCTGTAGGCTCTTCCTGCCCAGCTCCTTTGGTGCTCCATCTTCAAGCAGCTGGACAGCACCAAGTGCCCACAGAGACTCGGTTACTGATAGGTCCCCACCCCTCCCTTCCCAACGATGATCTCTGCAAACTCCCTTCCAAAAAGGGCTAAGGGGATAGGCTTAACAGTACAACTTTCTTTAGATCTTTGGGAAAGTTGAACAGGGAAGGATACGGAAGAGGAGCTAAGAGAGCAGGGGTGTTAGTGCCCAATGTGGGATCGCCACTGCCTAACGTTCTGTATGATTCCACAACTGGACCACACTTTTTCTGAAACTTCCTCTCCCACAGTCAAAATGTGGTACTTAGTTCACAGACTTTCTAGGTGACAATTCACTGCAGCCAAGAGAACGTAAAGGATAAAATCAAGGTATGTCAAGAGGAGGGAGTCCCTCTACTTGCCTCAAAGAAATTTGAGCAATAGTCATTTTAGTTCTAAAATGAACACGGTGATTGTTGTTGTCATTTCTTCCTCTGCAGCATTCTGCCTGTAAAAAAAAGTTTCTCTTTCTCTTTCAGGCATCTTCTCAAGCAGATATGTAATCTGTCCACTAAAATCTGACTGGCGGGAAACTTTCAGGAAGCCCTTGTAAGAGCCATTTAACACTGAAATCAAGGGGAAAACTTAACTGTAATGTACTAGCTTTAAAATGCCTTTCTCGTCCCTGAAGTAAAGGGCTATTGAGATACTATTCTTTATTTAAAATGAATCCTTCCAAACTGAGGTTTTCCTTTTGGTGCTTCTCTACAAAAGCATGTAGTTTTGCAGTTTTTGATCAAATAAGGCTGATAAGGCTTACAGGTCTTTCACAACCCCCCCCCCCCAATCCAGTTAAAAAGAACAGAGCTCCTAAAATAGTCCACCTGCTGAGATCCTTTGAAGAAGGTTCACATGAGAGAGAAGGTACCAAATACTTGGTATTCTCTGGCATACCAGAAGACCCAAGAGACTGGAAAAAAAAAAAGAATCACTGGCCAAGAACTTGGGTGTTTTTATAAAATTAACTTAGGTTTATAAATCCCTTTTGAAGATTTTAGAAGAGACTTTAAAATCTCCAAATTAATAGAAGGTTCTGAATGAATTATTTTTGGCTATTAGGACACCTTTTAAGTTATCTTTGGGGTTCAGTAGGGCTCCATCTACTTGCCTAACTAATACGGTAAAGGAAAATGTGTCAGGGACTTCAGGAACTGCCACTGAACTTCCGCAGGACTGAGACCCGATTATCCACACCTTAGGACACTCATCCGTGCATTCCTACTCTCCCTTAGAAGAGTAGTCCAAGATCAGGGAGGAGATGGGCATGGATAGGGTCATGCAGCCTGGTTAAAACTACAGAAACTAAGGCTGTTGGTAGTAAAGGAAAAAGGGAAATTCTTCATTGCTTGGGAGTGACGTGTACCTTGATAGGGAAAAAAAAAACCCTATGAATCAACCATCAGTTCTGTAGCTTTCTAAAGCAAAATGTTCAGCCGTGTCTGGTTAACTACAGATTGTGCCAGAAAAGACCTTTAAAAAATTTCTCTTGTGCTATGAGTGAACATGGAAGGAGGAAAGCACATTCCCCATCCATATATTTCTAGCATTATGGTGGGCTAATAAGACTTCAGAAAAGGATTCTTCACACTTAAGTATGTGTGAGAAACACTTAAAGATCTTTTTTCAAATTCCTTCCAGATTCTCATTTGAGGAGGGTTCGTTCTTAAGATCTCATGTTTATAAAGAAAAATGAACAAGTCATCTTGAACCTAAAGAAGGTGACATTGGAATGATTTCTCATGAGCAGACAGACTTCTGACGTCCCCTTAGAACAAAACATTTAATACAAAATTACCTTCTTTAAAAGAAGTTTAGGACTTTAGTTTTGGGGCCATGTAATCCTAACACCATCTCATCTACTTCCATAGGAACTTAAAGTCCTATTATTAAATGTGACTTTTCTGCTTTAAAATCTCTGACTTTATCGTCACTGGGAAAAGCAGCTGTTAAATTCTAGTATTTAAAGATTAACTGCAAAAGTAAACTATGTAAAATGCACTATTTCAAGTGCCTGCTGCTATGGTATGATTTACCAATGAGCAAGGGCATGGAGCAAGGGCATGATCAGAATTCAACTATGTGTTTTGATTCTGCCACCTCCATATTAATCTTGGTTCCATTGTGAGATTTAAAAAGACAGGACAAAACAAAACCTCCAGAGCAAATAATTACATGCATAAAATATTCTTAAAAACCAAAAATGCTTTAAAAATGTACAATGGCCTCTATTCTTAAATTGATCTGTTTCACCTTCTCTTTGATGTGGCTACTGTTACAGGATAGCCCTGAGGCATTAAACCCATTTATATTTGCTAGTATTTGATAGACCTCTTTCTATTAAAAAAAAAACTCGAAGATGACAACCCTAGGGAAACAAACTTACTTGCCCAATGTTATAGCAAGTGAATGCTGAATATGCCATTCTGTTCTCGTCCAGCCTAAAAATTACCAGCTTCAACAGAGAGGAATTTTCAGAGTATTTTATTTCAGAGTACCCTGTTTCCCAAGAAACTATTACTTTACTCAGAGATGATCTAAGATATTTTTGTTTATCTCCTTTGAAATAAGGTATGACTGAGGGTACTGTGGACCTAGCTGTGAATGCCACTGAAGAGTTCTCAACACAGCTGTAATTCTGTCTTCAGCAGTGCGGGAAGGAGTTTAAGACCACCCCTAAAACGCCAGCTGAAATGGTTTCAGCCTAGGAAGGTGCTGCCAGCAGCAGGTCCATGAGCGGACGTGACCGGGTTAGAGGCAGACAGCCGGGCCGGCCACTGCACTGTGGCTGGTGCACATTTGCCTTAAGGACAGCAGTGGCTTATACGAACATAACAGTAGTTATGAGATCCCAAGTTTACCTGTAGTAAAAGCTGCTAGTAGTCCCTGTAAATAAATAGAATCGAAGTCCACAGGGAAGTGGTAGTACTAAGATCTGGGTTCGGGTTGCAGCTCCACGGCTAGGCTCATCTGCAAATAGGAGACAATATCAATACAGGGCTGTTTTGAAGCTTCAACGGGAAAATAAAGAAGGGATGATGTCAAGTGTGCTGCAATGGCAACACGTATGCTAAAGGAAATTTCAGTCAAAGAACAGGAAGTTCCTGCTCAGAGCAGAGTGGCTATCATTCTACTAGGATTTCCCAGCGAGTGCAACCCCTCAGGCTCAGGACACTTCACTTACGTAAGCTAACTCATGGCAGCCAGGGACATTAAAGTATGACATGTGGGAATTCCCCTTACTAAGTGAACAAATTATTCAAGCCCATAGTAGCTTGAAGTGTTTGTATATTTTTTTCAGAACTCCACTTATTGTCCTACGCAAAACAAATAGGGAAGCATGCTGAAACATTTTGCTGTAAGCCCCCGTCCTGACTGCCATGGGGGAAAGAACACTAGGTTTTCAAAACTAAATATGTAAATATGCTTACATCTTAAATTCATGTAATGTTCGTTCTTGTTAACTCACCAATAAGCTGCCAGTTTGAACAGCATCACACATTTGTAGCATTCATCTGCTTTAGAAAATAGTTTCTGAATTCTTTCCCCCTTTATACTGTATCATTAAGGCAAAAACCAAACCTTTGAAGCACTAAAAAAAAAACTTCACCCAAATAACTATTGGTAAAACTTGAGGGATTTTCAGTTGCCTTATGAGAGGATGAATAGATCCAACAAGCACATCTATAATACAAAGTAAACTATGATTTTATTGTGAAATTCTCATAGATGGAAAATTAAATTGAATATTTATTCTGTCCATTTCATTTTACAATAATCTTACCAGTTATTTTTGTACCATGTATTTCAGTTGCCTGTTTAGTGAAAATAAAGAAACCTATCGTTTTTGGCTTGTTTTTAGTTTAAATTTTATCACTGGATTAAAGATCCCACCATAAAACGTGTTGCCAAAGCCACATCCCAAGTGCCTAAGTAGAGAATGTTTTGGCTGCTATTTCAACCCCAAGGAAACAATCTCTGACTTATATTACCTCAAAATGTCATCGTTAGCAAAAGGTTTTTGTTTCCCACAATAAAAACAAACCTTAGGATCTTTAAGGTCCTATTTAACAAAATTTTCACATGTGCAAAATTCCACTGAAATAAATACATTTTTCTCATTTATCATTCCCACCTAGCATTTGTGTTTTCAGTTAATTTTTAGGGATATAATTCCTAAAATTAGGGCAATCAATAGTAAATTTCCTGCTTTCTACTTTAATGCTTTAACTCTCCTCCAGCCTAAATTATACAATTGTGGAGGATAAAATAGTTGACATGTGACTCAGAGCATGAAAGAAACAATATCAGCACACACAAAATTTAGTCTGATCACTTGCCAATTAAGAAAGGTGTGCTGCTTTCCACCTCTACCACAGAAGAATTAACAAAATGTTGATCGATGAAGCCATTTCAAGTGGTTTTCGAGAAGGAGCAGATAGACTAGATAGCATACATTCTAAACTTGTTTTCCATACAACTTAGTCTCCCTGAACCACTAAGCTTGGTTAAATCCCTAAACAACACAGAAGGCTCCCTAGGTCATAGACTGGGTATATTATCTGGAAAGCATATTGGGTGCTGCTCTAAGATAGGTCTACAGTGCCCTGGTTGCACACACACATGGCTGTTTTGAGTATAATGCAAGGCTCTATTTCCCTTTAACCATAAGAATTAAAACAATACTTATCACCATACAGTTTGATATTACTTCCAATAAGTACAATATTTATTAAACATATCTTCAGTTGTTTTGTTACATAGTGTGCAACAAATTACAATATTCTGCAGCCACAAATTATATGCAGAGTATGAAGAAACTATTAATCAGATAGTGTAATCTTTCCGTTTATAACTCTACAAGGAAGAACTAGCAAATCAGATCTTACATATAACATCTCACTAAACTTTATGCATGGAAAGTGACAGACACTGGTTGTGCTGTTTGATACAAAATGGCTGAACTTCATCTTCAGAAGACTAAACCTGACATCTAAACATGCCAATATAAACATCAAAACAAAATATATTCTAACCAACCACGGGAAACAGTCTGGTATCAGGAAAGCAACAAGGATTACACACATTATTTTATAAACCAGCACACAAAGGTTTAAAACAGTTCTGAAAATGAAGTTAGCTGTCTTGAGTCAAGGGAATAAAAAAAAAGTCAGTATTGACCATTTACAATCTCTGACCTTTGTGGAGACGGTAAGAATCTGTTGTAGTGCAGCTACATACAGTACAATTCAGGCAATTTTGTTTTTTCACTTGGGTTCAGATTGCAAATTCATTGCTGTGAGAGAAGGACGGAGGCAAATTTTAGCAGCAACCTCCACCTGACTGCTTGACCGGAGTGCTCTGAATTTTCACATTGGACTTCTCTGCACCACCAGCTGTTGCTCCAGGACCCATTCGCTTTTTAATCTCAGCTGCCATCGTCATGAAAGACTGTTCTACATTCGTTGCGTTCTTAGCACTGGTTTCCAAAAACGGAATTCCAAGGGAATCAGCAAATTCCTAAGAGAATAGTAAGGCTTAATGAACACTGAAAATCTCTGCCCACTTAGCGCATTTCTAGCATTTGAAATGGGGAGTGAGGATAGACTGAGTTTACTGAATCCAGACACTGCACGACTGTAAAGGCTGTCAGCTGGCTGTGGCTGTCGGGTGACTCCATACCCACCACACATCATCCAAACTGAACACTGTCAAATTCAGTTTGAAAATCAAACTCGAAACGTACCTTTGCTGTTGTGTAGTCTACTACTTTCTTTGTGGTCAGGTCGCATTTGTTTCCTACCAACAACTTGTTGACATTTTCACTGGCATAACGGTCTATTTCCTGCAGCCACTGTTTAACATTATTGAAGGACTCCTAAGAAGACAGATATTTTTAAGAATGATCATACAGTTCTGGACACAACTGCTCTAAATAAGCAAGTAAAAACCAAAGGTCTTTCCTGGCCTATGAAGAACTATTGAGACAACTCTAGCCACAAAATGACAACTACAGTGCTGGGAAGAAGTGAAGTGATATATTAAAATGACTATCTGTACCTATATGAAAAGAGGTTAGAATTTGAAGGCTTAAAGGAGGGAAATACAGTTCATCATTAAGCGACTGCTCAAATTAAAGATATTAATTATTTGAAAGAGCGAGCACAAGAGCGGCAGGCAGAAGGAGAGGGAGAAGCAGACTCTGCTGAGCAGGGAGCCTGATGTGGGACTCAATCCCAGGATCCAGGACCCCAGGACTATGACCTGAGCCAAAGGCAGTGCTTAACTGACTGAGCCACTCAGGCACCGCTGGAATATGCAATTTAAGCACACCTATAAACACCTGGTTTTTGAAATCTATAAAATTTTGGTTCATGAACAAGAGTGCCTAAGTGTTAGAATACTAGAGATATCAGAAAATATTATTAAAGACGCTTGTTTTCTTTTCCACAAGACATATTTAAGGGAGGAAAATTTTCATACTTAAGTATCTCATGGTAATGACTTGAGATTTTTAAAATTAGCATTTTTTTCTCCTGCTGACATCACTCACCCAATACTTCCAATGGCACTGACCAAAGTCTATATGATTCTAGTTATCTCCTAATTAGCTACGACTTCAGAATTGAGGTAAAATTTAACATTTGCCACAAGAAAAATAAATTCTAATATTCAAAGTTTATCTTTCATTCTTTAATAGAAAAAAAGGACCCTGAAATTTTCTTTTTGATCAAAAGAACACTCATGGCCCCTGGACCACCATCTTCACACTATATTTATACCCCTTACATTCTTTCAACAGCTAATCTTAAATACTTATTGTCTTTTTTTTTTTTTTTTTTAAAGGTTTTTCATTTTAGGGATGCCTGGGCCTCTGCCTTTGGCTCAGGTCATGATCCCAGGGTCCTGGGATTGAGCCCCGCATTGGGCTCCCTGCTCAGTGGGAAGCCTGCTTCTCCCTCACCCACTCCCCCTGCTTGTGTTCCCTCTCTCGCTGTGTCTCTCTCTGTCAAATAATAAATAAAATCTTTAAAAAAAAAAAAGATTATTTTAGAAAGAGCATGCTCAAGTGGGAGGACGGCTCAAGCAGGAGGAGGGACGGGACGAGGGAAAGAGGGAGAGAGGACACAGACTCCTTGCTCTGCGTGGAGCTCTATTTAGGGCTTGATCCCACAACCCCAAGATCATGACCTGAGCCTGAGCTGAAACCAAGAGTTGGCCGCTCAAGAGACAGCCACCCAGGTGCCCTCATTGTCCTCTTAAAAAATCTTCCTCCCGCTCATCCTATTTCTGATGAAATAGGCAGAGACCTCTAATCTCACTTTTGGGAACTAAAAGGTCTAATTACTAACAAATCCTTGCTAATACTTTGCACCAAGAACACAGTATACACTAAACAATCCACAGCTCCCTACGAACTCTTGCCAAAATGATCAGAAAGTTACTTAGTTGATAATAAATATAAGGAGAGTCCCTTGAAAGCAAATGTAAAACCAATTACTAAATTTCCTATTTACTAAAGGAAAATAATATAAAAATTTGATTGGCCAATTACATATTCAAATAATGGAGGGAAGAAAAATACCAATGTACCTGTTTTAAAAAGAGTACTGCTTTAAATGTTTTTTTAATGTGACTCATTTTTATTTGGGAGTGGGCAAAGTATTGTGCCATGTAAATAACACTGATGCCACATATGCAAAGTCAAAGAATCTAATATTTATCGAGTAGTAACTTCCTACTTTGTCACAGCACAATTTCCTCCTGGAACTTACCTGATCTGTCACATCATACACAACTATGATGCCATGGGCTCCTCTGTAATAACTGGAGGTGATTGTTCGAAATCTTTCTTGGCCTGCTGTGTCCCACTGTTAACAAATCAAGAAATCCAAGCAATTACATTAAATAAGAGTTGGGGGAAAGGGCAGGAAGAGGGAGAAGAGTTTAAAATTTACACAATTTTGGAGATTATCAAGATTTGACATGGAAACATTAACCCTCAATACTCACACTCCTAAAGTGCATGGTAATTGCCAAATACCTGAAGATTCAGAAAAGAAGGTAGTGCCTATAATTTAGCTTGCTGTAATGCTCTCAATAAGCTGAGTCAAAAACTATATCATACTTTTCATTTTCCCTACAGCCCTTAGCATTGTGCAAGGCATTCAGTATGAATGCAGAGACAGGCTGACTCGATTAGGAAAGCTGCTGGGCTCACACCTCATTAACACTGTATATTTTCACAAAAAAGAGAGAATCACTTGTTAGCACACGCACTGAAAGGACCTAATTCAGATAACTACTAGTCAAGGTAGGACTTCAACCATCTCAGTAAGAAACTATCTCAATTCTAGGAAAAACAATGTAAAGATGATTCCATATAACCTTTAAAACTCATTTTAAGGGGCACCTGGGTGGCTCAGTGGGTTAAAGCCTCTGCCTTCGGCTCAGGTCATGATCTCAGGGTCCTGGGATCAAGCCCCGCATCGGGCTCTCTGCTCAGCGGGGAGCCTGCTTCTCCCTCTCTCTCTCTGCCTGCCTCTCTGCCTACTTGTGATCTCTCTCTCTGTCAAATAAATAAATAAAATCTTTAAAAAAAAAAAAAAACTCATTTTAAGATCCATTTACCACACTTCAATCATATAGGCACAAGCAATAAAAACAAGTGCTTATGTTGTTACATTAAAATTATGGGTTTAAAAAACTAATTGTTAAAAACATCAAGAGGCAAACTCAATTGTTCGATTTTAAAAGCCTTGGTTTTAAGGAGAGCAATGAGAATTTTGTTTGAATTACTCCTAGTCAATGACTTCTTAAAATATTTGTGTAATTAGAATAGCTACCTACCCCACTAAAAGAGACTGGTAAAAGATTAACACTGATGGGGAAATACCACAATGGTTACTTAATGGTTACCATTCAAAAAAATGGACTCGATGCCTAAAACGAATGGAGATTAAAAAGCAACAGCCTTTTTTTTTAAATTAAATATTTTATTTTTAAGCGATCTCCACATTCAATGTGGGGCTCAAACTCACAACCATGATGTCAAGAGTCCACCGACCCAGCCAGGAAGGGACCCCAACAGCCTTTAAAGGGAGGAATTGTAAAGTTTTGGAATATATCCATCAACTCGACACTGACTCCCCCCCACCCCCCCAACATCTTAAAAGGCAAAACTAAAGGTTCAGGAACACTCAGTGAAACCACTTCCTTTTTTTTTTTTTTTAAAGACCCAGCCCATTTGTTAAAAACAAGTTGCAATTTGGGGAAAATCTGAATACAGACTGGAAATTAAGAAAATATTATGGCATTAGTGTCAATTTTGTTAGATGTGAAAATGGTCGTTACGCAGTAAAATAGAGATGCATACTAAATTATTTTTGGAGTAAAATATAATGTCTGTAATTCAGCATGCTCCAGGAAAAAAAAAGAATGGAGCAAATAAGGTAAAATGTTAACATTTAATCCAAAAATGTTAATCTAAAGCAAACAAGTCACCACAGCTTCGTTACCTCTTCTGTCCAAAGTACTAAGCTTGAGAGCTCAGAAGACTATTTAGATCTACTGTGTAAGTGAGGAGCCTCAAAGTCTTTCAGGATATTCATGGAGAAGCATGAGCTTTGGAGTTAAGGCAACCTGACTTCAAAACATCAAAACTTGCATTCCTAGTTATTTAACACTAGGGAAAGTCACCTAACAGTTTCCTCAACTAGAGATCCTTGGTATCACTCACCTTATAGAACTGCTAAAGGGGTTTAAATGAACTAATGTTTGTAAAATGCCTAGCCTGATTACAGAAGCTGCTCCATAAAATATTAGTTCCCTTCTCCACCCACCAATCCCTTTCACAAAGATAGCAAAGTTAGACAAGGAAGAAATTGTTTCTGAACAAACACTAACATAAATAATTGTCTCCTTGCCACTCTGAAAACGCCTGTGACTTTTCATCCTAATGGTACTTTCCTCTCTAACTGATCACCCTTTGTATCTAATTCTCATTACTCCCTGTAATCACAGGGTAACTGATTTTTCCATGTTTGTCTCTCCCACTGAAATGGAATCTTTTCCTATGGGGCTCTGTTTCCTTCATGTCTGTAATCTTGCATCTATCTTTGAATGGATTAATTATGAGAAAAGGGCATGAATCCTGAAGTGCGGGGGAGAAAAAAATTCAAAGTCCAAATCAAGAGAAAATTTACCCCATGTAGTCCATACTGGCTGGACTCTATCTCATATCTGATTTTAGAAATCACATTTTAATAAAAGGCACTCCTACAATGTGCAAGAATGACCCAAACTGTAAAAGGTTCTGGAAGCATGCTTCCAGAAAGGAATGACTGACTTCGGAGGTGGAAGTTTGTGATAAGATCAATCTAAGGGGCAGGCTGCCAATAGAAAATGAATGAATCGTGTTTAAGTGGCTCCGAAACGCAGAGGAATGAGAAATTAAAGGAAACTGGCTTCAGCTCAATATAAAGAATTAACAATCAGAAGTTATTTATAAATGGAACTAGCTGCTTTGAAAAATGGTAAACTTCCCAGAAGTGTTCAAAAAAAGGCACCAGATAGGAAAAGGAAATTCCTACTGAAGATGAAAGGAAGACTGAGTGACCTGTAAGATGCCTTCCAGCCATAGGAAAGTAACAATAAATGGATGTTTCACAAATACACACTCGAATCTTATGAGCTCAATGATCACATATAATCATTTCACATTGGTAATTAAGTTAGACAGTTGGGTATATCTTTTTTTGCAATATTCTTTGTGGTACCAAGTATAAAGTTGGCACTCTACATAAAATGGGAAAAATCAATATGGAAGGTTATCTGTTCACTGGTTGAAAGTAAGCTATCTCTGATAACCATATCCTTGCAAGTCCTAATTGGTAGTATCAAGTATGTTCATTTGTACGAAATCCAGTTCTTCTGTAATGTATCTTCTTTTTTCTTATCAAAGGCAGATGCAAAAAGGGAGCAACTAAAATAACAAACTGTCAAACATCCATTTATTTGGGTATGTCACATCACCAGTAACATTTATAAAATGCCCAAAAGTTTACAACAGGCTTTCACATACATTATCGTATCCACATACACAGAGCTACTGGATTTGGTTCTCACAACTACCTTTTAAGTGAGTAAATCAAGTATCATCATGGTCATTTTAGAGATAAGAAATGGAGTCCCAAGAAAAAGCCTCAAGTAAGTTAAACACATGACTCAGACTAGTAAATACCAGAGTGAGGATAATATATCCAAGTTTTCTGACTCCAAATCCAGAACTCCTTTTGGCAGTCACTGGTTCTCTATGTTACCTTGTACGAAGAGTCAATACCAAAAGATACCCAGAAATTAATGTTTTTGAAGACCAATGATATGTCCACAGTCGTAGTGCCCAAACCTATATACAACTGAACTACTACAATTGCCTGTTTTTAATTCAGGGTTGGGGATGGAAGGAATGGATAAGGGGGCTAGGATAACAAAGAGACACAAAATACTGAAGCAAGCAAGCTGTAAGTCACTTGGTTCTACCAGTAACTGCGGGCAAGTCATTAAATCTCCTGGCATTAGTTTTCTAAGCTATAAAGCATGTTAAAAAGCTAAAGTCCTTTCCAATAAAATACTTGTTTCTACAGAGTTGGTACATACAAACTAATAAATCCAAAACAACTAAATAAAACTCTCCAACTAACTACATATGAAAATCCTCTCCTAATAAGGTTTCTTTTAACGTTCCAAGGTATTCAGCACAGTAAAAGAAATCAGGAAATGCTGAATCTACTTTGACTATTAAGACAAGGTAAACTTCAAAAGAGACCCCCCCTCCCCACTGATAAAAGCACAAGAAAAAAACTAGGACCAAGTATAACTTACAACAGTATTTCTTTACTTTATGAACAAAAATTCAACGAGACAAGTCATTTTTAATCTAAACAATTCTTATTCTACCATTCTATCACAGGTGGATGATTAAGATCCTTTAAATTTTAGCGTGTTAAAAAGTGACAAATAATACATTTTAAATTTACCAAAATGATTTCCAAAACAAATTCTAGTTTAAAAATGACTTACTATTTGAAGCTTGATTGTTTTCCCATCTAACTCTATAGTTCTTATTTTGAAATCCACACCAATTGTGCTGATGTAACTTTCTGTATATGTATCATCCTGAAGGGAAAAAAAGTCAACAAATAAAATTAATGTTCAATAGAGGAAATAAAATATAATGTCTACTTTTATCTACGAAGTTGATAGTTTATAAGCCATAACACGTTGAGAACAGCTACTTCATCCCATTCCAATACTCGTAGTTCATGTTCTGATTACAATACACTATTTAATAGCAGTTTCTTCTTAGAATTTTCTCAATAGCTGTTCTTTAATTTTACCAAACATCTCTAGGCAAATTCTTTACATATACATCATATCGAAAAAGGTTTTATATTTTCAATGATTACAAATGACTTTTCTAATTGCTAATCGGCAAAATTCTTGCTCCCCTAACCTTCCACCCAATATATTCACCACAAAGAAAGGCTCATGTCATTCTCTTCCAGTTTTTTTTAGAAGTCAATTTTACTTCCTAGCTATGAGTCTTAAATATTGAGATATAATACACATACCATAAAATTCATTTTATAGTGCACAACTCAGTAGTTTTTAGTATATTCCCAAGGTCGTGCAACCATCACCATTATTTAATTGCAGAACACTGTATCACCCTGAAAGGAAACCCGGTTCCTGGTAGCAGTCACTCTCCACTTCCTCATCTCCCCTTCTACCCCAGAAACCACTACTAATGCAATTTTTGTCCCTGTGGCTTTGCATATTCTGGGCATTTCATGTGAGTGGATGTGATCTCTTATGTCTGGCTTCTTTCACTCAGCATAAAGTTTTCAAGGCTCATTCATGTTATAGCATGTACCAGTACGTCGTTCCTTTTTATGGCTGAATAATAGTTCATTGTGTGGACGGACAGACCACATTTTGTTACCCATCAGCTGATGGATATTTGGGTTGTTTCCACTTTTTGACTACTATGAATAATACTGCTATGAACATTTGTGCACAAGTTTTTGTGTGAACAATGTTTAACCCAATGATAAACTTTTAAAATTATACCTGCTTTCCTCAAGTATCTGACATTGAGAATGGAAACATAACTTTTTTTCCTTTAAAGTGAAAATGTTTGTGAAAAGGTATGTGAATGGAGAGATCGGGCTATCACCATCTTAGCCAGCACAAAGCAACACTTAGCAAGTACTGTGCCAACAAAGATGGGCCTAAGTCTATTAAGAGCAGCCCTATCAAACAGAACTTTCTTTGATGATGGAAAGGTTCTATAAACTGTGCTAGTCAATATAGTAACCACTAGCTAGTGAGAATAAGGAACTGAATTTTAAATTTTATTCAAATTTAATTAATTTAAATTTAAATAGCCACAGGGCTAGTAGCTACCATAAGAATAGCACAGTTCTGCGGCTTCCAATTACAGTAACAGGAGGGATAAAAGATAACTTTAAAGTCACCACAAAGAAGCAAAGTGACAAATCTAAAATGTTGGATAATCTATATGACAACTGCCCAGGCTTTGCAAAAAGTAAAAGACATGAAAAATACATAAATAAAAAAGGGGGTTGGAAAAACTCTAGGCTAAGAAATTAAGCAGCAAACAACCAAATGGAATGTATAGATCACGTTTGAATCCTGATTCAAACCAACTGTGATACCACACTTCTGAGACAATCAACGAAATTTATTTTGTAAGCTGACAATGGCATTGTTATTTTATAAGAAAATGTCCAGTTTTTATTCATTTATTTTTTTAAAGATTTTAAGTAATCAAAGCAGCATGGGGCTTGAACTCACAGTCCCGATATCAAGAGTCACATACTCCACCAACTGAGCCAGCCAGGCGTCCTCAAAATGTCCAATTTTTAGAAATGCATTGTGAAGAAGTATATAGGAGTGAAATGACACATTTGGGATTAGCATTACAACACTCCAAAAAAGAGAAAAGGAAGAAATGAAACCAGTGTGGGCAAGTCTCCATAATGTTGGTAATGTGTACATGGAATTAAAACAAAAAAGATCTCTTAAGAAAATTGTAAAATGTGTCAGAGAGTTCCAAGTGCCTAGAGGTAGCCATGTTGACTCCCTCATATATTCACATTTCTGCACATGCGAAATCACTGGATAAAAGGATATTTTTAAAGCACTGAATGAAATTTGACAAAATGCTGGTCACCATTACTAGGTATTCAATTTTTTTGAAATCTTATTTACTTCTTTCTAAATGAGTGCCTAATAAGTATCAGGTACGACAGAAAGTGAACGAAGAACAAAATGAGTGCAATAAATATTCACTTAGCACTCCCACATGACAGGTACTTTGTTGGAAATACTATTAATGCTTTGTCAGAATTCTTATTTAAGTGCCTTACTTGCATGCCTCTGAGCCACTGCACATTGTCTTCCTTCTTTCCAAATTTTCAACATTTCTTTATGCATACCTCCTTAATCCCCAGCCCCTGGGTCATAATTTTTATTCATTCTTGGATTTTGAGCTCAGGCAATACTAACTGTCCATTCTTTAACTCTTTGGCCAATAGTCAGAGATTCTTCCTTCTGTGCTCTCGTAGCTTATACATTACTTTATTATACTTTGTGAAGCTCATTTCTATTCTAGGGGCCAGGGAATCAGTATTTTTTAAATGCTTCCCAGGCAATTCTACTCTGTAGGTAGGCAGTACTGAAAACCTGTGACAGATTAACAAGCATCCCAGAGAGGATTTTCTTTGAAACACAGACACCTCAGGCTATAACCGTTTTCATCAAGAGACTCCAGATTCTTCCTACATACCCAGCATTGCTGATTTAATATAGAGATGATTCCTGATTTTAGTATTTGCCAATTTAATAAAAATTAAGTACTATCCAGTTTTAAAGGCCTTTAATTACAAATAAAACTGAACTTTTCATATTTACCGTCAATTTGTATTTCTTTTTTTTTTTTTTTAAGATTTTATTTATTTATTTGACAGAGAGAGAGTGATCACAAGTAGGCAGGCAGAGACGGAGGGGGAAGCAGGCTCCCCACTGAGCAGAAAGCACTAGGAGGCTCAATCCCAGGACCCGGAGATCATGACCTGAGCCGAAGGCAGAGGCTGAACCCACTGAGCCAGCCAGGCGCGCCTTGTATTTCTTCTTTTGTGAACTGCCTGTTCGTGTATTTGCCCATATTTCCATTAGGACAAACATCCTTTTCTTATTTAGTATGTAAGTGTGCTTTATATATTGAGAATGTCATCCCTTCCTCATATATATTTTTTTGCTAGTATCATGTTTTCTACATTTTCATGCGCTTGACGTTAATTTTAATGCAAATTTAACAATCCTTTCTTTCCTGATATGTTTCCACGTTAGAAAGTATTTTCACACAAGATTAAAGAACCACCTATGTTTTATTCTAGTAGTTCCCTGGTTTCACTAGCTGTTACATATAATAAAATTATATATTCTTTAGGGGAGCGTGGGTGGCTCAGCCAGTCAAGTATCTGCCTTCCACTCAGGTCATGATCCCAGGGTCCTGGGATCAAAGCAGCATCAGGACCCTTCCCAGCGGAGAGCCTGCTTCTCCCTCTTCCTCTGCTGCTCTCCCTGCTTGTGCTCTCTTGCGCTGTCAAATAAATAAAATCTTTAAAAAAAATATGTATTTTTTAAATGATATTCATGAATACAGTCACTCATCAGAAAAGTCACAGTATTAGACGTGCTATCAAGCTCACAGTGGTGAATTTTAAGTTTTTTAAACTTCTAATCTTCCCTTGAAAGCTTGAATTTTATTACAGGCAGCAAATGCTATCAGATATTTTCCTTGAAATGAGTCTCAGTTCATTTGAGAAAATGTCTGCCCAATGCCACCAAATTCTACATAACTACAGTTTCTCAGTCGTTCTTTCAAATAAAACAAAAAGAAACAAATTTAAAAAATGGAAAAACCAGCTAGCTTAGCTCACAGTTCAAACATTATGTAAGTGCTTTTACTTTCCTCAAGACACCCAACATTCTTCAGGCTGCAGTACAAGTGCTTTATATGTACTCATTTTTTTCACACAGAACATTTAAAAAAGAACACTTAAGGATCAAGATGTTTAAAAATTAATCATCCTTACTGTTCTCATCAGACACTCTTAAATGAAAACTCCCCCTGCCTCGTGAATACATACAGGTAAATACCGTGACTACGAATACAGTTCAGCACTTAGCGCTGCCTTACGAGGTGCTGAGGCACCAGCAGTTTTACCCACCACTGCATCTGCATCATCAGAGCAGATGTCAACACAGTGAAAGAGGCAAACGTCTTTTGTCTTAGTACTAAGTAAGTACTTACTTAATAAATGCTAATGGCTTAGTATTATTAGGATAAAAGTTTTAATCTCATGGACCCTCTGACAAAGTCTTGATGATCCCCAAGGGTCTTTGGTCCATACTCTGAGAACCAATGACCTAGACAGTGAGAAGGAAAACAGGCTAAATTTGAAGGCAGTTGATAAAAACTACGAAGGAGGCTGTGGATTCTATTCAGTAGGTTTAAAGTTATATACCTGTTTGTAAAGTGCAGCATATAAAACACTATGCCATTGTCAAAAAAAAAAAAAGGTTGTACCAGGCCCTGCCTTTTCTTTTATTCTATGAAAATTTTACTTGACGATTCATTTTTCATCCAGTCACTTAAATACAGGCCAACTATTTGAACTCTACCAAGAGTATCAGACATTCTAACTTTATAATCATGCTTTGCTGAACTTCTTTTAAAAGCAACAGCACTTCTTCTACTTAAGAGCCCAATATATCAATGGGAACGTACACTTGGAGGCTTCTAAATATATAAATTCTGGAAGAACTACTTTATTCTGAATAAAATTGTTTGATCTGCTGTCTACCTAGAAAACACACAGCATTAATTTCTTTAAAGGCATTTCAGTTTCAACTTACTGCAAACCTAAGAAGGAGGCAAGACTTTCCAACCCCAGAGTCGCCAATCAGAAGTAACTTGAATAAATAATCACTGCAAAAAGAAAAAGAAGATCACATTAATAAAAAGCATATTGGATTTTAAGTTCTACAACAAAAATATAGCCAATAACAGATCACTTGAGGACTTCTAAAAGGCCCATGAATGGCTTCAGGAGCCAAAACTGCAACCAACAGCAGAAGCCCCTTTCGTGAATCACTGAACAGACAGAATTATGCAAAATAAGATAAGTAATGCCACCCATGATCTCTTGAGATCAATGAACGTCTACTTCCAAGGGAAGAATGAAAGAAAACATAAGTAATGTATACTCCTGGAGAGCCCAAGAGACTTATGCTAGATAAATCCCACTCCTCTGCAGAATATAGGGAGTTAACTTTCCATTGTTCTCGCCAACGAAACATAAATCTCTCCTTCACATTCCAAGACCAGATCATTATTTCATAGCAATCCTCCAATGTAGGAGCTTTTAATGATCCTTCCTAGCATCTACCTGGAATTCTCATTTGAAAAAAAAATGATCATTTAACTTCTGAAAACCTATATTAAAAATATTTTAGACTCGAGATGTGGTAAAATCAAATGCTGTTAACATAAACAACTTTACCAACTTCCTAAGTTTGTCTTAAAGCTTTCTTCAGAAAACACTGAAAGCAAGGCTCTATTTACGTACATTAACCTGCCAGGCCTAACTCAAAAACCAGCCCCAGGGATTCCTACCAGGAGCAGGATTCCTTCCTGGACCTGAAGACAACATACTGCCCACAGCCTCCCAAGGAGTCCCTCAGAGATCCTTTTCAACTTGGACCACTGGTATGTATTCTCTCTCTTTTTTTTTTAGTATGTATTCTTTTAAGTAATTTCAAAGGACCCAAAAATCCAGAATTTACAGATTTTTAAAGGAAACCTATTCATGATTTTCAGTTTTGTCCTTTGTGATTTAAAAAAAATGATACTTGAACTTAAGATGAAACCCAAATATTACTCACAATTAAATTTAGATGACAATTATTATTATTTAAATGTAAGCAAGATATAAAACTTTCAGAAGTGATTATCTCTGTGGATATTCATCAACTGCTACCTAGGTGTACACAGAGATATATTACTTAAATTTTTCTAGGTTTACCGGTTATCATAATACACTTATTTTTCCTAATTATATCTGAAAAAAAAAAAAAGAAAAAAAAAATCCAAAGTGCCCTTGTCAGCAACAAAATAAAAATCACAGAAGGAAATAAGAAGCTTTTGAACAAGTCTTTAGGAAGGGGAGGTGAAGCGTAGAATGATAAATAACTAACATCCTTTCCAGTTTGAGATCCTAAAGAAAAAAGGAGGGGAAGCGGATAATAATCGTAAAATTAACCCTTAATAAATAATACCTAATACCAAACAACTTTTATTAGCCAGTAAAGCTGCTGACTTTAGTACTATTGACACCCTCCTTAGACTAAATAAGTTCTTAAGAATGATGAACACTGAACATTAGCAACTAGTACAGGTACATGTTAACAAATTACATTTCATGTTAGCAAGAATAATCTCACCATTACTACTACTATAGTTACTTTGTTTTTAACAGAAATTTAGAAACAACAAATGCCCTGAATTTACCAATCTCCCAGAGCACTGTGCCAGGCATCCAATAAACACTCAATAAACACCTCCTGAATTGGCCATACTGTAACCCGTTACAGTAAAAGACAGCCCTGGGCCACAAATGTGCCTGAGGTATCACTCATTACCTTAAAGATCAACTTCTCTATTTCAGAGTAACCATAAGGCTGGGGAAAAACAACAACAACAGGAATGCTTCCTAATAAGTGTGTTACAAATTACATTATGGTTAAATGAAATAAATAGTCAATTTTCTAAAAATCAACTTTTTCAATTATCACATTCTTTTTAACAGTGTTATTTTAAAACATTTCATTTATGAGTTTCTGATAATTTAAGGTTCACAGTTATTATAAATAATATGAACAGTTGCGCACTCTTCTTTGCAATGAGATAATTATTGCTAAAGACTACTTTGTTCTCTCCCAAACCATCAGCTTTACTAACATGACAAGAGATATGAAGGAGGATGGCAAACAAAATCAATCTCAAAGACTTCTTCCTCTTGTTGAATAAACATACCTGGAGAGTGTGATCAATAGCATACAACTTGTATTGGAACATTTAAAATTACCTACCACTAAAAAAATAGTAATAAAATTACCTACTACTTAGTACCTTATTTCTAAGTTATTAATATTCTGAATGTTCAAGAGAATTCAGAGATTTGAGATTTGCTTAAAGATATTCTCTATAATTTATAAAACAGAACACAATAAAAATGTTGACAAAAATATGCAAATCTAAAAATAGAGAGCACAAGGTAAGAATTCTGGTATAGAGTCAAGAATAATTTAGCTACTGGTGAGACTTTAAATGTATTCTTCCTCTATTCCCCAAGACCTTGGATTAGTCTACAATGTAATTTGACTTAAATGAAAAAAACAGATTATTCTAGTTTAGAAATCTATAGTCACAATTTTAATAACCACTCTTCTACTTTAGATTTTCTACTAAATCCTATTCACTGTTCTCAAATCAGAACTTCCTCTAGTCCTTTCATGTCTAATTTACTATGACACTGAGGATTTTCTCCCCCTCAGTATTCTGGAATCTATTTTGCCCCACTCTCATGTCTGACATGTCTGTGAGTGTGAAGATAAACTGACTTATTCTTCTGTGTATCTAAAATCTAGCATTGTGCCTTTTACAAAGCACATGCTAACATTTCAGAGAACATTTTAATTTTGCATTTTTCATCAGGTCTCTTTCATTTTGAGATATAACTAAAGAAGATATACAGCCAACCTTGATCAACATTTTGGGCAAAACTAGGTGAAAAAATAGATGGGGACATGGCATGTCAAAAGGACACAGGAGCCAACCTGAAAGTTCTGTCACTGGTCAACGCAGAATTACTAGAGCCACAAAATAAACAACCACGTATTGGGTTATAAGCCAAATAATAAACATCCATGAGTTCATACTGGTATCAATTATTAAATAAATAAATGGGAGAAGAGACCAATCTTCCTTACAAGAGTCTAAATAATATGTGTAGAAGGAATTAGAGAAGTAGAAACGCATCAATAGATCACCACAGTAAGAACTGCTGCAGGCAAAATCCACCAATGAATGCTAAAATTTGTGAATGAAACTTTAAGGAAAAACAGAGTATTTACATGGCCTCAAAGTATGTCCCCCCCAAATATTTATTAGGGTGGTGGCTTTAACGTATGTCCACAAATTCTTTGAATACTCCTCCCTCTAGGAAATGGACTTAATTCGATTTTGTTGAGTGTGGCTCTTAATGACTTTCTTTTTTTTTTAAATTAACATAATTAACATGTATTATTTGCCCCAGTGGTACAGGTCTGTGAATCATCAAGCTTACACATTTCACAGCACTCACCATAGCACATACCTTCCCCAGTGTCCATAACCCAGACACCCTATCCCTATCCCCCTCCCCCTCAGCAACCCTCAGTTTGTTTCCTAAGATTGAGAGTCTCTTATGGTCTCCCTCCCTATCCCATCTTGTTTCATTTTCCCCCCTACCCCCCCCACCCTGCCTCTCAAATTCTTCCTATCAGAGAGATCATATAATTGTCTTTCTCTGATTGATTTATTTCACTTAGCATAATACCCTCTAGTTCCATCCACATTGTTGCAAATGGCAAGATTTCGTTTCTCTTCATGGCTGCATGGTATTCCATTGTATATATATACCACACCTTGTTTATCCATTAATGACTGCTTTCTGAGCTTATGGAAAGGGAAATACAGTAACTTTACAATGCAGAAACCTGACAGACACCACCTTAACTTAGTGATTAAGGTGAATATCACCAAAAATAAGTCATGTTGGTATCATGTACCCTCTGATATGATGTAGCAAGTATAGTGCTTCACCTTTACAGTATCTTTCCCAAAGTCCATAACCCCAGTCCAATTATGAGAAAACATCAGATAAATCCAAATTGAAGGACATTCTACAAAATACCTAATAGTACTCTTCAGAAGTGTCAAGACCATGAATAACAGGAGACTGAGAAACTCACAGACTGACGGAGGCTAACACATGAACGACTAAATACAATATGGTATCCTGGACTAGATTCTGCAAAAGAAAGTGGACATTAACGAAAAACTGAAGAAACTGTAATAAAAGTCTATAGTGTAGTTAATAATATACCAATGTTAATTTATTTTTATAAATGTACCTTGGTATGAAAAATGTTAATATTAGAGGAAGCTAGGTGAAGGGTATACAGGAATTCTCTGTACTATTTTTACAACTCTTCTATAAATCTAAATTTATTTCAAAATAAAAAGATTTAAAAAAAACAAAGTATGAGGACATTAGTGAAATGGGTACAAAACAACAATCTCTGAAAAGTTAGCTCCTGATACTTTTTAAAGATACACAAATTTTGTGTTTTCTCAAGTTAAATCAACAAATCATAAATCCTGCTAGAATCTATAAAATAAAAACAGCTGCTTTGGAGGCACATGTATTTTTATTATCAGGGAAAATTCTTATGAACTGCTTGAACCTAGAACAACACAAGCAGATATTACATTTTAATTTAAAGAGGAGGATTAGTGAGAAAGCTAAGAAAGTTAAGGTAAGACTAACACAGATTAAAGCTAGACAGAAAGGGGTATATTTGGGGAAATTAACAGCTTTTAACTACTAGATGGTGGGGCATCAAAGATAATACCAAGTGAAAAATTTTTTGCTATCAGCTTCTCCTGTAATTCAATTCATGGTCTACTTTAGCAATATTGGAGATTCTTTATTTCCATTATTTAAGATCTGGACATAATCTTGACACCTCTACCATTTTTGCATACAAGCACTAACAGAAAATTTTCTGTACCTTTAAAAAAGACACTACTGTGAGAGTATGAAGCATTATACTTTTAAAAAGTTACTAAAATAAACTTTGGTTCAAAATCGTTCTTAGGTAAAATGGTTTCCATCTCATGAAGTTACCAAACTGCATACATAAAATACGTAGTAAGGGATTAATCTGCTTATGCCTGAATCTAAAATGCTACTGGAAATTCTAAAATCTCTAAAAAGACTGTTTATGTGAAACACTTTTATGTGAAAAGATTACATTTTATTTAGTATACCCCACTTCATATATTTTTAAAAATTTTTCACATACGTAAAAAATATGGGGGAAAATGGACACTTCTAAATTTTAGGATTACAATTGATATTTTCTTCTTTATACTTTTTTCAAAGTCTGCAGTACGCTCTTATTACTCTTATAACCAAAAAAAAACCAAAAAAACAAAAAAATGTTGAAGAGGAAAAAGTGTTAATCAGAGGGTTTTTTCAGACTTAACACCTTTGCAAATTTGTTCAGCATAACTGTCATAACACAAATAATTTCAGTAGGTAGAGAATAGGATCGAGGTTTTAAGCACATAGCACTGGCACGTTCCCAATACAAACACAGTCAACTTTTTGGGTTAAATGAAAAGAAATTTTTTTTCTTCTCTTATGAAATAAAACTTATCAGATATAGTTCACATGTCAATGTATATATTATACGGGAAAGTTGACTGACATTAACAAACTTTCAACATCCCAACCTCTGGAAGGAAGAAAAGACAAAAGTAAAACAGTGGAGGACTACAACATAAAGTTGTTTTTATCCACACAATACCCCCAAAATACAAATTTCATAATGTCACCTATAATATAAATATACTTTAGAAAAGGCCTACTATTTTAAAAGTTCAGTGGAAAGTATATTTGTTTTTTATCTGCAAATTCACTTGCATGATAGGAATAATGCTATTTTACCTTTTTATAAATATCATACTTGAAAATAGCCTAAAACTAAGCTCACATATAAAATTTAAAGCAGGGCGCCTGGGTGGCTCAGTGGTTAAGCGTCTGCCTTCAGCTCAGGTCATGGTCCCAGAGTCCTGGGATCGAGCCCTGCATCACGCTTCCTGTGGAAGCCCTCTCCTACTCCTCCTGCTTGTGTTCCCTCTCTCACTGTCATTCTCTCTGTCAAATAAATAAATAAAATCTTAAAAAATAAATAAAATTTAAAACAAAATTATGACTATGATATCATGACACAGTGGCCAAACAAATTTTAATTCACTACTAAACTATACACTATTAAAAAAAACTACACACTATTAGACTTTGGGGTATGGAATGATTAATTAAAATTTGGGCTGCAGTTGTGTCTGACACCAACTTTTCTTCCTCACTCATTTAAAGTATGCTCCACAGAAAACAATTCAAAATTGACCATCAGGCTGGAGAAAAGAGGTTAAGAACTTTTAGTTCCTTCACACACGTTTCTACGTTGTTTGAATTTTATAAAGCACATATTAATTACTTTGAGGGTTACACTAAATAAACAAAATAAACCTTCAGCTATGGACAAAAGCAGTCTGTTAGTCAAACTAAACAGTCAAAATAATCAATTACCAAGAATCTGAGAGTACAAGAGTCATTCCTCCAAATTTAAAGAAATAGCCAAGCAATTTTTAAAAAACTGTCCCCATAATCTATTCCTAAGGCTACACATTTTTCTTTGATATTTAGAGATAATTAATCACTTTTCCAGGTTCCATTTTAGCTCTGTTTAGAACAGTGTTCCAAAAATCCAAAGCAGGAATTCTGAAAATGAAGGAAAGTTTAGTAGTGCTGAAGGAAGTCCCAAATCATACAAGAGGACAAGAAAGTAGATAGATGGTCTCACAACCTATAGAACAAATATTTGCTGAAAACTATGCCAGAGAAGAGGTGTGTTATCCTCTACCTCTTCTACCTTTCAAAGCCTGCATGGGTTTTATAGCTGGAAAGACCTGTATTTGAATCCAGACTCCATCGCATACTAGCTGTCAGATCTTGAGGGAAGGTACTCATCCCCCACCATGAGCCTCAATTTCCTCATCTGTAAGAAATTCCATTAGCACCCTCTATCATCCAATTAAGCTTCTTGTCAGGAATAGAATTAGAAATAATTAGGCATTAGAAATATTTAGAAATAATGCCTCTAAAACCTGTAGCATAGTATCTGTCACAATACAGGAGCACAGTAAGTGGCTATTATTATTATTCTTCCTACCCCTCTCCAAACTGCAAGGTAACTTGATGAAAACGTTCAAGAGCTTTGACAAAAACTTTGAAGCTATTTATCCAAAGCTTCTGTTCAGATAGCTGACAAAATATCACAGGAGTTTACTACTGTAATCTAAAGCAAAAGTTTAAAAATTACCCAACTAGCAGTTGTAAGTACTATGATCACACCAGTCACAACTCCCAAAGTCTAGTAACACATAAAATAGTAACAGGGTCTGCAGTAATTGTGCCCTCTCCAGCAAAAGACAATTCTCTGCTTCACTTGCTTTACTCACAGGAAGATATCCATGACTTCTAAGGCCCCAAGTATAAATACTCAAGAACAGTCAGGAGGGTAGAAAAACAGAATGGATGCAATAATTAACTTCAAGCCTAAAGAAGCTTTAAATATCAACCCAGCACAAGATGTGAGAAGAAAGTCAAAGACCATAATATGTACCTCATAACATGTACTTCACAAACCCTTAACATTTCTAAAAAGACCTCTCTAATCATGAATTTTAAAACAAACTGACCACAGAAATGTTAGTCACTTAATTAACTGGCTCAAATTTTAAATTCCTGGAGTTAAACACACACGCTAAATTAGAAACAACATACTAGGACTGTGAAATCACAGGCCCTTGAGTTAAAATTCCAATTCTGCTATTTACTCTGAATGCCCTTAGGCAAGCCATTTAACTCTTTGCCTCTGTTTCCCCATCTGTAAAAAACTAGGACACTATTGCTTCACAGGATTGAGAGAAAGAATGTACATACATAAAATTTTATGGCTGGTGGTAACAACTCAAATTGTTAGTTGTTGACCACATCCCACTTACTAGCACCAAGGGTTCTGGAAAGTCCTGCTGCTCTGTTACTCTCTAGCTAAACCAAACATAAGTAAAACCTTCTGTTAATAATAGAAATCACAGGCCTCTTCTCTAAATCTTTTGCACTATTTTGCCATTCTATTCTTTGAAAGTATCACAAGATTTAGTCTGTGCTAATACTATGATACTGATTATACTTGTTTGAGCATAAGTCATGTTCTTAACTAATTGGTAAGGACCTGGGAGCAGAGTCCGTGTGTCATAATCAAAAAACAACAAAAAAAACAACAAAAAAAAAAAAACAACAAAAAAAACAAAAAAAAACCCCAACCCTTAGCATAATCTTTACTGGTGACAGAGAAAGGGCTGGTTGTTTTCTTTATCAAGCTTTCTTCTAAGGTTAAATTAACTGAGTGTGTGTGCATGTGTATACACACATATATGTATGCATTTACTGGAAGATTTTTTAAAAATCTGTATTGAAAAAATCATTGAAGTAGACAAAGACATAATTGTGTGATGATTAATCATGTGTGAGAAAAGCTTTAAAATTGAAACCACTAGCCATTTACATATATTCTAACATCCTTTATTAGATTATACATGTCAAATAACATCTGCATAGCACTGTACAGTTTACTCTGGAGACTCAGAACTGAAGTGGTACTAATCACATTTTATAGATAAAGAAAAAGGCTCAAAAATCATAAATAACTTGCAGAGGTAAGTGGCAGTCTGAACTTAACCTAGGGTTTGTAACTCCAAATGCTGTTTTTTATCACACCACATTCCTTTGATGACTTATTTTATATACTCAGATGATAAAAATATCAGTAAGTTAAGTCATACATATAAAACCTATCAGAATGAAATCAAACCATCTATGAACTGGCATACAGGACCTGACCAAATATAAAGAAAAGTGTGAT
Organism: Potos flavus; assembly: GCA_028534135.1. Taxonomy (NCBI): domain Eukaryota; kingdom Metazoa; phylum Chordata; class Mammalia; order Carnivora; family Procyonidae; genus Potos; species Potos flavus. The sequence goes on along the minus strand of CM052885.1, from coordinate 49,804,785 downwards.
TCACTGTTTAAATTAACTTAGAACATTTGCATTAGTAGAGAATAAGTTAGCTCGGCTCAAAAAGCATGGTAAATTTTAGAGCTCAGACTTCATTAACTTTTAGCAAGTGATGAACCCAACCGCACTTCATGAAGACAGGTGTTACCAATCTACAAATAAAGCACTAAATAATTACCCACAGTGTGTATTTCATAAAGCTGCTTCAAATGTTCTTTTATAAACCTAGCTATCGACTTTTTTTTTATAAGTTCCATCAAAAGCTTAAGACTATATTAAACTTGGTTAGGCATTTATTCTAACTACATCCATATGGATTCTGAGGTAGTAAAGATACTAAAGAGATGACCTATTGCTCTTCATGGGAACACTAATGTTCTATGAACTTAGTTCATAGTACGTTTCAAGGCTCTTGGAAACAATTCATATATTAAAAACTTAATGAGAAACAGAAAGGTAGCATTTAAAAAAAAAGAAAGAGAAGAACAGAATAGGTCATCAAAATAAAACATGACCAAACACATCTCACATTTTGTAACTAATTAGTCCAGAATACCAGATTTTAAATTAAATTGTCATTTTCAGGTTTTCACATTTTGAAAGAGTAGTAGTAAACATTCTCTTTTCTGTGTTCAATCTCCTAAATCAGGCATTCTTAACTTAAGGTTCATGAATAGGCTCAGGAAGTATAAGCAGCATGCACTTTTATGTAAAATGTATGAGCATGTATGCACAAAAGGAACAGGTTCACAGAGTTTATCAAATGCTCCTAGGGGTACATAACCATAAATGGGTTAAGAATAACTGCCCTATATATCCAAAGAATACAAGAACACTAATTTAAAGGCATACATGCACCCCTATGTTTATAGCAGCATTATTTACAATAGCCAAGATAAGGAAGCAGCCCAAGTGACCATCGATTGACGAATGGACAAAAGATATAAAAAATACATATTTATATATATTGGAATTTTATTCAGCCATAAAAAAAGAATGAAATCTTGCCATTTGCAACAACATGGATGGAGTATAATGCTAAGCAAAATAAGTCAGAGAAAGACAAATACCATATGATTTTACTCATATGTGGAATGTAAGAAACAAAACAAGCAAAGGGGAAAAGAGTAAGAGAGACAAATCAAGAAATGGGTTCTTAAATATAGAAAACAAACTGATGGTTACCAGAGGGGAGGGGAGTGGGGGATGGGTGAGATAGGTGATGGGGAATCAGGAGTGAATTTGTTGTGATGAGCATCAGGTGATGTATGGAAGTGCTGAATTACCATATTGTACACCTAAAACTAATATAACACTGTTAACAAACTAGAATTAAAATAAAAACTTTAAAAAAAGAATAATTGCTATCAAGTTGTTGGAAAATATTTATAGGCAGAATGGAAAAGACAGAGAATAATTCCATTTAAGCACTGTTGTTATTCAAAGGAAATACATTCAGACAAGTTGAATCCATCACTGTTCTTGGAAAACTTCAATTACACCATTTATTCAACTTCGCTTGTAAAGCTCACTAGTTGGAAGGGCAGACTGCATAAAATTCCCTGTGGAAAGACCTTATGCCAAGCAGCTAGCACATAGAGTAAGCACTCGTTAAATAATAGCTACTATTAAAAAACGGTGTTTCCACATGTGAGCAAAGGCACTTAAATGTAACACTTCTTGTCATAATTAGGAATCTACAAACAGGGAACAGAATAAACTTAATCAGAACCTATCACAACCTTGGATTTAATAAAGCTGAGTGTTCTGGCCACCTGAGCCAACCAGTCACAAAACTACCAAGGAAAGCTTCATTTCCTACTTCTCTTTTGTACACCATTTCTTTAATTACTAAAGTCAGTCAACACACCAACACTTGTTCTCTTGCTCCTCAAGACTTTTTTTTTTCAAATATCACCCCACCATTACCATTTTATAATCTGAAACACTCACAGAGCAGTTCCAAAGAAAAGCCAAGACCTAGGGGTTCTTCCCTAAATTCTATTCTAGACATCAAAGAAGCAGTATCAGCTTCACCTTCTACAGGAAAACAGTGGAATAGTCTGACCCCTCCCTTCAACCCTGCAAGATTTATAAAAAAAAAAAAAAAAAAAAGGCTTTCTGCCTAACTCTATTACTAAAACTCCAAAACTGAGTTCAGAGTGGTAAAAAAAACTGGTAAGTGACACATCTAAAATATCTCATGCACTGGCATCCTATACCCATTTTTGGTTTATTTTCATCTTGAAACAAAGCATTTTTTAGCAAATCTTAAAAAAAAAATCTCAAAAACTTTAAAAAGGATTTTATTTGACCTTAAATATTTTCATATATTAGAGACAAAAGTAGATAACATTAGCAAAAGGAATCTATTCTTTTTTGTTTGTTTGTTTATTCGACAGAAGAGAGAGATCACAAGTAGGCAGAGAAGCAGGCAGAGGGAGAGGGGGAAGCAGGCTCCCCGCCGAGCAGAGAACCCGATGTGGGGCTCGATCCCAGGACCCTGAGACCATGACCTGAGCCGAAGGCAGAGGCCTTAACCCACTGAGCCACCCAGGCGCCCCAAAAGGAATCTATTCTTAATTATTAAAAATGAAACTATTACAACTGCATATAGTAAAACTATCATAAACATACAGTCAAAAGTGGCCAAGAAAACACATATACACAAGGGACTGCTAACAGGATGTGAATATAACAAAATGTTAGACCACAAATTACTAAGATTGCTTCCAGAATTAAAAAAGACTGAACTATCTAAGACACAAAATTACTTATAAAGCAAAATTCTTTTTGAAAGTCAATTAAAGAGTTGTCAAGAGAACATTTGATTCTGAAGCTCTTCCATCTTTAACATTATTTTTTAAACTTTAAAAATTTTATTTGGAATATGTAAGAAACTGTCAACAACTCTAAATCTAAAAGAAATTTTTAAATGCAAAACTTCAGTTATCGTCAAATGATCTTACAAGAGCCTCTATTTTCACAAAACTCTTTAAGATTCATTCTGCGGAAATTCTATATAGCTCCTAGAAACTTACACTACCCAAAGAATCACACCTGCTGATTCTCTACAGACATTAAGAAATCATATACCCCATGGTGAGAATACTGGTTATTCTTCTTTAAAATTTTCTGGATTTTTCAAACCACTACCACCACCACCAAAAAGTCGTCAAGACAACCAACAAAAAGGCAACTTACTTTTAGTTGATTTATGCTTCTTTTCTAATAAAAGAAGTTCTGAATAAAAATTCTATGACAGCCAATTATGACATACTTATTAATGAAATTATACTGACACATAGATAAAAAAACTGATTAAGTTGCTTTTACATTCAAACCCTTACATTAAAAGACAAATTAATTCAAAGCACACTGCTGGCAAAAAAAAAAAAAAAAGTCGAATGTTCCTTAAGTCTACTATGACAGAAGAGCAAAGTTTAAAAGACTGATTAAATCTTGAGCCATTACCTTAAAAATCACTCTGGAGCCATATTAAAAAACAAAACAAAACAAAAACAAGGCATTTACTATAAATTTTTTCTGCATTAAAGAACTACAGTTGATCCAAGTAGATTACTATAGTCCTTCCTATTATAGTTAACTGGTATATCCAGGATAGGTACACATACTTTATTAACACATTCCTTATAGATGAAGTAGCCAAAATGATTTCCTTGACACTAAAAAATCCACTAAATGCTCATGGATTAGAAAAAATGTTTCTGGAATGAGAATAATGTTATGCATTTCTTAACCAGTGTGCTGAAATAATCACTGCCTTCCTTCACCACCTAGCTCAGAAAATCAAAATCTTTCTTCAGATCTCCAGAAAAAAGAAAGCTCTGATCTTTTCCATCTTTCCACTACTCAGATTCCACTTCCAGTTGCTTTTTCTTTTTGTTTGTACTTGAAATTCAGACGAATCAGTCATTACCCTTAATTTCTACCATAAAGATATCCCAGGGATGTCATTTCTCCCTATTAGCCAATAACATAGAAAGTAGTCAAGGGGACAGCTTAAAATTTAACCTTTGACTGATGTTTTCTTATCATCCTCCCTCCCAAACCAAGCTTACAATTTAAAGATCATAATGTAAATTCAATATGATTAAAGATCATAAAGTAAATTGAATAAAAAAGCTACCTATATTGGGGCACCTGGGTGGTTCAGTGGTTTAAGCCTCTGCCTTCGGCTCAGGTCATGGTCTCAGGGCCCTGGAATCGAGCCCTGCATCGGGCTCTTTTCAGCAGGGAGCCTGCTTCCCCCTCTCTCTCTGCCTGCCTTTCTGCCTACTTGTGATCTCTCTCTCTGTCACATAAATAAATAAAATCTTAAAAAAAAAAAAAAAAAGCTACCTATAAGTAATCCTATGTCAACCAATAATCTAAAATCCTGTTCTTTCTGAGAGAACCAAACCTCTTTTGTCAAGAACCCATTTTCATTACCAAATTCAGTGGCACCCATGAAGCAGTTTTAAATGTTTATAAAAGGAATAAGATAAATTAGTAGATGATAAACCAAAACCAAGGAACATTCAGATTGGACTTTTAAATATTATCTAGTATACTACCCCCCTTTCACATTAGCATATAACACGTGTGGTATAACACACATGTATTATAATGTATAATATACCTAATATATACGTAGCTATAAATGGAAGGTATTAAGACAACATCATGGAATCATGAAAGGCACTCACTCATTAAAAGTTTTAATTAAAAAAAATTTAAGATCTTAAAGTTTAGAACAAGGTATTAAAGTAAATGGACTTGCATTCTTAAGAATTTCTTTCCTTCTTTTCTCTATTTTCCAATTTTTCACTAATTACTTTTATGATGGTAACAAACTTCATTAAAGACAGAATGAAAAAACTGCTGAAGTCATATTGTTAAAAATCTGCCTGCTGGTTGCCCTTGTGACCCTCCCCAATAAAATAGTCCTCTCCAAGTAATTTTCAGTAACACTCTTCCAAAGGTTTACCCAAACTCCTATTTTATAGACACAGTGTAGAATATAAATATAGTAGACCTGGTACTGGCATAGTCAATGGTAGAACAAGTATAAAAATGATTTCTGGGTTTGATTCTCTTAAGGTCATTAATCTACGATGGTTTGGCACTGTATTTACTTAAAAACTGCTATCACTGCTATTTATTAACGATTCTTCCTTCTTCCCCCTTGAAAAATCCTCATTTCCCTACTACTTCTCTATATCTACTGCTAATAATTCCCTTAGAAGTCTCTTTTCTATAAATTTTTCCTGAATCCAACTAGCCAACCACAGCCCTCCACCCCCTTTTGAAATCTTGTTGCTCCTATCCATCCTGCACATGTGGAACAAACTAGATCTACATGTATTTGACATATGTAACTATTTTCTATATCCCATTATAAACTCCTTGAGGGTAAGAATCATATTCCTAAATCCTAGCACTACAGGAATGTCATACATGATAATGACATACACCACCTAGAGTGCTCTTATGTTTTCTTCTATATACACTTCAATCTCACAACTACCCTGATAGGAATAATGACTCCTACCATCCTATTTTACAAAAGGAGAAACAAATTCAGAGGCTAATTTGTCATGGTTCTGTTCAACTAATCCTAAAGACCTATTTATAGTATTACATATATGTAGCAAACATAAGAAACTCCCTGAAAAGAGGAGGTTTACAAGTCTCTATAAGTGGCAAATCCATGTACTTTATTGCTGCTAGGAAAACCACCAAATTAGGGACCTCATGTTCAACTCTCCCTAACTATGCAAAACCAACTCTGTCCTCGGAGTCCTTGGTAAAGAAATTAAAAACGGCCAACATAGCAAATATGGCACTATGAGAACACTCAACTTCTTAAAGTATATCAAATTTTAATAAAATACAGTGGCTTCTGTTTAGTGCAAAGGGGGACATTTCAGCATCAAACCACTGTATTACAAAACTTGAAGTCAGAATGCATTTTGCAAGAGCCATGTGACATACACATGACTGTCAGCGAAACTGATGGGTGGACCTCTTAGGCAAAATGTTTAGCAGTAATTGACCAAAGGAGCAAATATACTCAAGCTTTTAAAATACGGATTTTTGCTTTAAAAAAAAAGTACTCCCTCTCTCCCCAAAGCCTTCTGACGCTGCAGAGAAATACCAATCGAATCTCCTCTAATTATTCATTTATACACTACACTGAAGGAGATTTTAAAGGGCCATTAAGGAGAGCCCAACGAAGTCTTCCCAAGGAAAGTGAACACCAATTCCCAGGAAAGGTGTCAGGTGTGTCACAAATGCTGTGGTGACTTCTTGAGTAAGCAAGAAAAAGAAATGCATTAACTTTTCATGACACGTCATGGAACCTCACTCCCTATCTTCGAGCATTCAAGCAGGTAACCCAAAACCTACAGATCATAGAGCCCATTTGTTTCTCTTTCAACTTGACAGCAGTCTTCCTTTAATTTGATAATATCAGAAAAATGTTCCTAAGTCTTAGTTGTTTGTTTTTATTTCTCAACCTATAGAAGACAAAATGACTTCAGTGTCCTCTAAAAAAAATTCTCACAAATGCCCAGGTTTTCAGGAAGGCAATGGGCCCCCTGAGTTCCTGAAGAACTCCAGGAAATAACTTAAAAAACACTAAAAATTTAAAATCTCTTCTCACCATCTACTCATTCCCCTCAATCCCACGCAGTCCTGAAAAGCATCCATATTACCTGCAACCTGGCTGGGAGGGTGAAAGAATAGAGCCAACAAGCTCAAATTTACAAGTAAAGCTGGTTTCCACCCTGACGATTCTGACAGCTCCGCAGAGTGCAGGCGCAGGGTCTGACAGTGCCCTTTAGCAGAGCTCTCCCACCCTAGCCTCTCCCCTTAAAAACAAGTCTTCCTTCAAAAGTCACTGCCTCCGCGTGAAGCTACCCCTTCCCACCGCCCCAGCACCGACCCCCAAACGCCCCAACCCCCTCAAAAGACTTCCTCCGCACCGGCCTGGCACTCAAGGCCTCCACCTGACCCATCCAGGCCTGGGCGGCTCACCCCTCCCGCCCGACCCCTCCCCCCCGGCCCCCCCTGCTCCGTCAGACAATGGGGCCCCACTCCCGGCCGCCAGCACCTCCTGCCCTATGTCCCTCACTTCACCGCGGCCGAGGCTCCCACCCCTGCCTCAGCCCTCCTCGCCCCCGTTCAGCTTTTCCAAGCTGGCCCACGGACCCAGCCGACCGGTGCTCTCCTGCACTCACTATTCGGGATTCATGCTGGACATGTCACTGCAGCTGCCGCCGCCGCCACCGCCGCCCTTGCTGCTGCAGCCGCCGCCCTGACTCTTCACGCCACGGGTAATTGAGGGAAAGGAATGAGATAGGCTGTTCCGGGAGAGCAAACGTCTTTCCCCACTCCGTCCCCTTAGAACACAATCAGCAGCCGCCGCCACTCAGCTATCGCTTCCACCCAAAATGGCCGCCGGCGAACCAGGAAATAGGAAAGCCTTAGACTGAGGGGTCTTTACACAGCCCAGAGGGCGGCCGCAGCGCGCGGCACGCCGGGAAAGAGAGTTCGAACACCGCAGTGGGCGCGGAAGACCTACGGTGCGGCGCGGCAGCCAGGACTCAACTTCCCGCCAAGCCCCGCGCCTCTGGTGCATGCGTATTTGAGAGCTTGTCGCCCGCCCCATTCCCCACTCTCTCACCTCCCCCTCTTGCCCCTCCTGCTCCCCGCCCCGCTGACTCGCTGGCTAGGACTTCGCTCGGACTCCCCCTAGCGGATTGGCTAAGACCGAGCGGCCCTGGTGATGTCATCAGTGAGACGTGGCAGCCGGGCGAGTCAGCGCCCCAAGGGGGAGGGGGAGGGGAGGGACAGAGGGCGGTGTCGGCTGCCGAATGAGGATGGGGCGTCGGTAGGGGTGATCTGGGGACTCCGAAGGGTGAGGAGAGATGTGTAGGAATCAAGGGACTACCTGAGAGCCGAGGCGGGGAAGGAAGGCTGGCTGGAGTATTCGCCGGGCGGGTCCTTCTGCCTGTGAGCCAGCCTGAGGCTTGAGCTTTCCTGCTGATCCCAGGACGTCCGCGCTAAGGACGGAAGATGAGTCGAGGGGCCTCGGTTGAGAACTTCGGGTCTCTGGAGAACACGAAGCCGTTCTTTCAGTTCTCTTCCTTACTCACCCAACCCCACTGGAACTGGTCATCGTCCAGTGTTGGCCGCAGACCACACTACCATTTTTTTTCATTTTTTACCACTCCCTTTCCCGCTCAGCTCTGATCACCTCTGCCTCGATATTACAGGAGCCTCCGAATGGAGGCTGCCTCTCTTCTCTGCCCCAGACCCTTTGCACACATAGCCAAATTTCTCTTCTTGAAAAAGCACTTCCATCATGAACCCACAGTTTTCAATGGCTCCACTTTTCGTGGAAGCGATGCAGCCCAAAGTCAGCCAGAAACAAGGTCTTCCTGCCCTGGTCCCAGGCCTCAAGTTAAACTTAATTTTAGTTATTTAATGCTGAGCTGTTCTGCAAGATTGAAAAATAAAAGCGAGGGAAATAAGCAATTCATCACTACATAGTGCCTAGAAACTGCGGGAGTAACATTAACAACATTTCTAAAACCTAATAGTCTTAACTCTATTTAATCAGCTCAGGAATGTAAATCTCCACTAAACTTTAACACGTTATCTTGGGTTATTTAATTGCAAAGGGCATAGTATAATACATTGTCCAAAGTTTATCTTCCAAGTTGTCCTAAGAACCAAGAAAATTATCTCCCTAGAGTGATTGCAAAATCACTTTAAATTCTCGTGACACTATAATATAGAAAGAAGGCAGTTATTATTACCCACTTAGTAACTACACTCCTTAGCCCCCAAATTCCACCATGTGCCTTTGTTGACAACCTCATCAAATAGCACACTAGAGTTCCTTCACATGATACCGGCTTCTGAAATGAACATGGTCACCACACCAGAAGTACTCTGAATGGATCAATGATAGACAGCCAAAAAAAAAAAAAAAAAAAGTTTATTACTCTGGACTCTTGTCCCTTCTTGCTTACTGTGATTTCACAGAAGAAAAACTCAAAATCTCCAAAGAAATTATCCTGAACTAAAAAATAGTTTGTAACTTGTCCCTCCCCTTAGGAGGTACCCCCTAAACTTCCTTTAATTATCTATTTCCTTTCCCAACAAAGAGTTATCTCCTAATTACTTTTACTTCAGTGAGAAAGTAGTTCCAAGAATTAAATAAAACAGTATAAAGCATATAACACCATGACTTTGGGGGCTCTTAACGTTACCTTTCTCCTTCCCTTAACTCCCTGGGAAGCTTTAAGTGCATGTGCAATATACCAAGAACAGAACATTTCATATCTTAGCTATGATGGTGTGATATGTGAGGAGATCAGAGGCAGCTTAGCCTGGGAGTGGTGGATGGTCCTTTCCTACCTGCTAGTACAACTTATGTCATTTACATTAAGATTTCCTTCCCAAACTTTGAGTGTCAGTTTTGTTGATTCAAACTTCAATATATTTTGTGTTTAGGCGTTTAAGAGTAACTGCTGTTGTAGTTCAGATTAATAACTCAGAATAATTCATTAAACTAGCATTTATTCTGACGGCTGCCCCATTGCTGAATCAAAATTCTCCTAGAGCTATTTGTCCATTTATTCTTTGGCTCATTCTTTTCTTTCTTTTTTCTTTCCTTCTTTCCTTTCTTCTGGTCTGCCTTTCTTCCTTTTCTTCCTTTTTTCATTTATCAAATATTTATGACCTGATACGTCATAAATGTGTTTGGAACTTGTGCTTAGAACCATGAGCAATACAAAGGTGAGTAATATCAGTTCTCTGTCTGCAAGGCCTGTAGGGGGAAATGCAAAAATACATTTAAATGATATGAGGTGCATAGGGACAAAAATCAGATTGGTGATCGCCAGAAACTAGGAATGGGAAGAGGGAATTGTCTACAAAGAGACACAATGGAACTTTTTGGTTTCACTAAAATATTCTATAACTTCATTGTGGTGATGGTTAGTTACTCAACCACATATTTTGCTTGTCAAAATTCATAGAACTATACACCTAAAAGGGGTGAATTTTGCTGTATATAAATTATACCTCAATTATGAACCTGACTTTCAAAAAAAAGATATGAGCTGATACAGAGGAAGGAAACAATTCTAATTCAAACTATTAGGAATGCTTTCATGAAGGAAGTGATATTTGAATTAGGCTTTGAAAAAAGTAAAATATTGGTCATTGGCAGAAATGGGGAAAAGGGAGCCTTACATCCCAGAATGACAAAATAATATGAGCATAACCCTAGAAATGTGGATACACATGTATTTAAGGAACAGAGATCACAGGTTCCATGGTAGATAAGGTAGGAGATGGTTAGGGTAAGGTAAGGTAAGGGGAGCCCCAAATGCCTTCTAAGGAGTTTCAGTTTGGTTCAGTAGGTCATAGAGAGAGCCAAGAAAAGTTCTGAAAAGGAAAGTGAAGTGATCAGCTCAGTGTTTTATGTTTGTACGTATGTATGTATTTATGTATGTATGTCAGTGTTCTAAAAGAAGCACTTTGGAGTTCTGTGGAGACTGGAGATAGGGAGATTAGTTAAAAGGTAATTAGATTCACTTAGGCAAGAGACGATATGTCCTGATAGGGTAGTTGCATCCAGAATGGAAAGGAGGGAAGATTCCAGAGAGTAGGATGTAGAACCTGAAGGTGTGGAAGGTGGACGGGGGGTGCTAAAAGTGACCCAGAAACATCCAGTTTACCTGTCAGCATGGAAACCAAGGCCCCAGTTAAAGTCAGAGACTAGAAGAGAAAGGCCTTGGAGAGAGGTATGGGTGGAAGACTGTGCAGTTTGAGGGCAGAGTTAAAGCTGCCCTGGTGTAGAAGTACTAGAAAGACCAGAAATCGTCCTCTTTCTGAAACAGCACACACACACACGCACACGCACACACACACACACACACACACACACACAGAAGACTGTCGAAGACAAATTCAGAAAACTCTAAAGACTTCACCAAAAAATTACTAGAACTAAGAAATGAATTCAGTAAAGTCATAATCAATCTACAGAAATCTGTTCCATTCCTATACACCAATAATGAAGCAGCAGAAGGTGAAATTAAGAAAATAATCCCATTTACAATTGCAGCAAAAACGGTAAAATATCTTGGAATAAACCTAACCAAAGAGGTGAAAGATCTATACTTTGTAAACCGTAAAACAGTGATGAATGAAATTCAAGACGACACAAAGAAATGTAAAGACATTCCATGCTCATGGGTTGGAAGAACAAATATCGTTAAAATGTCTATACTACCCAAAGCTATCTTCAGATTTAATGCAATCCCTATCGAAATACTAACAGCACCTTTTACCTAACTAAAGCAGTCCTAAATTTGTATGAAATCACAAGACCCCAAATAGCCAAAGCAATCTTGAAAAAGAAAGGCAAAGCTGAGGTGTCACAATTTTAGACTTCAAGTTATATTACAAGGCAGTAGTAAATTTCTTAAAGATTTTATTTTTAAGTAATCTCTATACTCAGCAGAGGGCTCAAACACACAACTCTGAGATCAACAGTTGCATACTGTTCTGACTGAGCCGGCAAGGTGTTCCACGAAGTGATAGTAATTAAAACAGTATGGTTCTGGCACAAAAAGAAATACATAGATCAATGGAACAGAATAGAAAACCCAGAAATAAACCCACAATTATACAGTCAATTAATCTTCAACAATGAATGTACGATGGGAAAAAGTCTCTTCAAAAATGGTGCTGGGAAAACTGGACAGCCACATGCAAAAAAATGGAACTGGACCACTCTCTTTCACCATACACAAATATAAACTCAAAATGGAGTAAGGACCTGAATGTGGGAACTGAAACTATAAAAATCCTAGAAGAGAGCACAGGCAGTAATTTCTCTGACATTGGCTATAGGCAACATTTTTCTGGATGTGTCTCCTGAGGCAAGGGAAACAAAAGCAAAAATAAACTTTTGGGACTACAACAAAATGAAAAGTTTCTGCACAGCAAGGGAAGCAATCAACAAAACTAATAGGCAATGTACTGAATGGAAGAAGATATTTGCAAATGATATATCTGATAAAGTGTTATCAGATATATACCAAAATATATAAAGAACTAATACAACTCAACACCCAAAAGACAAATAATCCAATTAAAAACAGAGAGAAGACATGAATAGAAGAGAAGAGAAGAGAATACAATAGAAGAGAAGACATGAATAGATATTTCTCCAGATGGCCAACAGATGTAGGAAAAGATGCTCAACATCACTCACCATCAGGGAAACGCAAATCAAAACCACAATGTGATATCACCTCACACCTGTCAAAATGGCTAAAATAAAAAAGACAAGAAACAGTAAGTATTGGCAAGAATGTGGAGAAAAAGGAACCCTCTCGCACTGTTGGTGGGATAGCAAACTGGTGCAGTCACTGTGGGAAGCAGTATGGAGGTTCCTCAAACAAGTAAAAATAGAACTACCATATGATTCAGTAATTCCACTACTGGGTACTTACCCTAAAAATACAGAAACACTAATTCAAAGGGATACATGCACCCCTATATTTATTGCAGCATTATTTACAATATATGCTATGGAAGAAACCCAAGTGTTCGCTGATAGATGAATGGATAAAGAAGAGGTGGGATAACTATACAATGGAATATTATTCAGTCATAAAAAAGAATGAAATCTTGCCATTTGCAACAACACGAATGGAGCTAGAGAGTATAATGCTAAGCTAAATAAGTCGGTCAGAGAAAGACAAATACCATATGATTTCACTCATATATGAAATTTAAAAAACAAAACAAATGAGCAAGGGGAAGAGAGAGAGATTGAAACCAAGAAACAGACTCTTAACTATAGAGAACAAACAAACGGCTACCAGAAGGGAGGCGGGTGGGGGGATGGGTGAAATAGGTGATGGGGATTAAAGAGTACACTTGCCATCACGAGCACTGAGTAATGTATAGACTTAAAAAAAAAAAGAAAGACAAAACTAGACACTGGTTAAAGTGATCAGAATAGACTTCACACAGCAACAACCTTGGAGAATTTTTTTTTTTTAAGATTTTATTTATTTATTTGACAGAGAGATAGAGAGAACACGAGTAGGCAGAGCAGCAGGCAGAGGGAGAGGGAGAAGCAGTCTCTCCGCTGAGTGGGGAGCCGGATGTGGGGCTCAATCCCAGGACCCTGGGATCATGACCTGAGCTGAAGGCAGCCGCTTAAGCGACTGAGCCACCCAGGCACCCAAACCTTGGAGAATATTTACTAAAGAACCCTTTAATAAAGTGTATTTACTAAAGATCCTTTTTAGACAAAACAAAACAACAACAACAACAACAACAACAACAACAAAACCCTAACTAAGCCTGTGTGTGAGTTAATGACACAGTAGGAATAGAACCCATGTCTCCTGACTCCCAGTCTAGTGCTCTTCCCATTGCCGTTAAGATTATTTGCTCAGACCCCTGGAGAGGAAGTGTCGCAGCACTAAAGAGAGATAATTGCCTCATCAAATCCAATCATCTTTTTAACACAACAGATGAATGAAAACCAAGATAAGACTCTACTCTGTTCAATAGTTACTTTTTGGTACCCCAACAGTGTTCTCTGAAAGTTCCCAGAAGCTAGTGCTATCCTCTACATATTCTCCTCTCGGAAGGCTATAAGCACGCCCCTTACTGGAAGCCTTCCCTGTCTACATCAACCTGAAGTGGATGCTCTTTGTCTCTCTCATCTACCTCGGCCCTTTTGTTAGTGCTTATATAATGCCTCATACGAAGCTGTCCAGTTCAGAAGACTTGATCCACGTTTGGCTATTTAAATAAGTTAAAATTAAGTTAAAAACTCAGCTTAGTTCCTCAGTTGCACTACCCATATTTCAAGGGCTCAACAGCCATAAGTGGCTAGTGGCTACCAAATTAGACAATGCACATTAAAGAACATTTCTTTCATCGCAGAAAGTTCTATTAGACAGCACTACATACTATTAGTTATAATTTTTTGTGTGTATGTTTTAGTTTTTCAGCTAGACTATGAGCTCCTTGAGGGCAGGGACCACACCTTATCAATTCTACATCCCTCCCCCACTCAGCACAGTGCTTTATACCTAAATAATAAATATCCAACATATTCATTGATTGGATCCTCAGGAAAGAATTGCCTCATTAGTAAGCTCTAGGATTACTTAAATCTTTTTCCTTTATTCTCAGCCAAAAATAAAGTTCAACCCATCTTCCCAGAAAGAAGAACAGTGTGTTAAAGCCTAATAAATAAGAAACTCCTGTCCATCTAGTCATGGTCAGCTGGAAGAAAGGGCAAAGGAAAGGATTGGCTGAAGTACGCTATGCCTAACATAGATATCAAACTCTAGGCCTTCAATATGCTGAAAAGAACCTCTGCCTGAACACCTGGTTCCCTGATTTCTACTTCCCATGGAGTTGTCCCCGGTCTGGAATATTTCTGAGGTCAGGGTGCTGCCAAGGTCACCACAGTGTTCAGCAAATGGCAGGGCAGGGCCACAGATGTGTCAAATAAAATCAGATCAAAAATTCCCTGAGTAGGTCTCAGAACCATTACAGAGGAGTGTAACACCTGTGACTAAGGGGTCCACGAAATAATAAATCATCCTTATGCCAAAGTGGCATATTTTAGGATGGCATATTCTGCTACCCTTCACTCTTCAATTAACCAAGCCACACCGACATTATTATGTGCTGCTAGGAACTCATTTTCTTTCATTTCTAAAACAATGACAACCCTGTGGGCAAATTCTATTTCACCTAATGGCAATATTACATAACTAGGCTGGGCAATCCATCCGTACTGGTCTGTCATCTACTCATTGATCTACTCATTCATTCAACAGTTATGTATTAAGCACCTATTCTGTTCTAACATGGAGATAAACCAATGAGGAAAACTGAGTGGGTCTATGCCCTTATGAAGAATGTAAATGCTCATAAGAGATATAGCAGTTAACTACCACATTTCCTCAAATCTAAGACATCATTGATTTTCATCATGGATTTAATAGCTTTTCAGGAGGAAAAAAAGTGCTACCACACTAAATACACATATTGATTTGATGTCGCCATCACACATTCCTCTCCAAAAATATCACTAAAGCAATGTGTTGATATGACAAAACTAAGTTTATTGTTTACCTAGGTAAGGGAAAGCATTATCTAGATAGCATTTGTAGCATCTCAAAGGAAGTTAAGGACAAAATTGGGCTATTTTTGAACTTCAAAAGTCTGGTTTAAGGTGGGTCTTTCAACTGAGGGGAGAGGGAGGTCTCGGTTAGCATTGGATAAGGATTACAATAAAATAGTTTAGGGTTGATAGGCACAGCAGTTAAGGCAAGGGGCTCAGAGAGTCTTGAAATAAAAATTGTCATTTGATGCTTTATTTTGAAGAGTAGATGTGTCTTTCAAGCAGGTCCTGGAATCAACAATAAAGTCATTTGTAACATTTATCTTCCTGAAAAAGAGTTGGCTGGAATGGTGAAGTCATGTTGATGTAGAGAGTAAGCTACTTAGATGGTGTCATCAACATGTGAAAAATACACCCTTTCAAAGAAATAAAGGTATCCAGGGGCACCTGGGTGGCTCAGTCAGTTAAGCATCCTACTCTCGATTTTGGCTTGGGTCATGATTTCAGGGTTGTGAGATCCAGCCCCACGTCCAGCTCTGTGCTCAGTGGGGAGTCTACTTGAGATTCTCTCTCTCTCTCTCCCTCTGCCCACCCCCCGCTTGTGTGCATACGCTCGCTCTCTCTAAATAACTAAATAAAATATTTAAAAAATCTGTCCAAAACTTGGAAATAAGGTGAAGAGGGTGACTGCTTGATTTCAGCTCAGGTCATGATCTCAGGGTCCTAGGATAGAGTTCCACTCTCAGTGGGGAGTCTGTTTGAGATTCTCTCTCCCTCCCTCTGCCCCTTCCCCACACTTGCTCTCGCTTTCTCTCTTCCTCTCTGTCTAAAATAAATAAACAAATCTTTTTTAAAAATCATGATAAAAAAACGGTGGACATAACCCAAATGCTCATCAACTGATGAGTGGATAAACAAACTAGTATATCCATACAATGGGATGTAATTCCTCCATAAAAAGGAATGAAGTACCAATACATGTGTAACTTGGATGAACCTTGAAAACATTATGCTAATTGAAAGGAGCCAATCACAAAAGTCAACATATTATGTGATTTTATTCACATGAAAGTCCAGAACAGGCAAATCCATAGAGACAGAAGGTAGATTAATGGTTGCTTAGGGATGGTAGGGGACAATGGGGTGAAAGGGGAGTAAGAGCCAAGGGGTACAAGGTTTCTCTGTGAGGTGATGAAAATGCTTTAAAATCATGCACATACTCAACACCATTGAATTATACACATTAAATGGATGAACTAAGAAGAAGGAAGAAGAATGTGGTGTGGTTCACAGTGTTAAATGCTCAGAGAAATCAAATGGGAAAAAGAATAGTGCAGTGGGAGGTGAAGAAAGAAATGAGTTAGGTGACTTTCTCAGGATATTTGGCTGTGAAGGGCAAGGTAGATATCCAGGTGCCTGTAGTATTGAGGAAATATGGTTTTTAGATTGAAGATAAGAAAAGACATCTCCAGATGTCAGTAGAGAGGGAGAAGTTAGATAGGAGGGAGGTTCATTGGTAGGTAGAGGTCCCTGAGGCAGGAACAGGAGGAAAATCCAGGGCACAGGTGAGGAGTTGGAGGCAGTATGGCAAACATCTCTTTTGGTGAAATGGTAGGGGATGGAGAAAGGCAGGTAGGTGTGGAAGCAGGTGGGTTTGTAGGTGGGGTCATCGGAACTTGAGGAAGTTCTCTGATGGCTTCTGTGCTTGCTGTGAAGTAGATCTGGCCATATGAAGGAGTGAGGAAAAATGTGATTGGGTTGGAAGAATGAAGAGTGGAAAAACTTTGAAATGATTGCTTCTGACAATGGGAGGATGGGGTTGCAGTGTTGCAGGAAAGACCGTAGTTGGAAGAATCTTATTTAGTTCCCACCCAGAAAGTCCTGAGAAGTTGAATTCATAAATATATTCTCTAAGATGAGCAGGAGAATGATGGACCCTAGGGTTAGGGTTGCCTATTGGAGACTGCTTTTAGGACAAATAATTCTAGGTTTGGGTCTAGATACCTGCACTCTAATTTCAGGTAAACCACTTACCTGTTGTGTGATCTTGAATTATCAATGAACTCCTCTGTGCTTCAGTACTTTTTAATTGAAGTTGTATTTTTTAACTTTTACTTTGAAATAATTTTAAATTTGTAGAAAATCCAAAGATAGTATGAAGAGTTTCCAGCCTTCCTTAATATTAACATTGTACATAATCATGGCACATTTATCAAAACTCAGAAATTAACATTGGTACAATACTAAACTACAGATTTTATTCGGATTTTACCAGTTCTGCCACTAACATCCATTTCCTGTTCTAAGATCTATTTCTGAATGCCGCATTGCATTTACTCATCATGTTTCCTCCAGTCTTGACAGCTCTTAGTCTCTTCCTATTTTTCATGAACTTGACACTTTTGAAGAGTGAAGTATTTTGTAGAATTTTCCTTCATTTTGGGGTGTCTGATATTTTCTTATGATTAGACTGCAGTTAACGAGTATAGAAATGATGTGCCCTTCTCTTCATATCAGGGGGCACATGATAGCAACATGACTTATTACTGGTGATGTTAATTTGATCAGTTGGTTAAGGTGGTATCTGTCAGATTTCTCCATTATAAAATTATTACTTTTTTTCCCATACTCTATTTATTAGAAGTCACTCACTAATTCTAGCCCATATTCATAAGGAAGGGGATTCTACGTTTCTGTTCTGAATATTTGCAATGAAGGAGGTTAGCCCTCCAAATTCTATGATTCTAGGCTGTTTTCTATAGTGGTACAATTCAAGAGGAACGAGGATGTTCCCCAACATTAATCATCTACCTGTCCTAGCCCATGATTGAAATTCCAAGATTAATGAGGCATTCCTTAGGGTTTTGCATTGCTTACTTTCTGCAGGTCTCCTTTTAAAATGCAATCATTTCTGGGAGGACCAGTACCCTCTTATTGCGATGGTTAGTTAAGGATGCTTGGAGGCCAAATACTGCAACCTCCCATACAAAGTGCAAACTTTTTTTTTTTTTTTTTTTTTTGAGAGAGAAAGAGTAATAAGCAGGCTTCATGCTCAGCATGGAGTCTGATGCGGGGCTTGATCTCACGACCTTGAGATCACAACCTGAGCCAAATTGGGAGTCAGATGTTCGACCAACTTAGCTACCCAGAAGCCCTCAAAGTGGAAACATTCTTTTTTTTTTTTTGAAGATTTTATTTATTTATTTGACAGAGAGGAGAGAGATCACAAGTAGGCAGAGAGGCAGGCAGAGAGAGAGGGGGAAACAGGCTCCCTGCTAAGCAGAGAGCCTGATGCGGGTCTCAATCCCAGGGTCCTGGGATCATGACCTGAGCCGAAGGCAGAGGCTTTAACCCACTGAGCCACCTAGGTGCCCCAGGTGGAGACATTCTTATTGTGAGTATGCATGTGCAACCTGAAAGTGCCCATTGGGTAGACCTTACTCTGGCCCTTTGCCTCATCTTGAGACCAGGCAAAGAATTTATATCCTTACACATATACCTAAAAAATTACTCCCAAAGTGCCATTTACTGACATTTTCATGGACAGACTAAGCCAAACAACCAGAAGTTCCCATTAGACATCCTTGTTCTTTCTTCCAAACTACTCCTACCTCAACTGACAAGTTCATAATCTTTTTCCACAATCTGTCCCCTACCCTACCCTCCATCACCTCTATTATCCCCATCAATAAGTACTCAGCATCTCCTACTAGTAAAACAAAACCCCAAAGCTGGTTAGATAGGCACTGGGGAGGATCCTAGTCCAGCCCATCTTATCTAGGTCATACCCCTCTGAGAGACAAAAAGCTAAGAATTCTGTTTCCAAAGAACCAGCCAGCACTTTTACCAGCAGCTTGCAAACATCTCCAGGAGGATCACTGGACCCTTAAAGCCCATCCTCAAATCTCCCCCACCAAGGTTGCCAGTGCTCCACTGTGTTCCCGAAACCAGGCCTTTCGCTTCTATTTGACCGTGTCCGTTTAATGGAATACTACACGGCAGTGAATGAATGAACTAGCATTACAAGTATCAATACAGATAAATCTCACAAATATAATGTTGATCAAAGTTGTAGAGGGGCGCCTGGGTGGCTCAGTTGGTCAAGCGTCTACCTTCGGCTCAGGTCATGATTCCAGGGTCCTGGGATCGAGCCCCATGTCAGGCTCCCTGCTCATCGGAGAGCCTGCTTCTCCCTCTCGTCTGCCTGACGCTCTGCCTACTTGTGCTCTCTCTGACAAATAAATAAATAAAATCTTTAAAAAAAAAAAGTTGTAGAATGATATAGTATGATTTCATTTATATAAGTATATAAATACATGGAAAGCATCTCTATATATGTAGTTTGATTTTATTACTATAAACATAAAAATACATGAGAATAATAAATACCAAATTTGGCATAACAGGGCCCTCTGGAAAGAGGGAGGGCAGGATAACTCAGCTATTGGCATTGTTTTACTTCTCAAGTTGGGTGGGGGACACCTAAGTGTTTCTGGTATTGATCATTATGTAAAAATTAACAAAAGTGGATCCAAGATTAGCAATATGTGTTAAAAGCCTCAAAATTGTTTATACCCTTTATCTGCTCATTCCTCTTGTAAAGAATTTTCCTAAGGAAATAATAAAAGATTTATACAGATATACATATGAGTGGTTGTGGTGGTTTCTTTTTAATAGAGAAAACAATTATAAACAACCTAAAGGTTCAACTCTAAGGGTTCAGTTAAAGATTATGTTCCATTGACATGATGGATGGATAGAATGAAGCCACTACAATTTTTGTGTTGGGAGCGTACATGGTGGGACGGGAAAGTACTGGCCATTTAGTGTAGTTTTTTAAAGGGTGTCACAAAGTGGGCACCTGAGTGGCTCAGTCGGTTAAGTGCCTGCCTTCGGCTCAGGTCATGATCTCAGGGTACTGGGATCAAGTTCCACACTGGGCTCTCTGAATGGGGAGTCTGTTTCTCCCTCTCCCTCTCTCTCACAAATAAATAAATAAAATCTTCCCCCAAAAAAGGATGTCACAAAGTAATATGTACTATATGATTTAAATTTAAAAATGAAGATAAATGGGGACTCCTGGGTGGCTCAGTTGGTTAAGCGGCTGCCTTCAGCTCAGGTCATGATCCCAGGGTCCTGGAATCGAGTCCCACAACGGGCTCCTTGCTCGGCAGGGAGCCTGCTTCTCCCTCTGCCTCTGCCTGCCACTCTGCCTGCTTGTACTCTCTCTCTCTCTGATGAATAAATAAATAAAAAATCTTTAAAAAAAAGATTAAAAAAATGAAGATAAATGGACATAGGAAATAGACAAAATGTGATACATTCCTACAATGCAGTACAAAGTAGTAATTAAAAAAAAAAAGAGGGCAACCCTGTCAGACCCCTCTCACTCTCGAGAGCTTTTTCTGTATCTTCACTTAAACTTCTATTGCTTTACTCACACACACACACACACACACACAATTAGCCCTCATGTATCAGCTAGATAGATCTCAAAATTATAAAGCTCAGTGAAAATGTTGCAAAATAACACTACCATTTATAAAAAGATTAAAACATATATGATAGTATCACATCTGTTTATGGATATGTACTATTTGAAAAACACTTAGAATAATAGAACCTGGTCCATAATAAGCGCTTGCGGCTGGTTGTGTTTTCCAAGATGGCCAGAACAAGATTTCTCATCCTACGTGATCTTCCCATTTACATTTCTCCCATCAAGAAGTGGGAGGGGGGGGTCTATATTCCCTCTTCTTGGATCTGGGTGGGTCTATGGCTATCAGGGAAATAATGCCATGTGACTTCTGATGGTAGATCATAAAAGGTAATACCATTTCTACTTGGTCTTCTTGGCAGAGTCCCTCCTGGAGTCCAACCACCAGGCTGTAAAAAGCCCAAACTGCAATAAGAATCACATGCAGGTGTTCCAGCAGATGGCCCCAGGTCTCAGCCAGCAGCCAGCATCAGCCTCCAGGTCAGTGAATGAGGAAGCCTTCGAGATGATTCCAGCCCCAGCTGCCATTGGACTGCCTTATGAGGGGTCCGCCTTATGAGGGATCCTTATGAAGGATCCGCCTACCTGAGCCGGGTCAACCCTTAGAACCATGAGAGAAAATAAAACAATTGTTGATGTTACTTTGAGCCAGTAAGTTTTAGGGTGACTTCTAATGCAGCAATAGACAACCGTACAGTATTATTTAAGTGTTTATGAAAATAAATTAAATAGTAAAAGTATAAAAAAGTTGGCAGGATGTACCTGCCAACCTCATGATAGTAAAGGCATTGGGGAAAGGAGGGAAGAGGATTGAGACTGGAGAGGACTTAATATGTTAGTTCTTTAAATACAAACAAAAATTAAATACAAAAGACAATAAAAATGGCACTTGTTAATTCTGGGTTTGAAAGTTTTTTGTGTTTTTTTTTTTAAAGATTTTATTTATTTATTTGACAGAGAGAGATCACAAGTAGGCAGAGAGGCAGGCAGGGAGAGAGGGGGAAGCAGGCTCCCCGCCGAGCGGAGAGCCCGATGCCAGGCTCGATCCCAGGACCCTGAGATCATGACCTGAGCTGAAGGCAGAGACTTAAACCCACTAAGCCACCAGGCGCCCCTGGGTTTGAAAGTTTTTAATAAAAAAATTGTTTGTCTGGTACACCTCCAAAAAGGAGATACAGGTATGCAAAATGGACGATACACCCATCAGGTTTAATCAGCACCATATTGCCTGCCAGAGGAGGCCTGGAGCCTTGAGAGGCTCCCAAGTGTCCTTGCCACTTGAAGAATAAAAAAGCTGGAGGTGTGCCTAAGTCAGCTCCACTTCATTCACAATCTAGGGCTGACTATGAAGAAGGAAGGTCACTGCATATCCTATTACGAGTTGCCTCACATCTCAGCTAACCTAACCCTGTCTCTGATGCAAGAATGATAATAACCCGACTCCTTCTGGAATGGGAGTGAGGAATGTACTGGCACCAGAGAGAGATTTTCCTTAGCACCCCTCTAAACATAGGAGCCCAACCAGAATACCACAAACACCTCACAAAGGCACACTTTTAATATTGCACAAGATCTAAAAAAGAAATGGGTCCTTTTGGGAAAGGATTCAGAAGACTAGAAGGGCAGAAGAAATGGAAATTGATTCTCCATCAAAGCTCTAGTGCTTGCAGGTCAAAACACTGGCTATTTTGTGTCTTCACACTCAAAGCAGAACAGCTAAGAAGGAAAGAACAGTATTATTCTGTTGCCTAAGAAAAATTTATGAAGATAGTCATCCTTGGAGAAGAGAGTATAGAGCTGGAAGAATTCCCTATGACAGCACTTCTCAGACTATCTGCCATGAAGGACCAGAGTTTTTCATTGCAATCCAACACGAACTGACATTTTTGCTAAATGAAATGAAAATAAAGTACTAGAAAAATAATTATGCTTAGATTGCTATAAAACTTCGTAGGTGCTTACTCTTGATTTCTGAGCCTGCGTTCTCATGGACGGACGAGTAACAGTTTGCCGATGGTCCCAGCCAATGGATCCCACCTTGAGTAGCACTACGATTTGCCCAATTTCACAAGAAATCAGTCTCTTATAAAAGAAACACCATAGAAAGGTGGGAATTTCTTGTTACATTCTTTAACATTAAAGTAAAATCCGTTCACCTTCAATGGTTTATCTTTCCAGGAAGTTGGTTCATTCTAAGTAAATATATTTTAAATGGCTTTGTGGAAGAAATTAGGGCAGGCTCCCATTTTATAAAACTCAAAGCTTAAATATAGAATAAGATTGGAGTCTCAGGAGTCAAGCTACTTTTCCTATCTGGCAATTTTTATTAATTGATCTACCAGTTAATTACAAAAAAAAAAAAAGAGAGAGAGAGAGAGAAGCCCTGCTAGTTAATCTACAGCATGTGTTGTCAAAATTGTTGAACATAAAATTGCACTGCTCTTGAGACATCTCACACCTGCCTAACTGAGCCAGGTGCACCTGTTTTCCAAGACAACTCCAAAGACAATGCATCTAGTCAGGCTGGCAAGAAAAGAATGAGTTTCATGCAAGGACATGCATTTGGGGCTTAATGAGGCACACAGGATTATTATTTATAACACAATCAACATACGCAATTTACGAAGTGATTAAATCTTGTCCCAGTAGAGCTCACGTGGATCCATGCCATGATGACCCAATTATTTATAAGGTTTTTTTTCTTTTCTGTCATAATTTGCTCTCCTGTGACCAAAAAAGGATTTGAACTACTCTGAGATAAAAAAATTCAAGGCATAATGGCCTTTGTTTTCCCCAAATTAAATGGTAGGGGAAACAAAGACTTAGCTTAAAAAGCAAAACAAATTAAGAATAACCTCACCCTGAACGCCAAATGGGGCTGTGCACATTTTGATCTTCGGTTTGTCATCCATGGTATTTTTATGTCCTTTGATTCCCTAAGATTTTACATGTACATGGTTGTTATTCTTTGTAAGTATTTTTAGTTGCTGTACAAGATCCTTCCAAGCCCTTTTGGGTGGGCAGTGTAGTTATTATATCCACTTTGTGTGGCGATAATAAAATATTTGGCTTGGGCACCAACCAGTCCAAATGAAGCATGAACGAATCAAAAGTGACACCAGCAGGGAACTCCCAGCACAGCAGGAGCAGAGGCCACGAGGCAAATTGGCCCAGCCTATTCATGAGAGGAGGAAATGGATGGTTAGGAAAACCAGGCCTGGGGTCACAAGTCAACATTTTCTATTTCGAGGTAGTAGGATTGCTTCTAAGCTGTCTGACTTCCAACTCGAACCCCCATTCTTATCTCTAACCACTTTAAAATAATGTTGAAAGTCCAAAATGAGTAGAGAGGTCCCTACAAAAAAGGAAGGAAGAAGGAAAGGAGGGGAGGCAGGAAGGAAGAAAATAACATTTTTTATGAGAATTGGAAATATAGCCTCATTGTGATCAAGTGTTTTCAAATATCAGTTTTGTCCTGGTTGATTGGAATTGTTCAAGACACGCTATTTACTGCTGGCTTTCTCAACGGTGGCACTAATGACACTTGATATGGGCCACAGAACTTTCCTGTGGGGGCTATTCTATGCATTGTAGGATGTGGAGCAGCATCCTGGCCTCTGCCTGCTGGATGCCGGCAGTACTGTCCTAGCTGTGACAACCAAAACTGTCTTCAGACATTGCCAAATGTCTCAGACAAGTCCGCCAGTGGAAAACCGGTTTAGTGTGTTTGTTCTAAATATATTATCAAACTCAACTCATTTTATACCTGAAGGTCAACAGTTGCAACCAAGAACAGGAATTTATAGAAAAAAGAAAATACAAGATTCTTTAACGGAACTCTGTAATTTGATCAAAAATGCCCCCATGCACTCCTCTGATTGAATTTTGAATGCAAATGGAATTATTCAATTAGGCAACCAAGAGCAGGCACGTATCTTTGAACTGGATGGCTCATAGACCTAACGATAGGTTTCATTCTTCTACTCATGATGAAACACGGAATGGCATTTGATATTTTTCTAACATTTCCAATAATTTCTTATATTTGTCTTAGATTTATAGCCTATTTCCCCTCAACTTTTTTCTTGAGCACATAACTCTATGTTATCTGAGGAATTTACCTAAATTCTTTTTAATTTTCTCATGCAAAAGTTATTTTCAAGGGTGCCTGGGTGGCTCAGTGGGTTAAAGCCTCTGCCTTCAGCTCAGGTCATGATCCCAGGGTTCTGGGATCGAGCCCCGCATTGGGCTCTCTGCTCAGCCGGGAGCCTGCTTCCCCTCTCTCTCTGCCTGCCTCTCCGCCTGCTTGTGATCTCTCTCTATCAAATAAATAAATAAAATCTTTAAATAAATAAATAAATAAATAAATAAAATAAAAGGTTACTTTCAAAGGACTTTGAGATAACTGAAAAGTGCTCTGTGAGTAAGAAACATACGTTTCAGCTTGCCCTCCACCCATATTCATGGCAGCGTGTTACATGCTATATCCAAAATAGCCAAAAGGTGAGATCAACCTAAATGCCCATCAGCAGATGGACAAAATGGATAAACAAAATGTGGTGTATACATACAGTGGGATACTATCCAACCTTAAAAAGGAAAGAAATATTGACATATGCCACAACATGGATGAACCTGAGGACACTATGCTGAGTGAAATAAGCCAGTCGCAAAAGACAAATATTGTACAATTCCACTATGTGAGATACCTGGAATAGTCAAATTCATAGGGACATAAAGTAGGATGGTGATTTCGGGGGGCTGGAAGGAGCGGAGATTTGGGAGTTTTTCTTTTCTTTCTCTCTTTCTTTCTTTCTTTGACAGAGAGGAGAGAGATCACAAGTCGGCAGAGAGGCAGGCAGAGGGAGAGGGGGAAGCAGGCTCCCCGCTGAGCAGAGAGCCCAATGCTGGGCAGAGGCTTTAACCTACTGAGCCACCTAGGCGCCCCAGGAGTTTTTCTTTAATGGGTACAGAGTTTCTGTCTGGGATGGCAAAAAAGTTCTGGAGAGGGATAGTGGTGATGGTTTGCACAGCAATGTACTTAATACCATTAAACTGTACATTTAAAAATGATTAAAATGAGGGCACCTGGGTACCTTAGTCGATTAGGCATCTGCCTTCAGCTCAGGTCATGGTCCCAGGGTCCTGAGATTGAGCCTCATATTGGGCTCACTGCTCAGTGGGGAGTCTGCTTCTCCCTCTCCTTCTGCTCCTCCACCCTACTCATTCTCTCTCTCTCTCAAATAAATAAATAAATAAAATCTTTTTAAAAAAGATAAAAATGGTACATTTTATATGTGTATTTTGCCATAATTAAAAAAAATCAAATCAGAATGTACTCTATATACATAAAAATATGCAAACATAATACCTCATTCACAAAAAATCCTCTTCTCTGGGGTAAAGGGCGTGACATCAATGTAATATCCATGGGCACACCCACTGTTCTTTGGAATCTGGTCAAATGCGTTTCCAGATGTCCAGCTGGGCTGCATTTGTGGCCAAGCCAACCATTTCAGTCATCCCTAAAATCCAATTGCTAAAGCAAGTCAATCCCGTAGGAACTTACTGAACTAGTTTGGACAATTCAAAAGAAAGAACTCACTTTGTTGTTGTTTGGTTTTTTTTTTTCCAGAGTCCCAACCTTGGACTCTGTTCATTAGCCTCAAAGCTATGCAGATGATTAGGAATTGAGAGTTAACATTATTTCTCCCATCCACTGGAAAAGCAAGGTAGAAGCAGCACTCCTTTTTCTTTTCATTGCACAAAATCCTATTAATAAATACTTGACACTGTGTCCATGGAATTGATTTGTTTTGTCAGTAACAGAAAATATTGAGTGTCTATCTCTATACTACTCGATTAAATTAAAAGTTATAAAAAAGAATTAAAAATGTGGGATGAAGTACAATCAATGTCCAAACACTTATGTATAAAAAAATGCATTTATTGTCTGGTTACTGCCTGTGTAGACACTCTACTTCCACCACTGATCCTACATCCAGGTCAGTATGAGCTAGCATGTTTGTGTGCATACGGAAGGAGCTTTTATTTTGTAACAGAGAATGTGGAGAGGAAGTGTGGGGACAGGGAGAAGCTGAAGTGAAGGAGCTGGGGAATGGAAGGAGATAGAAGGGCTTCCGGCATCCACTCAGATCCTTGGACTGGTTTTGAGTTCACTACTGAGAGAGAGTTAGAGGCAGAAGTTGATGGAACTCTTCAAAAGAGGCTTTGAGAGACCTGTCAAAACCAGGCGTGGAAGAGGAGATGTGCCTTCCTCCCATTTCTAGTTGCCCCAGCACTGTTCTTGGGCTCTAAGAACTGAAAAGGTTGGAAGTATCCAGAAACCACAGCTTGGGGGTGTGAATCAGGGGGTACCACCACGAGGCTACAGAACAGTGGTGGACAAGATGAGGAAGAAGATGAGGGAAGAGGTCATGACAGGCATTATTTTTTTAAAGATTTTGTTTATTTATTTGTCAGAGAGAGAGAGAGCACAAGCAGGGGTAGTGGCAGGCAGAGGGAAAAGCTGGTTCCCTGTTGAGCAAGGAGCCCCATGTGGAGCTCCATCCCAGGACCCTGGGATCATGATCTGAGCTGTCATGACCTGGGATCATGACAGATACTTAACTGACTGAGCCACCCAGGAGTCCCTATGATGGGCGCTATTGAAGCACCATTTTATTTATTTCTGCTAGTAATGCTGGGTCACTGTGGGGGAAAGGAGATGGGAGCATCTTTTTAGGAGTACAGTGATTCATAAAAGTCAGTAGATACTGAATTACATATAAATCTTTTTTTTAAATTAACATATAATGTATTATTTGTTTCAGGGGTACAGGTCTGTGATTCATCAGTCTTACACAATTCACAGCACTCCCCATAGCACATACTCTCCCCAATATATAAATTGTTTTTATTTAGCCCCTATAATAAATCCACTGAGAGTGGCATTATAATTATTCCCATTTTACAGATGAGGAAACTGAGAGCCAGAGAGATTAAGTATCTTTCCTGAAGCCACATGACTCTCAAGAGGCAGAGCTGGGGTCAGAACCCAAGTACGTTTGACTTTAAATCCTACGTCCTTAACCACAGTGCTTCACTGCTTCTTACTGTAGAAAACAAGGACAGGTTAGGAACATCAGAATTCTGAATGTTGCTAGTTGCTCTATTTTATGCACTAAATATTACTTTATAAAACACTGTTAAGAATGATGAGGGTTTTTTTTTTTTTTAAGATTGATTTACTTATTTTACAGGGAGGGTAGGGGCAGAGGGAGAGAGAGAATCCTAAAGCAGACTCTGGGCCAAGCACAGAGCCCACTGCTGGGCTCAATCTCACAATCCTGAGATCAGGACCTAAGTTGAAACCAAGAGTCAGATGCTCAACCGACTAAGCCACCCAGGTGCCCCTACTGCAGGTTTAATATGTGCATGGTTTTGTCATTTTGCTACTAAATGCTACGGAAAAAGAAAGTGTTTCTTAGGAGATCACAGATTCTTAGTGATTGTTTTTTGTATCCTTCTGTAATACTTGAAAAATGCTGCACATAAAAGTGGGAGCCAATAGCCTATCCCAAATCAGTTTAAGATAAGGTTGTTTAAAGACAAATGCCCTTTTCATGGGGATGAAAGGTATGGCATAGGGAATATAGTCAATGGTATTATTATAGCCCTGGGTGGTGACAGATGGCAGCTACACTTGCGGTGAGCACAGCATGACATATAGACTTGTTGAATCACTATGTTGTACACCTGAAAGTAATGCAACGTTGTGTGTCAACTATACTTCAAAAACAAAACAAAACAATAAAAAGTAAAGACAAATGCCCTCTAAAGTACAATTCTGAAAAATTAAAGAGTGCCTCCATATACCTCCTACTTTCTTTGTAACCTGAATGCATATATACTTCATACACTGACATTTGTGACTGCATCATATATTATTTTGTTTGATCCTTCTGAAATGTGTTTGCATTTTTTGGCTTACAGTCTCTCCCATAACAAGTTCCTTTATCTTAGTTAAACACATTCCAAGTATTTAGCAGAACACAGCAGAGTGACCCTGGAGGCTCTTTGGTCAGATCCCTCTTTCGTTGAGCTCACCTATTTGGTTGGAAGAAGTCTTCCCCTAGAATGCTGTCTGAGAACAGGGGCCTTACTTTGCTCTCTGCTGTGTCTCTGCAGCCCAGAATCATGCCTAGAGTCAAGTAGGTGCTAGATACATACTGACTGAATAAATGACGAATGAACGCATCCAGACTATGGGAAGGGAACAAGATGGGGTGTTTTAGATACAAACAGAATGGAACTATAGAGACTATCTTGCCCTTTGGGAGCTACAGGCACTGCCTTTGGGGCCTGACCTGTGCTTTGGTGAAAATTTCTAGCCTGAGTGGCCCAGGAATGACCATGGCCCCTTTACACTCCATCATCTTGTATTTGGAAGCCCAGCCTGTGGATGACTCCTTGCCTCACAGGCCCACCAAGGATGCAGTCGAGAGGACTATGGAGGAGGAAGGTCAGTTTCAGCAGACACCATGGCTGATATGCCCTCTACTTTGCTCTTTAAAGTATGGTACCTGGGGGGGGGGGGGGGGCCTGGATGGCTCAGTTGGTTGAGTGTCCCACTCTTGATTTCGGCTCAGGTCATGATCTCAGGGTCATGGGATGGGGCCCCATGTCATGTGTGGAGTCTGCTCCTCTCCTTCTCCCTCTACCCCTCCCCATGCTCCCACTCTCTCTTTCAAATAAATAAAACTTTACAAAAAATTAAAAAAGAATAAATAAATAAAGTGTAGTTCCCTTTGGGCTGACGGAGGCAAGAGCGGGGGCGAGAGGGGTGAAGAAGTTGTTGACTTGGGGGTGCGGAGGGCGGGTGGAAGAGAGCTTGAAGTTTGGACAACTGAGGCGAGGGCGCGGGGGTGCGGACGCCAAGCGCGCCTCTCTTTTCTTCTGCCCAGTTCGCCATCCGGCCATCCGGACCTTCACTGTCCGCTGCCAGCACAGCCCGCCCTGCTTGGAGCCTCCTCCCCAGGCGCTGCCATCGCGGGTCCCCTCCGAGCGGCCGCCGCGGTGCCCACTCTTCCCTGTCAGCGCCGGGCGCTCATATCCCGGGCGGTGACTCGCCGCCCGGGCTCTAGGCGTGCACACATTGGCTCCGCACAGCGCGGAGAGGTCCGAGCCCCCTCCCCCGCACTCCCTTCCTCCCATTGTTAGAAATGCAGCTTCTCAGGCCTACACCAAATCTACTGAATCAGAATCTGCATCCTGACTTGATCCCCAAGTGATCTGTAGGAACATTAATGTTTGCAAAGCACTGTTATGTAAGACCATTCTTACAACTCCCTGCCGGACACGGTGCTAACCATATACATTATGCCCAGCACAGCCTTTCTGTAGCATCTTTTACCTCAGTAGTACCATTTTTAAGCTCTTATTTTGCCTCTTATTTTATTTCCCAAACAACAGAAGAGCTGCTATTTACTGAGCTCTATAAGGTTTTTATCTTCTTTTATATACATAAGGAAATTGAGGATAGGATATGTTATAGGACCTGTTATACAGCATAACTCACGGGGCACGTGGGTCGCTCAGTTGGTTGAGTACTGGGCTCTTGTTCTCAGCTTGGGTCTTGCTCTTGGGGTCTTGACTCCAGGGTCATGAGTTCGGGCCCTGCTTTGGGCTCCATGGTGGTGTGGAGCCTATTGGAAAACAAACAAACAAACAAACAAAAAACATAAGCATGAAGTCAGAATGGCCATATTATAATTCCTAAGCACTCCGTGCCACACTCAAGGGTTAAGTTTTATAAAACCTCCATATTTTAAACAATTTCTTCAAAAGGAAAACTCAAAAGATTTTGTTGCTTCATTTCCAGACTTTCAGGGTTAAAAGGAGATGGCCTGGGTTCCTTTGGCTTGGCCCTACCTAGGGGAGGAACTACTCTTACAAGCTCTGGAGAAGCCCCAGAAGCTTTAGCTGAGCATTTACCTCCAGTAGGCCCCTTAAGTCAGGGCTCTTGAGCCTGCTGCACTTAGAATTATCAGGAGAGCTTTGAAAAATACCACTGTCTATACTCCCTCCCCAGATATTCTGAATTAATTAGTCTGGAGTGAGGACTGAAGATAAGTTTTCTTCTTCCTCTTCCCCTTCCTCCTCCTCCTTCTCCTCTTCCTCCTTCTCCAAGCTTTGTAAATAATTCTCAGGTGTACTCAAGGTTCAGAGCCTGTGCCCTAAAACCAGTGAAGCCAATGATTCCCAGACCCAAGCAGGGGACAAGTATCTAAATATAGCTCTACTGAAGGCCTCTTGCTGACTTCTTGGTGCCACAGCTTTCTGACGAACTAGATTACTAGAAGGACATTTTCCTGATGTGATACAAGGCCAATTCACAGGTAGTTTCTTTTAAATTAAAAAAAATAAATAAAGTGGTTTTTTTTTTAAGATTTATTTATTTATTTGAGAGAGAGAGAGAAAGAGAGAGAGAGCATGCATGTGCGAGTGCAGGGAGGAAAAGAGGGAGAGAGAGAGAGAGAGGGAGAAGTTAGATTCTCCATTGAACACAAAGCCCAACATGGAGGTTGATTTTAAGACACGGAGATCCTGACCTGAGCTGAAATCAAGAGCTGGACATTTAACTGGCTGAGCCACTCAGACACCCACATAATTAGGGTTTATTTGGTAGTACAAATAAGCAAAAAGCCCACCAAAATAGTAAGCAGGATGGAAACCACACCGATGGCTCCCATTAGCTGGTGACTCACTCCTTCCACATTGCTGGATAACTCTGGTGCTCCAAAGGAACAGTCTACCACAACACTTATCAGGGCCAGTAGGTCATGTCAGCGGTATCTCTGCATCACTAGAAGGTCTAAAGAGGGGCACCTGGGTGGCTCAGTTGGTTAAACATCTGCCTTTGGCTCAGGTCATGATCCCAGGGTCCTGGGATGGAGTCCTGCATTGGGCTCCCTGCTCCACGGGGAGTTTGCTCTCACTGCCCCTCCTCCCACTCGTTCTCTCAATCTCTCTCTCTCTCAAATAAATGAATATAAATAAAAATCACAAAAGGGGGACACCTGGGTGGCTCAGTGGGTTAAAGCCTCTGCCTTCGGCTCAGGTCATGATCTCAGGGTCCTGGGATCGAGCCCCGCATCGGGCTCTCTGCTCAGCGGGGAGCCTGCTTCTCCCTCTCTCTCTTTGCCTGCCTCTCTGCCTACTTGTGATCTCTCTCTCTCTGTCAAATAAATAAATAAAATCTTTAAAAAAAAATCACAAAAGGTCTAAAGAGAAAGTTCAATCCATTCACAATTCTAAAAATCTACAGAGAAGTGAAAAGCATGTTTTATTTATGGGACTGAATTAGGCCCAAGTGCTTCAGTGAGGAAGAACACACAAGAACTGGCACAACACCCATTAATTTCAGTCCTGGAGTTTTGAGGAAAGATGGTAAATACTTTTCACCTAGGAAAACTACAGTAATATAATGTAAAGGGATTTTTTAAAAAGGACAGGAAGAAATAGAGAAGAGACAACAGCAACACAATTTTGGAAACTGGAAAGTGGGAGGCAAGGAATTTGGGAGAAGAGAGAAACCTAAAGGTAATGACATCAAAGGTTTCCCAACCACTGGCCCAGTCATATCAACCACAGAGAATTTCAGTCAGTATGGTCCAGGTATGCACCAAAGCTTCAAATTAGATTTTCAGTCTCCCCATGCTCTCTTTCAAATAAGAGCGTTGTTAAGATTGGGAACAAGACAGGAGCATCTACTTTCACCAATTCTATTCAATATTTTTTACTGGAAATTTTAGCCAGAGTAATTAGGTAACAATTTTATATATATATCACTCAAATTGGAAAGGAAGAAGTAAAATTATCTCTTTTTCACAAATGACATGACCCTATATATAGAAAACCCTAAGAAATCCATAAAAAAACTATTAGAGCTAATAAATGAGTGCAACAAGGTTACAAGACACAAGATCAACCCACAAAAATTAGTTGTCTTTCCATACACGAGCAATGAACAATCCAAAAATGAAATTAAGAAAACAACTCCACTTAGAACAAAATACTTAGGAATGAAGGCAACCAAGGAAATGCAGACTTGTACTCTGAAACTAAAAAACATTGCTGAAAAAAATTAAAGAAGACATTAGTAAATAAAAAGACATCCTATGTTTATAGACTGGACAACTTAATATTGTTAACATGGCAATACTGCCCAAAGTAATCTACAGATTCACCACACTCTCCATCAAAATCTCAATTGTCTTGGGATGCCTAGGTGGCTCAGTGGGTTAAGCATCGGACTCTTGATTTCAGCTCACATCAGGATCTCAGGGTCGTGGGATCGAGTCCTGCATCGGGCTCCACACTTAGTGCAGTCTGCTTGAGGTTCTCCCTCTCTATCCCTCCCCCCACTGACTCGAGTGCTCTCTCTCAAAGAAAGAAAGGAAGAAAATCTTTTTAAAAATCTCTATACCTTTTCTGCAAAAACTCATATGGAATTGTAAGAGACCCCAAATAAGTCAAAACAATCTTGAAAAAAAAAAGTTGGGATACTCACACATACTGGTTCTAAAACTTTCTACAAATCCACAGTAATCAAGGCAGTATGTCTTTGTATACAGATAGACATATAGATCAATGGACGAGAACTGAAATCTAGAAATAAGTCCATACATTGATGGTCAATTGATTTTCAACAAGAGTGCCACAGACCATTCAATGGGGGAAAGGATAATCCCTTCAAAAAATGGCTGAGAAACCTGGATCTGCACATGTAAAACAAATCAGTTTGACCTCACCTCACACCGTATACAAAAATTAACTCAAAATTGATCAAAGACCTAAAATAACTGCTAAAAGTATAAAACTCTTAGGAGAAAACAGAAAACAGGAAAATCCACATGATCTTGGATTAGGCAACGATTTTTTAGCTATAACACCAAAAACAAAAGCTACAAAAAAAAAAAGCTAAATTGGACTGTGCCAAAATTTAAAACTTTTGTGTATTGAAGAACACTACCAAGAAAGTGGAAAGGCAATCTACAGAATGGGAGAAAATATTTGCAAATTATATATCTGATAAGGGTACAGTGTCTAGAATGCTTTAAAATACAATTACCACTCAGCAACAAAGACAACCAAATGGAAGAAAAGTAAACACCTGAGGATTAACAGAGATCAGAAGCTTCTAATGTCAAAATGTGGAGCAGGACACACAAACAGAAAAAAAAAAACTTTAGGAAACAGGAATAATGGAGGGAGAAGGCAATCAATAACCATGAAACAAGAACAAGATGCTACAGGGGAAAAAAAAGAAAACATTCAGAGAATGGTCCTAGAAATTAAAAATAAAAAGTGAAAATGAGGAATTCAATAGAAGATTTGGAGGGGCGTGCCTGGGTGGCTCAGTTGGTTAAGTTACTGACTCTTGATTTTGGCTCAGGTTGTGATCTCAGGGTCCTAGGATGGAGCCCCGCATCGGACTCTGCGCTCAGAGGGGAGTCTGCTTGAGGATTCTCTCCCCACCCCCCCTCCGCACACGTATGCATGAATACTCTCTCTTTCTTAAATAAATAAATAAATCTTTAAAAAGAAAAAGGTTTGGAAAATAAGCAGAAAGTGTCAAAACTATCATTTAACCCAAGTTAGCCTGACCCCACAGCCCATGGAAATAAAAGGTATCTTAGATTTGCAAACATTATCTAACCTGAATTATGAACTTATATTTCCTTGTGATGGATAATAGAGCGTCTATTATCCATTGGATATATTGGAATATATATTGAAATCTACTGGATCATCAGTAGAACTAGAGGCAACCTATTATTTTTACTTGTTCTGGAAATACAAAAAATCACAATAATTTCTGGTTTTAATCTCTTTATGAAATCATCATGGGCAAATTATGGCATGCCATTCATACAAATGGCTACTGGCTAAAGCCTCACAATATATATGGGGTTTTGGTGTTTGCTTCTATGTTTTGGCATGGAGAATCTCATTCTTGAAAAAATATAAGGAAGCAATGTTTTAAGATGGAATTTTGGAGCTAGGAGGAACCCTCGATTTCTTCTACCCTTGCTTTTTCACCTTCAATATGTGAAAAACTAACCTACTTAGTTGCTGACCTAGGACTGGAATTCAAGTTTGCTAGCTCCAAGGCCACTGCCATTTCTGCTGTGTAGAACTATTAGAAGTAGAAAGCAGGCAAACCAATGCCCGTGTATAATTACTTTAATATCGGGAAACAGTAACTAGGTCATCCTCTTATACCCAGAATAAGATGAAAATGAGGACAGAAACACATAACTTTGTCTCCAAACTGTAGTGCTTATGGAAATGAAAGATCAGATCTTCTCATTTAACTTTTCCCACATATACTCATCAACAAGTGCTAATTGAAGACAAAATATATAACAATGCGTAAAACCATAGGAATATAGAATGAAGTACAAACACAGAATTGCTGTGTATAAGCTGTCGGCACACTATTAAATATCATTTTGTGCAACATTCATTAGTATCAATGAATAAGTAGCTTAGGAATGTAATATACGACCTTGAATTCCTCTCGCAATTAAACCACTTGAACGCTGTCTTTTTGAATGGTAGTATTTTTTTTCATATAGTGACTAAACTGTAAGAAAACATAGCAAGATGAAATAGAGCCTATAAATAGAGTCTAGCCTATTGAAGTAAAAAAGAACTTTCCAACATTTTTTAAATGACCTCTTATTGTTACAGATATAGTACATATGCAATGAAAAAACTGAAACGCAGATAACCAAAAATAAATACCAGAGCTCATCACATTAGTGCATATTCTAAATCCTTATCTTTATAATTATTAACTATAATTAGATTATGTTGTACATACTGTTTTGTAACTTGCTTTTTTTTTTTCCCCCTCTGGTCAGCATTCTCTATCTGTCCATTTTAGTAAATCTTATCTCAGTTAACTCCCAGATCTCAAGCTGTCTTTATCACTTGGTTTCTTCAAGAAAATTCAGCCCATTTCCGGGGTACCTGGGTGGCTCAGTCAGTTGAGTGTCTGCCTTCAATTTAGGTCATATCCCAGAGTCCTGGGATTGAGCCCCATGTCTGGCTCACACTTTTCCCTCTGCCCCTGCCCCTGCTTATGCTCTTGCTCCTTCTCTCTCTCAAATAAATAAATGAAATACTAAAAAAAAAAGAAAGAAAGAAAGAAAAAATTCAGCCCATTTCCATTGCATCTGGTTATTTTGTCCTTCAAATCTCTTTTAATCTAGCCCAGGCTGTTGAGGTGTGACACCAACTTAGTGAAGAGACTCAGCCAGTGTTCTGCTTTCTGGTTTTGTCTGATTGCTTAGTTATGTATATTAGCTTGATCCTCTATCCCTTGTATTTCCTAATAACTATAAATTGGATCCAAAAGCTTAACATGTTCCAACTAAACATTTTTGGCTAGACTGTCAGAGGTGATAGTGGTACATCCTTATATTACACCAGAAGGCATAGTATCTGGCTGCCCAAAAGAGTAGTTATGAATTGTCTGCTGTGTGCCTTGTCCTTAGAAGTACATTATTAGCAAGTGCCCAGGCAGAAAATGAGAGAGGTGTCCAAAACAGAGTTGACATATTAGCTTTACCTTCCTCTTTCAGAAACCAGACCTTTTTCTAAACCCCTGTTCAACTTACTTCTATACAGTTCATTTCCATTTAGTGCTTTATTTTATTTTTTTAAAAGATTTAATTTATTTATTTTAGAGAGAGAGAGAGAGATAGCGAGTGTACGAGTAGTGGGTAGGGGTAAAGGGAGAGGGAGAAGCAGACCCCCCACTGAGCAAGGAGCCCAATGTGGGACTCGATCCCAGGACCCTGAGATCATGACTGGAGCCCAAAGCAGACTATACATACATTCTACATGCATAGAAATGTACATATATTTAGTACATATACCTTCTATCTCCCTTCAAAACTGAGTAACCCAGACACCCTTAGTGCTTTATCCTAGCTCTATTTCCCCCTGAATTCACCAACTTTCATGTTCTAATAGAAAAGGAAGAGATGGAGTACAAAGAATAAGAAACTTATTCTACTCCCTAACCATTGAGTTTTCCTTTCTTTAAAACTAAGAGATTTAGTTTGAGAAACCAAGAAAGGCATTTAACATGTCTATGAATATGGTCAAGCTAGAAAAAAAATGGGGCAACCTTCTAGAATAGACTATTTTTAGTAGCAGAATTACTGTAGAAAAGAAGGGTGTTGCATTATATAAATAGCTCTTCCTGGGAGTGTAATGATAACTCTGCTTCTGCTATATAAGGAATCAGCCAGAAAGGTTGGGAGAAATCTATTATGTTACCAAGAAGAAATTTTTTATACTGGCCCAAGGGACTAATAATGTTTAGGAGGAACACAGCTTGTTACTGAATGTAGAGTATGTGTGGGTGAGTTTTAGGGAGAATGGATATCTAAGGGGCATCTTCATATCCCATGGAACACTTGTTGGAATTCTGCTAGTTCAACTGGGGATTATTCTTACTCGGACTTTAATTCACACTGAGTCTCACATATTATGTAGTATCCTTTCACTTTAAGGAAGTACTAAGTGAAATCAACGAAACAGCCGAATTGACAGGCGTTCCAAGAATTGCAACATACAGAATAAAAAGATCAATGAAATCATTCATACAAGAGCCCATTCACAGATGGCTTTGTGCCACCATAGTATGAAAATAAAGACCAAGCTGGAGTAAGAGCGTAGCTCAGGATTCTGATGTAAGAGTTTTGACTTAAGTTTAATTTATGGCCCAATAAAGCTCACATCACAGGTTCTTTGCTCAAGCAATACAATTAAAGTGTGACTATTCATTCAATTCATTCATTCTGCAAATTTTCAGTGCATGCCAGGCCCCATATTGGACCAAACAGTGTTCCAGGCACTTGACAACAAGCAAAACGCTCCTATCCTCACTGAGCTGACGTCCAAGTAGGAAAGACAGATGAGAAATATATTATGTAAGTAAATTAGGTCATGTAGTGGACAGTGGTGAGAGCTACAGGGAAATAAGAGCAAGATTAGATGGATATAGCCTGAGTGGAGGAGCAGGTTGTATTTATAAGAGTAGGCTTTGTTAAGAAGTAACAATAAGTGAAGACTTGGAAAAGGTGCAAAAATTGGGGGGAGGAGACTTCCAGGAAGAGGTAACAGCCAGTATAGAGTCCTTAGAAGGCAGGAGCATCTTGGCTTATTCCAGAAAAGGCAAGGGGGACAGAGGGAATGGAGCATGGTGGGCAGGAGGGAAGTAGAAGGAAACCACAGAGGGCCTAGGGTTGTAGAAGGATTTCAGCTTCCACTCTTTCCTTACCTACTCTGGGTGAGACTCTGCTCTGGAGGAGAGAAGGAACACAATGTGAATTCATTTTGAAAGTCTCTCTGGCTTCTTAGTTGAGAAGAGACTGAGGTCGATAAGGCAGAAACGGGGAGATCAATTGGGAGACTACTGCAATGGTCCAAGGAAGGGCTGGGAGTGGTTTAGACCAGGGCGTAGAGTGGTGGTGGTGAAAGTGATCACTTTCTGGGCACGCTCTACAGACAGAGCCAACAGGATTTCCTGAAGGACTGGATGGGGGCTGGGAGAGAAAGACAAGAGTCAACGTATCTCCAAGGTTTTTCGGCTTGAACAGCTACAAAAAATGGAGTTGTCATCAACTGAGGTGTAGAAGCTGCAGATGGAGGAACTGGCTTTTGGGGAAGAGGGCAGATCAGGAGTTCGGTTTGGGTATATTACTTTGACAGCCAAATGGGGAAGCCAGAGGGCAATTGGATTTGTGAGTCTGGAGTTCGGTAGAGAGGTCTGGGCAGGAGACATAATTTGGGAGTTAGTACATAGATGATAATTTACTTATTTCTATTCTTTTACCATGTATAGAAACATACATATATTTAGTACATATACCTTCTTCCTCCCTCCAATAATTATCAATATTTTGCCATTTTAACTCTCTATTTCTCTATTTATGTAAGTTCTTATTTTGTTTGCTTAAACAAGCCATTTGAAAGTTGGAGGCATCTTGTTGCTTCACTCCCAAACACTCTTGCATTCCTGACAGGAATATAAAGTCATAAGACTGAATGAGATAACAGGGGAATGAATGCAGATAGTGATACAGCCAAGGAAGGAGCCCTGGGGCACACCAAGGGTAAGGGTTCTAGGAGAAGAGGAAGAACCTAGAAAGAGCAACCACTGAGGGAGATAGAAACCAAGAGAGGAGTTTAGTGCTGGTGGTGGACATTCTCTTCTGATTGCTTACATTTACCAAAATGTAAAGAGGGAAATACGAAAGCCATTCATGGGATTTGTCCTTGTAACTTTGGAGTTTCTCCTTCACGCTTGTGGAACTGACAATTTATTTTTTCCTTGTTCTACTTAAGACGAAAGTAATTGTGAAAGGAATCCAATAACTCTTTTGGATTGTTTTTAAATAACCTAATAAACCCTGGGTCATTGACTCCACAAAGGATTGAAAGGTAGCAGAATACGCCACTCTAAAAGATGCTACTTTAGTATCTTATTTTGAGCTGAAGGTGCTTAGAAAACTGATTTAAAAAAATAATAATAATGCAGGGAGAGGCTTTCTCCGAATTCGCCTCAACTGCCCATAGACAGACCCTCCAAAAGGAACTCAGTTGTCAAAAATCCTCTCCCTGGGATTTTCATCAACCTGAGAAGATTTAATTTTATCACAGGTGAAGAAACTAGAAGTCCACAGCACCCCCAGACAAACCTTGTCACATGCTATCATGCCTCCCATCTGTTCTTCTGAGGGCCCATTCATCTTTCCTCAAAATCATTTACTCTCTCCTAAGAGACCTAGGTTCTTCCTCCCCTTTCCTTATTAAGATGATAGGTAATCCTGAATTCTAAGCCACCTCTAAGCCACATCTCTGAGTGTCTCCCACGTAAAAATGAAGTATACATGTTAATCAATTTCTGTTTGTTTTTCTCTCATTTCATTACTCTGTCTTTTATTATAGAAGTCTCAGCCACAAATTCAGAATAGGAAAAGAAAAATTATTTTTTCTTCTCTATGTGATGGAGAAGCCAGGTCTCAACATTGCTATCTGAATTGGTAAATGATGATGATGATGATGATGATGATGATGATGATAAATAAATCCATTTTCAAAACTAAAACAAGCCAATCGATCAAATTCAGAGACTAATTTGGAAAAAAAAAAGTTGAATGACAACTTGATTTTTTGTTCTAATCCACAGTTAACCCTTCTTTTTAAAAGGTGCTATTCACATCTACCTACACAAAATAAACTGTGGTCAAATACTAAAATATTTTCTTTCCCTTGAAATATTGTACATACTTGAACAACATCTGAGATAAATAGGGTATCTGTAGGTTAAGAGCATACTCCCTCCCTGTACCTGGTCCTGGGGCAGAACTCTGAAAACCTTCATGTTTGGAGAGAGGTTGCTAAGCGATCAGGCAAATCTCGTCCATTCTTGTGCTTCCTGAACACTGGAACCTCTCCCTTCATGACTCAGGAAACAACAAGCAACAAAATAAATCAGATGTGGATTCGAGATTAAAAAGACACTTTATAATAAATAAAAATAGTTGATGTCATCTACAGCCTGGAACCCAGAGATAAAAGACACAGGATGGAGAACAGGGAATGCTTAGGTTCAACATCATGCATTTTATTCTGAGTCTAAGAGAAAGAAAGTTAAGTCCCGCAGCCCCAGGGAAGCTGGAGAGAGCTGCTCTGGAAGTGAATGGATCAGCTCGGGGATGTCCCTGCCTTGGACCCGGTTGCTTTTTTCTCTACCTTCAGGTCTTCACCCAAGAAACTCTCCACTCTCCCTTTTCAGCCCAGCACCAAGTTCAGAAAAGAAACTACTTCCTAGACTTGGCGGCTATCTGGTTCAGAACAATACCAACGGCAGCTCAGTCCAGAGCTGCAAAGAGGAATTCCAGGAAACAGAGAACCAAGACAATAAAAGGGGAAGGAAAGAGACACAGAAGAGGAGAGAGGAGCAGAGAAGGGCAGAAAATGGGAAGGACTATGATGACGGTTTTCCACTTAGTACGCTGTATACTAAATGTAGAAGGGCCAAAGAAAAAAAGGATTCTATTTTAAAATGAGCTGCTTGCACATTCTAGGAGGGTTGCCAAGGGATGTTTCTTGTTGGAAAGGCACTGAAATGGGCTTTGTTAGGCAGAGGGAGGCCCCCGGGGGAGGGGAAGTCTAGAAGCAGGCAGTTGAGGGAAGAGGAATGAAATCACTCTGCACAATAACCTCGGAGGTCATTTACAAGAGGGCCGTGGAAACCTTTGCAGATTTGTCCCTTTGACACAAACCTTCTTTTTCCACTGAAAATGAATTTAGGCTGCTGTCCCTAGGACTTGTGGTTAATCTCGCAACATCGCCTATGTCGAGTTTTGCCTAAGAGCTACCCACCCGCCACAGGACCAGAGCTGCAGAGGGGAACTGAGAGAACCGGGGAGGCCTGCCTTGGTGTCGTGGTGGCACAGGGCTCCCCACATCACGCTTTCAGTTCGCACAGACACCGTCTATTATGCTGGAGACGCTGCTCTGCGTGCTCTAGCCATGTGACGAATACAACCTTAGGAAATAAAACCTTACGAATCACTATTCTTCCAGTGTTACGGGTGGGGGAAATGGGAACAGAGAGGTTAAGCGACAAGTTCTAAGGTGGTTCCGGCGGCGAAGGGAAAAACTGCGCTTGAACCCAGGCAACCCGGACGTTCAGACAATAGGATTATTCTAACCGCTTCACTACCCTGCCCTATGAAGATGACGGAGACTGGAGGGTTCTTGCTCCTCCTTCCCACCCTACCCCGTACATCCTGCCTTCTTCCAGGCCTGCATACCACTCTGGCCTCATCCTGATAGCATGCCTTAAAAAATCCAACCCGGGAAGTGGGCTGTTTGGGCTTATTACAGTTTGAGGATTATCTTGGTAGCTGGGGGAAGGGAGATGGGAGGACGGGAGAAGCTAAGCTCTGTGGGAGGAAGGTGGGGGAAGGGGAGACACTGAGAACTTAAGAGGACAGGGCGGGGGCGGGTCCCATGAGTAGGGCTGTGGATGGAGGGGGAGGGGGCAGGTTTGGAGGGGGCACAGGCTTCTGGGCCCCACCCTTTCCCTGAGTGGCGGCACTCAAGCAGGGGAGGAGCTGGCTGGAGGTGACTTGCAGTACGGGGTTCATGCCTCGTTCAGAGCCATGTTCCTGACCCCTAGCACAATGCCTGGAGTCTCTGCTGGTTCAATGGCTACATACACGAAAGAACTAACTCTGAAATACACGCTCTTCTATGTGTTGTTGGTTTTCCCCTTGTTTCAGCCACATACTGAGCTTCTCTGGTTGCTATTGCATGGATACATTTCCCTCTATTTTGACATCTGATCTAGCAGATAGAAATATCCGTTTCTTGTATAAGACCTCTGCCCAGAGGCGCCTGGGTGGCTCAGTGGGTTAAAGCCTCTGCCTTCAGTTCAGGTCATGATCTCAGGGTCCTGGGATCAAGCCCCGCACCGGGCTCTCTGCTCAGCAGGGAGCCTGCTTTCTTCTCTCTCTCTGCCTGCCTCCCTGCCTACTTGTGATCTCTCTCTCCCTGCAAATAAATAAATAAAATCCTTAAAAAAAAAAAAAAAAAAAAAGGCCTCTGGCCATTTTGTGAGCATGCCTGCAAGGACTGATGGTGATTGAACATTGATTGTGCTCCACCTCCCTTGCTCCTTTCCTACTAGCCTGTATGCCAACCAGCACTTCCTGCCTTGGCTTCACAGTCTGGGTCATTGGCTGACTTGATTTCACGTGATTAGTAAGCTTTGCATTGTCAGTTCCTTATAAGTAATCAGCCATCTTTACATTTTCTTTGAAAATTATTATTATTATTATTATTATTTAAAGATTTTCTTTTATTTATTTGACAGAGAGAGAGAGATCACAAGTAGGCAGAAAGGCAGGCAGAGAGAGAGGGGGAAGCAGGCTTCCTGCTGAGCAGAGAGCCTGATGTGGGGCCCGATCCCAGGACCCTGAGATCATGACCTGAGCCGAGGGCAGAGGCTTCAACCCACTGAGCCACTCAGGCGCCCCTCTTTGAAAATTATTTAAAGGTTTGAAATTTTGGAGATCTTGAACTCAAAGCCCAATAAGCTGGTTAATTCTAAAATGCCATTATTAAAAAAAGCATAATGTTATATGCCACATCATCCAAATGCTCAATGTATACTTTTTTATTTTAAGATTTATTTATTTGAGAGAGAGAGAGTGCAAGCAGGGGGAAGAGCAGAGGGAGAAGGAGAGAAATCCTTAAGCAGACTCCCTGCTGAGTGTGGAACCCAACCACGAGTTCGATCCCAGGACCCTAAGATCATGACCTGAGCCAAAATCAAGAGTCGGACACTTAACTAACTGAGCCACCCGAGCGTCCTTCGGTATGTACTTCTTGAATGAAAAATGAGGCAAGTGGATCACCACACAGGGAATTTAAACACCTGTGTCCTCAGCCTAGCAAGCCCTTACTTGCTTTATGATCTTAAATCTCATTTAACCAACATCAGTGTAAACTTAAAAAATATTTGCGCTCAGATCCAAAGTTTTTGGGCTTTTTAGTTCTTTTTGGTTATTTTTTTCCTTCCAAGTTTATATTTAAATTCAAGTCAGGTAACACATAGTGTAGTATTGGTTTCAGGTGTAAAGTTTAGGGATTCATCACTTACATATAACACCCAGTGCTCATCACAACACATGCCCTCCTTAATGTCCATCACCCATCTACCCCATCCCCCCACCTGCCTCCCCTCCAGCAACCCTCAGTTTGTTTCCTATAACTAAGAATCTCTATGGTTTGTCTCCCTCTCTGATTTCATCTTATTTTATTTTTACCTTCCTTCCCCTAAGCTCATCTGTTCTGTTTCTTAAATTCCACATATGAGTAAAATCATATGATAATTGTCTTTCTCTGACTGATTTATTTTCCTTAGTATAATACCCTCTAGTTCCATCCGCATCATTGCAAATGGCAAGATTTCATTCTTTCGATGGCTGAGTAATATTCCATGGTGTGTGTGTGTGTGTGTGTGTGTGTGTGTGTGTGTGTGTATACACCACTTCTTCTTTATCCATTCATTCGTTGAAGGACATCTTGGCTCCTTCCACAGTTTGGCTATTGTGGACATTGCTGCTATGAACATTGGGGTTCAGGTGACCCTTCAAATCACTATGGTTGTATCCTTTGGATGAATACCTAGTAGTGCAATTGGTAGGTCATAGAGTAGTTCTATTTTGAACTTTTTGAGGAAACTCCATATGTTTTCTAGAGTGGGTGCACCAGTTTGCATTCCCACCAACTGTGTAAGAGGGGTCCCCCGATCCAAAGTTTGTGATAAGGAACTTGGTAGACAAAATAATGACCCCCCCAGAGAAAAGTTGTCCACATCTTGATCCCCAGAACCTGTGATGATGTTAACTTTAGAAGGTAAAGGGGAATTAAGTTGCTGTTCAGATGACCTTAAAATAAGATTATTCTGGAGTATCCAAGTGGTATCAGGTATTGAATTCAGCAGGTATCAAATGGATAAATAAAACATACTATAACCATTTGATGGAATATTATTTAGCCATAAAAAGGAATGAACCATTGATACATGCTATAACATGCTTAAACCTCAGAAACATGCCAAGGGAAAGAATCCAGACACAAAAAGTCACATACATATTACATGAGTCTATTTATATGAAATGTGCATAATACACAATCT
The DNA here is from genome assembly GCA_028534135.1 of Potos flavus. NCBI lineage: Eukaryota > Metazoa > Chordata > Mammalia > Carnivora > Procyonidae > Potos > Potos flavus. Next base: position 49,760,295 of record CM052885.1, on the reverse strand, counting down.
ATAGAGACAGAAAGTAGACTAGTGGTTGCCAGAGGCTGGGAGGCGGGAGGAATAGGGAGTGACTGCTAATGGATATGTGTTTTGGCAGCGGGTAGAGAGGGGAGTTGTGAAAATATTCTTAGTGGCAATGCTTGTGCAACTTGGTGAACATACTAAAAATTACTGAATTATATACTTTAAAATGGTGAATTTTATCATATATGAATCACCTCAAAAATAATTGCCTCATAAACAATTCTAGTTTTAGCAAGTCAATCACCCCTCTCCTGATTCCCCATTTAACCTTACCCTCTCATATTAAAAGTTTGATTAACTTACTTGGAGTCTTTCCTTCTTGATCTTTCATACCTACATGCACATAAAAGGGGTTTTATCTTTGTTTTTTATCCTTGAAAAAATGGGGATAATTTATATGCAACTTGTTTCCTTCATTTAACTTCTCAGGGATATCCCACCAACTCCATATGTATAAATTTGTATAAAGTTCCTATCTTGGATGTACCGTAATTTCTTTTCCTCTCAATCTGATGGTTTAAGAATGGTATCACAATATATCAAAACACCAAGTTGCACACCTCAAATATATATATGCCAAGATCTTTCAAATAAAGTTGTTAAAAATATATTGAAAAAAATGGTAGCTCATAAATCTTATGCATGTCGTTTGGTAACCATACAAACAAATTTCTGCTGGGTGTGTCTACCTATAAGCAGAATCGCCAGATCACAGAGTACGTATATTTTCACTGTTCATAGATAATGTCAGTTTTCCAAAGGGATTATATAGAAGTATATTTCCACTAGTAATACATGAGTAACCCGCTTGCTGTATATCCTTACCAACACTTGGTATTTTCTGCTGTTTTAATTTAGTCATGCTGGTGGCTGTGAAGTAGTGTTGCCCTATACTTTTAATTTTATTGTTTAACTTTTTACTGAAATGCACCTATCATAAGTATATATCTCAGTAAATTTCATAAACTGAGTGTACCCCTGTGACCAATACCCATATTTAGAAACAGAACGTTTTTAGACCTACAGATATCTATGACCTTTAATTCTACTCCTAGTCATATACCTAATAGAAATGCACGTAGATGTTAACCAAAAGATAAAACTCAATTTTGATAATGGCTACCATTTTATCACATTCCCCTTAAGTCTTAATGTATTTTAATAGAAGGAATAAAGCATTGCAGTTAAAGTTGAAAGCCCTTTTGACTTCTAAGCCCAGGCTTATTGCTCTCCCCTAGGTCCCGGGACCTTGAGGCAACCCCTCATAGACTGGGTATTTTTAAACCTTTTCATGCATATATTTATGTTTCTACATTTTCCTAACTCCCAGTGAAACTGAGCACCTTCTCCTATTTCCTCTTTTTTTTTTAATTAACATATAATGTATTATTTGTGCTAGGGGTACAGGTCTGTGACTCATGAGGCTTACACATTTCACAGCACTCACCATAGCACATACCCTCCCCAATGTCCATAACCCAGAAACCCTATCCCTATCCCCCTATCCCCCAGCAACCCTCAGTTTATTTCATGAGATTAAGAGTCTCTTATGGTTTGTCTCCCTCCCGATCTCATCTTGTTTCATTTTTTCCTTCCCTACCCCCCACGATCCCCCGCCCTGCCTCTCAAATTCCTCACATCACAGAGATCATATGATAACTGTCTTTCTCTGATTGACTTATTTCGCTCAGCATAATACCCTCTAGTTCTAATCACGTCATTGCAAATGGCAAGATTTCATTTCTTTTGATGGCTGCATAGTGTTCCATTGTGTGTGTGCATGTGTGTATGTGTGTGTATGTGTATATATATATATATACATGTATGATATATGTGTGATATGTATGATATATATGTATGATATATGTATGATACACATGTATGATATATATCATACTTTGTCTGGTTTTGGGGTCAAGGTAATGCTGGCCTCATAAAATGAGTTTGGAAGTTTAGAAGTCCTTTCTGGACTGCCAGGTCTCTGTGGATAGGTCTGCTGCCAATCTAATATTTCTACCATTGTATGTTATAGACTCTTGTCCCGAGCTGCTTTCAGGATTTTCTCTTTGCCACTAAAACTTGTAAGTTTTACTATTAGATGATGGGGTGTGGACCTATTTTTATTGATTTTGAGGGGGGTTCTCTGTGCCTCCTGGATTTTGATGCTTGTTCCCTTTGCCATATTAGGGAAATTCTCTACTATAATTTGCTCCAATATACCTTCTACCCCTCTCTCTTTCTTCTTCTTCTGGGATCTCAATTATTCTAATATTGTTTCACCTTATGGTATCACATCTCTCTTGAATTCTCCCCTCGTGGTCCAGTTTGTTTGTCTCTCTTTTGCTCAGCTTCTTTATTCTCCATCATTTGGTCTTCTATATCACTAATTCTTTCTTCTGCCTCATTTATCCCAGCAGTAAGAGCCTCCGTTTTTTATTGCACCTCATTAATAGCTTTTTTGATTTCAACTTGGTTAGATTTTAGTTCTTTTATTTCTCCAGAAAGGGATTCTATAATATGTTCCATGCTTTTTTTGAGCCCAGCTAGCACCTTGATAACCATCATTCTGAACTCTAGTTCTGACATATCACTAATGTCCATATTGATTAGGCCCCTAGCCATCAGTACTGCCTCTTGTTCTTTTTTTGTGCTGAGTTTTTCTGCCTTGTCATATTATCCAGATAAGAACAGATGAATGAGAGAACAAAATACTAAAAGGGTGGCAAAGACTCCAGAAAAATATATGCTAACCAAATCAGAAGAGACCAAAAACCATGGGGAGGAGTAAGGGGGGAAAATATACATCTATCTATCTATCTATCTATCTATCTATATATATATATATATATTAGACTGGTGAATAGAACAGAGCCATATACTTGATTTTGGGTGTATTCTGGTCTCTTAGAAGAAACTACCTACCAAAATTTTAGAGAAAGAAAAACTTCTATATATACAACAATAAGGGTAAACACGATGAAGGGATGGAATATGACTATATAGATGAAAATTAAAAAAGATTGTAAAAAAGGAATTGATAAGAAGTCGGTTGAAAAAAGAAAAAAAAAAAAAGAAGAAAGAATGTGATCAGGCTGGAGACTAGAACAAAGCCATGAACTAGATTCAGGGTATATTTTGATCTATTAGGAGAAATTGTATCTCAAAATTTTAAAGAAAAAACCTATATGTATACAACAAATAAGGTTAAATACAATGAAGGGATAAAATATGACTATAACAATGAAAATTTAAAAAGATTTTTTTAAAAGGCATTGATAAAAGTTAAAAAAAAGTTAAAATAGGAAAGAGGAAAAATAAAAAATAGAATAAGAAAAAAATAAAATTAAAAAAATTTGACTTTGAAAGACTAAAGGATCATGGGAAAAAAGCCATGAATTCTATGTGTTACTTTCCCCTACCTCTGGAGTTCCGTGGTTCTCATTGATGGGTGAACTTGGTCTTGGCTGGATGTTCTTGCCGATCTTCTGCGGGAGGGGCCTGTTGCAGTGATTATCAAATGTCTTTGCCCTAGGCGGGATTGCACCGCCCTTGCCAGGGGCTAGGCTAAGTTATCTTCGCAGTTTTGGTCTCGGGAGCTTTTGTTCCCTGAAGGGTTCCCGTACAGCTTTGGAGGAGGGGAATGAAGATGGCGGCCTCCCAATATCCGGCCGTAGGAGCTGGGAGCTCGGGGGACCCCACTCCTCAGTGCATCGTCAGAGGAAAGCAGTCAATCCCTCCCGTCTCCCTGGTCTCCGGCCGCACTCTGAGCTCACCCGGCCTGTGACCGAGTGCTTCTATCTCTGGCGCACAGCCCCGTTTGAAGTCTTCAAACCCAGCTGATTCCTGCAGCGTACTCCTGCGCCGCTCCTCCTGGAGGAAGAAGGAGGGTGTTTCCCCGCATCTGCCACTTGTGGGGGCCCTGCTCGAAGAGCAGTGGCCCGACTGTGCCCCGTATGACAGTTTAAGGTAATCCTGAGCTGAGAGCTCACTGCTCAGCTCCGTCTCTGCACCCAGCTTCCCCGCTTTGATACCTGGGAACTCTGCCACACTCAGGCACCGCCGGTCTTTCTGTGACCCCATGGGTCCTGAGACCACACCATCCCTGTGAGGGCTCCACCCCCTGCTTAGCCTCTGGAGTGACATCCCTCAGTGGAGCAGACTTTCAAAAGTTCCAATTTTGTGCTCCGCTGCTCTTTCACTTGCTGGGAGCCAGCCCCCCGCCCCGTCCCTTCGGATTCACTTCTCTGCTTCCGGAAACTGGTCGATTTTCTATTCCTAGAATTGCTACTCTTCTCTTTGATCTCCTGTTGAGTTTGTAGGTATTCAGAATAGTTTGATAACTATCTAGCTGAACTCCTGGGACCTGACGATATTTCAGTCCCCTCTCCTCTGCCATCTTGCTTCCTCTCCCCTCCTATTTCCTCTTTTATGAACTGCCTTTTCATAACACTGGCTCATTTTTTTATTGTTTTATTTATTGTTTTATCTGTTTATTAATTTGTTGAAGCCTTAGTTTATGAAGATATTTGCCATTTTCTGTCATTTTTATTGCAAACGTTTTCCCTCACATTTTCTTTTCACTTTGATTAGGTTTCTCCTGCCTTGCAAAAAAAATTAATTTTTATGTAGTCAAACATGGCTGTTTTTCCTTTAATTTCTCTGGGTTTCTCATTTTCCTTAAGAAGACTGCCACACCCTCAAGGTCATACAAATATTCTCTCATATTTTCTTCTAATGTTTTATGACTTGTTCGTTTTTTAAAAGATTTTATTTATTGTGGGGGGAGATCACAAGCAGGAGGAAGGGGCAGAGGGAGAAGCAAACACCCCACCCATCAGGGAGCCCAATGCAGGTCTCCATCCCATCCCAGGACCCTGGGATAATGACCTGAGCCAAAGGCAGACACTTACCGACTGAGCCACCCAGGCGCCCTACTTTATTTTTCATATTTAGATTTATTTAGATTTATTTGCAAAGCACTATATTACAGACACTGCATGGGACATGGGCGAATACCCTGGATTGGACTGGGAGTTTCCTATGCAGGTCAGAAAGCTAAATTGGAGCCACTTTTTGTCTTCAAATATTTCCTATATAGCCAATGAAAAGAAATGAAAAGAAATGTAGATATCACTAAAAATGGTTAGTCAGCAGCTAGCCTAGCATTTGATATTTTGTTAACAGGAAGTAGAAAAATATTACCCATTTGGTGAAGTGAAATCAGATGAGGATTTTTAATCTATGACTTGTATCTGGTGGTAGTTGAAAAATGGGGAAATCCTGAAAGGATTCTAGTTTCTTTCCAGATAATAACAAGATCCAGGGATTAGTGTTGAGGATAGCTGAAAATAATTGCCTAAATTTGAATCCAGAGAAAACCATTTTGGGGGTTTAATCTTTCTTCACCAATGTTGGCTCTCTTTGCTTTCTTCTCACGGGGTCCTCCCTCAAGAACAACAGACTTTTCACAGCAAAGCTGGTCGGAGGAAGCGTGGTTGCTTAACAAAACTGTCGCTGCCCTCACTACCCGGACTGTTGCAATCGCCTGGGTCTGCCTCTTGCACTTCCCCAACAAGAACCAAAACACACCAGCTGCTTTAACTGAAGCACTCATCTGGAGCCAACCTTGAAGAGCACAGAGTTTGTACTTAATTTGTTGAGCTGTGGAGAGCTGCTCTAAGTTTTCGAGGCAGTTTGACCCACGGTGCCTTCGGGTAGGTGAATCTGGCCGCCTCCAATGGATGTGAACTCCGGACACCTGACTTCATTGAAATCCTCGGCATCTGTTTCTGCTCGCCCCCTTCTGGCTGAGGAAGCTCACAGCACCAAATGATCCGTCTTACTCACTGCAGTTGCCCAAGAACGCACACATTGACCCAGAAATGGCTGCCTGGCCACGAAAATAGAAAGCTCATTTTTGGAAAAGATAAAACATTTCAACTTTCCTTAGATTGTTTTTTGACATTGTGTAGTAAGTAGATAAATCAACAGCCCGCTCAGCCCTCCCTGAAAGTTTCCCTCTAGTTAATAGAGGGAAAAGGGATCTTCTGGTTGGCCTTTTCTTTACAGTCATTTAAAATCTTTTCCTAACGATGTTTTTTCCCTTACAGATCAGAGGGAAGACATGTTTAGTGAGAGAACCAACAGCTGGACTTGGGCACGTGGTGCTTGGAACACCTCACTAAATTATTTTTCTTCCTGTGTTGCTTCAGAGGGGAAGGCTGCCACAGACTCTACTATTGCTCCCTGGCTTGGTTGACAAGGTTAGTCAGATATCCTGTACCACAGAGTGCTTGAGCTAATGATTTATCTAACTGGGGTAAAAGCCAATGCCACGGCAACGCTTCATCTTAGTGTATTTTTGCAAACGAGTCAGCTTTTGTAGGCTGATGACAGAGCTCAATGTTGTATCACTAGACTATCTAGAACAGATGCATATCTTACAGTCACATTGCTGCAAGGAGCAATAAAGACCTTCCCTTTTTGATAGCACTATGATTTTTCTGATAACCCTGAAAGGAAAAAAGAGAAAAGTGACTCAAAGAGACAAGATAGCGTGTGGATAATCTGTAAGTCAGACTGGATCTCAGCTCTGAGGGCATTTTTTTCACGCTTTTGAAAGTTATTTAATGACATGGGAAAAATGTGCTTAATATATTTCAGGAAGCAAAATGTGTATTTCAGAAAGCAAACGTGTACAGCATGGTCCCTGTTTGTGTGTGTATTTTGGGTCTACAAAGATGATAGCAGGAAATAATTTCTGCAAGTGATGGAATGTACGTTCTTTGTACATTTTCCCCAAATGTCTACGATTTGCCTATGGTCCTTCCCCTCCCCCCCACATTAAAACACTCATAATTGAAGTATTTTTATTTTATGTACAATGAGTTGGCATTAAGGTAGGTATCTTGGATATCTGCAGTTAAGGTAGGTATTTTGGATGACCCGTTCAAGGAAGTTCATTTAATCCAACTTAATGAAACCTATATCGTTTGCATACTGACGGAAACACTGGCGGCACATATCGAGGCCATACTTCTGGATTAGACTGTGCGGGTTTGAGCAGGTGTGGCAAGGGTTTGATAAGGACAGGTATTAAATCTTTAAACGTTTGGTAGAATTAACCCGTGAAGTTGCCTGGTCCTAGACTTTTGGTTGTTGGGAGATTTTTATTAAGTCAATCTCCTTACTAGTAATCGATCTATTCAGATTTTCTATTTCTTCATGATTTAGTCTTGGAATTCTGTATGTTTCTAGGAATTTATCCATCTCTTCTTGGTTGACCAGTTGGCATATAATTATGATAAATCCTTTGTATTTCTGCTGTATTAGTTGTAACTTTTCCTCTATTATTTCTGATTGAGTCCTTTTTTCTTAGTCTAGCTAAAGGTTTGTCAATTTTGTTCATCTTTTCAAAGAAACAGCTTTTAATTTCATTGATCTTGTTTTTTTTTAGTATCCATTTCATTAATTTTTGCTCTTTATTTCCTTTCTTCTACTAAGTTTGGGCTTTGTTTTTCTTTTTCTAGTTCCTTTAGGTATAAAGTTAGATTGTTTGAGATTTTCCTTTTTTCTTATGGTAGGCCTGTGTTGCTATGAACTTTCCTCTAAGAACTACTTTAGCAGTATTCTCTAGATTTTGGTAGATCATTTTTCTGTTTTTATTTGTCTCTCTCAATTTTTTATTTGTTCTTTGATTTCTTCAGTGGCCCATTGGTTGTTCAGTGGCATGTTGTTTAAGCTCCACATTTTTGCAGTTTTTCCAGTTTTCTTGTAATTGATTTCTAGTTTCATACCATTGTGTTTGGAGAAGATGCTCGGTATAATTTCATTCTTCTTGAATTCATTGAGACTTGTTTTGTTACCAGATATATGACCAATCCTGGATAATAGTCCATTTTTAGTTGAGGAAAATAAGTTGCTGCTTTTGGATGGAATGTTCCATATATGTCTATTAAGTCCATTTGGCCTAATGTTTTATTTAAGGTTGATCTTTCTTTATTAATCTATTCGTTGATGTAAGCAGTGTGTTTAAGTCCCCTACTATTATTGTATTACTGTCGATTTCTCCTATTAGTTCCATTAATATTTGCTTTATACATTTTGATGCTTCTTTTTATTTATTTTTTTTAAAGATTTTATTTATTTATTTATTTGACAGAGAGAGAGAGAGATCACAAGTAGGCAGAGAGGCAGGCAGAGAGAGAAGGGGAAGCAGGCTCCCTGCTGAGCAGAGAGCCTGATGCAGGGCTCGATCCCAGGACCCTGAGATCATGACCCGAGCCGAAGGCAGAGGCTTTAACCCACTGAGCCACCCAGGCGCCCCTTGATGCTTCTTTTTAAAAAAAATTTTAAATTTATTTTATTTGAGAGAGAGAGTGAGAGAGAGAGCAGGATCAAGGGGGAGAGGGAGAAGCAGACGCCCCACTGAACAGGGAGCACGATGTGGGGCTCGATCTCAGGACCCTGAGATCATGACCTGAGCCAAAGGCAGATGCTTAATCTACTGAGCTACCCAGGGGCCTCTACGTCACGATTTTCTTTCCTTTTTATCTTTTTAAAGATTTGTTTTCATTTATTTGAGAAAGGGAGCACATACAAGCTGGAGGGGGGGGGCAGAAGCAGAGGGGGAGGGAGAAGCAGACTCCCCGCTGAGCAGGGAGCCTGGTGCAGGGCTTGATCCCAGGACCCTGAGATCATGACCTGAGCTGAAGGCAGATGCTTAACCAATTGAGTCACCCAGGCACCCCACCTACATTCGGATTTTCATAAGAATTAATGCTTATTAAAAACAATGCATTGTAAAGTAGATAGAACTTACTGATAATCATAGTTATAGCTTTAATAAGCTTGTCCTCAGTACCATAAACTTGTCATGAAACTAGGAATCGAGTTTAAGCTGGCTCAACTCCTACTTTTTAAAGGATATTTTCCCATAAAACCATCAAATCATTGTAGTGGTGAATGTGTTGTTTCTCCCACAACCCTGTACACCTACCTCTCACTCTCCGTCTTCCCCCAACCACCCTCAGTCCATGGACTACTGGAAAAATCCCAAGGAGCCTAGTTCTGAAGAGCACCCCCTGTACACCACCTTCTGAATTGTTTGTGTGGGTTTACAACCAAGAAACAAATATCAGGCAACAGCTCTACCAACCCAATGAGCTAAAATAATACTGTCAAGCTCTCCTGCTTTGTTTCAAACCCATATCTCTTTAAAGTTTTTTTCTATTTTTTTAAATTTTTTTTGAAAGATTTTATTTATTTATTTGACAGAGAGAGAGAGATCGCAAGTAGACAGAGAGGCAGACAGAGAGAGAGGGGGAAGCAGGCTCCCTGCTGAGCAGAGAGCCCGATGCGGGGCTCGATCCCAGGACCCTGAGATCATGACCTGAGCCGAAGGCAGAGGCTTTAATCCACTGAGCCACCCAGGCGCCCCTTCAAAGTTTTTTTCTAAACAGGGGTGCCTGGGTGGCTCAGTAGGTTGAGCGCCTGACTCTTGATTTCGGCTCAGGTCATGATTTCAGGGTCGTGAAATTGAGCCCTGCATGGGCTCCATGCTCAGCAGGGAGTCTGCTTGAGATTCTGTCCCTTTCCTTCTGTCCTTCCCCTCACTTTCTCTTTCTCTCTCTAAAATAAACAAATCTTTAAAAAAAAATTTTCTAACCATAATCACAATATCTTTTTCATATCTTAATATTATCTTCAAAATCAGGTATCCATAGTGACACCCCTTATGGTCCCACTCTGTCTCCACATGTGCTCAATCCACGAGATGCAGATAAAATCCACAGCTGCTAAGCAGGCTAATTGGCAAGCTGCAGCTTTTGGCCTGAAGCACTTGACCAAGCTGCTCCCGAAAAAAAGTAAAAATGTGTCTGCTTCAGTCACCTTCTTGCTAAGCACCTTGTTCAGTCTTGACTTTAGTCTTTGTAATCGCACCATCAACAAGGAAGACTGATGTGGCAGAGAAAGAGAGAGAGAAAGAGAACATCCATCTGGACATTGTAGAACATGGGATTCAGGTAGTGTGGTCCTCCATGTGGCTTGGACCCATTCATAAATATCTCAATCTATCCTTACCCCTTTGCTTCTAGCTTTGTGTTTTAAGATGATTCAACATAGTATACTTTCTTTTTGATCTGTGAGCAAATCTGATCTTTTTGATCTGCACCATGACCTAATCTAGGATAGCTTGCCTGATAGGATGCTTGGAAACCACCATTAATTAATCAAATTAATTTCCCACATTATAGATTTAAACCCAGGTAATCTGATACCAATGCCTGCTCCTTTAGAATTACACCATACAAACTCCTTGAAGAAATCATGTATGCTCAAAAATCTATTGATTTCCCACAGTCAAAACATTTTAGGGGTGCCTGGATGGCTCAGTTAAGTGTCTGCCTTGGGCTCAGGTCATGATCCCAGGGTCCTGGGATCCAGCTCCACATCGGGCTCCCTGCTCAGCAGGACCCTGTTTCTCCCTCTCCCTGCCGCTCCCCCTGCTTGTACTCTCTCTCCCTGTCTGTCAAATAAATAAATAAATAAAATCTTTAAAAAAATTTTTATTCAGAGGAGGAAAAGTATACTTTCTAAAAAAACATGTAGAAAAATGAGTGTTAAGACCATAAGAAGAGTCACAAAGAACTTGAGGGAAGCAAGACATTTTAAAGTGAGGTGATAGGGCACCTAGGTGGCTCAGTGAGTTAAGCGTCTGCTTTTGGCTCAGGTCATGACCCTAGGGTCTCGGGATTGAGTCCAGCATCGGGCTCTCTGCTCAGTGAGGAGCCTGCTTCCCCCTCTCCCATTCTGCCTGCGTGTGCTCTCTCTCTCTCTCAAATAAAAAAAATAAATAAAATCTTTAAAAATATATAAAGTGAGGTGATAGAATAAGATATTACATACAACAAATGAATCAATTGGAATTTTGGTTAAAAGTAGCTTTCTGGAAAAGCCTACAAATAATGACTAACTCAGTAACAAACACCGTGAGCAATTAGATTGTAGTTTCTAAATACAGTTTTCTACTAAAAGGAACCACACTTCTTATAGAAATGGCTAACTCCAGGTCTGAAGTAGAATATATACACATTGAGACTTGGACCACTTTATCCTACCAGAAAGCAAAGAAGTTATCAAAAATTAATAGGATCGTGTCAAAATGACTCAGAAGCAAACTTGAAGACATTTCTACTGACCCAATATGGAACAATTTAAGCAGCAGTAAGAATAATAGCTGTAATGAATTAAAACACATTAAATATGGATAAATAGTAAGTTCAAATTATTCATTAAAAAAATCTCATTGGCCATTTTTAGAGAATGCTAGAGAACCAATTCATCATTTCTAAAAAATATGCTATAGATAAAAGAGAACCTATTAAACTGATTAATTTGTAGTATTTTGATGAAAACGGAAAGGATCACTGAACATTAAGATGGATACTATTCTGTTCTATGCATTTAATGGTTTATTGAATTCTGTAAAAGAAACAGAATAGGTAAAAATGCTTTTACTGTCTTTTTAACAAGTTCTTACTCGCAGATTCATACTTTAGGTAGCTATGTAAAAATGTTAATAAATGATCACAAAAGGGGAAGAGGCATTACCATACATAGTTAAACAAAGCTTTTTTGTCTGTTCAGACTGCAACCCATTAGTCATTTGTGCTAGCTTTCCAAGGAAACCTTCATTTAAATTTGCACTCATATGTTTCACAAGTTTCACGAGGGGCCATTATTCCTATATGTTTATATTCGTAACTGCAGGAGACAAAAAAATTACAGCATGACATATTTTTAAAAGGACCAACCAAATTAGATAAAATGTCATGACCTTTACTTCTCTTTTGTAGGCTTATTTTAAATTATCACTTTCTCCTGCATAAAGCAGTTTTCAAAGGGCATGTGATTTTTCCATTCTAATAAACTTCTTTAGAATTCCATCATAAAGAGAACTAACCTTCCTCCTTGCATGCTACTCTATAATTTTCTATCCTATCCTATGGGGGTAGAGATTACTTCATTAACTCAATACCTTATTAGGTCAATTCGCAGGAACTGCCATGGCTATAACATATATAGCCGTCCCAGAAGAAAGGGAGTTTGAGGATGCAAGTTATATCAATTACACTCTTCTAAAGAGGGACAGGAAAATGGACTCTCAAATGAATGAACTAAGAGAAAACAGGCGTCTAGAAGTCTGCTCCTAATTATCAGGTCTTAAAGCATATACGCATGGGAGTGGTCACACTGAGGGTACATATTACATTTTTTTTTCATTCTTCAAAGGCAACAGTATTCACAGATAAGAATAAATTCAAGAAAACAAAAATCCCAATGTTGCCAGGAGGTTGTGTTAAGCATTTGTGTTGAACATCACTGTGAAAGGCCCTGTGTTGTTAGAGTTACCGGAGAGGAGGAAATATAATCATTATTCTCAAAAGACTTCCACAAATAATGACCAACTTTGAGTGCTTCTTATGGACCATGCTCAGCACTCTATGTGTGTGTATCACGTGCATATCATGATATATATATATATATCATATATATATATATCAAAGCCTCACTATAACCTCCTTAGATATTGTTATTTCCACTTTAGAGATGGAGAAACTGGAGCTCAGGGAAGTTAAGTAACTTGCCCAAAGTCACACAGCAAGTTGACTGTTGGATCTGGTTAGGAACCCTAGCAGTCTGTCTCTAGAGCCTGAGCATTTAACTACTAAGCTCTCCTCCCCACTGCAAGTTTGATCAAGAGACAGAACATTTACATATATTACTTAAGATACACAGATGGGTAAGTTAGAGATTTTGGCTTTCGTCCTTACTCTGACATTTTAGTCAACTCTGTTTGTGCCTCATTTTCTTTATCTGTCAAATGGGCCTTCCAATGCTTATCTAGCTAATTATGCAATTATTATGATAATGGATGTGAAAGTGCTCTGAAGGAACATATATTATACAAAGTGCTATTTTTTAAAGCAATAGAGAGTCCCACATCTGCCCCCTGTCTTTGTGGGCTCAAGATCTAGATTGATATTGTCATTCAACAAATCCTTATTGAGCATCTACCGTGCACCCAATCAGTGCTTGGCACTACTTGTATGGAAGATGAGCAAACCAGACGTGGCCACGGCCTTTGCTGAGTGCACAGTCTCAAGCCAAGGACAAACGTTAAGCACACAAGTACAAAAATATGGGTATAATTTTAAATTGTGTCTTGAAGGAAATAAACACCTCACCATCAGGAAAGAAACTAAGAGAAAGGACTTGGGAGAAATGACTTTTACACTGGTGCAGGGAAGAGCTAAACATATGAGGTGAGACCTGTGGTGTCTGAGTCACAGTAGAAGAGGGACCGACCAGCACAGGGCGAGGCAGGAGCCTTGTGGGCGCTGCAGTGGTTTTGTATTTCACCTAAGTGCAATGAGAAATCAGTAATGCCTTAAGAGCTGGGGTCTGACATGCTCAAAGAGTTGAAGGTGTTTGCCACAGTAATTGCACTGATGAGCCACGATGTCAGGTCTGGGGAAGGGGTCAGTGAAGAGAGAAGGGGACTGCAGGATGGAGAGGGAATGGCAGGTCGCTGGACTGAAGGGTTTGATGGCCTTCAAGGAGTGTTGCTGGTGGTTACTTGAGAAAGTGGAAGGAGAGAACAGAGTGTTTCAATGAGTGGGAGACAGTGGTGAAGTTTCTGGCCCATGTTATGATCATGGGAGTGAGTGGTGGTGACAGAGACAAATGTAGCTAGAGATGTGAAGTCAGAGAACGAAAAAGCCAGGATAAGTTAACTGAACTGGGAAGAAAGTTCCAACTCACAGAGGGCTCCTGTGTGGGTTTTGCTGAGGGCTGACCCCTGCTGGTAAAAGCTGGTAAGACGCCCCGGAAGCCAAACTGGGCTGAGTGGAACCCGGAGAAGCTTAGGGAAACCGGCAGCCACAGGCAACAAAGGATAAGGGCTGTTCTCACTTAGACATAACATTTTCACTTTTCAAAATGTCTCTTCCAGGGCTCAGAATGTCCTCACAGCTGAAACACCCCTTCTAGAAAATTCCAGGCTCATGTTATCAAATAATGAAAATGTGATGCATGGATAGTTGAGAGAACATGAATTTCTCCATAAATTTTGTTTTTACTTTCTTTCTTAGTGAAGTGTAACATACATTTTATAAAATGCACAAATTGTAACCATATGGCTAGATTAAATTTTAGAAACATATAAACCCATCGCATTACAAATGTAACCATCACCCATATTAAATATAGAATATTCAAGTAACCCAGAAATGTCTCTCTTGCCCACCCCAGTCACTACTTATTATACTATCCTGACTTCTAACGACTAGGTTAGTTTGTTCTTTGACATCATGTAAATGGAATCAAACAGTATGTGCTCTCGTACTTTGCTTCTTTGACTTAACATATACATCTGTGAAATTTACCCATATTACAGATAGCAGTAGGTCATTCCCTTTTTTAAAGAAATCCATTTAGAAAATATACCACCATTACTTATTCATTCTCTTGCTGGTGGACATTTGGGTTGTTTCGAGTTTATGACCATTATTACTCCATAGGTCTTCTGTTGATCGTATATATGTATGTATGTATATAGTAGATATCTAACTAGATTTAGAATTGCCAGGTCACTTTAGATAGATGCTGTCAAAGGTTTTCCAGAGAAGCATTCTTACCACCAGTATACAATAACTCCAGTTGTTCCACATTTTTTTGCTAACACTTGGTATTGTTAGGGTTTTGTTTTGTTTTGTTTTGTTTTGTATTCTAGTGTGTGTGTCCTCTCATGTTAGCCAACTATTAGAGGGGATTTCAAGAGAACCCCTTGGAGAGTTTGACTTGTTTCTCTTGGAGTTTCTGTGGCACAGAGGCAAGTGCCAAACCTAGTTGTGAAAAAATTCTCTAGGCTAAAGCAGCAAGTGGTAGCAGAGTAGAGACAGCTGCACGAAATGTGGAGTACGCTCCCTCTGAGCGCAGGGCAAGCCCTAGGTGGTTCTTACGGACCAAATGCAGGTCTTGGGTCCCACTTGGATCCTGTCCTGGAGAGGTCAACAGTTTCCAACAAAGAGGAAAAACAAAAAGGAGGAGTCTAGAAAGGCAGTCAGAGAAGGGGCTTTGCCAGGGTCCAGGGAGTTGTCATCAAAGAGCCAGCACAGAATCTCTGATGGACTCAAGGAAGGGATCTGCCTTCCCCAGGGGTCACGTTTGTGAGGTGCCTATCAGGGAGATCTTTCTGTCCCTTCCTAACCTGAAAGAGGAGCTGGGTGAGGGCCAGGAAAGAAGAGGAGAACCACAGTTGGAAAAAAGATGGAGAAGCTGACCAAGCCCTCTCCCCTTCTGTTGCCTTTCCAGCATAAAGCAAGCCAGAGCTGAGAGAAGGTTCAAATCAGGTAAAAGTGTGAAGTTGTGATTCGGACACTAGCCTAAACATTTTATTCACTAGAATATCCCTGATAAACCCCCACACCCCAAAACTTGCTCTCCTTGCAGAACTGCCTGCTTCATTTAATGGCCACTCCATCCTTCCGGTTGCTTCAGCCCAAAGCCATCAAGTCATCCTTGTGTCTTCTCACAGCCCATAGTCTCTCCCTCAACAGATCCTGCCATCCCTACCTTGACATGTTCTTTGTTTTAAAAGGGGGGCAGGGAGTGGTCAAGTATGTTTTTGGTGTTTTCTGTACTTAGGATGTCCTGAATTATTAATTGTTGGCCAACTTTCAAGAAGATAAGAATTAGTATATATACATACTACAAATAGTATGGTTTGT
This sequence comes from Potos flavus, assembly GCA_028534135.1. Taxonomy (NCBI): domain Eukaryota; kingdom Metazoa; phylum Chordata; class Mammalia; order Carnivora; family Procyonidae; genus Potos; species Potos flavus. The sequence continues at coordinate 49,744,486 of CM052885.1, read as the reverse complement.
ATGTAGGTTTGCCATGTTTTGCAAAGAAACGCTCTGTCCCTTCTTTTGCATATGCTTGAGCTACTAAAGGCTAAATCATCTGAACGGAGACCAAAACCTAAGAAAGGAACTAATAATTCATTAAAGTGAACTGATTATGGTTGCTACTAATTCATATCTCATCCAATCCAATACAAAGGAATTGTTGGCTCCTGATAAATGACATATATCCTGGGGAGATGAACTCAACCTAGAAAATGGAAGTTTGATTTGGACATAATTACATATGAATATGGGTTTTAAAACAAATATAAAGCCTTAACTTAGAGTTTCATTGTGTTTTAGAATCATTGCTGCCTTTATGTTTATTTTTTTTCTTTCATAATTGGGTTTTTATTGGTTGTTCTGAGGATCAGTAGAGACATTTCAGTTTGTACACGATTCTTTTTTTTTTTTTTTAATTAGGCTCCACGCAGGGCTTAAACTCACGACCCTGAGATCGAGACCTGAGCTGAGATCAGGAGTTGGACACTTAACTGACTGAGCCACCCAGGAGCCCCAATTTGTACACAATTCTTAATGTACATACTAAAAATCTAAAAAAAAAATTGTGGAGTTGTGATTCTTTTCTAAAAGTTAGTCCAGTGATCTTCCAGCTTAAAATTTGGAGGGAAGGGGTGCCTGGGTGGCACAGGCTGTTAAGCAACTGCCTTCGGCTCGGGTCATGATCCCAGGGTCCTGGGATCGAGCCCTGTGTCTGGCTCCCTGCTCAGCGGGAAGCCTGCTTCTCCTTCTCCTCCCCGCTTGTGTTCTGTTGCTATCTCTGTCTCTCTCTCTCTCAAATGAATAAATAAAATCTTTTTTAAAAATCCGGAGGCAAATATTCCTTAACAGTATATCAAGTACCTATACCTTCAAATATTGATATACTGTTACGTTGTTAAATCCCATTAATTCACAATTTAACATCATATACACTGCATACTCAGATTTTCAGTCTTGCATAGCACATTAAAAAAGATATTAGGAAAACTGGACTACCATGACCAAGATGTTATAGAGTATACAAAATTCTGACAGAAGGAGCCAAGATCAAGGAGTGGTTTTCTTCAGGAAACAATTCTACCAAAAACAACATGGGAATAGAATTTAAAATATTCAAGACCTATTAAATGCATGACTGACTCCAAATTGCCATTCAGTATGCTTGGTATTACAGGATATAAAAAACTACCTCATCCATGGAATGTTAAGCTGACACACAAGACAATTGAAGACTCCCACATTCAATATCCCTCTATTTTCTGGTTGTACCAAAAAATAAACAACCAGCAAATGATTTCACCTCTTTAAAAAAAAAAAGCATTACACTTAAAAAATGGAATGAGGTGGGATTCCCTCTTCAAAAATTTTCTAGAGCTACTAAATAATTTGCATTTACAAAATAGTTGATAGAAATATTTCTCTGGATTGTACAAGCAAGGAGAAAGGGACCACCGATAAGACCCAGTATATGATATTAATCAGACTTGGTTTCTTTCTCTGCTGCTTCATCAGAGGCTAGACTCTCCTTATTTTCATTTTCTCCAATTTCTGCAGGTGAGTCTTATTTTGTTTTCTGGTTAGCCACTTCAGCCTGGTTTCCATTCGCTCCCTTTTCCCCTCTTGTTTGCACTTTTTGGTCTGAAGATTTATCCTTTCCTGTCGCCTTGTTTGGTTTCATTTCCACTTTTGCAGGAGCATGTTTGGCTGACAACCTCTCCAACCTCGTCTTGGGCTCCTCCTTTGCTGCCCCTTGGGCAGAGCTGACCTTCCTCTTGGGTACCTTGGTGGTGGGGCAGGTGTGTGATGCGTGTCTACGGGCCCCCCAGAGGCATCGCAAAGCTGGTCTGCCTGGCCACCGCACTCCTCCACTCCCCCTGCTGCCCAAACTGCTGCAGCCCTACCCTAATGTTTACATATCTGTTGAAGTCCACCTAATAAAGGAGAAATATGTGTTTTGCCTATGGGATTTATAAATATAAACACAGAGAGCTATGGGTTTTATTTAGTTTTTTAATTTGACACAGAGAGAGAGACAAAGCACAAGCAGGGGGAGTGGAAGAGGGAGAAGTAGGCTCCCTGCTGAGCAGGGAGCCCGATGCGGGACTCCATCCCAGGACCGCAGGATCATGACCCAAGTGGAAGGTGGATGCTTAACCAACCGAGGCACCCAGGCGCCCCAGAACTATGGCTTTAAAAGGAACATATTGTTTTCATGATAATGATTGTTAATCTCACGAATAGGAGTAAATTCATTGTTAGCAAACCTGCCTTGCAAGAAATATTAAAAGAAATTGCAGAAGAAATGAATATGTAACAGAGTTATTCATTTAAAAATAAGAACTGCTTTCCCCAAATAACGTGTTACTTTAAATATTCTGATTCCTTGCGAAAACTAAAGTTCAAGGGATTCTACTTCCAGAATAGCAGCTTGAAGTACTACACGAATCTGTTCCCCAGCAAAATAACCCTAACTGAAGAAAATTATAAAAAAACACCCATTCGAAGTCTCTGAAAATTGTCATAAGGTCATATAGCAAATGAAGAAATGTTTATTCAAGGAAATCTACTAAATTTCAGTATGAACAGCAAAGTCTGTAGTGCTTGAGCCACAGCCCGCTCCTTCACACCCCTTCTCCAGCTCAGCGGAGTGCCACTTCAGGCAGATTTGACCAAGAAGGCAGGGCTTTCTTTCTCTTGAGTTCCCAGTCACGGGATAAGGCATCTCACCAGGAGATGCCACTAGCATCTCTTATCTCCTCCATCTCTGACTGCAGAGGCTATATTCCCAATGAGCACAGCCAAGAAATTCAGACTCTTTTCCTCTATGCAGCTTTTATTCATATGATGGAGGCTCTCCCCACAGGCACTGCAAACAGAGAATACTGGGGGTCCCAACTACCTTGCCACAGCTCACTTGGAGAGTAGAGGTTCCACACAAGGAGAGGCAAGACCAGAATGCCTGAGGCTACCATCGCTATCTATCATCCTGTTTGTAAAACATTTAAAGGTCACTTCTATCCTCAGCTCCAGAGGAGTGGCTCAGAGACATTAGAGCAGAGCAGAGAGTTCAAATCTCTTTTCAAGGGAACTGACTTTATTTCAACTGGCATAAGAAAGAACCAACAAATTTGAAGGTAGGTCAATTGAGATTATATAATCTGAAGAACAGAGAAAAGAAATGATGAAGAAAAATTAACAAAGCCACAGAAAAATGTGATACCAGTAAGCATACTGACATATGTGTAATGAGAGTAGCCAAAAAAGAGGAAAGAACCAGAAAATATATTCAAAGAAATAATGGCTGAAAACAGCCCACGTTTGATGTAAAATAATCTATAAATTAATCTATACATCCAGGAAACTCAATAAACTCCAAGGAGGATAAACTCAAAGAGACCTATGTATAGATATATCATAGTAAAAATGCTGAAGTACAAAGACGAAGAGAAAATTTGAAAGCAAAAGAAAAACAACGAGTCATGAACAAAGAAAGCCAAATTAGATTAATTAGATTAATAGCTGACTTCTTATCTGAAACAATGGAGGCCAGAAGTTATTGGCATGGCATATTCAAAGTGTTGTGTCAACCAAGAATTTTATACCCAGAAAAACCATATCTCAAAAATGAAGGCAAAATATAAACATTTCCAGAAAAACAAAAACTGAGCAAATTCATTGTCAGCAGACCCGCCTTGCAAGAAATATTAAAAGAAATTCTTTAGTCTGAAAGCAAGTGACTTCAGCCAGTAATTGAAACCCACATTAAAAAAATAATACTGAAGGTAATTATCCAATTATGTAATATAAGAAAACAATAAATGCATATTACCCCTTCTCAAATTATTTTAAAGCAATTATATAAAGCAATGTGTATATAATTGTATTGTTCATCCTGTAACATGTAGAAATGTATTATATTTGGCAATAGCAGCACAAAGATGTTGAGAGCAAAGCTTTGTGGAGTAAGGAAAGTACACCACATGGTAATTCTGATCCATAGGAATAAATAAAGAGATTGGGAATGATTAATAGGAAGGTTAATAAAACAAGCTCCATAAGTATATACTTGCTTTCTTCCTTCTTTTAGCTTCCTTACTAGACATAAAATTATATAAAGTAATAGCTATAATAATGAATTTTGAGTTCGTATCATATATAAACATAATATGTATAACAATAATAGTACAGAAAGGAGGAAGAGAAGATAAAGATATATACAGGAATAATGTTTCTATATCTCACTGAAATTGAGTTGATGTAAGTCTAAAGTCCATTTTGGTAAGTTAAGATGTATATAGTAAGTCCTAGAGTTATCATTTAGAAAATAACTCAAAAATATATTAAATAATTAAAGGAATTTTAATGTTACACTAGAAAATATTCACTTGGGGCACCTGGGTAGCTCAGTTGGTTAAGTGTCTGCCTTCAGCTCGGTCATGATTCCGGGGTCCTGGGATCGAGCCCCACTTCCCAGCTCCCTGCTCAGCGGGGAGCCTGCTTCTCCCTCTCCCTCTGTCTGCTGCTCTGCTTACTTGTGCTCTCTCTCTATCTCTCTGTCAAATAGATAAATGAAGCCTTTAAAAAAAAAAAAGGAAAATATCCACTTAATGCAAAAGAAAGCAATACAGAAACAGTAGAGGAATGAAAAGATGTGAGACATATAGAAAACAAAAAGCAAAATAGCAGGTGTATATTTAACTGTATCAATAATTTAATTTTAAATGTGTCAATAACTTGGGCACCTGGGTGGCTCAGTTGATTAAGCAACTGCCTTCGGCTGGGGTCATGATCCTGGATTCCCAGGATCAAGTCCCATATCGAGCTCCTGCTCAGCAGGGAGTCTGCTTCTCCCTCTCACCCTCCTCCCTCTCATGCTCTCTCCCTCTCATTCTCTCTCTCATTCTCTCTCTCAAATAAATAAAATCTAAAAAAAATAACTCACCAATAGGATCTAATGCTACCCAACTTTTAGATTTAAAGATAAGAATGAGAAGCTGGAGTGGCTATACAAATACCAGAATAGACTTTAAAACAAAAAAAAAAGTTATAAAAAGTGAGATAAGTAGGAACATTTATAATAATAAAAGTATTAATCCATCAGGAAAAATATAGTAATTATAAACATATACACCTAATAGAACTCAAAAAGCATGAAGCAAAACTGACAGAAGTGAACGAAGAAATAGTTAATTCAACAATAATGATTAGACACTTCAAAACCTCACTTTCAATAATGGAAAGAGCAGTGAGGCAGAAGATAAACAAGGAAATAGAGAACTTGTTTTTATAAGCCAAGTAGATCTAAAAGTCATCTATGATCACTCCATCCCAAAACAGAAGAATGTAATTCTTCTCATGTTCACATAGAAAATTCTCTAGTATAGACCATATGCTAGGCCATAAAACAAATCTCAGTACATTTAAAGGCATAAAAATAATACAGGGGCACCTGGGTGTTGCAGTCGGTTAAGTGCCTTGGTTTCAGCTCAGGTGGTGATCTCAGGGTCCTGGGATTAAGCCCTGCATTGGACTCCATGCTCAGTGTGGCATCTGCTTGAGATTCTCTCTCCCTCTCCCTCTGCCTCTCCCACTTGTGCTCTCTCTCTTTCTAAAATAAATACATCTTTTTAAAAAATAATATGAAGTACATTCTCTGACCGGGGGGAATGAAATTAGAAATCAACAATAGAAGAAAATTTGGGAAACACACAAATATGCAGAAACTAAGCAACACATTTCTAAATAACCAATTAGTCAAAGAAGAAATCACAAAGGAAACTAGAAAATATTTAGGAAAAATGAAAGTGAAGATACAACATATCAAAAATGTATGAAATTCAGCTTAAGCTGTGCTTAAAAGGAATTATAAATGTCTTTTACTAAAAAAAAGAAGAGAAGTTTCAAATCACCTAAACCTCCACCTTGAGACACTGGAAAAAGAAGAGATAAACCAAGAACAAAATGAAAGAAGGAAATAATAAAGATTAGAGTGGACATTCATGAAGTAGAGACTATAAAAACAATAGAAAAAATCAACAAAACCAAAAGTTGGTCTTTCCCCCAAATCAACAAAATTCACAACCTGTTAGCTAGACTACCAAGAAAAAGAGAGAAGATTTAAATTACTAAAATTAGAGATGAAAGAAGGGACATTACTATCCATCTTAAAGAAAGAAAAAAGATTACAAGGGAATACTATGAACTGTATGCCAATAAATTAGATAAGTGAAATCAACAAGTTTCTAGAAAAACACAAATAACTGGAACTGAAGAAGAAATGGAAAATGGAAATAGACTTAAAAGTAAAGAGATTAGATTAGTAGCCAAAAAACTATCCACAGAGACAATCCCAGGCTCTGAAGGCTTCACCGATGATTTCTGCCAAAATTTTCTGAAATAAGTAATACACATTCTTCAAAAATTCTTCAAAAAAGTACAAGAAGAGCAAGCACTTCCCAATTTATCTTCTGAAGCCAATATTACCTTGATATAAAAATGAAAGAGAGGGTATGTGCTATGGTTAGTGCTGTGAAATGTGTAAGCCTGATGATTCACAGACATGTACCCTGGGGCAAATAATACATTATGTGTTAATAAAAAAAAAAAAAAAGAAAGACATCTCAAGAAAGAAAAGTACAGACCAATATCTCTTATGAACATATATGTAAAAATCTTAAAATACTAGCAAACCAAAATCAGTGATATATGCAAAGGATCATATACCAAGACTAAGGGGGATTTATCCTAGGAATGTGAGGTCAATTTGACACCTGAAAATCCATTAATAAATATAATCCGTCAATAGAATAAAGGACAAAACCATACGAACAACTCAACAGATACAGAAAAAGCATTTCACAAAACTAAAAACCTATTCATTTTAAAACACTCAACAAACTAGGAATGGGATGGAATCTTTTCAGTCTGACATCTATGAAAAACCTACAGATATTAATGGTGAAAACTGAAAGCTTTCCTCTAAGATCAGGGACAAGACAATGATGTCTGTTCTCACCACTTGTATTCAACATTGTACTGGAGTTTGTAGTCAAGGAAATTAGACAATAAAATAAAAATAAAGTAAGCATCTAAATTGGGAAGGAAGAAGCAAAATGATCTTTATTTATAGATAATATAATCTTCTGTATAGAAAATCCTAAGGAGGGGTGCCTGAATGGTGCAGCTGGTTAAATGTCCAACTCTTGGTTTCAGCTCAGGTCTGATCTTAGAGTCATGAGATTTAGCCCCACAGTGGGCCCCCCCATTCAGTGCAGAGTCTGCTTGGGTTTCTCTCCTCTCACTCTGCCCCTCCCCACCATGTGCACTTGCTCTCTCTCTCTCTCTCTCTCTCTCTCTCTCTCTGTCAAAAATAAATAAATAAATCTTTAAAAAAAAAATCCTAGGTAATCCACTAAAAAACTTTTAGAAGTCATAAACAAGTTCAGCAAGGTTGCATGATACAAAGTCAATATACAAAATCACTTATATTTCTGTACTTTAACAATGAGCAAACCAAAAATGAAATTAAGAAACAATTCCATCTGCAATAGCATCAAAAAATAAAATATAGTCAATTCTTATTATATTCTATAAAGTCACTATAAACACTGAATTAGCATATACTGAACCATTTCTCCTAGGGAAGGTATAGGGTTAGGTTCCTATAAGTCTCTGGTTACATTTCATCAACTGATCAATGCATACCTTTGTTTTTATATGTGTTTCTATTTAAAGACACCTGATTTAATATATATTGTTGATTTGTTAACTTTGAACTCATAGCCAACAGTATGCATCAAGAATGATTACAACTTAATAACCAAAAAACAACCCAGTTAAGAATGAGCAAAAGACCTGAATAGGCAGTTCTCCAAAGAAAATACACAAATGGCCAATGAACACATAAAAAGATGTTCAACATCATTAGTTAACAGGTAAACGCAAATGGAAAACACAGTGAGAGACCACTTCACACTCACGAGGATGGCTGTAATCAAAATGACAGATATAATAACTTAACAAGGAAGTGGGGAAATTGGAGCCCTCATACATTGCCAGTGGAGATGTAAAAGAATACAACTACTTTGGAAAACAGTCTGGCAGTTCCTCAGAGGGTTAGATGTAGAGTTATTATGTGATCTAGCAATTCTCCTAAATATTTACCTGAGAGAAATGATAAATAAAAACATAGGTTTGCATAACTTGTACATGAATGTTCCTAGCAACATTGTTCCTGATAGTCCAAAAGTCAAAATGACCCAAATGTCCATCAACTGAAGAATGGGTAAATAAAATGTGGTTTATCCATACAATAGAATATTATTCAGCAATAAAAGAAATGAAGGACTGGTACATACTACAACATGAATGAACCTTGAGAATATTATGCTAAGAAAAAGAAGCCAGTCACAAAGGGTCATATAATGTACAATTCCACTTACATAAAATGCCCCAAAGAGGTAAATCCATAGAGATAGAAAGTATATTACTGGTTGCCTGGGTCTGGGGGTAAATGGGGAAATTGGGGATGATAGCTAAGGGGTGCAGGGTTTTTGAGAGTAATAAAATATTCTAAACCTGTGATGATGGTTGCACAATTCTGTGAATATGCTAAAAGCCATTGAATTGTACACTTTATTTTTTAAGATGTATTTATTATTTTGGAGAGAGAATGCACAAGTAGGGGGAGGGTAAGAAGGAGAGGGAGAGAATCTCAGGGAGACTCCCTGCTGAGTGTGTAGCCCGATGCAGGGCTCGATCCCATGACTCAGATCATGACCTGAGCCAAAATCAGGAGTCTGACGCTTAACAAACTGAGCCACCCAGTTGCCCCTGAATTGTACACCTTAAATGGATGGATTGAATAGTATGCAAATTATATCTGAATAAAGCTATTTTTTAAAAAGGAAATGAGTTACACATTTCCAAAAGGATGTTGATGAAATGATAATTCAAAATAGTAAAGAAAACAGTGCTTTCAAATAACCTTACTTAAAAGACTATGAGAGGATTTGAAAAGTTGTTATTTAATCCTGTAAGATGTTTGAACAATGAGGATATTAAGAATATTGATTATGATATTTTTTCACTTGATCATCTTCTCTCCTCCCTTTTTCTTGCACTCACCAAATCACATTATTATGTCTTTGTCTTATATTATATTGATTTCAAATTCTATTTCACTTCAAATAGAACTCTGTGAACAGAGGACACAGAAACCCCTGAAGAGAATTATTTTATTCTACATACCTAAATTTAAATTATTATACATTGATAATATAATAATACGATAATATGAAAAGTGATTCCAAGTAACATAGCAGGAATATAATAGGTCTCTATCATTTGAATCTACCCTCAAAAAGTCTATTATGTAGAAAAAAGTCTAATTTTTCTTGCTTGTTTTATCTTTAGATTGTTTGGGGTTTTTTTTAAGATTTTATTTATTTATTTGACAGAGAGAGACACAGAGAGGGAACACAAGCAGGGGGAGCGGGAGCAGCAGGCTTCCCACTGAGCAGGGAGCCCGATGTGGGCCTCCAATCCAGGACCCTGGGATCATGACCTAAGCTGAAGGCAGCTGCTTAACGACTGAGCCACCCAGGCGCCCTTTAGATTGGTTTCTTAATGGGAATAAGAACCCCAGCCAGTCAAATGAAGTTAAGGATTTTTTTTTTTAAGATTTATTTATTTATTTATTTTTGAGAGGCAGGGGAGGGGCAGAGGGACATGGAGAGAGAGAATCTCCCGCAGACTCCCTGCTGAGTGCGGAGCCCAGGAGGCTTGATCTCACAACATTGAGACCATGACCTGAGCCCAAAATCAAGAGTTGGACGCTTAACTGACTGAGCCAACCAGATGCCCCAAATTTTGTTTTTAAAAACCTGTTTGTGCTGTCTGAGAATTCTGTATTTGCCTCCATTGATTAGATCTAAATTCTCTAACCAAATTATGGCTTTTTCTTTCTTAACTCTCCCTTTATCATTAGCAATTGTCACAATTCCAGAGTTGTTAACAATTTGGCTGTGCTTTGTGGAAGTCTTTTTATTTTAAGCTTATTTAGATCATTCCCCCTGGGTTTAATAACACTTGAGAATTTATGCAGCCTTTCTTTTATATTGTGCTCTAGAAACCAAAACTAAGACTGAAAAAACCTTATGAAGCAAATAACGTTTTTTTCTCTCTTTAAAACTTTCATAATTTTTATATTTCATCTTCCCTATTCCCCTGGATGAGGACTCTTTCCCTGAGGTTTATTTCTCTTGTTATTTGGGGCCAGAGCATCTGAGCATCGGCAATGGCTGTGAGGATCGGTAAGGAAGAGTTGGAGAAGAAGGAAAGCATGATGGAAGGAGTCTAGAAAGATGGAAAAGCGTGTTCTGCTTGATGGGATTGGAGAAGACAGTTATTGAAAATGACAGAAAGGCATGCTCTAAGCCCTGTGAAGGTTTGTCTCTTCTTTTAGGAACAAAGAGATAGGAATCATAATAAAAGAAGAAAAGCAGACCTGAAAAGTATAGAAGGCTGGACGGCAGACACAGAGAAGATCAGAAATGGCCAGCAAAGAGTAGAACCCAGGGGGCCGCAGATGGAGAACAGAGGAGCAGGGAAGCTGGTGGACATGGCAGTCAACGAGAGAGGACAGTGCTGAGGGGGAGGTTGATCCTGGCCACTGATGGGAGAGAGAAAAGGAACTGGAACAGGAGCAGCAGGTAGAATAGCCCTCAGCTTCGGAGGTGAGGGGGCGGTGAACGGGAAGGGAGTGAGAAGCAGCGTATACACGTGGATACTTTTAGCTCTGAAGGAAGGACAGTTCAACAGTTTGAGTGATGTGGAGAAAAACAGGTGGAGAAAAAGTTTATAGAAGTCTGCGACAAACTGAAGCACTCATTCCTAATTCTAACAGTTCCTTTATTATTCAATTTTCGTCTTTGTTATGGCAGTAGGAACAGCATGAACAAAAATGTAAAGGCACGAAATTACAAAGAATAGTGGGAGATGGGTAGTAGATGAATTTATTTTTTTAAAAGATTTTATTTATTTATTTAACAGAGAGAGAGAGAGGGAGAAGCAGGCACCCCACTGAGCAGGGAGCCCATGTGGGGCTCAATCCTAGGACCCTGGGATCATGACCTGAGCCAAAGGCAGATGCTTAATCGACTGAGCCACCCAGGCGCCCAGGGAGTAGATGAATTTAGTTAAATGAAAGATTCATACAGGGGGAATGGTGGCAGAAAAGAATGGAAATCGGGGGCAGAGTCAGGTTGTAAAAGTCCTCAGATATCAAAGTAAAGAACCGGGCCCCCGCAAGGGGAAAGGAATGGCGTTCAGCAGGGAAGTAAATGCTGAGCACAGTGTTTTAGGAAGATGAACTCACCAACAAAAGACAGAATGGAGGGAGACAGAAACCATAGGCAGGAAAATGAGTTATAAAGCTAAGGTGTGTGTTGTCCAGAGCAAAGACCTGAAAGAAGCATCTGTGAAGTAATTCTATTTCTGGGAGCTTACATCCTAATGAAATAATTATGAATACAAAGATTAAATACCAAAGATGCTTATGGCAACATTGTTATAAAACATTAATAAAATGTTTCTAAAGATTTTATATATTTATTTATTTTTGTCTGTGTGTGTGAGAGAGAAAGAGAGAGCAAGTAAGGGAAGGGGCAGAGGGGGAGGAGGGGCAGAGAGAGAATCTGGAGCAGACCCCACACTCGTGGAACCTGTGAGAGGCTTGATCTCATGACCCTGAGATCATGACCTGAGCCGAAACCAAGAGTCAGACCCTTAATCAACTGAGCCACCCACACAACTCTTTTATAAAATGTTTCTGAAAATACTTTAAAGAGCATCTTTAGCAGCTAAATCTTTGCATATATTCTTCATTATTTCCAAAAGTTCTATATACAGAGTAAAATCTCTACCTGTTAATGAAAATAAATCATTATGATCTTTCTTAGATCCACAATACTAAAATGACTAACAAAGATGTGTCTCTATAGATACATACATCCACAGTGCTATATAAGCTCCTGAAGATGGAAACATCAAGGTATTGCTCATATATATTAGTATTGGACTTGAGAAAAAAAATTACAGTATCCAATAGATATTGGAGACTTCCTCCATGATCCCATTTAAATTTACATGGAAGCAGGACAGGCAGGTTGATCAGAGGAGGGCAAGAATCCTTCAAAGGGGGATATTAGGGGAAATTACTTAAATTTTCATATTTATATCTCATCTCTAAACTGCACTGTAAATTCAATGAAGGTTGAGACCTAACACAATCCAAATAAAAAAAGCAATGGAATTTTTAAATCTTCAAACAAAAATTTTTTCCCTCATTGGTCCAAACCAGATCCAATTCCAGTGTTCAGCTAATCTCATGTAACTGGCTCCTATTTAGATTACCTAAACCAGTAACTGCTACAGGGGAGGTAGAATTAGCCTGATTGAATTAAACCCATCAGAGCGTTCTCTGTGAACTGAGGGTGACAATCCATCCATATCCCCTTTGAGTCTTACAGCCGGTACATTATTTGCAAGGGGTGGATGGATGTTGGATGAATGACTATGTTAAAGATGAAATTGAAGCCTATGATAGCAGAACTCAAATGTCAAGGGAAATTGCACTGAAATGGAATAATGACTTTGCAGACATGATCACAGCACTGCTAACTTATTTGAGAAATCTTGAACAGATGAAATATGGAAAGACTGGACATGTGTCAATAGTATAAGGTGTGGGGAGGGATGCTGAGGAACTTGACTCTGTCAACTAATATATCAACTTTATATGACAGTTCTTATTTTTAGGTATTTGTGAGACATTTTGAAATTCTTTTTTTTTTTTTTAAAGATTTTATTTATTTATTTATTTGTCAGAGAGAGAGAGAGAGAGAGCACAAGCAGGCAGAGTGGCAGGCAGAGGCAGAGGGAGAAGCAGGCTCCCCGCCGAGCAAGGAGCCCGATGTGGGACTGGATCCCAGGACCCTGGGATCATGACCTGAGCCGAATGCAGCCGCTTAACCAACTGAGCCACCCAGGCGTCCCGACATTTTGAAATTCTACAGTTCTATTTTCTCATATGAAATATCTTTTTGTTATGTGGGTTTAGTAATACTGTGGTTCAGATAATTTTATCCTTATCCCTGGCTGCCAGTTTGTAATAAGCTTACAAGTGGTTTGTAATAAGATCTCACTGTATTGGATTTTCTTTTCAATTATTTTTTAAAATTTTGATTCCAGTGTAATTAGCATGGGTATACAATATAGTGATTCAACAATTCTGTGTATTGCTCAGTGCTCATCACAATAAGTGTACTCTTCATTCCTTTCACCTATTTCCCCCATCCTCCTACCTACCTCCCCTCTGGTAACCATTAGTTTGTTTTCTATAGTTAAGAGTCTGTTTTTTGGGTTTGTCTCTTTCTTTTTTTTTTCTTTTGAATAATTCTAATTTTATCTGATTTTATTTATTTATTTTTAAATAGGCTCCATTCCCAATGTGTGGCTTGAACTCATGACCCCCAGGTCAACAGTCACATGCTCTACTGACTGAGCCAGCCAGGTACGCCACTTTTTTATCTTTGTTCATTTGCTTTGTTTCTTAAATTGCACATATGAGTGAAATTATATGGTATTTGACTTTCTTTGACTGATTTCACTTAATATTAGACTTTCTAGATCCACCCATGTTATTGCCAATGACAAGATTTCATTCTTTTTTATGGCTGAGTAATCCATTCTATATATATACCACACCTTTTTTATCCATTCATCTTTTGATGGACACTTGGGTTGCCTCCATAATTTGGCTTTTATAAATAATGCTGCAATAAACATAGGAGTGCATATATCTTTTCAAATTAGTGTTTTCATATTCTTTGGGTAAATACCCAGTAGTGGAATTACTGGATTATATAATAATTCTATTTTTAATTTTTTGAGGAATTCCCGTACTGTTTTCCACAATGGCTGTACCAGTTTGCATTCGCACCAGTAGTGTGCAAGGGTTCTATTCTGATTGTTCTGGTCCTTGGTTGCTCCTTTCTATACAGAAACTTATGTCTTTCACTTCTAAAAAATATACTTGTAGGGGCGCCTGGTGGCTCAGTGGGTTAAAGCCTCTGCCTTCGGCTCAGGTCGTGATCTCAGCGTCCTGGGATTGAGCCCCGCATCGAGCTCTCTGCTCAGCAGGGAGCCTGCTTCCCCCTCTCTCTCTGCCTGCCTCTCTGCCTACTTGTGATCTCTCTCTCTGTGTCAAATAAATAAATAAAATCTTTAAAAAAAAAAGAAATCTTAAAAAAAAAAGAAAAAAAAGAAATCTTAATATAATGATAAGTAAGCACAGAGGAGAGGTATCAGATGCAGCCTGGCTATAACTATTCAATGAACTATTATGCCATCATTAAATATGATGCTTAAGAGAATTCATGACAATATTAAAAAAGCTTATATATGTAAAGGAGAAAAGTGGGACACAAAATTATATCAAGACTCTTTTTTTAAGTAGGCTCCATGCCCAGTGTGGAGCCCAATGCAGGGCTTGAACTCATGACCCTGATATCAAGACCTGAGCTGGGATCAAGAGTTGGATACTTAACCAACTAAGCCACCCGGGGGCCCCTATATCAAGATTTTTATCTTCATTATGAAAATCTAATCAAAAGAGGCATAGAAAAGTACTAGAAGAAAATGCACTTAAGTTTTAATGTTGGTTGTCTCTGGGGAGTGGATTATGATCTCTATTTTTTCTCTTCCTTTTCTAAGCTTTATCTTCACCCTATTTTTCCTATTACTTTATAATTAAAGTATTGTTTCCTATTACTTTATAATTAAAAACACTATAAAATTTATTATAACATTTGATAAAATAGTAAAAAGTAGATAGAAGAGTACAATGAACTCCTATATATTTACTTTCCATATCCAATGATTGTCAATATTTTGCCCATTTGCTGTATCTACCCTTCTTTTTTCTTCCCCAGAGTATTTTAGAGCAAATTCCAAACATCATGTCATTTCACCTGAAGATACTTTGGTAGGAATCTCGTCTTTAAAGTGGACATCTTACAAAACCACAATGCCTTTAAAGCATGTATCAAGGGGCGCCTGAGTGGCTCAGTCAGTTAAGCGTCTGCCTTCAGCTCAGGTCATGATCCCAGGGTCCTGGGATCGAGCCCTGAATCAGGCTCCCTGCTTAGCAGGGAGCCTGCTTCTCCCTTCTTGTATCTCCCCCTTCTTGTATTCCCTCTCTCATTGTCTCTCTCTCGGTAAAATAAATAAATAAAATCTTTAAAAAAATTTTTTTTAAATAAATGGAAGTTAACACTAGAAGCCTGATTAGATTCAAGTTCAACATTTTTGGCAGGAATACTTTATAGGAAATGCTCTAAAAATGCTTGCATTTGAAGTAAATATTTATCTCAACATGCTGAAATATTATGGTCTCAAATCAAGATGATTTAATGAACCAGAATAAATAAAAAGACACCATTTTAAGTTGAAAGATTAAACTGCAAAGTACAGATTGAGGACACCTGGATCAATGTTCAGGGAAAATATCCAGAAGATTTTCACTGAACACTGCTGCAGGCAGCAGCACACCACAGTGGTTAAGAATATGGGTTTGGGAATTGGATAGGATGGGTTTGAATTCTGGCTCTGCCACTTACTGAGTGTGACTTTTGGTAAGTGGATTAACTTCCCTCATCAATCTTAACAACATTATAGCCAGTCCTCAATAAATATTGCCAGCTAGTATTGTATATTACCTAGGAAATACCACACTGGAAAACTCTTGTCCATGTGCACAACAGGTCACATACAAGAATATTCATTACACCAAGCTTTGTAGTAGGCAAAAATTGAAAAAAACTAAATGTTTATAAATTGGGGAGGGATAAATAAAACATGTCCTATTCATATATTAGAATCCTATCCAGTAGTTACAAGACCTAGGTCTCTATGTATTAATTTTGGATGGACCTCAAAACAGAATGTTGAGGGGTGCCTGGGTGGATCAGTCGATTAAACATCCAACTCTTGATTTTGGCTCAGATCATGATCTCAGGGTGGACATGGAGCCCTGCGTCTCACTCTAGCACTCTGCTTGGGATTCGTTCTCTCTCTCCCTCTGCCCCTCCCCTCACTCTCTCTCTCATGCATGTACTTTAAATAGATAAATAAATAAGTAAATAAGTAAATAAATAAAATCTTTTTAAAAAAGCCCCAGAAGGTTCAGTGAGAAATCAAGTTTGCCGAATGACACTTCAGGATGATAGTACTTATGGAAAAAAATACATAAATGCAAAAGTCAATAGTCAAAGAGCCGTTGCCTGACTGTGCCGCGGCTCATGGTTTATGGCAACACCAAGCTGAGAGCCTTCTCCTGGGCTCGCTGATTGCAACTGGCCTCCCTGCTCTGATGTCCAGGGACTCTGCCACACTCAGGCAACCCTGTTCTTTCTGTGACCCAGGGGATCCTGAGACCACACTGTCCCACCTAGGGTTCTGCTCCCCTTAGCTGCCTGAGCACCTTTCAAGCAGGGAAGTCCTTCATCTGGAGCAGACTTCTAAAAGTTCCAATTTTAGGGTGCCTGGGTGCTTTAGTCGGTTAAGCATCCACCTTTGCCTCAGGTCCTGATCCCAGAGTCCTGGGATTGAGTCCCGCATCAGGTTCCCTGCCCCACAGGGAGCCTGCTTCTCCCACTGCCTCTGCTCCCTCTCTCTCTGTCTCTCATGAATAAATAAATAAAATCCTAAAAATATATATATAAAAAAATAAAAGTTCCAATGTCGTGCTCCACTGCTACATCACTTTCTGGTAGCCAGCTTATGGAGGCTCCCTCCCTCCTTGGTTTATCTTCCCATATATCACCTCGGATTCACTTCTCCATACCTCCTACCTTGCGAAAAGTGGTCGTTTTTCTATTTATAGAGTTGCAGCAATTCTTTTTTAGATCTCCAGTTGATTTTGCAGGTGTTCAGAATGATTTGAAAGTTATCTAGTTGAATTCCCGGGACCAGAAGAAACTAAGGTCTCCTACTCCTTCAACATCTTGGATTTTCTGATAGTTTGTTTCTTTTTATTGCTATGTAGAATTCCATGGTAAGGATGAACCATACATAGCTTAACCATTTGCTCGTTAAAGGACATTTGGGTTGTTTCCAGTTTTTGGCTATTGCAAGTAAGACTGCTATGAACATTCCCTATAGGTTCCTTTGTGAAAGTTTTCATTTCTCTGGGATAAAAGTTTAAGCATACAGTTGCTGGGTTGTGGGTAAGTGATGTTTAGTTTCTTAAGGAATTGACAGGCATATTTTCTAGACTGAGTGTTTCACTTTATATTCTGATCTGCAATGTCTAAAAGATCCAGTTTCTTTATTTTACCAGCATTTGATGTTATCACTATTTTTAAATTTTAGTCACTTAGTAATCTAATAGGTGTGTGGTGGTACCTAATTGTGATGTTAATTTGTTCCCATTATGGCTAATGATGTTGAGTATCTTTTCCTGTGTATCTAATGGATATTCTAAGAATGATCTCTTAGTATCTTCCAAAACTTAAAGCAGTGTTACTTCTGAGGAAGGTGAGAGGGAACTGGGATTATGATGTGTATAAAGAGGGGCTTCAAGTGTATCTATAATGCACCGTATGTTAAAAGAAGAGTGAATTCACGTAGTATTTATATGATTAACTATTAGCTAAAACAAAACAAAAAGCACAGAATGAAAAACAGCAGCAGTATTTTATCATGGAAAGAGCTCAGACTTCAAATCAGACCGACTTGGCTTTGAATTCTGATGTCCTTACCAGGTGTGAGGCTTTCGTAGCTGATTTTAACCTCTCTCAGCTCAGTCTCACTTCTCTTACCTGTAAAATAGTGGTACTAGTACTTACCTCCTAAGATTATTGTGAGAATTTAGTTAAGTTAGATAATATATTAAGAGGGCTTAGACAGAGCGTGTGACAGAAACAAGTTGCCCAGTAAATAGCCAGCCACTGTTCCTACTAAGATAGAGACTTTATTATTTTCTTTAGAGCTTAATTTATTTAGACCTTTGACTCCTCTTAACCTTCCATAAATGGACTAGTGTTCGTTTTCAGAAATATTATTATGCTATAACATGCTTAGTGATCTCATGCCATGCTTCCTAAATGAGTAATAGATTGTACCTATAAGTCGTACAAAGTTGATACTAGCAAATCTCTAGTAAACTCTTTTCCTTGAGGTCCTCAAAATTTACGAAACTGTCTATAATGCTTAAAAAAGCCGTTTTCAAAAAAAAAAAAAGCCTTTTTCTACGTTTTTGTGATTGTCAGACCAAATCAACAGCGGAAAGTCTATAATCTTACCCAGAGTATAGAGCAATCGTTCATCCTTAAGAATGCCCAACAGGTTTGAACAGGCCAGTTTTTCCGGCAACTTCACATTCCAAGATAAAAATCTAATCCAGATATTCAAAAGGAAACTCAGGTTCTCTGCACTAGGTGTTAAGTGAAGGTGCCATGTTACCAAAGTTATATGATAGGTCTCCAATATGAATTAGTCTACTTTAGCATAGTTAGGTTTCTTCACCACTGGGGATGACCCAGTCTGTCATTGATGACATTTTTTCAGGCACCAGCACTTATAATTTGCAGGGAATTCAATTCAAGTGTAATGTGTCAATTATGTACATTTACCTGAACAAATATGAAGAAGTGATCACATGTCTAGAAATGTTAATACAAGTCATAGGGGTGAACATGGAGAATCTTATTCTGCTAATTGAGGAGAAAAAGGCAACAAGGGAAGGAGAATGAGGAAGGAACAAGTATATGAGGAACAAGCATACGAGGAACATATAATGCTCACCCTACTTAGAATATCACCAGTGAGTGGTGCCTGGGTGACTCAGTTGGTTAAGTGTCTGCCTACAGCTCAGGTCATGATCCCAGTCTCCTGGGATCGAGTCCCGCATCAGGCTCCCTGCTTAGCAGGGAACCTGCTTCTCCCTCTCCTGCTTGTGTTCCCTCTCTCGCTGTCTCTCTCTGCCAAATAAATAAATAATATCTTAAAAAAAAAAATATCGCCAATGAAAAAATATAAGGGAACATAAATTTCAATGTTATAACCGTGTGTTGTAAAATGATACTACTTTTTATAAATTGAAAGAGTAATGCATTTATTTGGGGTAAAAAAAACAAACAGAAATGTATAAAGTGAGAAAAATTTAGAAAGTCTGGGCAGGATCACAAAGCTAAGTCTTCTTAAAGTGAAGACTAGAACGCAGGCCTTCTAATTCATGCGTCAGTATGCTTCCCACTAGTTTCTATATCCCATGATATAACTACATTCATTATTCCACCATTTAACTCTGTGCACCCCAGGCCACTCATCTTTACACTAAGGGGGGGTGGTAACAAATCTGAAGGTAGTCATGGGTATCTGAGGCTATTTTTAATATTCTGCAAGGGAACAGTGACACTTATTTCAGAACAGCGGTACTGATGATTTCAGGGTGTGCCACAACGGTTACCGGGACGCAGGGCACCTGGCTGGCTCAGTTGTTAAGCCTTAGGCTCAGGTCATGATCCCAGGGTCCTGAGATCGAGTCCCACATTGGGCTTCCTGCTCGGCGGGAAGCCTGCTTCTCCCACTCCCACTCCTGTTGCTTGTGTACCCTCTCTCGCTGTCTCTCTCTCTCTTAAATAAATAAATAATTAATAATAAATAAATAAATAAATAAATAAATAAATAAATAAATAATAAAATCTTTACCAAAAAAAAAAAAAAAACCAGTTACCGGGACGCATGTCGGACAGTCACCTGTGCATGCTGAACGCAGAGAGTGTGTGCTCTGCCTGGCAACAGTTCAGAGGATAGCCAAAAGTAAGCAGCAAAGTGCATTCAGTGGGATCTCCTGCTGGAGAGGTTGGAAACCACCAGACTCTGTTGCCATGCTGCGTTAGCTGTGGCGGAAAGAGAGTTAACTCCCTGCTCAGTCCTCTTGCTGTCCACACCTTATTTGAAAGCCACGTCGGCTGATGAGTCGGAGTTTGAGGAGGTTGACGGCTTCATCTGGGAGCTATAGGTGAAGATCTCAGCCAGACTCATGAAGACCATAACACGGAGAAGAAGTAATCCCGAGAAGTAGAAGAAATAGATCTTAAGCCTCCAGGCCAATGGAAGAGGCAGCGCCCGGGCTGTCTTACTAGGTTCTATTTTCATGCCTATAAACTCACATATTTTTATTTTAGACTTGTTTGTTAAGCTTCAAGGCCTGAAACAGCTTGTGACGAAAGCTCCATGCTGTTCCTCACGCTGCTGTTGGGGGATTTGGCCGTGGAACATATCCCTTTATAATCTTTCATTAGAGATTTAAATGTATCACTGCCCCCGCAAGCTTCGTGTTTCTTTTCAGTAGCAAGTTATCCCATCAGATTTTAATCACAATGTCAAAGTAACTGAATATCTTATTTAGGTTAAATATACATAAATTCTGAATTTGATCAAATTTTATGTATTTCATCCAGATAATTCAAATGATTCTTAAATTAAAACTTCTGCTGTTCTGATCATTTACTTTTCTTTTGGTGATAACACATCACTTGGAGGTCAGGAGCTTACACGCTGATGGTTGGATACTGTTGTCAGGCATACTTTTTCCCCCTAAATCATGTGAAAAGTGAAACTCAAACCTACTTAGTTATTTTTAAAAAAAGCTGTTTAGGGGCATTGAACCCTTATTAAAAAGTCATCTGTTAATAGTCAAATTCTGAGTGCAAAGACAGCCTCAGGAAACAAGAATGAATGAATCTTACATTATGTTGAGCAAACAAATGAGACAAAAAAATATATATCGTAATGATTCCATTCATATAAAGTAAAAAATGGGCAACATTAATCTTTGTTGTTAGAAGCTGGGTAATGTTTTCCTTTGGGATGGAGAGGTGGGATGGTGATTGAGAGGAGGTGTGGGGGCATCTTCTGGGGTGCTTGTAAAATCGTACTTGTTGACCTTGGTGTGGTTACGTAGCTGTGTTCACTTAGTGAAAATGTCTTGAGTGTAAAAGTGCCATTTGTGTACTTTTTGCACGTATATTATACCTTAATAACATTTATTTAAAATTATAGCTATTTTTTAAACATTAATTTTTAATTACATGGGAAGTATGTAAAAATACCCTCCCTGTTTAAAAAAAAAAACTGGGATATTTTAGTTAAGGTAAGTCCTTTTTGATCCCTTTCAAATTTCATACTCTCCCAAGAGGATATCAGCTTATCCTCTTAACATATATTTACATACCTAAGTAAGAGCATAGAAAATATATACCATTATGTGTATATTTTAAAATCTGTGTTGTTTTTAAAACTATCTGGGTTAATAGACTTTGCATTGTTTCTTTCAATAATGCAGGGTATCCACATTATCTTTCACTAAAAAAACCTCTAATAATCTTCACTAAAATTAAATATCATTTTGTAATATGCCCCATAGACACAGTTTTATCATACATGGTATAGCAAATATATGTCTAGTTTTATATATGTTATTTATGCAATATACCTCTTATTATAGTATAGATCTTTTATACAACTTGTAATAAAATTTATGCAATAAAAGAGTCCTTGTGTACCTGTCAGTTAGCAAGCCTTAAGGACAGAAAATTAAACTTGGAAATAGAAGCCTGTAAGAATCAACAGTAAGTAGCTGAGTTGAGGTAGCAACATATATAATCAAGTTGTAAAAGTTTGTAGAAGTGCTGCTGATGAGATTATGCTAGGGTGTTGCCCCTATTGTATGTAAAAGCCTAAGGAAGCTCCCAAACCAAGGGTTAAAATTTAATTTAAGCAAGATACACTATGATCTTACAATTTATGTTGCATAGGGTAGGGAAGTCTTGATAAAAAGAAAGCCAAAAAGCAAAAAATCAGCCGTTGTTTATTTAGTACTGGGTCTTCCACCAACACTCTGAACACACACACACACGCACACACACAGATTAAAAAGTTAAATGGTTTTCAGGGAGTTCCAGTAGAGGCTGCCCAGCCCGAGTCTGCGGTGGAAACTGACTGGCTATTCCCTGCAGGAGCGCTATTTATTGAAGACAATGTCTGAAAGCTTCTGCTTTATAATTGTTGACCACCTTGATAATCCAGTTTTTGAAGTGGAATTTTTGCCAGCTGGAAAAGCAGAAACCAACGATGATCATCATCATCTGAACCGGTTCATTGCTCACACTGCTCTCAACCCCATAAATGAGAACATGCAGCTGCCCAACAATATAGACTTGAAAACGGCGGACAAATTTACAGAGTGGTTTGTTTCGGCATTTGTTCCTGCAGGTCACGTGCGATTTACTATGCTTCGTGACAGAAGGCAAGAAGATGGAATAAAGAACTTCTTTACTGATGACTGTGATTTTTATATAAAATTTGCAATGTATCCATTTTATGAACCCAATTCTCCTGTTTGATCAAGCGCATTTAACAGAAAAGTTCAGTTTCTTGGGAAGAAACACCTTTTAAGTTGAATGCAGAAAAATTTGGAAATAAACAATGTTGCTACAATGGGGTATTGTCAGGAATGTGTACATTGTAAGTAACTTGATTAAATAGCTTGGAAAAGTTTGGGGAAAAAGTCCAGGTGTCCCTGGGTGGCTCAGTTGGTTAAGTGGCCGACCTTTGGTTTCGGCTCAGGTCATGATCTCAGGGTCGACAGATGGAGCCCCTTGATGGGCTCTGTGCTCAGAGAGGAATCAGCTCCAGAGCCTCTCTCCCTCTTTCTCTGCCCCTCCCCCGACTCACATGGATGCTCTCTCTCCTCTCAAATGAATAAATAAATCTAAAAAAAAAAGTCAAATGGCTTTATTTATTTTATTTATTATAATTATTTATATAATTATGTCATAATATATTGCATATTATATATTTATAATAATTTATAATGTTATGATTATATTCTATATTTTATTATATTTATTTATATATTATATATTTATTCATAATTATAAATTATTTATAATTTAGTATAATCATACAATAATTACATTGTATTATTATACTATAATTAATTATTATATATAATAATATATGATTATGTACTTGTATATTAATAATTATATATGGTTAATAATTATATATTATATAATTATGTTATAATGTTGAACAGCCAGTGCCGGCCTTACTCTCTCTATTCTCAAATTTCTGCTTCCTCAAGGCAACTACCTTCAACTCTTAGTTGTTACTTCTGATACTTAAGTCCTTATTTCTGAACATGCTTCTTCAGCTATTTCTTGATCTTTTTCAGTTTATTTTTTTAAAGATTTTATTTATTTATTTGAGAGAGAGAGAATGAGAACAAGAGAGATTGAGTGAGGGGAGGGGCAGAGGGAGAAGCAGATTTCCTGTGGAGCAGGGAGCCGGATGCGGGGCTCCATCCCAGGACCCTGGGATCATGACCTGAGCTGAAGGCAGACGCTTAACTGACTGAGCCACCCAGGCACCTGATCTTTTTCAGTTTAAACACCATGCCTTAACCATCTACTATGAAAGATCATTTAATTCCATTACAACTCCTCCCCAACACACATACACTTCCCTTCCCCTCATCCTCCTAGCATCCAATTATTATAATATTTGATTAGACCATTATTTGGTATTTACACTCATACTGAGCCATGTAGTATATGTAATAACATTTCTTTTGTATTACAACTTAAAATTTTTCCCTGGATTTAATCAATGTATTTTTTCCTCTGTTTAAGAAGCAATCACTAGTTTATCACAAAACTCTCCACTAGCAATACATATATATAGCTCCCAAAGTCTTTAATCTTTATTTTTATTTATTTATTTGAGAGAGAGCACGAGCCAGGGGAGGGGAAGAGGGAGAGGGGGAGGGAAAAGCAGATTCCTCGCTGAGCAGGGAGCCTGATGCCGGACTCAATCCCAGGTCCCCAGATCATGACCTGAGCCAAAGGCAGACACTTAACCAACCGAGCCACACAGGCACCCCTTAAAGTCTTAAAATAAATCAAATAATCTGGGGCACCTGGGTGGCTCAGTGGGTTAAAGCCTCTGCCTTCGGCTTGGGTCGTGATTTCGGGGTCCTGGGATCGAGCCCAGTATCGGGCTCTCTGCTCAGCAGGGAGCCTGCTTCCCCCTCTCTCTCTGCCTACTTGTGATCTCTCTCTCTCTGTCAAATAAATAAATAAAATCTTTAAAAATAAATAAATAAATAAATAAAATAAATCAAATAATCTATTGTGTATGTGTATGTGGGGAGTGAGGGGGAGCTTGATTTCCCTCCTGAAGTACTCTGTCCTGATTCAGACTCTAGAGTGATGCACAGCAGATTCCTTGGGATTTTTGTTCTATCATCAGTCATGGAATTCTTATTTTCTCTTCTGTCTTGGTGAATCCCTGGTCTTCTACTTCTCATGATTAAATATTTCTTGAATAACTGCCTCATTTTCCAGGAGTACATCCTTCAATAACTTTCTGAGAAATGGAGCATTTTCTAGAAAATTGTTTCTCAGTTCTTGGAAATAATCTTGTATTATTTCTCAAATTCTTCTTTCCTCCTATTTTCTGTTCTTTCTTTCCATAAATTCTATTATTCTGATATTAAGTGTCCTGGCCTGGGGCACCTGGGTGGCTCAGTTGGTTAAGTGTCTGCCTTTGGCTCAGGTCATGATCTCAGGGTCCTGGGATTGAGCCGTGGGTCAGGCTCTCTGCTCAGCGGGGAGCCTGCTTCTCCCCCCTCTCTGCCTGCCTCTCTGCCTACTTATGATATCTCTCTCTCTCTCTGTCAAATAAATAAAATCTTTAAAAAAATAAAAAAATAAAATAAAAGTTCTCTTCTGCTTCCTACATTGTCACTATTTTGGTTTTTGTCTTAGGGGTTAAAGATTCTCTTCAAATGTTGGATGATCTTAGGCTGTCCAGTGATATTTAGGAGAGAAGGACTGAAAAACTGACTGGAAGCTGTGTGTTGGGCACTGAGACTTGTTGACTAGTGGGTTTTACTGTAATATGACCAGCAGAGCTTTGACTATTTTTGTTAGTGGGATCCCCAGTTGTCAGTATCTATAGGAAAACAGATTATTAGTTTATTAGCAGTTCAGTAGGAAGGAGCCTGGGTGTCCCACTGGTTTGGATATAGATGTCCCATTAATCTCCCTGTGGTCCCCAACTATGCCTGTCCTTGAGAACAGAGTCCTTTTGGCTTTAACCCACTCTAGTGAAAAGCCACTTCATTCCACGACAGAGGGGATGGCATGGGGGGCAGGGGAGTGTGTCATCTGGCTGCAGGGGCTGAAGGAGGATATTTAGGAGTCCAGCTAATTTTTAAACCATTTTTAATCCCTTTTCAGATTTCTGCCTCAGGAAGAAGCTTGCTTTTTCCCCATCCTAACCTCAGGCATTAAGTTTTATGCTTTCTAAGGTTTAATGACTACCATTCCTCTATCTGCTCTCCAGCTTACAAATTTTTGTCAATCAACCTAGCAACCTCCTTTCTTTCTTTTTTCTTTCTTTCTTTCTTTTTTTCTTTCTTTCTTTCTTTCTTTCTTTCTTTCTTTCTTTCTTTCTTTCTAGATTTTATTTATTTATTTGACAGAGAGAGATCACAAGTAGGCAGAGAGGCAGGCAGAGAGAGAAGGGGAAGCAGGCTCCCCACTGAGCAGAGAGCCCAATGTGGGGCTCGATCCCAGGACCCCAAGATCATGACCTGAGCCGAAGGCAGAGGCTTTAGCCCACTGAGCCATCCAGGCGCCTCTCTTTCTTTCTTTTGTTCATTTGTTCATTCCTTTTTTTGGCCCCAGGGGGTCTTTGTACTTGCAGTTCTCCTCACCTGTAAAGTGAACTGCTTTATCCTTTATCCTGAAAGGTTAAAAAAAAAAAAAAAAAAGGCTCTATTGAGATATAATACACATACCATACAGTTCACTTATTTAAAATATATAAACACACACAAAAAATAAAATAAAATAAAATAAAATATATAAACACTATATGTCAATTATATCTCAATAAAACTAGAAAAAATAAGTAAATACTGCAATAGAGTTGTGCAACCATCACCACAAGCAATTTTAGAACATTTCATTAGCCCAAAAAGAAACCATATACCCATTAGCAGTCATTCCTCATTTCTCTGTTCCTCCCCCACAATCCACCAACCTAGTCATAGACAACCATGATCTACCATTCGTTTCAACAAATTTGCCCATTCCAGATATTTCATATAAATGGAATCATAAATTATAGATGGAATTGTAATTGGCTTCCTTCACTTAGCATAATGTTTTCAAGTTTCATGTGTAATAACGTGTAGCAGTACTAGTACTATACTCCTCTTTGCCACTGAACAATATTCCATTACGTGTATATGAACACACTACATTTTGTTTATCCATTCATTTGTTGATGGACATTTGGGTTGTATCCACTTTTTGGTTATTATGAATAATGTTGCTATGAACATTGATGTACAAGTTTTTGTATGCACATATGTTTTCATTTCTTTGGTATATAGGAGTAGAATGGCTAGGTCATATGTTAAATGTGTTTATCCTTTTGAGGAACTTCTATACTGCTTTGTAAAGCAGCAGTATCATTTTACATTCTCACCAGCAATAGATAAGCGTTCTAATTTCTCCACTTGTCATTGTGTCAACACTTGGTATTATCTGTCATTTTGATTACAACCATCCTAGTTAGTGTGATGTGAAACCTCACTGTGGTTTTGATTTGCATTTATACCTGATGCTTTCTGTAATGTTAATGATTCTAAGTTTCTTTTCATGACTTTATTGGCCATTTTGTATATCTTCTTTGGGTAAATGTCTATTCAGATCCTTTTCCTATTTTCAAATTGGTTTAGTTCTTTTTCGTTACTGAATTTTAAAATTTCTTTATATATGCTAGATACAAGTCCCTTATCAGGTATACAATTTGCCGGTATTTTCTCTCATCCTGTGAGTTGCCTTTTCACTCATTTGATGGTATCTTTTGTAGCACAAATGTTTTTAATTTTGATTAAGTCTAATTTATCTATTTCTTCTTTTATTGCTTGTGCTTTTGTATCACATCTAAGAAACCATTGCCTAATTTAAGGTTATAAAGACTTACCCCCTGTGGTTTTTTTAAAAAGATTTATTTATTTATTTATTTATTTGAGAGAGAAAGTGAGCAGGAGTGGGAGGGGCAGAGGGAGAGATCTCAAGCAGACTCTGCACTGAGCACGAGCCAATGTGGGGCTTGATCTCATGACCATGGGATCACGACCTGATCTAAAACCAAGAGTTGGACACTTAACCAACTGCGTCACCCAAGCACCCCTACCCCCTAAGTTTTTAAAAGAGTTTCATAGTTTTACCTCTTAAATTTACATCTTTGATCTGTTTCGAGTTAATTTTTGTATATGGTGAGGTGAAGGGAGAAATGTGCACTTTTTGAATGAGGAATATCACAACTAAAATGCCAACTAAAACTATAGCTTTTATACACTAAGTGCCTATGAGATTTGTTTTTTGATTTTTAAAAATCATTTAATTAACCTAGTTTTAAAACTATAATTCTATTGGAAAGCAACTGCAGTGGCTAATTAGGTCAAAGCCTATTAGCTTTGGAGATGAGAAATTATGGGTCAGGCAAATTACCTGATTGTTTTCTGATCCAATCAGGCAACAGTCATTGATGACTGCTTTAACTATTAAGTGGCAAACTCATGGGGAACTCCAATATATCATTCAATAAAACCAAAATCCACTGAATAATCTTAACATCACTAACTGTGGGACATCCACACATTGTGTTTCTTCAAATGTGATGCAATAGGAATAACATCTCACTGCCTATAAAACACTTTTACCAAAATAGTCGAACCTACATCTAATCAAACTTCTAGATCTAACCACCAATATCTAGAAAATATGGAGGCTAGAGGAACAAGACGAACAACATTGCATGGATACAATCAGCCAAATCCAGAATCAGGAAATTCCAGAGGACAAAAGATCCTGTTTCTTCACCCAAAATGTGGTGTAAGAAAAGAGAGAGGGAAGTGTCTTAGACTAAAATAGGCTTAAGAGACATATCAACTGAATGCAATGTGCAGGCCTTACTTAGATCTTGATTGAAAAAAACCAAATGAAAAAAGAGAAAGAGGATGTTTTGGGGACAACTGGGGAAAGCTAAATATGGATTGAGTATTAAGAGATAATAAGAATTTGTTAATTTTGTTGGCTATAATAATGTTATTGTGATTATATTTTTAAAGTCATAATGTGTTAGAAACACATACTGAAGTATTTAAAGGAGGTAGGATATGATCCCTGATATTTCCTTTAAAATATTCCAGCAAACAAGAACAACAAAACTGAGTGTGAAGAGAAATTGATGAAACAAGAACAGCAGAAAGCCAATCATGGTAGAAGTTAGCTGATGGGCTCATTGGGTTCATTTTACTATACTTTTATGTGTTTGAAATTTTCCACAATAAAAGCCAAAAATAGTAATCAGATCAACTATTAAAAAATAACTTAGGGGTGCCTGGGTGGCTCAGTCAGTTGAGCATCCAACTCTTGATTTCAGCTCAGGTCGTGATCTCAGGGTTGTGAGATCAAACCCCATGTTGGGCTCCACACTCGAAACAGAGTTGGCTTGAGATTCTCTCTCTCCCTCTCCCACTGTCCCTCTCCCCACTCATGCTCTCTCTAAAACAAATAAATAAAATCTTTTTTAAAAAAACCTTAAAACTATTAAATCATAAAACACATAAATTCTTCAGAATTATTTTCCTCTAACCCTGAGATGTACTTATGTTATACAGAGAATCCAAAAACAAGTTAGAGGCTAAATGAATTGAGAAAAAGGGCACTTGGCTAGCTCAGTCTGTAGAACATGTAACTCTTGATCTCAGGGTCATGAGTTCAAGCCCCACATTGGGCAGGAGGCTACTTGAAAGAAAGAAAGAAAGAAAGAAAGAAAGAAAGAAAGAAAGAAAGAAAGAAAAAGAAAGAAAGAAAGTCAGGAACTTGGATAGTAAAACATTTAGTTTATTAACTTTCATATTATATTTTCCCTTCCCCAATAGAGTTATGGAATCACAAATCACAGATTCCTACTTTTCTAGGTATGCATATGTGTGCATAAAAAATTGTACTCTTTCTAGGCTAGATCTAAATCAAGACAATAGTGTTATTTATAGTATTGCAAGATTTTTGCTTGGTTCTGATATCAATACAATGTTAATTTTGTGTTATCAAAATCAAAGAATATCCATTAACACATCCTGTCTATAGTATCATCAAATACCATAACAACATTATCCATAAACATCACTTAAAAATTTAACCAACCACAAGAAAGCAATCATACAAATCCAGAACATGGAACATATCTATAGCCAAATAATCTGAACTCTTCAAAAAGTTAATGCCATGGAAAAAAAAGTAGGATGATTATTCTAGATTAAGAGATTAGAGAGATTTACAAAGTGTTCTAGGGTGGCTCAGTCAGTTGAGCATCAACTCTTAGTTTCTGCTTAGGTTATGATCTCATGGGAGCCTGCCTGGGCCTCCATGCTCAATGTAGTTTTCTTGAAATTCTCTCTCCCTGTCCCTTTGCCCCTCTGACTTGTACTCTCTCTCTCTCTTTCTCTCTCAACTAAATAAATAAATCTTTTTAAAAAAAGAGAGAGTCATAACAAAAAGCATAATATCTGAACCCTGACTGGATCTTGGTTTAGGAAGAAAAACAGTTATAAACATGGTAGGGACAGCTGGGGAAATATGAATATGGACTGAATGTTAGATGATATGGAATTATTGCTAATTTCCCCTAGATATAATTATACCATGGTTTTGTAAAATATTGCATTTTTTCTTCAAGTGGGCATGCTGAAGAATTTAGGAGTGTAGTCCACTATCCAAAACATTAAAGCATTAACAAAGAAAAGGGCGATCAGCATGACAATGGCCAGCTTCAGATCCGGGTTTTCAGTGGGACTCAATGGGCCACCTTTTTCCACCGAAGTATGAGGAGGACGTTGAAGGTGACAGGCTTCTCAAAAATCATGATCAAGATATAAAAGCACACTGCTGGACCTGGGCTCCACACTGCAGGTCTCCACATTTGTCCAAATGGAGGGGCTCTCACTGCTCCTACTCGACTAAGACTCTCATGGCTTGCATGTCCATAGAGATGAGCAACTTGCTAGTGGTTGTGTCTCAAGAGGAAGCTGAAGTGAACAAGGGTCTATTTGATGGGATCTGCTAGGTACACATTTGCAAAGTGGATGAGTAACATTCCTATGACTTGTTTGGAAGTGTCTAAAAACCATATCCTCTAGGGACTTTATCATGCTTTGGTTCTCTGGTTTGAGCATCAACATGTTGAAGGCCACTGCACAGAGCAGCCCCTGCAAGAAAATGCCGAAACTGTGCAGGATTGCAAGGCTCTTGCCTGGAAGCTCCCACCAGCCTTGAGGGCAGCCTGCCCAGCAGTCCCAGCTGGAGTAACTGGTGGGGCCCTTCATTGACAGCCTGGTGGAGGAGCACAAGACCCAGTCCACCCGTGGCCTTGCTGCCTGCAGGCCACCAATTTCATTATGGTTTTAATTTGCATTTCCCTAATGATTAACGATGTTGAGTATCTTTCCATGTGCTTATTAGTCATTCATAAAACTTATCGAGTGAAATGTCTACTCAAATCTTTCACCCACTTTAATATTAGATAATTTGTCTTCTTATTATTGTTATGTGTTCTCAATTTATTCTGCATACAAGTTCTTTGTTGGATATATAATTTGCAAAAATCTTTTAGTCTGTGGCTTTTCGGTTTTCTTAAAACATGAGTTAAAAGTTTTAAATTTCTGTTAAGTCCAATTTATCATTTTTTTCTTCTATGAATCATGATTTTGGTTATATCTAGGCAATCTTTGCTTAACTCAACAACAAGAGATTTTTCTCATCTTTTTTTTCCAGAACTTATAGTTTTAGCTCTTCTAAATTTATTTTTATTTTTTAATTTTTAAAAGATTTTTAAAAATAATCTCTACACCCCATGTGGGGCTCAAACTCACAACCCCAAGGTCAAGAGTCGCATGCTCCTCCAACTTAGCCAGCCAGGCTCACCTGCACTTCTAAATTTAAATCTATGATCCATTTGAATTAATTTTTGTGTACAGTGTGAGGTAAGGATCAAAGGTCTTTTTTTCTCCACATATAAGAATATCCAATTGTCCAAGTACTCTTTGTTTAAAAAAATTATAGTTTCCCCATTGAATTGTTTTAGCAGATTTGTTGAAAATCAATTGGCCATAAATGTAAGTTTATTTCTGGCTGTCTATTCTGTACCAGTGATTTATATGTCCATCCTTGTGACAATATCATACTGTCTTCGTTACTGTAGCTTTATAATAAGTTTTGAAATCAGTGGAAATCTGCCACTTTTGCTTTTCTTTTTCAAAATTGTTTTGGCTATTCTGGCTCTTCTGCATTTCCATATAACTTTTAGTATCAAACTTACTGGTTTCTAAAAAGAAAAAAAGCCTGCTGGGGTTTTGATAGAGATTACATTTGAATTTACAGATCAATTTGAAGAGAACTGTCATCTTAACAATGAGTGTTCAATCCATGAACATGGTATGTTTACTTATCTAGATCTTCTTTAATTTTTCTAAACAATATTTTGTAGTTTTGTTCTTAGTGTATTGTAGTTTTGTAGTTTTTTTTTAAGATTTTATTTATTTATTTGGTACACAGAGAGAGATCACAAGCAGGCAGAGAGGCAGGCAGAGACAGAGGGGGAAGCAGGCTCCCTGCTGAGCAGAGAGCCCAAAGTGGGGCTCGATCCCAGGACCCTGAGATCAAGACCTGAGCTGAAGGCAGAGGCTTTAACCCACTGAGCCACCCAGGTGCCCCTGTAGTTTTTTTTTTTTCAGTGTATTGATCTTGTATTACATTTATTTGGATTTTTCTGATGTTTTTCAATTTCAGATTGTTCACTGATGACATATAACAACATATTGATATCTATTATGTATACCTCATATCCTATGACCATACTAGACTTAATTTTTTAAAGCCCACGTTTCTCATGTATAAAATGGGGATATCTACCTAGCAAGATTTTTGTGTGGAATAATATACATAAAACCATGACAGAAGGCTAGAAATGAAGACTCCCTCTCCTCCTCCACCAAAATAATCACCTAAAATATGTAGTCACATTATTTTGAGGAAAGTGAAATGACCAGGTTTCGCCTGGTATAGAAGGCAGGAACCAGTCACCAATAGTACTGCATCTGAATTTGCATCATTAAGGGTTTGCTGCATTTTCATTGGTATAGCAAATGGATATTTGTTGATATTTTCTGTCACCGCATGTACTGTTTCTATAATCAGAAAAAAAAAAAAAAACCCAAGGTATAATCTCTTAAAAAGTAAAAAAAAAAAAGTATGAAATTTAATTTCACAGAGAGGAAAAATAAAAAGACACAGCAATGCTTGAGTTCAATTTGCTGAGACCAAATAAATATACTTCCAGGAAAATTTTACAGTGCCAGGCACTGGGGCCACAAAAGGAAGATGTATAATTTGTGAATTAATGCACTGTTCAGCAGGCTGAGGTACCTCAACAACTATTGAAACAGATGCAGAGAAGATATATTTCCCTGAGGCCTCCTATCCATTCTAATTTCTCAAACTTTCCACTACTATGGCAGCTTTAATCTATTTTATATATTGAGGTTCCATGTAAGATTAAACTTGAGGGGGCACACCTGGGTGTCTCAGTGAGTTAAGTGGTGGACTCTTGATTTTGACTGAGGTCATAATCTTAAGGTCCTAGGATTGAGCCCTGCCTGCATCAGGCTCTACACTCAGTGGGGAGTCTGCTTAGGGATTCTCTCTCTCCCTTTCCCTCTGCACCACCCCCTCCATGATCCTGCACTCT
The DNA here is from genome assembly GCA_028534135.1 of Potos flavus. Lineage (NCBI taxonomy): Eukaryota > Metazoa > Chordata > Mammalia > Carnivora > Procyonidae > Potos > Potos flavus. The sequence goes on along the minus strand of CM052885.1, from coordinate 49,711,501 downwards.
CTCTCTAAAATAAATAAATCTTTTTTTTTTTAAAGATTAAATTCTAATAAAGCCGCCTAAGCCTTTATAAAGGCTTGAAAATCACTCATCTAATAAAAAAACAAAGTGAAAACTGAGAGGTAGCCTAGTATTATAATACCGGACGGAGGGATTTATGATCCAAGCTTTATTCTAGTCAGTGCACACGTACAGCCATGTGAAAGGCACAATTCTAGTTCTCGCCTCTCAAAAATGCTGGCATTTTTTCAAGATAAATTTTAATATCACTCATCCAATATTTATTGAATGTAAGAAGCACAATAATATTATTCATATGTCCATGGTAAACTAATTAGGAAGAAAGAGAATAAAGAGCATCTTGAGGGTTATCAGCAAAGTCTTCATAGACCTGACAACTGGGTCTTAGAGCATGAACAGAAGTCTCCTGATCAATTAAAGAAAAAAAGAAGAGAGGCACTATAGGTAGAAAGAACTATACACTTAGAAGTATGTAAGTAATAATCAATAACTAACACTGAATATATACTCTATGCATAGAATTTTATCCTCACAACCACCCATGGAAGTAGAGGTTAGTATTCGTATGCATAGGCAAAGATAAATCCAAATCACAGAATTCTTGAGTGGCAGAGCCATATTTGAAACTGGGGTTGTCTGATTTCAAAGCCAAGATTCTTGGTTCAAACAGGTACATACAGTGAAGAGGTGTGAAGCAACATGGTGCTGCTGGAAGGCAAGTGGTGAGCGAGGGGCCTGAAAAGATAGGCGCCCACTCCTGCTCACTTGACTAAGGGCAAATTGGGCAAAAAAGGGTTGGGCTGGAATCAGTATAAACGCATGACTTCATATGTGTGTATCCATCCCAGCTCTGTTCCCTGAAGAGGCCTAGAAGCAATGACACACCAAGCCATGCTCAACGGTGGGTCAGTCCAGATGTCCAGGTTTATTTCCCCTGCCTTCCATCCTCCAAGGTGTCTCCTCTGGCTACGTTCCACTGCCGTCTCGCACAGATCCAGTGTCCTTCACTTGCCTGCCCGTTTTGCAGACAGATAAGGGGGCCCCTCAACTCCTGCAGCGCCTTGGGCCACAACATCCACTAGTTCTGCCGCCATTAAAGCCCCGCGAAGATCCAGGAACTAGAAGCAGTAGGGAAGAAACCCGGTGGGCGGTGACCGCGACGGCTGGGCTGGAGCCGAAGCTGAAACAGGAGTTGTGGGCGGGGCCTCGACACTTTGCCGTCTCTTATTGGGCCTCACTACTGCCAGTCTCGGCCTCCTCCCTCCCATCCCCACCCCTTCCGTGCAGGCTGTATCTTAAATGGCGGGTGGGGCCGTGCGGTGACTTCCGGTTGAGGGAAGAAAGTTAGGCCGAAGGAGGGGCCGCGAAAAAGGAGGAGGAAGAGGAAAGGGCCGGGCAGCAGGGGCTTAGCTCGTTCGGCGGCGGCGGCTCTCTTCCGGGCGGACGATGGACAGCCAAGGCAGGAAGGTGGTGGTGTGCGACAACGGCACCGGGGTAAGCGCCCGGCGCGGAAGTCGTGGCCACAGGGTCGGGCAGGGATGTGCTAGTGGCGCGTGGGCCCTTGGCGCTCGGGGTTGCACCCCTGGGCCCTCGGGCCGCCGGGAGCAAGGGGCGCGGGGCAGCGCTTCCGGCCTTCGCGGGCGTGGGGAGTGAACTGACCGAGCCCATTCCTGGTCTCCCCGAGCCTGGCACCTCCCCAACTCGGAGCGAGGGCGGCGGGCAAGGCCGACACTGGAGGGGGATCCAGTCTGCTGCCCGGTGGTGGCCGGCTCCGCGCCCGAATGAGAACACTTTGGCTAAAGGGCTGGAGGGTAAAAGATTGGGTAGGTTTGTTCGATAAGGGTTCCATTCCCCAGGGTCACTGCTTCTGTAGAAAGGAGAAAGACCCAGAGCCCTTCCTCTTCCTGTATAATTGACGATACCGAACGGGAGGCAGGAAACGGGTTTAAAGAAAAAGGGAAGTGCTGTCATGCAACGAGCCGCAGCCCTTTCGCAGTTTTTGAGGGGGGGTGCAGTTGAGCAAAGCATCATTTACTTTTTGTTCTGCATGCTGGGAATTTGGCGTCGGCGCAGCCCCGCAGAGACAGTATATTCTATTGATCTTGGGAGATCTAGGAACACTTTAAGGCCCAAGTGTTAATTGTGGACCTTGGGGGAAGTTAACCTAATTTTGGTATCCCCCTCCTCCATTTTTTCCCCTTAGATACAGAACACAGATCATGTTAGTCTTTAAGATTCAAAAAGGCAAATGATTGTAAAAATCTGGCTAAAACAGTGATTTAGAAATCATTTGAAAGTTGTTGCTTTCAACTCCCCGCCCCCATTAAAAAAAAAAAAAACTTGGGGTAGAACATTGGAAGACAGAAATGTTACTTAATTGGGATGAGTTCTATAGTGATCATTTCCCCCTACATTACAATGATTTCTCACCATTTTGGAGTTCCTATATTTTGTGACTTTTCTCCTCTTTTTCCATAAATGTGACATATGAATTGAAATAGGCTTCCAGTTATGGAGTGAATAAATCACAGGGATGACAGGTACAGCATGGGGAATATAGTCAGAGGTATTGAATAACATTATATAGTAGCTACACCGGTGGTGAGCATAGCATAACATAGTTGTCATATCACTGTGTTGTACACCTGAAAAAAAAAAAAAAGATGTTACTTGAACTTTGAAACATTTTGGAAACTGGATTGTTGAGGGGAAAAAAGGAGCTGATATTTACTGTCATAATACTGCCCTTACTGTGCCACAGACCTTTACAAGCAATGATTACACTAGTTTTATATGAACTAAGTTAAAAACACAAGAGTAATAAGAGTTATCATATAATGGGACATCCATACAAAATGGTATAATTAAAAAAAAGATCCACCACTGTGAAAACATGTCTAAGGTTTATTGTTAAGTTAAAAAAAAGTTTTAGAATGATCACATTCATCTGAGTGTTCTTTATTTTATTAAATATGTTTATGTGTCCACGAACTTGTACATGAAAGTTTTAGAGGGAGAGGTATGTTTGTAGTGGTTGCCTGTGAGCCTGGGAGAGAAGAGTGAGGGAAGATGGGAAGGACTTCATGACTCTTCTGAATTATTGGGAAGTGCTCTGTTTTATTTTTTTAACAAAACCTGTGAGACTATCTTTAAACCAAATTAACTATAAACATTTATTACTTTTATTGAGTAAAAGTAAAAAAAAGTACTTTGAGCTAAAACTCAGTTAAAGGTGCTTTTTTAAAAAAAATAGTAGCCTGATACCCCCTGTAGTCTCAAATTGACCTCTAAATAAATTTAAAGCTTTAAAAATTGAATTTAAAATATTTTTAAAATGTCTGATATTCTTTAGAAATCAGAGCCAGTCATATTTCAATGATTCCTCCTCTTCAAAGGGTAACGAGCTCTGTATTTGTAGTGTATGAGTTTGTGATATTCAGTTAGAATAGGCATGTTAGTCATGAGTTCATTTTTGTTACTATTTCATTAGTTTACCTGAGCTAGAAAGCTGATTGTATGTTATTGATTAGGCTTATGGCTAATCCTTAATTTAAGAATCTTGTACCTTAAGAGATCAGTAACGGAAAAATGTAGTTAATTTGAACAAAGTTTATGTATTTGGTGTTACATTTCTAGTTACTTTAAAATTTTTTCCGGATTTTCTGTAGACATGATTGGCTTCAAATGAAGAAACAGTTCTGATGTAATATGTAGCTAGGAATGCTGTGATACCTGAAAATTTAGAGGATTCTAAATACAGAAATTCTCTGTTTCTTACTGCTTATACTTCATAGTCCTCTTGGTTTTGTTTTGGTACCTGAAGCTGTACTGAGTTATCTACAACTAAATATTATAGAAGGTGTTCAAATTTAATTTCTAAAAACTTGTGTAAATAGTTGTTGCCCTAAAGCAACTGACCTCTTACACATTTTAGGTTTTAGACTTATAGGATATTTGCGATGATTTTTTTTAACCCCACTGGCAGGCCCTAATTGGAATGCTCTAAGAGTGGGTGAGTTTTAGGATCACGTGCCAGATGTTGGTCCTGCTTCTTTTCCTCACTAACTCCCAACTAGACCAGGGTCTTTCTCATTAGGGTGGCCTAGAGGAGGAAGACTTACCTGATTCCAATAATTTATGCATTTCATCTTCATAACCATTCAAACCTAAAATAGAGCTTCCATCTAAATAGAACCACTGAAAATGGCCACACAGGTGAAAATCTGAAGATCTGCTTAGGTTTAGGTGTCTTTCAAGAGTTGGGCCCAGGTCCCTGGTGTGTATTGTTACCGAACTTGAGTGATTTCATCAGCATTAAGCTAGTTCACCCACAGGGAAGACTCCTGTGCTTACTGTATGACTGGTACAATTTTTAGGGTCTAATGATACAAAGTAGCTTCTCATGCTAGGATAATTATGCTTTCATTTATAGTTCTCACATTTGTTGTTGCTTATAGTGTGCTTTGTTAGATTTTTGCTAGTTTATATGTTGAATTTAGGAGTGCTTGAAGTAGGAACAAACCAAAAACAAATTGGCTTCACTCTGCAAAATGCTTCGAAATAGAATAAATATTTTTGTGGCTTAAGATGAGAATAATCATGGGGCACCTGGGTGGCTCAGTGGGTTAAAGCCTCTGTCTTCGGCTCAGGTCATGATCTCAGGGTCCTGGGTCGAGCCCCACATCGGGCTCTCTGCTCAGTGGGGAACCTGCTTCCCCCTCTCTCTCTGCCTGCCTCTCTGCCTACTTGTGATCTCTCGCTCTGTCAAATAAATAAATAAAATCTTAAAAAAAAAAGATGAGAATAATCACTAGGCAATTAAATTAATGAATATATCCATAGCATCAGATTAAATTAATAAAGGAAGAATATAAATTAAATAAGCTCGAATGGGTCTTTATAAATCCCAGTTTATTTTTTGAGGAGAGAAAGGTACTTTTAGAGCAAATGTAGTTGGATTTTTTTTCTTCATTTTTGCTTGAAAGAACATTATACTGTTCATGTTCTTACCATTTGATGACTCAGTGGCAAGTAAGGGAGCCAGTTCAAACCACAGTGCTATGAAGAGGAAACTATATATGGTAAAATCTATTTCTTAAACACAGCCTTCTTGCACACAATGAGAGAACTAAGCCCAAGTCTTAAAATGATTAGACTGGGTGAGGTATTGCAAGGATTAAAATGATACCAAATGAGTAGTTTGGAAAAGAATATTTTCTTTGCATTTTATCACATGAATTAGATTTTTTTTTTAAAGTACTGACTTTTTGCAAGAAAGGAAATGCCAAATTGTGTCTTCATTTTATGTTATTAAAAAATAGATTATTTTAATTAAATTCTTGTTATCATAGCTATTAATGCTTTCACATTTGAAATAATGTGAAATAGTGCATCTATTGTCATTTTGGCTGACTATCTAATACCCTGTAGGAGTGTTAGCACTGGATTATTAAGGCAGCATCTGCTTCCAGTAAGCTACTGCTTAAGCTGAATAAGTAATTTCATTAACAAGTGATTGATATGTTTAATTTTAATTAAATGCCAACTTTCCTTATTTTGTGAAGCACAGGAATAAGTGGGTTTACAATTGTTTTTATAGTTTCAGGGGGTCTCCTATTTCAGGGAGGTCTTTCTACCTTAGTCACTTGGCAAATATTTCATCCTTTAAAATATTCTCAAACAAGAGTTTTAAGCTTTAAACCACCCATCTGAACATTTATAATCAGTAAACATTGACAAATGTGATTATATATGTATTTGCCGTGTTGTGTGTTTCTGAGTATGTGTAGCTCAGAATGAGAGGGGAAGCATGTCAACCTTCACAGCCTCCTCCCTGCACCAGGATTTGATTTATTTCCTGTGCCAGGCTCGTCCTCCCACCTTCAATTTTTGATATGATTTCTCTCTTAAGTCATTTGTTTATATTTAATATGCTGAAGATGGCCCTTGGAAACTTCTTGATTCTTTTTTCAGTCATTCTATTATTTTCTTTAGCAACATTTATAACTATAGAAGGGAGCATTTTTAGCCTGGAATGGGCACTTTTGACCCACCCAGTGTCCTTATCTGTTCATTACTTTGAGGTAAACGTGAGAATTTAATATCTGCATAGTATTTACTTTCTATATTTGGAATATAAGGTAAATTATGACTAATGCTGATATTAGGCTGATGATCATGACAAATTTTATTCATATAGAAATTTGGGTATGGTTAGGGGCACCTGGGTGGCTCAGGTCATTATCCCAGGGATCCAAGGATCCATCCCCACATCGGGCTCCCTACTTCTCTCTCTCCCTGCAGCTCCTCCTGCTTGAACTCTCTCTCTCTGTCAAATAAATAAAACCTTAAAAAAAAAAAGATGATTCCTTATGCCGTCATATCCTACTATTGCTTTGAAAGATAATCCAATAAGAATTGTATCGTAGTTTTAGAAACAGGTAGCTGTAACTGAAAAATACCCTAGCCTTGGTGGTTCAGAGGTTAACTGACCAGGACTAGGTTTTGTGGGTTTGGGAGAAAATGTGTGTGAACAGTATGTTTTATGAAATTCTAGAATGTAAATGTGAACTGGGAGGATAGGAATTCAGGTGGTATTTCAGACAGAGTTTTTTATAGCTTTAATCTGCCTAAGTCATGACTTTAATATATTTTAAAAATTCTATTTATAAAAGACTTAAAATTGACTTGAAGTTCTGGGTGGCAGAATGTTCTAGGCTATTTATAATTAAATGTGGTTCATCAACATTTCCAACAAGGTTGGTGCAGAGATCTTTGAAATATGAAAATTCGATATTTGGGGGGGTTAGTCAAAAGTCAGTAAGTTTAAGATCGTGCTAAGTTTTAAACACCATCAAATAAAACAGTTCCTTGTACACAGTAGCTTTCTGTCAAGGGGTAGGTTAATAGTTTCTGTTAACATTCTTATTATTACTGTCATGTGTCACACTCAGGTACTGTTTTTCTCCTTAATTCTTTTCAGAGAATGTATAGTGCCTGGAGCTATGAAACAATGTACTTTATCTCAACATGAAACATATTCTTTGTATTAAAATAATCATAGTATCATACTTCCAAATTAACAGCAAAACTTTTAATTTTTATTGATCAGTTATATAGTATGGACTTCCTGTGTGCCAGACACTGTTCTAGGCTCTTGGGATTTATCTATAGACACAAAAATCCTTGTACAATATAACTTACATGAATAAAGACTTGTTAAGGAAGAAGGTAGAGACTATGATTACATTTCCTGGTCTGTAGCTTCCTCCTCCTACCCTTAAGTTTTTAATTGCATTTTCCTTTCAATGTCTGCTCTTAAAAATAAGACTGAACAGACTGTATTATTGGTACAAGAATTAAAAACCCTTGGTTCTGGGGCACCTGGGTGGCTCAGTGGGTTAAAGCCTCTGCCTTTGGCTCAGGTCATGATCTCAGGGTCCTGGGATGGAGCCCCACATCGGGCTCTCTGCTCATCAGGGAGCCTGCTTCCCCCTCTCTCTCTGCCTGCCTTTCTGCCTACTTGTGATCTCTCTCTGTCAAATAAATAAATAAAATCTTAAAAAAAAAAAAAAACCCTTGGTTCTATTTTCAGTTTTACTGTAGTTGTTAAGTCTCGTAGTGTATCAGTTTCTTACAAAGTATTATCAGTGTCAGTGTTATGCCCTCACTGGAGAACTACACTATTGAATATAAAATTCTGGTTACCTGGTATTACTAAATACATTTATTTAAATATAAAAGTGTAAACAGTCAAAAATGCCCAAAATATTTTTTTTAACGTGATACTAGTCCAGACGCTATTTTCTCCCCCATTTTGGTAAATGTTGCTTAAGTGAATTGCCAGAGATAAATGAAAGCCTGCTTTAGAATTGAAGCATTAGTTCTGTTCAGTTTCTTAGCATTTGAGTGAATTCTTAGCATTTTAAAAATTCTTAGCATTTGAGTGAATCTGTTTCTCACTTGTGTGACCACTGTGTGCTGAGATCACTTTGAGGCATTGGGCTCCACCATGAACTGCTCAGCTTAAGCTCCCTGCTTTTCTGAGACTTTCCCTGTAGTGGGGAGACTGGCACACTAAATAAGCAGTTAAACGGTAAATAAACATGAACTCTGAAGTAGTCAATGCCATAAAGGAAATAAAGGGAGGATAGAATAGATTGGGTGACTACTTCGGATAATTTGAAAGCACCAAAAGTTTAAAATATTGTATAAATGCGAAGTGGTATTTTCCAGATGCTCTTTTTAAATGGATATGGTAAATACCTTGACACTAACCCACTTTTACTGTTCTCTTCCAGTTTGTGAAGTGTGGATATGCAGGCTCTAACTTTCCAGAACACATCTTCCCAGCTTTGGTTGGAAGACCTATTATCAGATCAACCACCAAAGTGGGAAACATTGAAATCAAGGTAATATTTTATTTATTGATAAATGAGAATCAAAACTTGTGGAGTGTTCTTTGAATAAGTAGTTTTAAGATATGATACCATGAAAAGCAAAGAGGCAGAATTTCTTATATTTTTAATTTATATCAGCACTGAAGAAAGACACAAAAACTGAAATGCCATTACTCTCTGAAGAGTAAAACTCAAGATTTTCGTATTGATGTGAATATTGTATTAGGGACTTAAAGCCCTTCTTACATATAATGTTTAAAAGAAATCAGCCTAAAAAAAAAAAAAAAGAAATCAGCCTGATATTTTTATGTCTTTCAGTTCCATATATTTTTCATTATATGTTAATGTCTAGTTGGGACCTAAGACCTTTCCTTCCTTCTCATGGCCTGATTATCCTACTTTTAAATATAGCTAGTCAGGAAAACACAGGACATAAATTTTATTGGTTCGTTTTTTCACTAATATAGTAACTGATTTCCATAATGTACAGGAAGAAGCCATGCAAATCTTGAGTTGGCCTTGCATTATTGCATTATTTATCTTGCTGTAAGGAGAGAGGAGGAAGGTTGTCATTGCCTACTCACTGTACTTAACATGAGAGATTGGACATTAAGGATGATAGATTTTTCTCCGTATTAAAGGGATTGGAAATCGAATGGGAATTACAATATTTTAAAAGAAAAAACAGAACAATCAAAAGGACAGTGGTCACCAATTGACTTAAATTCTTCAGGTGGCCTAGGGATCAGATCATAAAAAATGCAGTTGAATTTAAGGGTCCTTTTACTGAATTATTTGTGAACAAGCTAGCATTGTTGATCCTATCTGGACAGTCTTTGGCAGAACTTCAGTTAGATTATGAGTCATTTGAAATACGAGTTAAGTGTACCTCTTTGGGACATTTGTTTGAGATATCTAGGAAAGTAGTAATAGCTAGGGAGAGGTTTGCTACTTGGTAGCTCTCTGCTCTCAGTACTAGAGAACTGAGTTACACAATGAGTACAAATGCCAACCGAAACTGAGGTTCTGGGTTAAATTTTTAAAGACTTAAAATAGTGAATGATTCTGGCCTCTGTTTACAATCAAATGGGACATTCAAAATGACAGTTGTTTTTTTTCAAAGTCTTTTCTTTTGGGAAATTTAGGGGATACCTTATTCTCTTTTTGTGAATGCCTTTCATTCTGATTGAATTTAATCTTGAATGACTTAAAATTTAGCCGATACTAGTGATAAGGACAAACTTTTCTAATGAAGTTGGAAGTCACACTTTTTATTCAGTATCAGGCTTTTAAAGAATGTCTTTTTTTACCTACTTTATGGAGAATAACATTTTTGAGGTATACAGATACATCACATATTAACCATTTTAGTCTCTAACATGGCACAAATGATTACATATCTTTTCACTCCCACTTTCTTGCTTTTTAAGGCCAAGTGATAGAGATGAAACTAGTCTATATTCTAAGACATTTTTGCTAAGGAATTCCCCAGTAGCATTTGCTTGTATGGTTTGTCATTCTGTGTTCTGTTGGCTCAGTTCTGTTCAATCTGCTCAATCTTTTAAGTCTCTCAAGTTAATTTGTTCTTCCAGTAGAAAATAGTAAAAGAAATCTGTGTCAAATTTAACTTGACTACTAGAGCTTAGAAAAAAAACACTCTAAACTCACCCTCTACCTACTCAGCTAGACCTTTTCTGTTATTTATTTTCCTTAATTAAGGTTCTTAAATTCAGTAATGAAGTAAAGAAACTTGACTTTTTGGAATTCCTATGCCTAGTGGATTGACTTATACTTTTGTGTTTTGTTAGCTGAAATGTGGTGATAGACTAAAAACTGGAAATTTAAATTGTTTAATGAGTTAATTTTCATTCAGGAGTAATAACTGTCCATGTTAATTTGGCCCTAATTATTAACTCCGTAAAATATAGTACTGCATCTGACCTCTACCTAATTTGTCTCTATTGCTTGTATGTTTAAAAATTTCAGTGAGGATTTTATTTAGGCCTTTTCTGACTCTTACTTCTACCTTCTCTCTCTTCACCTTTCTTGACCTGTTGAAGTAGAATAACAAAAAGATGGTAAGTGAGGTTACACACATGCTCTCTGTTTGTTTTCCACTTTTGCTTGATGGGACAGTAGTTGTTGTTTTGTGTCCCTGTAGTATTGGGGAGGGGGGTAATTCCATATTTTAATTTTAAGTACTTTGATTTTTAACCTTTTTCATTGCTTCAATTTGGTAGCAACTAATTAAGTCCTATACTTTCCTGATTGCGTACAATGGACCAAACCAGAACTAATTACTAACATAGTTTTGAATTGTTTTCCTTGTGTTTCTTGTAGATGAATGTTATAATTAAAATGGAATGTGGTGTGCATAATATTAGAAACCAAGTAGCTTTATTTAGAATATGTGTGATCCAGAGAATTGGGGTGAATGAAGTTGTTACATTTGGATAAATCTATTTTATTGATCAATGTTAAATTGAACATTGCCTATCATATATGTATTTGCATCCAGTTGGGTAGTAAATGTGTAATAAACTGAGTAAAACTTTAATATGCCAATGACTATAGATGGTAAAAAGGGAGGAAAAGAGATTGACTTGTTTCTTATACCATTTTTATTGATGAGCAGGTTTTTACAACATTATCTGAGGATAAATAAGAAAAATGTGAAAGTCTTATAAGACTTTTCCATAAACAACACACCTTCCCCCTAAATAAATACCATTGTGTGGCCCCTTTTTCCTTTGAGCTAGAAGCTGGGCACATCCCAGACAATTCACTCTTCTTTATATTTTTCTGTGACAGTCCTTAAGTGCTTTAGTAGTAGGTATTTTCAGGTTTGTGTGTTTTCGATATTATTTGTAAGTAGTTTTGACAAAGATCAGGCATCTTTAGTGATTTATATTTCAACTAGTAACAGTATCTTTGTGGAGTTTTCTTTTGGATAAGTGAAAACATTTAAATGCGGAAATTCCTATATTTATACTAAATAAAAATCATGCATTAGTCTTAAAATCTTAAGGGAATTAAGTGTATACTTGTAGAGAACAGTGTAGGCTTTGTTAACAAACTTTTTTATGGAATTTCCTTCTTAGGCATTTAATGGTGGTTTTAAAATGTGTTCACTCAGTTTTCCAGTTTGAGGTGACATTGTTCAGAATAATTCTTGGCAAATATAAGCTACACTGCCTGCTTTTCATAAAAGATAAATGCCTTTGAAAGAGCATCTCAGATAGTTACTTTGATTTCTCATTCTTTCAAGTAACAGGTGGTAGTTTAGGCTTGAAATCCAGGGATGGGGTGGGTGGTAAAAATCTAAGGTTCTGAGATATAAGGCAAGTCACATAAAGCTCTTGGCATTTGTAGTTTTTGGAAGTTGAAATGTTCTAGGGAAGATTATATGTTGTATGATTTTTTAATTAAAATTTTAGATACAGATAAATTTTTGGATTAGGTGCTGAGGCTACTTGAGAATATCTGTACTAATTTCATAGGTTAATACCTGTTTTCCATTTAAACTGTTCTTCATCTTTGTTCAGAGGGATTATAAAATATTCAATGCCAGATGTTTCTGTTAGTTAATCCTTTATAGTATATATGCTCTAGAAGTAGATAAATGAGACTTATTTTGAGTTGGTGTACTGGGTCAGACATATGTAAATTCCTATTCTTGCATGGAAATAAAAGTAAATATTCTGATGAAATCGGATCAGACTATTTCTAAATTTGATGAACTATAGTTGTGAATGTATATTGATTATATAAGCCATCTAATTATCTAATTTATTAACTTTGTACAACACATAGAATGATACATTCTAGAGGAAAGTAAGTAACAAAATTGTGTATTATATTTGTTAATGGTTAAAAGTAATGTATGTTCTTGTAGGTGTAGATTCCCCCCCTAACATTTTATAAATGTTTAGAATGTATAGCAAAGTTGAACGAATTCTGCAGTGAAACCCATATACCCATCACCTAGATTCTAACATTAATATTTACTCCCCTGACATACCACGTATTTATTTATTCATCCCTCCATTAGTCTATCTCGTTTTTTGATGTATTTCAAAGTATCAATGTACTTCTAAAGTAATTCAAAATATGCATGTCATTGACTAGAATTCACAGATGCAGATTTTTAATTTTCCTATCAAGTATTTACATTATGGTAAATTAACTTTATAAGAAATTAGTTGCAACAGAGAAGTTTTTGTAACGTTTCTAGCATCTGCTTTAACTTTGTTTTTCCTTTTCGTTGTTGCTTTCAGTGGATTTTCCAGAAATCTTTTTTTGAGCCCTCACCCTGGTTTACCTCTGATCTTTTTTTAAATTGTTATTTTTAAAAGTTTTAAACTCACATATATTTAAACCTTATTTTGGGACATTTTATGTTAATATTAACATTTCATTTCCTCATGTTTTAAACTTACGGTGTTGTAGCAAACAGTAGCTATTTCTGATAGCTTTTTTAAGTTGAATTTATCAGTATATGTAGAAATCAGGATTATTTAATAGCTTCACTAGCTGATTTTTAAAATAAGCTTAAATTCTATGACATCATTAGCCTTATTATACATACAAAATTTGACTTTTGAAATGTGGGTCATCTTAAGTATGCTCTCCTTGGAGACAAGACTTGTGAGTACTCTGCTTCTTGTGTGCTAGCATAGTTTTCCAGTGTTATACTTTGAGGTTGGAAATGTTGCTCATGAGCTAATTTTTAAAAATTGTTTCCCTGTGTCTTAATTTTTGGTATCTCTACAAATTTCCATTGATCTTGGCGAGGCATATATAGAAACTTAATTTCGGTTCTAACTGAGGCATGTGCAGGTGGAAATTTGTGAAATTTGCAAGTAATGTGGTGCATATCTGCATTATAACAATATAATAAAGAATCATTTAATTTTTAACTTCTTTCATTATGCTTTGTTGTACATTAAAATGTATCATTTACACTTCCCATTTCAATATTTAGTACAAAAGAACTGTGCTGCATGCATTGAGCATTTTTCTACAAGTTTTTTTTCCCTGATGTGCTATTTCACATATCACAGGCCTTATTTTTTGAACATTTGAGCAAAAGAAACAGATGAAACCTCATACAAAACCCTCCAAAATATGAAAATGTGGGGTTTATTTGTGCTAATGCTCTTCTTTTGGAAACATAATGTATTAAAGGTAAGGTCCATTTATTGATTTAAACCACGTTGTACATAAAAATTTATTATTCGTGATTAAACTTTCCAAGGCATTGTTCTTGAAAGAAAAGATTTTTTAAACTTGTGGAATGAAGAACTTTATCTGAAAGTGCCAGAAAAATTAAAATTAAATTATTCCCAAGTTTTCCAAAATATCATAGGAATGTAATTTTCTGAAGATATTTTATGCAAAAATTTGGCCTAAAGCCTTGATATTATAATTTTCTAGGATCTTATGGTCGGTGATGAGGCAAGTGAATTACGCTCAATGTTAGAAGTTAACTACCCTATGGAAAATGGCATAGTACGAAATTGGGATGACATGAAACACCTGTGGGATTATACATTTGGACCAGAGAAACTTAACATAGATACCAGAAATTGTAAAATCTTACTCACAGAACCTCCCATGAACCCAACCAAAAACAGAGAGAAGATTGTAGAGGTAAGTTTTTAAATGGGATGTGTATGTATGTGTTTCTGTGATGTGACGTTACAGCCAATGTTCTTTTACCATTGTTATTAAGGATAAAGGGAATGAAAATAATTGTTCTCCCCCCCCCCCGATCCTATTTATTGAGCACCTAACTAGTCATTATTTCTAAGTAGGATATATCAGTAAACAAAATCAAGTCCTGTTGCCATGGAACTTATGCTCTGGCTGATGACACCCACCCTGCCCCCCACCACCCACAAAGTGAATTAACTGAATGGTTTGTTAAAAGATAATAGATGCTAAAGAGGGGGGAAAGCACAGGTTAAGGGGAGTGGGGTGTGTGTGACATTTTTCATAGGGTGTGAGAGTAGGTGTCTGATAGAAGGTAATGTTTAAACAAAGAGTAAGGGAATCAGCCAGGATATGTGGGGAGAGAGCATTCTAGACAAGGGAAGTAGCTAGCCAGTGTGAAGGTCTTAAAATGGGAACAAGCCTGGTGTATTAGAGAGTCAACAAGGAGGCTCTCCAGTACGGGAGAGCAATAGGGGATGAGGTCAGGGAAATAATAGGGCCAGATCATCTAGGGCCTTGCACGCCCTTAAAGAGAATTATTCTTTTACTCTGAGTGAAATGAAGGGCTGTCATACGGAAGTGACATGCTCCAGTTTAGGTGTCTGTGGCTGCTGTGTTGTGAGTAGACCATAAGGAGGCAAGGGTGGAAGAGAGACCAGTTTGAAGACTTTCAGTTACCTAGGCAGAAGCTAATGATGGTTAGGATTAGGGGCAATAGCAGCAGAAGTAAAGAGAAGTGGCCAGACTGTGACTCTGTTTTGAAGGTAGGGACAAAGCATTTTCTGATGCATTAAATATGGGTAATAGAGGGGAGAGTCAGGGATGACTCCAAAGGTTTTGGCATGGGCACCCGGAGGATGACATTACCATCAATGAGATGGGAAAAGACTGAGAAAGGTAGAACGGGATTTGAGGGGAATGGATCAGGAGTTCAATTTTGGACATGGTAGGCCCTCATTAGACGTCCAATCAAAAATGTCAGAGAGAGAGAGGTATCCCCCGCTTTTTGAAAGTTCATGTTATGCCACTTCACTTTGACCAAAGACCTACATTAGTACCTGTTTTCACTAACTGAAAGAAGTCCGAAGAGGATTTTCACTTACGTGAGAAAGGGGGAAAAGTGAAAATTGCATTCAGCATTTGTTTTGCAGCAAGCCTAGAGAGGCAGTGTACCCTCTGAGCAGTGGGAGTGGCCCGCCAAGCTCTTTCCCCGGAACTACACTCAGCGTCTCAGCATCAAGGCGCCATAGCTTTCAACTGTGTCTGTGAGCATCTGTGCTTTATCTCGTTTTCTTTTGTGCATCCATTAGCAAGATGTGTCCTCAGGTATCAGAAAAGCCCAAGAGAGGTTATTTTTGGGGTTTAGGAACACTCAGTTTTCCATATAAACTAATGGTAATTGCTTCTTTGATTTACAACATTTCAGCTTTACCTAGGGTTTCATAGGAATGCTCTACCTTCAGATAGCGGGGAAACCTGTAAAAGATCAAGTTCAGAAGAAAAGTCTGAGGCTAGAGATAGAAACTTGGGAGTCATCAGGATATAGATAATCAGTTCACCAAGGAAGTGCGAGCAGACAGTGGTGGGAAGGCGAAGGACCAGGGAGGTGGGAGTTAGTGAGAGGAGATTGAAGGGCTCTGGGGGAAGCAGGTACGGAGAGCAAGAAGAGTCTGCATTCTTCAGAGTTTAGATAAGTAACTTTTCAAGGTTGTCTTTCATTATATTTTGTTTTATATGAGGTAGGAACTGTATGTCTTTGTCTTTTGTTATATTTGAGGTAAAAGCTTATAATAATTGTTTCTGTCTTAGTAGCTTTGCAGTTACTACTTTACGTAAATATTCTGTTTTACTGTATGACCATATTTAGGTGTTGATGGGAATTTTGGAAGGATTATACAAGAGATTGTTGCTAGACAGTATTTTTAAATTCTGGGTTAAAACTTAAGTTTTATATTAAGTATTTTAAAAATTTAAGATCCTCGTTTTAGTTACAAAATCCATGTCATTCCTTATGGCTTATGTCTTACTATTTTTTCCTCCTCTCCTGACCACCCCTAGAACTGTGAAAGATGGCCGTTATTATTAGTTCATATTTTAGTTGCAACTTATTCTTTCTAAATGATTTATAACTACTAATACTTTGTGATGGTTAAGTAGTCATTTGTAATTGGTATTTATTTTTAGCAGTGCATTGTAAAATCCGAGTAGAAGTACTTTTGCATTAAACCAAAAGGTTCCTCCTACACATGAAAACCTCTTTAGGAAAGCAACACAGCCTCAGAATGAAAACGAAAGCAACACAGCATCAGAATGAAAGCCAAGTTTCCTTTCAGATGAAAAGTTAGGGAGATGACATTATACCTGGATGCCTTTTCCACTAGCTAGCTATTTGACTAGGACATGTGTTTTGCTTGTTTGTTTTAATCTGCTAGAGTGACAAGAATTGGTCTCACTGTACTATAAGGTCTCACGTTCTTTTATTTATTTTTTTATGATTTTCTGATTTTATTTCATATTAGGTCTCATGTTCTTTTAATACCCTTTTTTACTCGTGCAAATTTGGCTGTGACTGATCATGCCCTACTTTTATCTTATCTAGTAAGTTCGTTTAGTACTACAAATACTTTCTAATTATCTTACAAATAAAAACAAATTCTAATGGACTTTCAAGATGACAAACACAAATACAGCTTCACTCTTCCATTTTCTCCCGGGTAGAGGGGGGATATGGAATAGAATACTGGTTGGAATATCTAGTTGCTTAATTGATGAGTACTGACTAGATTAGAATATCTGGTTAGAATATCTAGTTGCTTAATTGATGAATATGTATTTCAGAGTAGCAACATTTAAATCCTATGTAATTCTCATTGTGATCAGTTATAAAATTTTAGGTCACTAGATTTACAGAGTGGTAGTCAGCCCTGCCAGGCGAGGAGTACTCCCTGTAGATGACAGAAAAAGTCCTACAGGATGTTCCCAGCCCGCCTGGACTACAGAGAATGAGCATGGTTGTGACCAGAGAGGGCAGGGAGGAGACTCCTCCCTTTAGTGTAGCTCAGCTGAGAGTGGCGCCACAGCCGGGGCTCAAGCTGAGAGGGTGGGTGGAACAGCTAGGCAGTTTCTGTATCTGCCAGCATTCAGGAATTACTGCATATATTTTTGGCTTCCTGCCCTGCCATTTTACTACTTTCTTTTAACCTGTTGGAGGTAGAACTCTAGTCTTGGCCCAGGTTAGGGCAGAGGGATGGGGGAGGGAGGTCAGCAGTTAAGCAATTTCTGTAGTTTGTCCTTGAATTAAAAGATATTTTCATTAAGGGACATCATTAAGAAAGGCTTGTTCAGATGCAGAAATCTTTCTTCCACTCTAATTAGCTATTAACTAAAACATTCAAAAATCTTGGCTTTGTAGCACTTACGAAATAACTTGAGGACTCAGTGTATATCCAAAAATCTGTTCCCCACATTGGAGCTCTGTGATAGCTGAGGAGAATGGAGGACTCTTTTAGGTCCCTTATGATTCTGTTTTGGCAACTAAGCTACTCTGTGACCATCAAGAAAGCATAAAATATATACTTATTATGTAACTTCTAAATACCAGCATTTCTTTCTTTCCTTTTGCATTTTCAGGTAATGTTTGAAACTTACCAGTTTTCTGGTGTGTATGTAGCTATCCAGGCAGTTCTGACTTTGTATGCTCAAGGTAGGTGAAACTTAACTTTAAGAATAATCAATTCAGCAGACATTAAGTGCATTTTATGTCAGAGGAATTTGGTTTTTCAGTAAGTTGTAAATCCCAGAAAAGCACAGTATTTATATATTTATTTAAATATTTTAAAATATTTACTCAAATATTTTCATAATTTCTAAAATTTGTAAAAATCACATATGTTTTTATTTCCTTCATTAAGTAATGAAGGACTTAAGGTAAAAAGAGAACTCAATTTTTTAAAAGTAGGAGGTTCCCTCTTTTAGACCTTTTTTTTTTTTAAAGATGTTATTTATTTGTTTGTCAGAGAGAGAGAGAGGGAGAATGAGCAGGGGGAGCAGCAGGCAGAGGGAGAAGCAGGCTTCCTGCTGAGCAAGGAGCCCGATGTGGGACTCGATTCCAGGACCCTGAGATCATGACCTGAGCCGAAGGCAGACGCTTAACCGACTGAGCCCACCTAGGTGTCCCTAAACTTTTTTAAAGTAAAAAATTTTTATGCAGTGAAGAATGAGCTGGAATTTGTCCTTAGAATTGTCAGAGTTGGGGCACCTGGGTGGCTCAGTTGGTTAAGTGTCTGCCTTTGGCTCAGGTCATGATCCCAGGGTCTGAGTCCCGCATTGGGCTCCCTGCTTAATTAGTAGGGAGCCTGCTTCTCCCTCTCCCTCTGCCGCTCCCCCTACTTGTGCTCTCTCTCTTGCTCACTCTCTCTCTCGCAAATAAATAAAATCTTAAAAAAAAAAAAGAATTGGCAGAGTTAAAAAAAAAAAAAATACATAGAGATCCAAAAAGGTTAGTATAAAATCAGGCTTGTTGTATAGAGAGTAGAGGAGAAGGTAGACATCTGGAAGTGCCTTCCTAACCTTTATGTTTTCTTGGTGCTGCCATTAGTAACTGCATCCCTTTCTACTGAGAATAAAAACTGGCCATGTGGGGAGAGCTCTTTATATTCTGATGGTCTTATTAAGAGAATTTATGGGGCTGTCAGGTATGTGCCACACAGCCTGTTAGGCACTTAAAACGTGAAGATGCCCTCAAAGAATTTAGAGTCTAATAGGGAAAAAGATACAGAAACATAATTTTGACTCTGCACGACAGAGAAGGTTTCTGAAGGAGGTGACACCTGAGCTAAGTCTTCAGCCTTGGTCGTTAGCTGTGTGTATGACATAGTACTTAGAAAACTCGCTGTGGTGACCCATCTAATTCTAAACATGGATTAGTAAAAATCGCCTTGTAAAAATACACATTGGCTAATTAAACTGTCTTCAGTACTACATATAAATACTTAGAAAATACTTGGGGGAATGAAATTTTCAAAAAAGCTTTGTTCATTCACCAAGTGGAATGTACTTTGCACTGTGTTTAGTGCAAAGGACATGGTAGTGAGTAAGGTCTTTTTGACCTTAAGTTGATTACATGCCAGCTGTGAATAATTTTCCTTTGAAGAAGGAATTTAAAATCACTTGTTTACAAGGAGTTTGCCTGCACTGAGGTAATTTTATTTCATTTTTAGAAAAAATGAATTTTAGAAATTATTTTAGAAAATACTTTGGGAAAAAATAGTAAAAATTTTGGAATCTAAGCTTTTAAACTGGTGATAATAGTTTTGTTTAGGTGGTAAGGATGGACAGTTCTATTGAAGTGAATTTTTGTTTAAATTGTATTTGAATAAAACTGACCATAACGGATTTTTCTAGCAATGAAATGAATAATACATTTATTTCCATCCAATGAGAAGATACTGTCTTTTAATTCCTGGTATTTAGTCATTTTTTTGTATAACTGTTGAATCCTTAATTGTGAGAAATGATAGTCCAGTAATGATCAGAAGAACTCTGACCCACAGTAAAATTCTCTTTCTAAACAAGGCAGCTAGTGGTACCAGTTAATCCAAGGTAGGAAGAAGCATTCGGAACCATGGAAGGGTTGTGAGCAAGAGAAGTGACATGGTGAGTTAGGAGGCTATGTTTGACTGCATGCTATCGACAGGATTGAAGGGAATAACTGGGATTAGGGAATCTGGAGGTTAGAGTTGTCAGGAAAGGTGTAAATGAAAAGGGATGAACGCAATTGGAACCTTAAAGAATCCATAGGAATCGAAGTTGAAAGAATGGATACTCAAGTGACAAAATGGTGTGGCGCTGGAAATGGGCCAGATGTGTACATCGAAAGGCTACTCTGTAACCTGGTGGGAGTGGGAGAAAATAAGCTGCAGTTGGATGGGAAGGTCTGTTTGGAAAATAAAATGTAAATCCCTGCTTTAGTTGATACTACTGGGAGTGTTTTTGAATTAATGATGTGGATTCCTCTTTTTTTGCAATGAAACGTTTCTTGTTGAAAGGAATGCAGCATTAAAAGGCAGTAGATGATTTTTATGAAGCTTTTTATGAAGATTTATAGACACCATCAATCAAGGAAAGACAGTATATCAGCTTCAAAAGGAGGTAGATTGAGTAAATGTATCAAAGATAAATCATTTTGATTAAATATTACGGTGCATTCAAGTTTGTATTAAGAAAGGGAGAGAGCCTCTTCAGGGATGTGAAAATGATAATGGTTAAGAAAGTTACAAACTGGGACGCCTGGGTGGCTCGGTCGTTTGGGCGGCTGCCTTCGGCTCAGGTCATGATCCCAGGGGCCTGGGATCGAGTCCCACATCGGGCTCCTTGCTCGGCAGGGAGCCTGCTTCTCCCTCTGCCTCTGCCTGCCTCTCTGCCTGCTTGTGCTCTCTCTCTGACAAATAAATAAATAAAATCTTTAAAAAAAAATGTTACAAACTTTGCATGTTCTATAAGGTTAAAAATTTTTTTTGGTTAAAACATTATTAAACTATTAACTATTAGAAAATTTGAGTTAGAAAAAGTTTTGCCTTTTTTTTTTTCCCCTAAATTAACCCTAGTGCAGAAGGTAACTCTTGCGGTCATTTGTAGTTTAAATAGTATGTACGGGAAACAAGGCAGCTTCTTTGCTATTCTCTTATTATAAGGTTTAACTGACTTTGTCTTTCTGGTTTCTGGTGAATAATTGAAGTGATCCTTTGGCTAGCCAAGGTTAATTGTTCTCAAATTTCCAGCTATCTAGTATCAATAGGAATTTTTCCAAGACACAGTTTTGAATATATTATATGACAAAACTAATTTCAACGGGTTCACTATCAACTTGTGTGGTATTTATCTCTCAGAATGGTTTTCCTAAAAGTTACCATGATGCTTTAGAAAATTCCACTTCAGGGGAATTCAGGGATCAAGATTAAATTGGAAAGAAAAATAAAGAATTGTACTGAGCATTAAGAACATGTGTTTTTCGGGGCGCCTGGGTGGCACAGTGGGTTGGGCCTCTGCCTTTGGCTCGGGTCATGGTCTCGGGTTCCTGGGATCGAGCCCCGCATCGGGCTCTCTGCTCAGCGGGGAGCCTGCTTCCCCCTCTCTCTGCCTGCCTCTCTGCCTACTTGTGATCTCTCTCTCTGCCAAATAAATAAATTAAATCTTTAAAAAAACAAACAAACATGTGTTTTTCAGTCCTAGGTCTAAGAGTCTGTTTCTTCCCATATCTTGGGATAGCACACAGTTAGACTAAAAGTCTCACAAGAGACATTGTGAGAACACTCACTTTAATGTCTAGATGTTAGAAGTAAACTGCAAAATAATAATAAAGAAATGCTGGCTTCTAGACCGTTCTGGTTGGTGAAGTTTTTAGTTTGGCTTCTGTACTAATTTTTGAAATTTGCTGGCTCTGATTTTTCTGATTTGGTTTTTTATTTAAAACCTCATGGTTCTCACACAGGTTTATTGACTGGAGTAGTGGTGGACTCTGGAGATGGTGTAACTCACATTTGTCCAGTGTATGAAGGCTTTTCTCTCCCTCACCTTACGAGGAGACTGGATATTGCTGGAAGGGATATTACCAGATATCTTATCAAGGTAAGCAAAAGAAGGTATCATAGAAATTAGCTTTTGTAGTTTATATTTACTAACTTAACATACTTGAATATATCCTCTCAGGATCATAGCAGATCTTTTGCACCACTAGGGGAATGACCCATTTACCCCATTATTCATATAAAAATCCCTGGAAGATTTATACACATGCTCTCTGGTATTGTAATGAGAATGGAATACATCATTACATAATTATGCTTGGTATTCCTGAGGACCTGGTAGTGAGAGAGAAGAGACCTTAAAACTTCTTGAACAATAGAGGCAGCCTTTTCTGCCATAAAACCTTCCTTTGAGGGGCACCTGGGTGGCTCAGTCGATTAAGCGTCTGCCTTGGGCTCAGGTCATCATCTGAGGGTTCTGGGATCAAGTCCCCTCAGCAGGAAATCTGCTTCTCCCTCTCCTTCGGCCCCTACTCCCTACCCTCCACCCCCCTACTCGTGCTCTCTCTCTCTTTCAAATAAATAAAATCTAAACAAACAGGCCCAGTTGTACCGGACTTGAATATTTAGTAGTTTTCATGGAATATATCCAGTTTTTAGTGCTTACTATATAGTAGTGTTTACTTCTGACTCTAACTGGTTACAATTTTCTTTAAAACATTGCTGGAGAAAGTATATAAGGCTATTATTTAGAGGCGTGTGTATATTTTTAATATTGGAAAAAAAAAAGTTTGGGCTAGTTAGTCTATTCTCTCCACGTTAGTGGCTCTCAACCAGTGGCGATGCTGCCCCCTCCACCCTGCCCCCGGGACACTTTGCAATGTCTGGAGACATTTTTGGTTGTTCCAGCTGTGCAGGAATGCTACTAAACATCCTACAATGAACAGGGCAGCCCCCACGACAAAGTATTAAGGTCCACAATATCGTTGGTGCTACTGTTGAGAAACTATTCTAAGGTGATGTCTGTGCAGTAAAATGGGTTGTATAAATTTTTATCTTGACATGGGGTTCCTTTCATCTCATTTAGAGTAGTAGTGAGATTAAGCTGATGAGAACTATAATACTCTCATTCCAGGCCAAAATTCTGTCTGAGGAATGTCCAATGGTTTTAAAGTTTTTGTATGAAAAGTCCCAATTTGGTTTTTTTTTCTGTTAACTTGAATTATCTTCATTTGAATTTTTTCTGTTTATTTGAATTCTCATTTCTTCGATTAACAAATATTCTTGCCCGTCTACTATGTGTCAGACATAATGCTAGAAATTAGGGATAAAACTTTCTAAGACCTAGGGGTATTTCATGAATATGGCATTGATTGAACAAATGGCAGATTATAGGAGTCCAGTACTAAAATAATATTTATCAAAATATTTATTTTGATTATTTATCAAAACTTTCTAAACATTAGCACTCAAAACAGTAATTTTTTAAAACTACCTTGGTTTTTTAAGCTTATTTTACCCATTTATTATTCATAAGCTGTTAATTCTTTCACTCTCTGTGAAAGTGAAATATAAATCCTTTTATGGAAAGTACTATTCCCATTTCTGAAATACTCAGTAAGACCTAAGGATCCACTGTCCATTGCATTTGTTACTGACGTGAACTGTTTAGTGAGCAATGAACGCTTGCCAGAGTTGAACTCATTCAGATTAATTGTGAATTTACCACTATTTTTTTATACCAGCTGCTGCTTTTGCGAGGATATGCCTTCAACCATTCTGCCGACTTTGAAACAGTTCGCATGATTAAAGAAAAATTGTGTTATGTGGGGTATAATATTGAGCAAGAGCAGAAGCTGGCCTTAGAAACCACAGTATTAGTTGAATCTTACACAGTAAGTATTTCCAGTATTTAATAACATACGTGGTTTTAAAATGGAGCACCATGATTATTGGTGTGTACTTAAGTAGGTTTTCTTAGAATCAGTATTTTTATTTTGAGTTGTTAGAGTATGTATGTGTGTGACTTTTAATGTCTTTCTACAATACGATTCTTTGACTTAGTTATTTTAGGACACCATATAATGTAAAGTAAGGCAAATCATAAGTTACTTTTCTACTTTAGGATATATTTAGATAATGAGATGTTATTTTGAGATTCTGATATCTAAAATAGCGTTTTTCAACATGTGTTTTACAGAATGTTATTTCCCTGAGATGTTAAGTAATTTCACAAAAATTAAAGTGGAGTTTACATTATCCAGTAAGTTTGGGATTCAGTGTCACTTTACTGAAGAACTTCTCAGAACCTTTGATGTGCTAATATGTGTATGTCTGTGAGAATGTGGTAAACTGCCTGTTTCTCAACCTAATTAGACTGCAGGATTCTAGCATTTCAGGAGACTCATTCTATGAAAGCATACTTTGGGAAGTGCTCATCCTGTAGTATTGCTCTAATAATTCAGTAGGTGGCAGTCTTTTCTTGACTTTGTATTTTCTTAATGAGCTGTTCAAAACAAACGTTAACTTGAAAGTGTAACTAGTAATATTGAGAACCCAGTTATAGGTTACACCAGGAGAGTTGATTCTACCTGAATTTTTAATGTATTGTTATCTTAAGTCTATTATATTCATCTGGGTAGAAAATACTTCCATATCTCATCTTTGATCTAGTTATTACTAAAATGAAATCAAGTAATGGGCAATAAAAGCAAGTATTCTTAAACTGTTTGATTCATGTAAGCTCTACATATCACAAATATGTATGAAATAGTCATTTTAAAAATAATTGTTAATTTTTATAAATTATATTGTTTTATTTTTAAGCAATACTGATCCAAATAACTTACAAGTAACTTATTCATCTCCAGATCTTCCCTGGGGATTCTTTTCTGAAGCTTTTTTGATAGTTCTTCTAGATTTGTAATTTTTCATCTACCTGACTTACTTGTAAGAAAATGGCGTGAGACAAAAGATGAGGGAACTAGAAATGTAAAACATGTTTTATTTAATTTCTCCCCTCCTTTCTCAAAGAATTTGAGGTGGGTTACAAAAATATATACAGTTGACCCTTGGGGCACTGACTCCCTATGCAGTGTATAACTTTTGACTCCCTCAAAACTTAACTACTAAGAGCCTACTGTCATTGCCTTGCCAATAACATAAACAGTTGACTAAGACATATTTTGTATGTTAAATGTATTATATACCATGTTCTTACAATAAAGTCAGGTAGGAATAAAAGAAAATGTTACTAAGAAAATCATAAAGTCGAGAAAATACATTTACAGTACTGTACAATATTTGTTGGAAAAAATCCATGTCAGTGGACCTGTGCAGCTCAAACCCACATTGTTATAGGGTCAGCTGCACAACAAATAAAAAACAGTAGACTGGGGCGCCTGGGTGGCTCAGTGGGTTAAAGCCTCTGCCTTCGACTCAGGTCATGATCCCAGAGTCCTGGGATCGAGCCCCGCATTGGGCTCTCTGCTCAGCAGGGAGCCTGCTTCACCCTCTCTTTCTCTGCCTGCCTCTCTGCCTACTGATCTCTCTCTCTGTCAAATCAATAAAATCTTTAAAAAAAAAAACAAAAAAAAAAAACAGTAGACTGATGAGCAAATGAAGAGGGATAAGGGCTGACAAATAAAGGATAGGATAAGATTTGGTGCAAAAAAATGAGAATCCTATAGTCATAATAGATAGGTAGGGTAGGGTCTAGAAGTGGGTAGCTCCTAGGCTGGGTGGCCCCATGCTGACGAGAAGCCAGAATATGCAAAGAAACCACACCCTCAGAGAGGCTGAAGTATGAGCTACAGAGGTTTCGCCAATAACTGTGTACCATGTAAAGTTTTTCCAGATATTTTGGGTGATTTCATGTGGTTTCTAAACTCACGTGATGGGCTTTTATTTTTTTAAGGGTACTTGTTTGAATCAGTATCCTTGGGAGTTATTTTTTGAGTATTTTTGTTTTTTTTTTTAATTTGATACAATTTATTAAAAGACAGTTGTGGAGGTTTTGAAAAATATGATTGCTCTTACATGTATCTGTAAACATGGAGTAAATGTTTTAAGGAAAAAAAACTTGGCTTTGTGGTACTTTGTCATACTGGAAAGTCATTTTTAGAATCCAAATATAATTACAGTAGTCATATTATTATAAATATACTGCTAGACATGTCAGTGTAAAACTAATTCTGGTGTCTCCTATGGAAGTGGGTCAAACACCAGCATACACCAGCATGCTTATAATTTAGGTCAATCCAATGAGTTGTGAGGTGGTTTTATGAGAGGGAGGGGCACCTGGGTGGCTCAGTTGGTTAAGCATCTGCCTTCAGCTCAGGTTGTGATCTCAGGGTCCTAGGATCAATCCCTAGTCGGGCTCCTGGCTCAGGGGGGAGTCTGTTTCTCCCTCTGCCCCTCCCCCAGCTCATGCATGCCCTCTCTCTCTTACTGTCTCTCAAATAAATAAATAAAATCTTAAAAAAAAAAAAAAAAGTTTTTTGGGGTGCGCCTACTTGGCTCAGTCGGTGGAGCATCCAACTCTTAATCTCAGGTCATGAGTTTAGACCCCACATTGGGCATAGAGCCTACTTCAAAAATTAAACATTAAAAAATAAATTAATAAAAATAAAAATAATAGATAAAATAAGTTAATAAATAAATGGAGTTTTTACTTATTTCTCATTTAATTAAATATAAACATGGTGTGACTTAAGAGTTTTCTGCATGAACAAGGTCATGTTGTAATATCTGACCTGTTGTTTAAATCTTAATTTGCTTAATGGGCGCCTGAATGGCTCAGTAGGTTAAGTGTCCAACTCTTGATTTTAGCTCAGGTCATGATCTCATGGCTGTGCGATTGAGCAACACATCAAGCCCTGTGTTGGGCTGCGTGCTGGGCGTGGAGCTTGGTCAAGATGCTCTCCCTCTCCCCACACGCCTCACCCCGCCCCCATGTGCGTGGGCTCTCTCTCTTAAAA
The DNA here is from genome assembly GCA_028534135.1 of Potos flavus. Taxonomy (NCBI): domain Eukaryota; kingdom Metazoa; phylum Chordata; class Mammalia; order Carnivora; family Procyonidae; genus Potos; species Potos flavus. The sequence goes on along the minus strand of CM052885.1, from coordinate 49,684,867 downwards.
AAAAAATCTTATTTGCTTAAGTTAAAATTATATTTATCCATTATTTAAAATTTAATAGGATCCAGAGGGGAGCCTGGCTGGCTCAGTTGGTAGAGCTTATGACTTTTGGTCTTTGAGGGGTTGTGAATTCACCACTTCGGGTGTAGAGATTACTTAAAATCTTTAAAAAAAAATTTTAATAGGGTCTAGTAAGTAGGATACAGTAGGACCGCTTAATAAAAAGTAATCTTGGGGTGCCTGGGTAGCTCAGTCATTAAGTATCTCCCTTCGGCTCAGGTCATGATCTCCTGGGATTGAGCCCCACATTGGGCTCCCTGCTCCGTGGGAAGCCTGCTTTCCCTCTCCCATACCCCCTGCTTGTGTTCCTGCTCTTGCTGTCTCTCTGTCAAATAAATAAATAAAATCTTAAAAAAAAAAAAAAAGTAGTCTGTATCAGTGTTTCTTAAACTTTTTTGATCATAAAACATTTTTTGGATTACATTATTTGACAGAAGTTTTACACATGATATAAAGTGTTTTGATGGCAAAATAGTAAAGTTTCACAGTGTAATTATTTGGCAAAAGAAATTATTTAAAAATTTTAACTGAATGTGTCTATGCTACATCGTAAAAATATCCATAAAATAAAGCACAAATGTGTTAAAGTAGAGAAGCAGCATTGACACCAGCAGTAATCCAAATGCAGTGTTTTATTAATGCTTCCTTTTTTTTTTTTTTTTTAAGATTTTATATATTTATTTGACTGAGAGAGGGAACACAGCAGGGGGAAAGGGAAAGGGAGAAGCAGGTAGAGCAATGCAGGACTCTGTCCCAGGACTCTGGGATCGTGACCTGAGCCGAAGGCAGACACTTAACGACTGAGCCACCCAGGTGCCCCCTAAAGCTTCCTTTTTTATGCTTAGCTGCACACCGCAGTGGAACATAACACACTCATGCATTTGTGATTTTTTTCAAGAAATTCCTGATGTGTTGGAGCATGGCATGATGGCATTTTCTGCATTTAAAAACAAAACAGCA